>OY282559.1:323916033-324553533 GCA_958295665.1 Tipula vernalis | reverse complement strand
AACAAGTTCTCGAAAAGTAACTCACCTCTTTCGATGATATCTGTGCTTCTCCAGATAGTTTGGTGCACATTAGCATCAACTCCCAGTACCACACCGATCTTTGTTTGTTTCGCTTCGAACATTGCTGTATTGAGAAAGTAAGAAAAGATTTAAATTAATTTTCCCAAGAATACAAGATCTGATCTTCCCAGACTCGCTAGAGGATACAATTTTATACTCCTTGGCTTTGAAGCCAAGGTTCTTGGATTAATACTACGCCCTCACCCGAACTTGTCAGTCTTAGGAGGAGAGCTGCCGAAGTAATGGTTAAGGCTCACGGGCTGCGGGGTTAGCCGTACCCTCCGTCCTCCTCCACTGGTTGAACAGCTACTTCGGTCACGTCCCCTCCTTTTCCTCCAGCTGAATCTGTCCTAAGCCGAAGTCGCTGGACTCGCTTACCTTGCTATTCTTAGCCTCTCCCACCACACCACGGTAACTTCTTCAGGCCTAGGTCGTTGACACCATTCCATTTGCTTCCACCCCATCCCTCTTGTATATGTTGAGAGTGATTGACCCGGAACCGATGTTTTTGCCAGAAGGGCTAGGGACTCCTTATTAATTATCATAATCGATAGCTTTGGGCCCCCTTTCGCTTCCTCCGGTTTAACGATCTTCCAGCTATTAGTTGGAAGAACCGCATTACTGGCCTGAATGATCTTCATGACCTCATCAGGGCTAGCCGGTTCAGACAGCAGCGAGAAGAGTAGTCTTCCCGGCTAACTGCCGCAAGCCTCGCTTATGACCGCACTTCTCCAACTTGGCTAATGCCTTTTTATAGAGATCTCAACTCGCATCTCTGTTATACCTTCCGGAAGACGAAGATTAGTGCTTTGTAAACACACCTCCATCTTTCCGCCGTGATGCTCCCACCTTCTTGACTTTTTTAAATTACGGCTAGCATCAAAACATGCTCTCTCAAGATATCGCTGAACAGCTTTGTCTTGTTCTCATTGGAAGAGCCCGACTTCTATTCGATCAGTAACTTAGCACGCTTGCTGTCGACCAATTCTACTTCGCCTTGGGACCGCTGTCTTTTAGAGACATGGTTCCTTAATGAAGTTCTGCAGAACACAGTGTCCCTTGCCCAAGCCACTGATACTTTTCCTCCTCAGTGAGCTGCTCCTCTGGGGTCGTAGTCCACTTCTCTAAGATTCTAATGAAGGGGGGTTTGATGTTTCTACCTTTTTGGTAGATATGTATATTATAAATGATTGGCCTCTTCATTTTTTTCTGATTAGCCAATAGAAAAATGTTGTGAATGCCATTATTGTTAATATATTTTGTCTAGAAAAAGCTGAAAGAATCTTATTGATTTAATAGACAGACAAACTTCTCTTTCTCTTAAAATTTTATTGATAATTTTCAAGGAGTAGAGAAATTTTGAAAGTTTTAAGTTATACAATTTTTAAAAGTTGTTAAAATTGAAAATTCAGAAATAATTAGAGTATTTTAGAAGTTTTTTCAATCCAAATCTTTTAGAATTATTTTGTTTTTTCTTTGGTGCGACTTATATCCAGTGAATCAATAACAACTTTAAGTGAAGTCTGCGGTCACAAGGCAAAATCGCTTAAGTCGACTTAAGACAAAAATAATTTTCAGTGTGTAACGTTTTCTAGCTCTTTTCTAACTTTACTAAATTTGACTTAAGTTGTAATATACCTTGTGGCCAAAGGCTGTGGTCGCAAGCCATAGTAGCTTTAGTCGGAATAAACGAAAATGAATTTAATATTCAACTTTTTCTACGTCTCTAGAAAATTATCAAATTTGACTTAAGCGGTTATGCCTTGTGACCACAGAAGTATTCCGCTTGAAATGGCCCAATACACTAATCCACTGTAATTTAATGTATCTTCAGCCGTAGATTATTATTTGTGTTCGTTGATTGTTCACATCCCATTTTAAGATATCTCTCAATGAAATGAGCAAAATCGTTGATGTAGTATTTATAATGGTTTTTGCTCTTTACGTTTTACACCGCGTGCGTCTTCTTAATATAACAAAACAACAATAAACTTGTATGTTGTCTTAATATTATTTTACATTTCTTCATTCTCGTTCAGTCAGCTAACGTTCGTATACAATACAATAACGGAACCAGTGTATAGTGCGCGGACTTGGTTTTTGTTTTGTATACAAATTTAATTCATAAATTTTTCGAAAGTTACTTGTTGAATGTGTTTATAAAACAGTAATCCATATAGTATAGTAATGTGTGCGATGGTGTTGTAGCAAGCAGATGGTTTCTTTAAGTAAAGTGCTAAAGTAAAAGAAAAAGAAAATATTGGTGAAATTTGGAGTAAAAAAATGTCAATAACAGTAAATACTCGACATTGTGTTTAAGTGTGAGGATGTTAAGCGAACAACAATTCGCACGAATTTGTATTTTGGTTCTTATCACAAAATTAATTGTAAGCTTTTTGTTTTATTTTGTTTATACTTGATATACATTTTGTACAGTGATTTATTGTTGTCGGATTTTGGTTCCGCTTTCATATAATGTAGATTAGATACGCGTTTAAAAAATAAAAGTATGTAGCAATTTTTTTTTTTTTTACTAAAACAGTTTTTCGAATGCCAAAAAACTATGTGTGTAGTGTGTAGTGCTATGGATGATATGATACTATTCCGTAAATTGTATTTTTTGATGTTTATTCATGTGTGCTTAGTAAAAATATATTTGAAATTGTAAATTCGGAAATTATCGAGTGATGAATAAAGTTGATTACATTTTGTATTAGTTTGTTATTAGATATTGTGTACTCTCCAAATTCTGTTTTAATTGTGCCACATATATTTTGCTTTACTCATATGCTTTGTTATGTACGTCATAATATTGTACATTTATTGGATTTTGTTGTTTAAAGTTGTTTATCCAGTTTTGTGTGGCTACAAAAAAAAAGAGATATTTGCTTTTGTGCTTTATTATAGTAACATTTGTTACCCTGTATTGCGGTTTAAGAGGTGTGTAATTGCAATTTTGAATTTACTTTCAATTTTTAATCTGACAAGGCAACCTGTTTGTTCGCTGAAATGTGATTAAAATAAAATTTAACTTTAATAACTTGGTGTTTATTTTTAGGAAATTTTGGTAAAATTGATTGGTTTCCATGTAAATATTACGACTCAAAAGCGATACTTACGTTAATGATAAAAATTATTCAAACAAAACAGAGTTTATAATTACACGCAAATAGCAGGCACTTTTGAATCCACCGTCCTTTGGTAATTGGACTTTTTGCATAGTTTATAGATTTTATGTTGTTTTAACTTATTCGTTTGCTTCAAATTTTAGTTTAACCGATAAGATAGTTCAATGCCATATGAATATTGCGCATTTTTAAAATCGACATCTATTGTAACGATTCATAAACGATAAACTAGTCGTAGACAGTGTAATTATATTTTATCATGTTTTTTACTTAATCGTGGTAGTATAATTAATAAACATAATACACTTGTTTTGAAGGAGCATCAAACACAATTTTTGCCTTAAAGCAATTTCTTAAGTACGAATGTATTTTCGAACATTTGATGTTATTTCAAAAGACTCGCAATCAAATTAACATGTTAATCAATTACGTGAATCATATTCATATTGTTGTGTTAAAATTCAACAAATCACTAATTTGCTTATTTGTTTTGGCACATTTTGTGAAACTACTACTTAGCTTCAAATTTTACATATTGTATATCTAAAGCAGTAAAAAGGTTATTATTTGTGATTCGGTTAACTGTATTTGCCACATTTACACTTTACTCTTACACCTATTCGAAGATAAGCGGATCACTAGAGAATCACTGAAGGAGAATTTAGAACACGTTTTTCGTATCGAAGCTTGGTTTTAACTAAAACTGAACTTGGAACGCTCCAGTACATTAACCTCACTACGTAGACGTAAATTAAGAACGGTCGTGGGAATACTTATGGGACACTGCTTTTTCGGAGAAAATGCAAGAATGCTGGGTCCAGAAGCAAATGACTTCTGTAGAAGCTGTGTATGGACGAGGAGGAGGAACTGACTTTGGTTCACTTCCTATGCTCATACCCGACTTTAGTAGACATAAGACATAAACAATTGGAGAGGAAAATCCTATGGTATAACAACGGACCGTCGCCGATCTAATTGCACTAAAGCTGCCACTCCAACCTAATGTAACCTCACCTTGGTCTTAACTAATTAATAACATTTATGAACTGTCTAAGAAAAACAAATATTTATTTTTTAGTTCAATTATAATTAGGACAAATTAATGACGTTACAGAGGCAATAATTAATGTCTACCACTCAAGCTCACCCCTCGTGCGTATCAGAGGCACAAGGGATGTTCCTTGGTGGAACCAAAACTTGGAAAACATGAGACGAAATGTCCATAAACTTTTTAATAGGGCTAAGAGGACGAACGATTGGACTACCTGTCAGAATTCCCTTACCCAATACAACATAGCTCTTAGACAGAGCAAAAGACTAAGCTGGAGAGACTTCTGTAAAAAAATAGACAAATTACCTATGGCGTGTCGACTCCAGAAGGCACTCTACTTGGATCAAAGGAATCCCTTGGGATATGTAAGGGAACCAAGTGGAGAGACAACCACAAGCAGGGAGGAGACTCAGAATGATTGGCAAAACGTGAGGACTGAGCCCACAAATGTTGGTTTGACTCTACCGAGCCGTCATAAGACCTATGGTCTCTTATGCGGCGTTTGTGTGGTGGCTAAAGAAGGAGCAGACTTGTGCACAGAGAATACTGGAGAAGATCCAGAGGTTAATCTGTGTGGGTGCAACTGGAGCAATGAGGACCTGTCCAACAGCTGCCCTTGAGAGAATACTGGGGCTCTCACCACTGCACCTACACATTAAAAAAGTAGCCGGTTCAAGAGGTCTGAACCTAAAAATTACAGCCAAAACTAAAACCATAAGGCCAGGACACAACAGTGTCCTACATAAATTAAATTTTAAGATCCAACTATCAGATTTGATGGCAAGGACAATCGACTGTCGGAGGAATTTTACCATTAGTTTGCCCCCCCCCCACAGTTTTTCTGTCAGAGACTCTTGCTATTGAGGTATGTGTGCTTTAATGTCTCAAAAAGAAATATAAGAAATCCGAGATCTATATAATCTCGGATAGCCAGGCAGCTCTGCTAGCCTTAGGAGCTTCAGTGTTCAACTCGAAATTGATCTGGAGCTGCTACTGTAATTTATTAGAACTGGGTAAAGTAAATAAAGTCACCCTTTTGTGGTCTCCTGGCCACTCCACCATTAAAGGAAATGAAGCAGCAGACCGATGTGCAAAAATGTGAGCAAGCCGAGATGTCCTGTGCCCAGTCCTAGTATTGCTTTTTGCAAAACCCACTTGGCAGATGGTATAAGGAACTGGGAGCAGAACTATAGGAAATTACTCTGGAGTCCTCCATTGGGATGAGACAGGCCAGAAATTATTCAGTTATAATATTATACGTCTGGGAGAGGCATCGAGAATGGACCGCCAATCCCTAAGGTCCCTTACCTGGTTTTTAACAGGGCACGGCCCTTTTAACGGCCATCTACATAAAATGTAAAGGTCCCTTACAGACCAGTGCAGATTCTGTAACTGCGGTAAGGAGATGTCGGAACACCTATACTCTTCACATGCGATGCTATCATCCTAAAAAGATTCAAGTTCCTCAACGCCTACATAATCCAGTGGCCTAATGCCGACCCATTGGATATGCATCAGGCAGCGGCGTTTATCAAGGACATAGTCCTGCATTTTACTTAAGAATCTCTAGGGATGTACAATAGGCCTCAATGGTTGCAGTGCTCTGGGCTACAAACACCCACCCTTATTAAAAAAAAAAAAATAAAGTAACGCAAAATGTTTGGTCTGTAATACAGGTTGAATTCTAAAATTTGTTCCCGCAACAAAATTTAAGCAAATTGTAAACTTTAAATTAAAGTATTAATAGTTTAAATGTATCTCATGTTCTTTTTAAATTAGTCTTTAAAAATTTCAGGCAAACAAACTAATCGATAGTGGCTGAGAAATGAACTTCCGAATGAAACCTGTGCTTTAAAATTGTCGCCTATTGTATTATTTATTTATTTATTAATCGGTAAGCAAACATACAAAAGCAAAAATTAACAATCTTCAATAGACAAAAATGTAAACAACTTATTTCTAAACGAATTTCTTGTCATGTTAAAATCGAAAACAAAACAAGGTTTGGGAGCCTAGATATTTAAACAAGCAAGTAATTCGTCACAATCTATTCGGGAAGTCAGAACCTATCGTGAACGAAGATACCAGATGTAACGTCTCGTCGGTAATCCAAGCATTACAGTTTTAATAAATTACAACGATTATTATAAGGTGGAAGAATATATTGATGCACTCGCTCAGTAGGTAATTCACGAAGCGCATACAAAACAAATTGCTTCGAAACGCTCTCAATTCTCTCTGAATGGCACTTATAAAATGTGAACCAGATCTGAGAAGCTTATTCTACACGCTTAATTTTTAAGGCAAGCATTGCAATATGACTCATGTAATACAAGTTATTATTAAATTGTAAAGTAATGATTGCATTAAAATGAATTTTAACGCAATTATGAAGTTTTCTAAAGCAGCATTTGCATTTCTACAAAGGAAGCATAGCAAATCTTAATCTAAACCAACAACATCACCAGAAACTTTTACAGCAACAGATATCTATAATAGAAACGACAGTGAACATCATCAAGCACGACCACGAAGAAACAAATCAAAGATTCGAAGCTCTTAAACAAATAATAACAGACCTCATATTTCACGAAGAATTCACTGACATTGCTCTTCTTACAATGTTGGAAATGATGAAACTCCGCACATTCCAATCAGCAGTATTCGATACCATAACGGAAATACACCAAGGCAAACTTAGCCCACTCATATTAACACCACACCAACTTCAGGAGCAAACCAGACAGATAGTCGATAATCTCAAACCAAGCCAAGACATACCATTTCGTAATAGAGATATAGCTCATATTTATTAGTATATAAAATCACCACGGTCAAAACCATAAAAATTCAGGAAATCATAATCTTCGAGGTTAAAATCCCGTTGGTACAGAGAACCCGATACACCTTATATAACATAATACCGGTGCCCACGCTACATCAAAGAAAGTATGTGTATATTCAGCCGTCCTCAAGTTATTTGATGGTAACAAGTCAACAGGATAAATACATGCCATTCTCTACTCATGAATTCAACGCTTGCACTAAATGGAGAATATCTCTGCAACATACGTCAACCGCTGTATGACTACAGCTCTAATGAAAGCATATGTGAAATGCAGTTACTCAAACAGGATGGCGAAATACCAACAAGCTGCCAGATACTTCAAAGAGCAATCACCACTATTTGGATTCCTCTACACAGATACAACGCATGGATCTTTCTAACTAGCTCAAGAACAACTTGCAATGTAATTTGCGAACATGAAATTGATGGCACATTTGAAACCACAACCACATCCATTCATGGTGAGGGAATCCTGGAGCTGCATGCAAACTGCATCTTCAAATGTGATACATTTACAGTGTCGGGATACAAAACATTCAGCAGCAAGTATAAAGTTTCCTTTTTGCCGTCATTCAACCTGAGCGAGATGATAAATGTTACAGACATCATAAACCATACATCAACTTCGAAATTCCCAGGAATCGAGGCAATTGAGGCCGTCATTCAAGACCAAAAGAGGTCACTAGAGACATCAGAAGCCAAGGTTAACATACACGATTACCATCACTATGCGGCAATTTATCTAGTAATACCAGCGGCTCTCTTTATCATCGCTTGCTGTATATTCAGAAGAATGAATTTGCTAGCACATCAACACCCGGCTCAACCTCTGGAACCACTCCCTCAAGGTTAATACCAACAACTTGTAGCAGCGCCATATTCTGTAAAATACATAGCGGACATCTAAAGAATAATGAGCGACACATACAGAGTATCCGCATTACAAACAACCAGAGGAAAGGCTTAATGTAGCCCGGGAGTATGTTCACTTCATCTGTGAACAGGGCTTATTTAAGTAATAAAATTGTTCAGGTTGCATAAAGTGAAATATTAATAACGGATGTATGCACACATATTATTTGTCAGCTATGCATAATATTTTATTGTAGTATTCTAAGAATATAGACAACATTATAAAAAAAAGAAAGATTATGAAATCTCGCTATTAAGCAGTTTCTAAAAATGTATTTAAACTCGGAATTTATTAAAAATAAAGCAGAATAAACTTAATCACCAAACGTGTAGTTTCTAATTCTCCATCTAATTAAACCCCACCAGCGGTAATTTAATTAGATAAATTCGCTAATCAAGCAAACGCTTAGCCTTACAACCTAAGCACAGTATTTGCTAGATTAACAAAACCTTTTAAAGCAACCTATTCAAATTGAAAAATTATACCAACATAAAATTAGCTAAAATAAGCGGACTTAAACGTACATATGAAAAATAAATATTCATATACGTCTTTTACTTTACCGAGATAAAATTCGCTAAATCAAACCGACTAAATGCCAAATAAAATAATTGGGTTTTCTGAATTCGAAAATGTCTATTATGTTAAAGATAAGCTTTTCAGTTCTTAATTTATAATTTATTACCTTAGCGACTATAAAGTGAAGTAGCCCGCCAATGGAAATTTGAATTTTTGGGTTTTTAAAGTAAACTGCTCTCTGAGATTTCGACCCTCGCCTCAAGGCACCAAAAACAAAGACCAAATGAGTAAATCACAGAAAAAAGCAACTTGCTTTAAAATTTAATACTTTTAAAATATTTTATTAATGCAGTCTTTGATAAATTTTAATGCAGTTGATTGACGGTTCTTCTACAACATGCTTTTACATTCTAATGGAATGTTTCACAAAAATGTAATGTAATTGCTGTATTATAAATTAATGTAAATTGTATTAAATCCTTTTTAATGCAAGATTGCAAGCTTTGTATTATTTTGCAATACAGCATTCCACTGGACCTAGATATAATGAATTACATAAGCAATATTTTTTTAAGTCTGTATAGAATGGAACGAACATAGGGCATATAGAAAGTTTTTAGTGTGAGCGGGGCGCAAAAGTCTGTACTATTGCGATTAATGAAACCTAGCGAAATGTAAGCTTTTATAATAATAAAATCAATGTGTTTAGTAAAAGTAAGATCACAAGAAAAGGTTATATAATCCTTACCTAAGCCGGATATGAACTCAACTCTATCAACAGCAATATTATACAAAAAAATATTGCTGAAATACTGGCGAGCGCTTGCGAGAAAATGACAAAATCCGACATTTACCCACATTCAACAACAATTTGTTGTTAAACGACCAACTGCAAAAGCTATCCAAGTCACATTGCAATTTCATACAATCAGAAACACCATTAATTGGAGCAAATATTTTCATATCATCTGCATAAAGCAGAAAATGTGCAAATTCAAAACACTCAACAACATCATTAATAAATAATGAGAATAAAAGCGGACCAATGTGACTTCTTTGAGGAACTCCTGAAAGAAGTATAAACATAGTATTGCAATTTTCTTAGGAAATGTATTTCGTGATTGGAGTATGATAAAAGTTCGTACATCCAGTCAAATCCTCACACGACGAAAGTTCCAAATACATAAGATCATTTGAAAAAAACAAATCGTAAAAGTAGTTTGTCCGGAGCATGAGGCATGAGGATCCTGTTTGAAACTGGATCACTTAAATTCTGGGGGGGACTGATACAGCTGATATCCGAAATTTCCTATTTAAGGCTCCTGACCTAAAATTTTGGTTGTGAAAGGGACTTATAAATACGCCAGTTGGCCACGTGTCCGAATTTAGAGCCTTATCGCGAAGATCAACATTAATTTCTAATTTAAAACAGATGTATTCCACGTCATGAACATCTCTTGTTTTCGGAATCAACTTGCCGACCAATTTGAATTATTAAAGGTTGAATTTCCTCTTATGGCAACCAAAACTCATTCAGTATAATTGACAAAGTAAAACCTACTAATTACAATTCATTTGTACAAAAAAAGTATTTCTACGGGTAAGGAAATTTAAATGAAAGCACAAAAACAATTTTCCAACGACTCCAATTTCATCCAGTAAATTATCTAAAATATATAGCGGAGACAGTTCAGCTTTCCTTGGATGATTTAAAACTGGCCAGTATTATACAAAAAAAACAGTCTAAGGATACAAATTTTAAACACTTCCATTGAGGCCACAGCGACGGCAATTTTGCTTCAAAATATTATACTCCCGAGAAAGTAGCCTAAATCCTTAAGTCGACCAAATCCTTACAGGAGATTCAAATCGAAAGAAAGCTACAATAATGGCGTAAATACATCAAAATAAAATTAAAATGTGTCGCATGCTTTATTTGGTGTAATTTCTTGGGTTTTTATTTCTTCGTATCTTCTACTTCGTTTTTATTACGACGAATATTTGAGATTTGGAAAATGAAACGATGATCAGGCCATTTCAGGTGTTACTAAATTTGCTTATTTATTACATACTTAATAGTTTTATAACTCTCAGTTCATATATGTACATATGTATGTTAGGTTAGGTTAGGTTAGGGCGGCTGCCAAAACGCACACTTAGACCGATGACGATCCGTTGTGATACCGAGGGATCCTACTCCCCTTCCACCTTCACTGGAACCAATTTGAGCTATTTACGTAGCGTAAGATATCTCGCACATTGCAGTTCATGAGATCCATAAGGCCGTCCAAACTATACTTGCCCAGATATTTGTGCCTCCTGTAAGCTAGCGCCGAGCATGAGCAGAGGAATGCTCAGAGTCTCTTCCTCCTCCTCATCCATGCAGCTTCTACAGAAGTCATTTGCCATTGACCCAAGCCTCCTCGCATGCTCCCCAATGAGGCAGTGTCCTGTGAGTACCCCTACGACTATACCTAAGTCAGGTCTGCGGAGGGATAGTAGCGTCTTGGAGCGCTCCAAGTCCAGTTTCGGCCAGACTTGCCGCGCTACATTGCATGTTATGGTGTTAGTCCACCTCTTCTGTGCCGAGGCTATCGCCTCATTACCAAACGCCCTAAAAATCGCCGCTATGGGCCTCCCCAGATTTGCCCTTTCCGGTTTCAATTGGAGAGTTGTACCTTGCCTTGCCAGTTCGTCCGCCCTACAGTTCCCCCGTACATCCGAGTGACCGGGGACCCAGACTATCTGGATATTGAACTGCTCACTCATCTCGTTAAGAGATGAGCGGCACCTCAATGCCACCACGGATATCAGGGAAACTGATTCCAGCGACTTGATTACCGCCTGACTGTCCACATATATTGCTATATCCCTTGTGGATATGACATTATGCCTCAACCAAGTCAGCGCTTCCTCAATCGCTACCACCTCCGCCTGGTACACACTGCAGTGATCAGGAAGACGAACGGATAAATTCACATTTAATTTGTCACAAAAGACTCCTGCTCCGACTTTGCCGTCTAGCTTGGAGCCGTCAGTGTAAAATTGAATACAACCAGTTTCTGCTATTGACCTGTGTCCCCATGATTCCCTTGAGGGGAGAAGAGTCCGGAAACCCATTTCAAAGCAAACAACCGGTGTTGTGTAGTCACTATTCACCACATCTGTCTTTAGCGACCTGCCAATCGTCGAGTGGCCCGTCTGAAGACATTTCCACTCACCCACGGCAGAGAATCGTGCAGCCGTAGTTGCCGCTCTCTGCTTACCAAAGATGTCGACAGAAAGAAGGTAGAACATAGCCTCCAGAGTACGTGTAGGGGTTGTCCTCAGTGCCCCGCTTATAAGCAAGCAGGCCGTTCTCTGCACCTTCTCTATCCTATTCTTATAAGTTTTCTTGTCTAGTGCTGGCCACCACACACTCACCCCGTACATCAGAATCTGTCTGACTACAGCGGTGAAAAGCCATTGTACCAGCTCTGGTTTTAGACCCCATCTCCTTCCGACGGCGTTCCTACACGAGTACAGAGCCATGGTGGACTTCTTCACCCTCTCTAACATATTGGGCATCCAATTTAGCCTACTGTCCAAGATTATGCCCAGAAATCTTGCCTTATCAGTAAAGGCCAGTGGCGTGCCATTTAAGGTATGAGGAGCGACTACCGGAATTTTATATTTCTTGGTGAAGAGTACCAGCTCTGTTTTGGATGGATTTATACCCAGCCCACATTTGCTGGCCCACTTTAAAATGATTATGAGCGCGTGTGATGACCTCCTTAATCGTGCCTAAGTACTTACCCGAGATCGCGATCGCCACGTCATCTGCATACGCTATCACTCCTATTCCCTCCCTCTCCAGTTCCAAAAGTAATCCATTGATAACTATGTTCCAGAGAAGAGGTGATAGGACACCACCTTGCGGAGTTCCTCTAACTACTCGCCTCCTAATGGTGGTTTCCCCCATATCCGCATTAATAATCCTGCCTTCTAGCATCTGATTTATTAATCTCCCTAAGGGGTCGTCCACACCTAAGAAAGACAGTCCTTCCCGAACTGCCTCCGTCCTGACATTGTTAAAGGCGCCCTCTATATCGAGGAAGGCTACCATACAGTACTCTTTCGAGTGGATTGATTTCTCAATTGTTTGCACCAGGGAATGCAGAGCCAGAGTGGACACGCCACAGATCTCCCTTTCCAGTACGCATGTTGAGAAGTCGTCCACCTACTGGGATTTATTTTTGTACGAATGTACACGTCGATCAATCTTTCCAATGTTTTCAACAGAAAGGATGATAGAGTTATCGGTCTTAGGTCCTTTGGGTAGGTCTGTGAATTCTTTCCCGTTTTCGGGATGAAAATCACCCTGACCTCCGTCCATTTCCTAGGAATATAATTCAATTTTAGACACCCCCTGAAGATCACCTCCAGCCATGGGAGAATGATCGACGAGTGTTTTTGCAGCTCAGCTGGGATGATACCGTCCGGGCCAGCCGATTTAAATGGTTTAAAGCCGTTTAGTGCCCATAGGATCCGGTTCTTGCACACGATTTCCTCCGGGTACCCCGACGATACTCCTTCCCACTCCCCGCCAAGCTCCGTCGACACATCCACACTACCTGGGAAATGGGTATCCAGCAGAAGCGCCAGTGATTCCCCAGTAGACTTTGTCCACAGCCCATCAGGTTTGATTAAGTAACTAGGGCTCATTGGACTCTTAGACAAGATTTTTCTGAGGCGCGAAGTCTCCGAAACATCTTCCATTTTTTCACAGAATAGCCTCCAAGACCTCCTCCGCGCCCTCCTTAGTTCCTTTTTATACTTTTTAAGGTGCTCCTTATAGGAGTCCCAATCCTGAGCTTTCCTAGAGCCCTTTGCTCTATTGAATGCTTTCCTACACCCTGAACGTAGGATTCCCAGCTCCCTGGACCACCATACCGGTTTCTGCTTCCCTTTAGGTATTCTCTTGGGGCAAGCAGGGTCCAAGGACAAGTTGCAGGCGCTTGTGATTTCCCTCACCAGGAAATCCAGCTCCTTCTCTGTGGCTGGGGGTACATATGTATGTTAATCGAAGTTGAAAAGTTTAGACAAAATGGGTTTGAATTTTAGAAACCAAGACGGGTTAATTACAACTGAAAATTATAATGAGATCAAATGGGAAACAAATTCCGTGATGCTAACAAATTTGACAAGCAAGTGTCACTCCTGCAATGTTTACCACAATTTTAAAAGAAATTAAAAGAACAATAAGAGATGAATTTCAAGGAAGAATAAGGGGATCATGCTTAAAAGAGAACTGGCGATACACATTTGTTGGCGTTTTCAATTTTGTGTCGACAGATTTTTTTTTGATAAACAAGATAAAATATTCCACAAACAAATTTTAGAATGAGGTCATTACACTGCTGAGGTGAAATAAAAATTGCATATAAAAATGCTGTAAGAGAAACAAAAATGAAAATTATTGAGCTAAATTTCACCAAGTATAGAGTACAGATGACTCTGACTACAAATATTTATCGCTACACAAATGCTAAATTTTGACATTTATAATTTCTTGTCTAGATTTTTGATAAACATTTCTGAAATAAGGCAAAACCATCAATGTATTGGCAATACTATTGAACATGTGATGAGACAAATTGCAATATTGTCAATATTAAAAATGTTATGACAATGGTTTGTTGAAAATCAATATATTTTTATTTTGGAAATATATTTACGATACAATTGCTGTTTGTCAATAGTTTTGCAAACATTGACAATGTAACAATATATAATAAAAATTAAACATCTGAATAGAACAGGAAAATCAAATTAACTAAGAATTATTTTTTATTCGAGTTTTCAATTTAGCACGATGGCTTGAAGACGGGCGAAAATGTCATTCGACTTCAAGAGAATGCTTTACCATGGATTATAAAATGTAATTTTAAGAAATTCTAATATAAACATAAGCATTCTTACAATTTTGAAACGGATACTAAATAAGCGTTAACGATGATTTGAACTGATTTCTCAATTACTACTATCTTAATGAAATTTAGTCCTAGTAGATTAATGACAGAGAGAATTTTTCGAAGTTGGCCAAAAGAAATAAAAATTCCTTCAATATAGAAAACCTTCACGAGTCTGGTAAATGGCATGGCAATTGCTGTACGATATTACTTATGCAATCAAAAAATAACGAAAGTTGAATCCGCTGCATGTCCAAGTTTTCTACAGTTACAATTTTCAAGCCGAAAAATCAGGCTCCGGGAATACCAGTCAAAAACAGAAAGGAGTAATGGAAAGGTAATTCAGTCATAATATTTTTAGACTGAAATGCCTTTTCAGAAGGTACATAGTTCAATCAAAAAACTAAAAAAGCATTATGTCAAAACAGTTTATGACTGGGATTCTTTTTGGATTTGTGTCTGAAATACCTTTTGAAAAAGAGATTCAATCAAACAATTAAAAAGGAATTCCAAGGCAAAATTGTTGTAAAAAGTGAAATAAATGTTATGGTCCGTCCAGACTATAGATGTGTCCGAAATGGGTTCAAAATATTTTGAAAAATGAATATTTCGATTCTAATTTTGAAATTATATCTCCATTTCCTTATTTTCATTTAATGATCTTTGTCTGTCTCGTCCAATTTGATATAGTGGCCTTCTTCTGTAAGTGGAAATTGTCCCCGTTTTTTCTCTGGACATTATGTCCGTTTAAAAGATACACAAATGTAAAAAGTTATTTCAGTCAAAAACGCAAATTTACCAAAAGGTATTTCAGTTCAAAAATTTGTGACTGAAATACCTTTCAAGAACATTGTTTAGTCCAAATACACAAAAAAGGGATTTCAGTTAAATAGCTTTCTGAACGAAAACCCTTTTTTTATTGAAGTTTCTTTTTTAAAGGAGTTTTCACAACATGTATTTGGGAAATTTTATGACTTAAACTACTTTCGTTTTTTGACTGTATTCCTGGAGAATAATTTCGCCTAGATTTCCTGTTTGATTAGATCTCTTTCCCAAAGGTATTTCAGTCAAAAATCCAAAAAGTACCCCGGTCAAAAAGTTTTGATTTGAATGCCTTCAGAAAAGACATTTCTGTCTAAAACTATTTTGACCGAGTTATCTTCTAATTTTTGGCCGAAACTCTTTTTCTTTTTTGACAGAACTACTTTTGACTGAAAATCTCCTTTTTTTTACTGAACTTCCTTGTTTAACGATAGCTTAGTCGTAAATTTTATTTGAAAAATTGTATTACTGTAACGGCTTCCGTATTTTGACTGAAATGTTTTGACTGGTATTCCCGGAGCCAAAAAATCATACTGAAAACGTTTGGGCACCATCTGGATTAAAATGTAATGAAGCCTACGCGAAGAATGTACAAAATATAGTGTCACTTGAAAATTTTAGGCGACGAAGTTCCTTTCAAGTGACATGAAACTTTTCAAATGACTCATGGGAATGAGGGCATTGGTTTTTTATATCTACAAAATTCATTAAATCTAAATGAAGCAAAACTCGAGACAAATTCATGAACGTAGCAAATCCATTACTAAAATTATTATTTTTTCAATGGGATTAAAGTGTCATTTGTGAATGACTTACATTTACAATGAAGGGCATTAGAGAAATTAAATTATAAAAACTTAAATTAAAATTCGTTCACAATGATAGCCTTGTGAGATGATGCGTTGTCGTGGTGCAAAATCCATGAGTTTTCTTTCCACAAACCTGGCCTTTTTCGACGAATTTGGTCTCTCAAACGCCGCATAACGCCCAGATAATATTCTTTATTTACCGTCTGACCTTCTGGCAAGAATTCCGAGTGGACAACACGACGTTAATGGCCGATCAGAGCGCGAGGCAAATCTTCCACCACATTTCGACCGCTTTTGAATGCACTGTTCCACTCATTAAACATCAGTAACATTTTCAACGATTTGGCTCACGAAATTCCATTTGCAATACAAAATTTGTGACAAATTCTTTGTTCGATATTTTTATTCATTGTAAAAATCACAAAACACACTTGAGATGAACTGATAAAATCGAGCGCTGTAAACTACACTGTAATGATAGAGGACAGTTGTGCCAACTTAGCGAGAAAAAAAATTTTACAATCTCTTTAAGCGGACTTATAGGATATATCGCCATCAAACAAAATAAACCAGTTGTGAAATATTCTTTTTGGCGTTCCTTACATATAACTCCGTCTCTGTTCCCTCGAGATTACTTACTAACGCAAAATAGTAGACCTTGCTCTGTTCGATAATTTGCATGGTACGGTGTAACCTCTTTGTCTCCATTGATTTGTTTTCTATTGGTGATCGAATAGACGTATTGTTAAATGTTGAAATCTGTTGATTGAATTAAAATAAATCGTAAAATCTTTCCTGAGAAAGCATGAATTGTTGATTTGATAAGATGTTGTCTGACGACTGAATTACGGCTTTTTATTGAAGACTTAATCAAACCTTGAGATGTGTAAACTATTAATGCAGTAATTACCATTGCGACATTCTGTTTGGTTGTGATTCAACGGGATTTCAACTTTCGTTATTATCAGAATCAGAATTTTTTTTGGATTAATGTGGGCCCGAATTTTGGTCTCCTTACGCTTCGTTTGGCCCAATAATCGCTATTTAGATAAATCTTACAATTTATCTTTATGTTCAGTATTGTAATTTGATTGCTTTGTAAAAAATTGTATAAAGGGTTGACACTAATTTGTTGACATTGACGATGTGTATAAATTTCAAGGCTATTTAAAGTTTATAATTCTTACTAGTTTTAATATAAACGACGCATTTTGCAAGCCACATATCTTTATTTATTTTCTGTGTATATTGGTAGATTTTAGCGCTTAATTTGTTACCGAAACTGCAATAATGCTTTCTATTCATGTCAGGCTCGTCTAGCTAATTAGAATGATTATCATAGACGAAACAGAGTTTTGCAATTAAATTTCTGGTTTTTCGTATGAGTCATTAGAAATTCTTTGTCAGATGTTTCGCGTACCATATTATATAAAAACGTGATATTATCTATCAAAAAACAAATTACAGAAAATATGTAATAAGTCACAAAGAAAGTGAAATACTGTTTTAAAAAAGCGCGGAATACCAAAAATATTTCATTGCTGTAGTAGATATTACGTCACTTGTCTTACTGTAGGCAGAACTTCCAAAATTCATTTCGTAACTTTTGTTTTTACAATAAAAATGGACTATTAGAGAAGTCGTGTCTGTGGAGGTTTCACTGTACATAATTACATTTGTAAAACGATAATAAAGCAATTGCATGATGTAATTTCCTATTGCGAACTAAAGAAAAGGATTGTCTGTACATAAAACTGATTAGAGCAACGCGTTAGTAATTTTCGATAAAGATAAATGCAACAGCAAAATGAACAACACTATTGATACTAGACAACTGGACCACACCCAACTTTTACAAGAAATCCACTACCAAGACCCACAGTAACATCCTTTATCAAGCGAATTTTTGGTAATAAAAACAATTTAATCAATGTGTACCAATAATGCTTATGATTACCTAAGATCTTTAAAATAGATAAATAAAATGTTCTATGGGAATTTTTGCAATAAATAAGAGATGAGTTCAGAGAAGTGTATTATCATAAGACGCACGTAGAGAAAAGTAAGGAAAATCTCTTCTCACCAACATACATATATGAAATTTTTATGTCAAACTTACAAACATCTCTAAAAAAACCGAAAATGTCGCCTTAGATTATGGAATCGGTAAATAGATGACATTTTTTGTGGTAATCCAAAGAAATCAGGTCATTGAAAGTTTATGTAATACTTTAAACTTCTGTCAGCGAATAGGGGTCAGAATGATCTCAGACGTATTTCATATCATGTGTATGTGTGTATTCCATAATCATTCACTCAAGCTATCAAGTCACACCAAACAAAATACAATTACAATGAACCAGAAGTAATCTCTTGCAGTGATCTGGTTTTTGAAATTTCTGTGGCGATCCGGCCGATATAAAATTTCACTAAAATACACCGACAAATATGTATGTTCCATTTGGTTCTATTGGCGGAGGAAATTCTCTAAGCTGGATGTGTATAGAAAACCAAAATTGATAAATGTAATATTTGATTTATAGTATCAATTATAATGCCACTGGTATGAGCGTTGTTTTATTTTAAAAAAAACTCTGAACCCACCCTAAATTTATGGCCGGAAAATTATTCAGACAATGAAATAATAAGTTTTATAATAGAAACTATTTATAGAATTTACAAAATATCGCAGATAAAAAATTTCACTAAAATCCATACACAAATGTGCTTGATGCTGGATACTGAGAAGATGGTCTGAATTAGCTAAGTATATGAAACTAAATTTAGCGAATATAATTTTTGATTTAGGGAATTGACAAAAATTTCCTTGGCAGTGTTCTACAATATTTCCGGAATTTGAGTCATGGCTTAATTAAGAAGTCGGACCCCAGATGATATCGCCGAACGAATTTTCCTGAGTAGGAATTAATCAATTTTATATTTGCAACTACTTCAATAAACGTCCTAACATCTCAAATCTCAGATGTGAAATTCTATTAAAATCCACCCCATAATCGTCTCACCTAGCTCCATTTGGAGCTGGATACGTCGTACTGTGTCTGGATTGGTTGTTTATGTAAAAAAAAATATATTGGTGAAACAATTTTTTTGATTAATGGTATCAACCATTTATTTAAGAAATCCGACCCCAAATGAGATGATTTTATATTAGGAACGATAGAATCGGCTTAATAAATAACGCAGATGTAAAATTTCACTAAAATCCGTTGAAAAACGTGTTCCATTTGTTGCTGGAACCTGGAAATATAGTAAAGGCCTGAATTGGTTATGAAAGTAGTCGTCGCCACCAAACCAATTTTATATAGAATTTCTTTTTTAATCAAATACGCATAATTATTTTGAGACTTAATAACTATCCTGTTTTTTTAAGTCGAAATGTTCTGGTTTTTCAAACTATTTCAGACTTCGTACAGGTTTAATCATTTTTGACGTGGTATTTTAAAAAAAATCACAAAGTTAAAATGATATCTATTCAAGATGGATCTTAAATTCACTTGTAATGGAAAAAGATCTCGCCCTCAGTTCTACAAGCTGGTAAAAACTGCGAACATATCAAAACCAAAAACCGCACGATAGCATCTTAAACGATTTCAAGAAATATGACACGATATTTATAGAGCCTAGTTAAATCCTTGTAAGGCTTTGTTAAGTGACTGTCGCAAATTATTCATCCTTAAATATCAAAACTAAATACCATACATCGACCGACCAATAGTTAGGGTAAACGTCCTTTATTTTGATAGAAACATGTTTGTAACAAGTTTTAAACAACTTAGAACAACTTAAAGATATATCATCAATTCTGTACTACTAACAACAATACGAGATCCATCAGTTTTAACAAATACCAAATACGCTGTACTTAATTTTCAAGAATTCGGACAAACGGCAATTAACTAGCTATTTGTGTCCGACTATCTGAGAAACAAATCATTTCGAGAGCGTACCGCCCGCTTTAGTGATATTAACCAGAACATATACACACAGACAAATTAAACTATTATTCACCAATTGAAGAGGACCAACTGCATTCATTAATAAGAGCTGCCTTAACTACAAACCAAAAGAACCTCCATCATATCACTGTGAAATCTGGATCCGCCCCACCCGCCCCCAGAAAATAACTTGGAAATACCCAACTATAAGAAAACTACATCAATGGTCAAACCACAAAATACTAGGAACCAATCATTTTATTTTCAAAATATAAATAAAATGTCTTCGAAAGCTGCTCAATTTCACAATTTTGTATTAAAAGCGCTTTTTCGGGTTCACATCATTTGTGAAATATCCTTCAATAAACAGATTTTGCACTCTGAATTCTTTCCTAGTCAATATGTCGTTTATAGATGTGATCGTTCGCCGCAAACAAGCATAAAAACAACTGGAAGAAGAGAACTCATAGTCACTTAGTCGAAATATTCAACCTGTCTATCGAGCAATTATGTGTTAAAATTATAATCAACAAAAGCGATATCATCTTAAACTGTTTGCGCGGCACAATAATGAAAATCAACAATGCTGTTAATCCATCTGGCACCATCCTAATCAAGGGGGAGGGGTGGGGGGTTTTAATTTTCCATCTATCAGCCGATCTCTTATATTTAAACGTGAGTTTAGAAATAGATTGTCTGTTCACCGATACATAATGGTCTAGACCTAATTTTATATCTGATTAATAAAATGAGATTAACTAATTATGTAATAATGTTATTAATAATTACCAAAACCGCAAGCCGTATATAACTTAAAAAAGCCGACACAACGAACTTTCATCTATACCTTGAGCAGATTAACTGAGAGAAGGAACTATACTGTGGATAAACCTACCAAATATCCATGGTACGTTGATATAGAAGGCTTTCAAAGAAAATTTAAATTCTTTTCTGAGGAAAGCAAACATAAATTCATCGCGATTTCGAAAACTAATTTGAGATAAAATATGAGAGCTGCATTATTATATTAAGGCAAAAATAAGACCGAATCCTACAAACACTGTTGAAGATTTTTTAAAAACGAGAATTCAAGGAACATAAATCTTGTGAACCGTAGGTTATACCAAACTTGATTGATGACATTTTTCAATCAGTTTATAAGCCGGAAGGCTTCCATAAGTATGAAAATCCAAACATCGGTAAAAACAATCTAACCATACACTAACACCATGGAAGAATTCAGAGCTGGATGTGTTCCTCATGGCATTCCAGCTTCATTATTAAAACATTTCAGTAACCGATTGTAAAATATTGGAACGGTTATTGGTTTCTCTGCACATTTCGTTGCTTGGTTTAAATCTTATTTCATTAACCACATTCAATATGTTGGAAATAGAAGACAAGAATTAATTCAAGCTAACTCCCGAAAGAAGAAGGCTCCCTCATTGATGCTTAGATCTTTATTATTTTCATCAACGACATTACTGAAGTAATACAGCCGATAATCTCAAAACCTACAGAACAAACACAACAACCTACAGGAAGACATAGTCAGTCCAGCGAAATGGTATGAGTCTAACCTTCTTAGCCTCATTAGAAAGTTAACCCCATGATACAGCAACATGTATTTTACAAGAAGTATTCGAAATTAAAGGAAACATAACCTTTACTAATCATTTTCGCTACAATTAAAACTCTGTGTAATGCTTACGTCAGATCGCAACTTGAATATGCTTAACGCCTTGGGTCGTTTTTACGACGAACATACATACATACGTTGACGATGAATGCTTCGGATTGAGAATATCTATACCAAGATTTACAGTACCAAGATAATCTGAAAACGTATCACATGACAATATTGAATAATAGACGAGAGCTTCTAAAGTGTTTTTTTGTTGGAAATATTTTACTTGATCCAATCCATGCACCATCTATTCTGGAATTTGGCAAACTAAGATGACAATAAACCGGTAAACATGATGTCAAAGAGTTTTAATAAAATTGACCATCTATTCGAATTATGCTTAAGGAAAGATTGCTTTAATCGTAGGTTGAAACAACATCTTGCTCCGAGCTGAAAATATTTGTATACAAATTTTAATTATTATTCTTATTTGTATCTTTTGTGTTTTTAATAGGATTGTTTCTTATTATTAATGTACTCAAGTCAAATTTACATACTTTTCTCTGAATAAATACCATAAATGTTGTCTTAAACGTGTGCTGGAATGTTCTAAGAAGTTTAAAACACAAACCGGATCAAAACGATTGTGTTTTAAGTATTCATTTTGGCATGCAAGTTTCGGTCAACAGCAGAGGTCGGGCTGACACTAACATTTTTCCATATACATATTTTGTACGTATAACTATAGAATTTCAATTTCAAATTAAACCGTTTACGGTTCCATCGAAAGTTTTTCCAAAGCAAATAAAACCATTTCAAAATCAAAAGAAACTAAAAACTAATGGTTTTATTTCAATGTAGAGGCTGCCTATCTTTCAACTTCTTGTCACAGTTTCATCAACATATTTTGTGTTATAATTGTTGCAATCGTTTAGAGTTACTGTTTCCATCTCCTCGTTTATCACGTTTACCAAATCCAGGTGGTCGATGTTTTCTCTTATAAGTCTTCGAGCAGCTATAATTTCACTTGAAAAAAGAAGTATTTGTATGTACCTTTTGTGAAATTATTGAAGAATTTAATTTTTTTTTTTTTTGTATTAAAATGATCCAAGAGGCTAATCTCCACCCAAAATTTCAGCTCTAAAATAAAATTTGATCACCAGAAGAGAGGCCATTGTTTCGAAATCAATTTAAGAAGTTTTATTTTGAATGCTTCTTTCGTTGTTGAATGCTTCTGATTTGTTTGAATGCTTCTGATTGCTGTCTTTGGTTTGGGTCTCGGATGTAAAGGCATATTTCTTCACGGCATATGTGCAATGCGGCATATTTCAGTACGGCGTATCTGGTACACAACCGTGTATGATTCACTACGGCATATTTGCTTATGGCATATAACTATGTATGTATATGGTATACAGTAATCTTTGGCATGCTTCAGTACGGCATATGGTATACTTTAAGGATGGGAAGAGAAAGAAGGGAAATTTTACTAAGTAAAGGATGATTCTTTTAAGTCTGTCGTCTGTTAAGAGAAGGAAGTGTATTAAATCATAGAAAATGTTATTAAGTCAAGGAAAATTCTATTGGGTGAAGGAAAATTCTATTACTTGTAAGCGAATGAATTTCAGTATAACCAATTAAGAAATAGCCAAGTCCTACCTTAATTTGGCATATTCCAAAACTTCATCAAAAAATCATTTAAGAATCCCATTTACACACCTTTTTGTAAGTAAAATCTTGACTGACTTCGTTGGATGTCTCGTTCACACAACCACCGATTTTATATTTTTATCTCATTTTATTTTGACTGACAAACTTTTATTCGCAATGGAATTGGACCATAAGTTATTTAAAAAAAATTGGTTCGTTTCTCCACTTCTGTCGTTATTGCAGAGTATTCTCATATAATTTAGCTTATCATGTACATGTTATACATGGTATACATAGTAGATATTCGAATTTGCAAGAAATAATGATAACTGACTTTTTAGTAAACAATATTTTTGTTATCACATTAATTTAAATTATTTGTGTTTAGTCTGGACTAATCGAACGTATAACTTATCATCTATCTATATCTATTATCTATATTAATATGACGTAACACAAAAAAATTAAATTTATAATCGACCTTAATTTTAGTATTTTCCTCACCAGCCGTGGTTTTTATTTTTGGTATGTGGGATTGATATCAAATCGCCTTTTCATTCTTCTTTCGTCTGTGTGGAAAAATATGTAAATATGTAGGTGGTTGAAAAAAAATGATTTGGATTTTTGTTAGCTTTGACTATAGATATAAAGAAAAACTAACGGGATGATTAAATAAAAGCGAGGTGGGCGAATTTTAGTACATACAATATATACATAAGCATTTTGATATCATAAAAGGAAATGAAATTTTTCGAGGATACTTCTGACGAATCACAAGAATAATAAAATACGAGTATATGTTTGCGCCCGTCTGTGTTCTGTTAAGTTGTAAATTATTTATCACCCCTTAACAAGTTCTAATAAAAGTAAAATATAAAAGGCGTTAGACAATAATTATTATTCGTACGTTTAAGGAATGTGTTTGCAATTCATTGAAATAAAATTTAAGGAATTTATTTCACTGTATTATAGTATTCGTAAGAATTTTCATTAAATTTTCTTTATAACTTCCAATAATCGATTTATATAAGACAATAACACGATTACACAGAATTGTATTTGAAGTTGCTACGAATTCTGTTAAGCGAGGACGTCGAGTATTTATTTAAGGAACGCTTATGTATCATCAACTTAGAGGTGTTTCATATCAATCACAGTTTTAAAGATTAGTCTAATCAACAGAGTTTGCGTTTGTATTTTTGTAAACATGATTTATAAGCTTGCTTAATCTGTGATTGTAATATCTGTTAATGTGTTGCGTTAAGGTTGCCCATACACGATCAAACAATTTGCACAAATTTTTATTGTACATACAACATCTTGTTGCGCAAACCATTTGTAAAGGGTCCCTTACACGATCAAACATTTCCAACACAATACTTATACAACGACAATTAATGTGCACATTTCATTTCCAGCAATTATTGTACAAATAATTTCAAACAGAAGTTTGAAGTTAAATAAACTGTTGTACAACAATATAATCAGCGCCATGTACGATCAATCGTGTTTGTACAACAGTGTTTGTTGCCCTTGATTCATGAATATGTCTCCAAAAGCCGCAAATTTTAAACGTCCAAAGACGATATAATGTACAACACTCTCAAACTTCTATTGAGTTGATTCATAAATAATTGCCGATTTTGGTCGTCAACTTTATTCCACCATAGAAATTATAAATTCGAAAACTAATCTATAATATAATCACCATTATTATTTATAGCTTCCCAGCAGGAATGTTATTTGAGACAGAATAATGAACCGTCAATGACAGTCTTGCATGACACGTCTATAGAAATTGATCAGAGAGCGGGACTAATATTCATGTGTGACGTGTCCGAGACGATTACAAAGTGTCCGTTCAAAGATTAATCGTTCATGGCAGTTCATATTTAGGTCATATGACAATTGTTATTCAAGTGATAAACGATTGTTCATAGAAGAATTGTATATTGGATGATTTCTCTGCCATTTTCTTCCTTTGATCAAAATATGCTTGTATAATTATTTGTTTTATAATTTGAGTATTGTGAAATTAATTTTTGGTACGTAATAATGGGATAAATGTGTAAGAATTGTTATAAGTTAGGCCAATTGTTTTGTAGTCAATTTCAGTAAAAATAAACGTTCCTAAATGAATACTCAAAATTCTGACTTCGATAATTCCAAATAATGATGATAAAGATAGAATTAAAATAAATCGGTTATGGTTTTGAATCGATCTCCAATAATCTTCCAATACGAGTAACGTTAAATTGTCCACTCGTGATATCGAAAAAAAAAATGTTTGATTTTATAACGTAAAATCTGTTGGCTAGGGTGCTTCCAATATAAAATTTAGCAAAAGTTTCCGGGTTTTGAAATTCTGAAAGTGAATTCAATTCGGCAATTCTATTGAAAATTTGTTGTAAGCTATTTGTTGGTTTTCTAATTTTTTTGTTTTGTAATAGCTCTAAATAATTTTCAGACTTATGTGCTGAAAATGAGGTTATGCAGCCAAACTGTTGAACACACTCGCTCAAATGAAACTAAATTATGGATGTTGAATGACACTAGACTTTCTCCATAAATGTCTGCAAAATCGGCGACAAAAATTTCAAGTAAGTTTTGTACTGAAGCTGTATTTTTTTTTTGCAATCATTCGGATGAGACAATAGTCGGTATGCGGAAAAGAAATGCTGTTACTGTTGAGATTTTATCAAATCCGTTAATATCATTATGCCAGTGTATAGTGCAAACTGTCGACGGTCCGTTGCTTTCTTTCCTTCTGGGCAGTTCTTTCAATGATTTAAGTTTTCTTTGGAATTCTTTTAGGATGTACTCTTTTAAAGTTAGACGATCTTTGTGTTGATCTAAATATACAATAATTTTTTCATGACACCTAAGTGCAATAAATGCTTGGTTCGACGTGAAACTGAGACACCATTCCGATTGTATTTTTCGAAAACATTTTTTTCTATATGAAACTCATTACAGTGGTGTTTCAGGTGTTGCTTGGCAACACTTGCTGTATCCATCAAAAGGTGTATGCCCTTTCGTACCCGTCAAAATCGACCAAACAAAGGAAAAAACGGACATTGAATGTTTTTTTTAGTCCACTTTTAATAACTGCGATTCCATTTGTTGTAACCTGGGACATCTACTACCGAACCCAAAATAGGCCACAATGTAGTGGAACTAATCTTAAGTAGCGGGATCCCATCAACACCCACATCTATGCAAAAGTTCCTTCGGAAGGTTTAAATTTACTATCGCCTGTTGAATTGTCGCCAGGTATTTCTTTGATTAAAGGCATATCACCAGTACATTTTAGTATTTAGTTTAAAAATTTGGATATTGATAAATTTGAGTCGTTTAACATGGCGATTAGATCATCGAATGCGGCTCTCGTAATTTTTATGTTTCACAGCCCAAGCACCTAATTTTGTATCCAAGAATTTGCTATCACATTCGCTTTCGGTAGAAGAAATGGATTCTATTTCATTTTCTCGATCAAAATCGCACTTGTCATTTTACACAATATTCCGGCAGATTATTGTCTATTTCACTTCCCACATTATTTATTACAATATTATTTTGATTTTCATTATGATTAGTTCTAATTTCAAATTCTCTTTCTTCCCATTGCTTTCGGATCGAACCCTCTGAATTTTTTAATTTTTTGAGAACCCCAAAATGTCATCCATTTTGAATAGTTTTTACTTTTGTGTTAAATCTTTAGGTTGATTTGGTATTTTAAATAAAAAAATATAAAATTTAATTAATAAGTTAGCAGCTTAATTTTATATATTTAAAATAATTCCAAGAACAGAAGAAACGCACAAGTCATTGGCCAAAAAACTTGTACATCTATTGAAACCACAAAAATATTTTTTTAAAAAAGTCGTTTACACTGTTTAAATTTACAAAAAAAATGCAGATTTTTCTGGCTAAAGAGCACTAAAGGATTGTTGCCCATGTGTTTCAATGAGAGTGGTTGCAGCAGATTTTTCTTTGTCGCTGGTGCCCTTTCTCCCATTTCTTCAAAAACATAGAATTTGATAATCTTACACAAAATGTCACTTTAACACCATTGTATGTAAAATAAAAATTTTATAGATACCTCAAAATATGACGAATCATTACGTAAACAAAACACAAAAAGAACGAATTTTTAAAGTTGAATGGTACACTTATACCGTAGGCACACTGCGATTTAGTGAATTTTTCGAGATTAGTCGCAGTGTATCAACCTCGATTTAGCTAATCCCTTTGTTTTTGTATATAGAATATTTAAACTAGTTTAGCTAAATCGGATTTATTAAAGAACAGTTTGTCTAGGGTATTACAGTCGGTGACCAAAAAATTTGCTTGACTGCATCATTTCAACGTTTTAAATACAATTACATTTTGTTTTCTGTTCTGCTTTAAGTTTGCTTCTACTTTTTTATGCGACGTGCAATTCATCTTCGTGCTCTTGTTTATCAGTTATGTAGTTAAGCGCTCGATCGCTTGAGCGTGGCTGTGTGTGTTTTTTTTACAGCGAACAGGGTATGACTCGTTTGTTAATTAGTTGTTGTTTAACACGTTCACGACCGAGGTGCTGAGGCTAGGGGTGGCCATAAATCAGATGATAAATTTACACGAAATGAGCTAATTGAAGCCTAATGGTAGAATAAATGTTTTATTTATGTGTTTGTGCGGTTTTTGCCGTTATTAATAGTATGACGATATGCGACGCCGGTGAGTCGCCGGTTTATAGAATAAAATTTCGTTGTTTAAACCGCAGGACGCACATATAAAAAAACTATAAAAGAAAGTTAAAAAGGTTGTTTTACAGTTCAAAAAAATAAATTATCTGTAATTATTTGTAATTATTTCTAAAACTAAGATATAACGTTTTACTTCCTTTATGTTTGTTCAATAACCAATTGCTGTTCCATACTGAAATATCAAGTATATGGAAGAAAACTTTTATGTACCATCGTAAACTCTTTCTCGGGGTGGAGTAATAAGATGTCATCTGGTCGTTGCGGTCTACACCTGACATGTATTTAATTTAATCTGCAACCATTATGGGTTTTTATGATGTAATTCCCCTTTTATTTATGTATTCAGTCATTTCAGCTTTATGCAAAGAAGATATAATCAAGAAGTTCAGATATCATCATACCGTTTATCTCTCCATTTCTGCACAGTTACGTTATTTCTTCGTCTCCAAATAGTTTCATTTTTTATGCTTTTTGGTAATAACGTCTGGTGGATTTTATTTTCGGTTGGCTCTCAAAGTTCCACATAAATGGGTACGTTGCTCAAAGAGAAGTTCTGCCAAAATGACACAAGTGTGATAATTATCCATGTATAAAATGTGACCTTTTCCAACGTAATCTTTCATTAGCTCTTCAACAACACCAAAAGCATGACCTTCGACATGAGGTTGCACGGTATTCTAACCACTATAAATCAACATATTTAGAAGGAACGCATCGGGCGTACAAAGTTCGTAAAACTTAATTCCATATTTATGCCTTTTATTAGGAATGTATTGCCGAAAAGATAGCGTTTCACGCCACAGTATCATTGCTTCACCCAGTGCTACATAGGTATTGTGCAGGATAATACACTTTTTTTATGTTAGGAAGTATATGACCGGAAATGTTCGATATTTTATGAAGTTTATGGCTTATGTGATTTGTCTCGCTATTGTAAAAACACAAACACCGCAGAATATTTTCAAATCGATTTCCGCTCATAACTTTTCATTATGTTTTCTACTAAAAGAAATGCGTATAGGGACAATTTTAATATATTCGTACATTTAGGGAAATCACCCAAAACAAACGTGTTACCATATTTTCTTGTTCAATGAAATAGAACATCAGTACTAGTTCGGTTTTTGTGAGAAACACATCGAATATTTAATTAAAAAAATAAATAAATTTGGAGACCACTGTTCAAAATTTAAATTTAGATTTATAAAATTTAGAAAAAAATATTGTTATTTGAGTCGAATGGGTCGTGCAAATCATTGTAACGATAAAGAAAGGCAAATTGCCAGAAGATTAGAATCCGAGGGAAAATCAATTTCCGAAATCGCTAGAATACTTGCTAGATCACGGAAATTGGTATTAAATGCACTAAAACCGGAGAACCCAGTCGAAAATCGTCGTGGTAGACGCATGACAACCAAAAAAGAGAATGCTTTAATTATCCGAACCGCAAAAAAAGATCCTTTTATTAGTTCTAACGAGATAAAAAAGGAACTAAACCTTAATTGCTCCGGTTCCACCATTCGTCGACGGCTGCTGGCACATAATTTAAGGGGCTGCGCTGTCCAGCATGTCCCACTTCTATCAAAAAAAAAATCAGAGCCCGGATTAATTTTGCTAAAAATCACTTAGCTAATGCCGACGCTGAAAAATGGAGGAAAATAATATGGACCGAGGAAACAAAAGTGAATTTGTTTGGTTCTGACGGCCGGCATTATGTACGACGTCCACCGAGTACAAGTTTGTCGCCACAGTACACGAAAAAAACAATTAAACATGGCGGCGGTTCTATTATGGTGTGGGGCGCTTTCACGTGGTACGGTACAGGTCCAATTTATCGGATAAAAGATCTTATGACAGCGGATGTTTACGTCCAAATATTGGACGACGTGTTGCTCGAATATGCTGAAGACGCCATGCCGCACCCCTGGAGTTTTCAGCAACATAATGACCCGAAGCATACCTCGAGGAAGGCGAAAGATTGGTTTAGGGAAAATGAAGTGGACGTTTTGCAATGGCCAGCACAGTCACCCGATCTGAATCCGATCGAGAACTTGTGGAATCAAAAACTATCCGTTAGCCACAGAAAATACAGCAATAAGCAGGAATTATTTAATGTTATTAAAGAAGAATGGGAGAAGATACCGGTTATTAAATGCCAGAAGCTTGTGGATTCCATGGACCGCCGATGTCACGAAGTGATCAAGAGAAAAGGTCATACGACTAAATATTAGTTAGGAAAACCATCTACCTACCTAAATTATTTACAAAAAAGACTGAACTGAGGCTGAAACTGAAGATTAATACTTACTGTGCTATTTCTGTGAACAAACTTTTTTTACCATAAAATGTTTGATAATTTTTTTTTTATGTTCTTATTATAAATTGAAATTTAATTGTATTATTTATTTGTAGGTTCATATACATATATACAATCTATAAATAAAAAAATATCATAGAAAATAGTTAACTATTTGTTTATTTTTGACAATTTCTAAAATAATTCGCAACTGTGCTATTTCACTGCACACCACTGTAAATCAGGTAGTTATTGGTTCTCCATTATGATCTTCAATTATTTCTAAGTCTCCTATTATGTGTACCGAATGAAATTTGTGATTTGTAAATGAAGAATTAAAAATAAACGGCAATAGATAATCATTATTATTCTTTTATTGTTTTGTTGTACATATTGTATAATTTTTAATTAAAAATAGCCATTCGAACTTTTTGTTCATTTAACGGTGAAAATTCACTTTACCCGAATGGAAGCCATTAGCTTCTGAATGATATCCTTAGTGACTCTGGCAGATGCCCGTTTCCATCTGTAAATTTTTCAACAGCTATGGTAGTAATTGATTCGTCCAGTTCTTCATCTTTCTTTCTCATGTGATATTGGGGGTTGGAAGTGTCGGGAAATGCATATTGACGTTCGTTTAACCTTTTGTTAAGATTCTTTACTCGATTTATCCCTCTATTAAATTGTGCAACACTTCTTTTTGGGATTTTGACTTCTTATGTGTTCGTAGATTATTTCTGGTTTTAGCTTGTTCCACCATCGATTTGGTTGTTTTGGTTTTTCTGGCCAAATCCCGCACAGATATCGAAGGATGTTTGATAATGACGCTTATACAATTTTCTGATCCAACATTTTATTTCGAGCACCTTTCTTTGCTCAGGATCCGGGCTTAGGTGATACAGAAAGATTGAAATGAAATGTATTTTTTACATTTGTTACCATATTATTGGAAACACCGGCAAATTTAGCAATTTTTTTATTAGTATACTCCGGACGATCATTGCACAATTTAATTATTAAGTCACGTTTTTCTTCTTCTTATTCGTCCATTTCAAAATAAATAAAAAAATGCACAATTTGACGTTTATTTGTTTTTTTTTTTCAATTTGTTTTTCTTCTACAAAATAACGGTTTAATTTTTTTCCTTTGCGCAGTCCATGAGATAATATAAATTTGGGAATCACAAATTTCATTCGGTACACATAGTAAGCGTGTTCCATTGGCGTTAGCAAACTACTCACAAGTACTTGTATCTACTCGCAACTACTCATGCTCAAGTGATGGTGTAGTTGTTAGAAGTAGTTACGCATATAATTAACGAAAGAGGGATTTTAGTTTAAAAAATTCTAATAGATGGCTCTATACCAATTTTGGTTGTGTGAAACGTCATTTTTTAACCCTAATCCAACCAAGGTGTGCCTTTTTGGCTCGTTTGATAAATGCATCGATTTTCAAAATAATGTTAATTTAGTTATAAACTTGTATGTATTTAATTTTGAAACATTTTCATACAACGTACTTGACATCTAATCATTCTCTGAAAAAATGTTCGTAAATTATTTGATTATAATTTGTATTTACTGACATAACAAAAATAGGTTGGTTCGATTAGGGTTAAAAACAAAAAAAAATTGTTTATGTTTGTGATACGACACGCAATTGTTAAATCGTAAAAATATTTTAATTATTTTGTTGTTTAATGTTTTATTACTTATTATTATTAATAGATCAACGTATTTTTTTATTAAAATCTAGCAGTTTTATTTAAATTGAGGTTATATTTTACTACTGTCACAAAAATTTGCGTTCCATTGAACATCTACTCACAAGTCCTTGGCAGTAGCAAATTGTTTCCAATGGAACACAGTGAATATCTCAATTGATACTGATTCATCACTAGTACTTCCCAGATTTGAGATGTACAGCTTCCATTGCTTTCACTTATTTCAGAATCTAATAAATCGAAGACTCGATCATGTTCGAATCGAATTCCCAAATAGCCCTGCTGGGCAACAATCTTATAAGTGCTATAGCTACAAAATTGGGCATAATTTTTTAAATTTTAAATGTAATGTGGTTTTCTTACGTCATACTAAAATGAGAAAAATTCAGATATTGTCATACATGTGTCTTCATGAAACGGTTGTAGAAATATGAACACTATTAGACATGTCCCGTATTTGTCTCAGAAGCTGTAAAAATAGGTGATACGTCATACGAGACAAGAACATGACTCGTCACAAACTGGCCATTTAGTCACTATCACATCAAGTCTACGATATATAATATTTTTTTCTCTTTTTCATTCACATGTAAAACAAAGGTTAAGAAATGGAAACGTATTTTTTCAGTCAGTTGGAGCATTGTCTGGTGAGTATGGCGGGTGAGGTAAAGTGAACCAACCTTGCTCCAGTATTTTTTCCTGGGTGATTCTAGCAGTGTGAGGCTTAGCACTGTTATGGAATAGCAGTACCTGTCGTCGATTAATCAACGCCAGACGCTTCTCAATAAGTTTTTCTTGTTGCAGTTGTTGAACATACACTATTTCATGGCGATTCATCAGTTCAAAGAGAATAATACCGTGGCGATCCCACCAACACACAGTAAAATGTTCTTGCCATGAAAACTATCTTTAGGATCAGGTGATGCGGGTGTATCTTTGTCCACTCATTGTCTTTCCTGACAATATTTTAACATATGAACTAACTTGACTTTTTATCTCCAGTAACAACAATATTGGGCAAAAAACTCTTATTTCTTTGTCGTGAGAGATTATTAACGGCAGTGCCGGCTGAGGCTTAAGGCACTCCCACCTCTTTCGCAGGACTAATGGCAATATACCCGTTTTCTTTATATCACCTGCAGGTTGCATTGCTTCTTGCCAGCCTATAGTGCTGACTTGAATAGGTGGTCATAATTGTGTTCATTATCATCACCGATCGCAATCAGATGACGAAAAATCCCTTTTGCTTCCCGCTCCTATCCTGATTCGAACCCGGTACCTCCCGATCGAAACGCCATAGCTTTAACCATTGTGCCGTTCGTTCGGTCGTATTAATTGTTATGTTCAACAAAGAGCAGAATATGAAATTGGCGATGTTAACCTCCTTCATTTTGCTAATCCGCAGTGGTTCTGATATATCAGGATCCGGCATTTCATTTGGAATATTTTGGGAACTAGATTCTAAACCTGGACCATTTGTGTAAATATTTCAATTTCTGCTGGAAAATGGAACAATTTCCGAACTTAGATGTTCAAATTATCAGCAGAGGTACAATTACAAAACTACAATTGTAATTTGTTGCTTATATTGAACTTAATAATTTCAGCAAAAATTTGTGTATCACTTCCGAAAAACGATGATTTTCTTCTTGCTCACCCGATATTAGAAATTTTTACCTCCCAACGTGAGTTGCTGTCTTTTTGTTTCTAATAATTTGACGATCATGAGTTCTTGCCACTCTTTCGAACTGGGTTTTCGACACTTTTTGAAGCAAAAAAAATTAAAAAATGTGCAATTTCATTTTTATTTACTTTTAGATCAGTTTCACAGTTTCAAAATTTTCCATTGTTGACCATAATTCAGGGGTTTAAAATAACAAAATTATATGTGAAGTAAAAATGCTGTTCACTCATGTCATCAAAAAAAAAAGCGGATATTTTATGAAAGTGAGGTTAGCTAGCATTAAATATGTCAAAAATATATGGATATTTTATGTGAAAAAGCCATCAGTCAACATCTTCAGTAGGATCATTTTATATGTATCCGCAATCAACGGATTTTAGTCGAGTTACAATGAGTCCATTCCTTTTCGTTCTGCTTCTCCGTCAAAATTAGTTTTAGACATTTTCTATATAATCTGTATAGATAAACGGAATAGTTAGTTGTTACAATAAAACGGAAAGAGACAGACGAGCTCATCCACTGTTTTTCAATTTAGATTTTACGGGAAGATGAAATACATAACCAAACAAACCAAATCAATTTCTTTTTGACATTACGTAAGAAAAGATTTTTTATATAAAATGAAGAGACTTTCTAGAGATTCTAGAGTTTCCTAGTATTTTGTTTTATCTTTTTATTTGTTTATCAAATGTCAATTTATACAGACGGAACGGATGCAATTTAACAATCAATCGGAAAAGACGAGCCGGGGAAAATGTTGGAACGGAAGGGATCCATTGTACCTCGACTTTTAAGGTTCAAACAGAACGTATTCGTTCGGTTCGCTCCGTTTTATTGCAACTGTCAATTTGTATGAGAAAACCAAAAAGTAAACACAACGAATGGAAAAGAAAAAGCGGAACGAAAACTGTATATTTTTGACGTTTGAACAAAAAAAATATTTTATTTTGGGAACAGCTATATCGTTTTTTGGCCTTAAAACTGATTTATTTCGAATCAAAAAATTATTTTTACTTGAATGAAACGGAACGGATTCATTATGCTTCAAAGATGGTTGCTTAATATATATGGATATTGCCAAAAAACTGTGATTTTGCTCTAAATTTAAAGTTTGATTCGCCGAAAGCCTACAATTGTTAAAGCTACTTTTAGCAGCTGTCTTCCACATTCCAGCACATTAAGCCATTATATTTATTATTAATATTATTTATACAATTGTAGGTTCTTGGAAGATACCTATTCGATTTTTTCCAATCAAATCTATGACCGCCGAACAAAAGGTAAATATTATTACACAAAGTATATTTGCCATTCGAGACACTGGTATACCAAATTAATTTAGCGCCCTTAAAAATTTTGCGCCCTGCGTGAACGCACAGTTCGCACACACCTTGATTAACGGCAATCGACATTCTGTTCGCCTTGTTGTTTTCAGTAAGAGTTTATGGTACCCAGACTCTAACCTTTGACTCTTCCCCTAATTTCTCAAGTGATGTCACACAACTGGTCGAGATGTATTGAGCTTCTCTGCTAATTCTCGCGTTGTTTGGCGAGGGTTTTGTTCTACCAAAATTTTCAATCGTTTGTCGACTTTTTACAAACTAAACAATCACCCCACTAAAACAAATAACAGGTTCTGATAAAGTTCAAATTACCGCTTCCTGTATCGGCAAGTATTTATGAATCATGTGGGGTGTCAAGAGTTCCACAAATAATTCCAAACTTGCTTGTTGTATAACGACACAAACAGTGCCATACCCGATCAACATGTTGGCACAATGCTGTTTGTTGCGCAAATTGTTTGATCGTGTCTGTATAGGACCGTTAAGATAAGTTTTATTTTAAGTATTTTTGTACATAAACATGTGAGTTTTGTTTTATTGTTAATTGTTCTTTATTTGAGAATTATTTCCCATATGTGGTGAATGAGAAACTTAATATCTAAACAGCATTTACCACAAGGTCTTTTGATATACATAGTATGTGTAATTGACATAATTGTGCAAGGTGATGACGTGTTGCCGGATATTGTTAATTAAGAGTATTTAGTGAAGTTAAAATCGATTGAATTTGACGATGATTCTAATACATCTTGCTTAACATATGAGTGGGATTTAAAGTTACAGTGAAAACATCTTTTGTGGGTTAATTTTCGGGCCAGTGTGTATTTAGGCAGTTTTTGAATAGATTTATAGAACTTTAAAATGAAACAAAGATAATTTTATGCCATTAGTGTTTAAATATGATTTCGGCCATATGGGCGCGGCAGCTGGCTCGAATAAAGCGCAATCTGGAAGTCCAATTTTCGATCACTTTTTGGAGAAGCTGGGGCGGTATATCAGCAATACCGCGATGAATGTTGGCTTCCAAGTCGTCGTAGACTAGCGACTTCACATATCCCAACGGAAAATAACCCAAAGGTGTTAGCCCACACGATCTTGGATGGCAAATCAAAGGTCCATTACACGAAATTATGCACTCATCGAATGTTTCCTTCAATAAATCAATTGAGGCGCGCGCTTTGTGACATATTGTGCCGTCTTATTGCCATCACAGCTCTTCCATATTAATGTTATTCAATTGGGGAACGTCAAGTCTCAAAATATGGACCACTGATTCCCCCGCCCGAAAAGCACACCAAATAGTGACTTTTTGTGGATGTAACGGCGTCTCAAAAATGACTTGTGAATTTTCTTTACTCCAAATGCTGTCAGCTGTCGGTGGAAAAGTGTTGCCATTTCGTAAAACAAACCTCTACAAAAACACTCTTTATACGTATGTAGCTTGAATCTACATCAAATAACATTTCTTATTACTTGATTGTTTATATTTTATGTGACATTTGAGATTAATGACCAAAAATTGAATTAGGACAACATCTATTTTTTGGAACAAAATTTGCAAAACGTAACATACATAAATTACCCGATAGATTTTATACCAATTGTAAAATAGATAGCCATCTGGTTTCAAAGTTTCACGCTAAATAGTCATTTTTTCAAGCAAGTTCAAATTAAGTTCTATAAGTATCGTAGGACTAAACTCCAGCCCCTTGGAAAATTTAATTTAATTGAACTGAACTCGCAACAAAATTAACTCATGTACCAGTGAATTTATTAAAAATTTGGCAGTGCCAGGAATTTTAGTAAATTTATCTAATTGGGAAAGACTGCTAACCTTATTCGCTTACCAAGGATCGTGGATTTTGTCTTTTTTATAAAAGATAAGATTTTATAAAATTAACCATTCGAGCAAACATCTTCATTTCATGTGGCAATAAGGCTGGAAATTGTGTCTCGAATATGGTCTCTCTCTCTTTCTGCTTTTTCTCTTCCTTCTCTTCTCTTTTTCTCTCTCTTACTCTCTTTCTTTCTCTCTTTTCTTTGTTTCTCTCACTCTCTTTCTTTCTCTCTCCCTCTTCTCTCTCTCTCTCTTCTCTCCCTGTTTCTCTCTTCGAATTCTTCGATTGTTCATCATATTTTGTAATATGCAAATGAATGAAATAAAAAAAAATACAAATAGGAATCTCCGGCTGAACTAAAATTTAGTAAGAAGAAAATTTTCATATGATTCTGGCTTGCAATGAATTATTTTCAATATCATTCAATTAATACTTAATTCTTCCATTAACGAAAATGTTATTTAAAAAATTAAAAAATCATTCTTATCAACAATACAATATTGTACTTACATATATTGACTGATAAGATAAAACTGTTTTGTGTGCTGATTTTTCTATCACCTACAGTTCAGTTGATTTTTCGTATCGTTAAAAGTTCATTCATTTGTATGTAAAACTATCCACAACTTCCCATTTAAATTAAACAAAATGAGTTCAATAATAACGGAAGTTGACGATGAGAAAATCATTTTAATCAATGAGCGACCGATCACACCTATAACCAGTGCATAGTTTAGTTCAATTATTGTGATGCACTTTATTAATAATGATTAATCTAATCGTGAAATATTTTTTTTTTTTGTTTATTTTCAGTGATAATATGGACGAGTTTAGTGAATCGGAGGGTTTACTCGATGATAAAAAATCGGAAACAACCCGCCTCACCATTAATGGTATGACATGCCAATCTTGTGTTCGTAACATTGAAACAAACATAAAAACAAAGCCAGGTATTATAACAATACACGTGATTTTAAGTGAAAATGCCGGATATATTGATTACGATCCAATGATTACGGATCCATATAAAATAGCGGATGCTATCGATGATATGGGTTTCGATTGTAAATATAACGAGGACGATGAACGGACTAGTATTGATTCAAAAACTCAATGTAATAGTAATTCACCGAGTAATAATAATAATAATAATAAAGTCAATGTAAATAGTAATAGTGAAAATACACGAAAAACTCGAATAGAAATTGTCGGTATGAAGTGTTTAAAATGTGTCAATAAAATCGAAACGAGGTTACGTGAAGCGAACGGTATTATCACGATAAATGTAAATTTAGAGGCAAAAGTGGCAAATATTGAATACAATTCGGACGTGTTGAACTCAATCAAAATTGCCGAGCTAATCGGTGAGCTAGGGTTTACAACAAGTATTGATGGTGAAATAATATTCGATAAAGAAGAGAATTTAAAGACTGATGATAAACAATTAACAAACGATAATAATAAAACAATAGCTAATGATAAATTAATTAGTAATATGAATAGTAGTACTAAAATTTCAATGGACACACATTTACAGAAATGTTTTGTACATATAAAGGGGATGACGTGTGGCAGTTGTGTGGCCGCTATTGAAAAACATTGTCGTAAAATCTACGGGATTGATAGCATTTTAGTGGCACTACTAGCGGCGAAGGCAGAAGTTAAATTTAATCCGGCGCATATAACGTCGGAAAATATAGCAAAATCCATTACCGAGTTGGGTTTTCCGACTGAGATTATTAACGAGCCGGAGAACACAGAAGGTGAAGTTGAAATTGAGGTGAGTGTTTATTTTTTATTATGACTGGTATATTCTGGTATCGAATTTAAATTGCGAACTTTCAAAACACGAAGTTTCCGGGTACGGTTTTTATTAAAAGGGACGTCTAGCGAAGTAATGCTCAATTTGATTTCTAAAGGTCATGTTTACAGTGAAAGTAACACTTGGTCTTATATGCTCTTTTTATTTGATTCTGTCGTCTAACGGAATTTAGTTTTCGAGCGATAGGCTCTTACATTTATTAATACATATCAAAAAGACTCGCACCAATACTTACATTGTGGACGCCTCCCTGTAGTTTGTTGGTTTGGCTAAATTCTCCATAATTGCAGATGACGTTAGGCATCTGCAAAAATGTATACCTTGGAATCTTGTATAATTTGTGGCATCTCACTGATCAACACTTGAATATCCAACCGTTTTTCTACTAAATTCAATCCAAATAGAATGCGATTACACTTGAACAATTTAAACCATAATCACAAGTGTTTAGAGTTGAATCATACGAGAAATGAGTTGTCTGATGAAGCAAGTTCCTCAGAAAATTCAAATGATGAACAAACAAGGTACGCAAGTTCCAGTTGTAGAGGAGATAAAGTAGTTAAAACGAAGCGATAGAAACCGAAGAATGTCACTAATACTGAAAGATTTTATACTGGATCAATAGTCACAATTCGTTGCCATCACTGCACCATCTATGGGTTTTTCGAGCGAAGAGAGATCTCAACGGAAACATCGACCGCTATAAAGCAAGGCTAGTAATAAAATGTACCTGCAACGAAAGGGGTAGATTATAACGAAACTTGTTCGCCAAAGGTGTTTCGTAGTTATTCGCAGTCCAACAGGACGTGAAAGTAGAGCAAATGGACGTGGTTTCAGCATATTTGCAAGATAACTTTTGCGTATACATGGGCCAACCACCTTTGTACATAGACAAGGGAAATCGAAATAAGCACTGTCGCCTCCGTAAAGCTATATACGGCTTAAAATAAGGAGGTCGCGTTTCTAACACAACTAGATACGGTACTATGCGAAATTGGTTTACGCAAGTCGGGCTATGATTCTTGTGTCTATTATATGACTGTCGCTAGTGGAATCCTTATAGTCACTATATATGTCCATAATTCACTATTGTTCTTTAACAACGAACAACTGGTAAACCAATTGAAAAATCAATTGCAGCAAGTCAGCGGATAAAACATACTGACTAAGCAGATGCAGACAGGCCTGCAGATTCAGATGATCGAAAATCAATAACAGGATAGGTGTTCATTCCAGCAAATGGTGCTGTTTCCTGGAATTTGAAGAAGCAGCAAACCGTATCGCTGTCATTTTTGAAGCGGAATATCAGTGTTTGTCTGCTGAAAGCAAAGTACCATGCAGTGATAAGCAAAGTGCCATGCAGCCTTTTAAAAATGAAGGTTGCAATCCCAGAACCAAACACATAGATGTTCGCCACAAATATATACAGCAAGTAGTAGAAATATGGAGATATAAATGTCAACTATTATATTAGCATAAGTAAACAGGTTGCAAACATTCTCACTAAACCTATCGACAAGATTAAGTTAGGAGTGTTATGTGTAAGAAAATAAAGCAAAGTCGGCTAGAAGTCTATTTTGAGCATTCGTATGAAACGCACGCCGTTTTAATTCAAATACTGTGCATTAATAAAGTTTGGGCATATGTGAAACCGGATTTGTCACACCCGTATTTGGCTGTTTAGCAATGAAACCTAAGCAAAGGAAATAGGTTGCTAAATCTATCATGTGTAACCTGGTTGGCTATTGTGGTAACGACAAAGCATACGATTGTTTAATCCTCAAACAAATGAGTTCTACATCATCAGTAGGGAAAATTTACTGACAGTGTTAGTTCTGATGATGGAGATTTAGTGGGGAATTTTATCAAATGCTAGTTGCTGATGAAGTTGATGAATGTAACTGTCAACGAGGCAGTTATTAATGATACTGATCCTGATTATACACAAGACAGTTTGCGTTGGTCGTATTAAATAACGAATAGTTAATACTCGCACATCTCTACTTTCAATTAACCCATTGTTCATTTCCTTCATTCTGCAGACATTACTCATAATTTCTGGTGCTGGTCGTTTGTCATCTTATGTATGTTTTCATATCATTGCATTCATTCATTCTTAGAATACTACACTCCCGAGCAACTAAATCGATTCAAACCTCCGCCCGTACAAAAAGACATATTTTTTTAAAAATGGCTTAACCGATTTTCGTAAAACAAATTTTTTTTGACAGCTTAGTATTTTATCTTTACATGGACACCTTATCATTAAAATCTATCATTAAAAATATTTGCCATCATTCACTTATCAGGCGTTGACCTGAACCAATCTCTTCCAGTTTCATTCGTTGGTTCCTCAAAATCATGGATACTACTCCAGAAAAAGCCGCACAAGCTGTTGTTTTATTGCAAGATGGACGGAATCAACGAGAAGCTCGTTAGCTAAACATGAGCCAATCTGTTGTCTCAAGAGTATTCAGAAGGTTTCAGGAAACTGGTACCTTCAATCGGACACCACATACCTGCCGGTATCTGTGTACACCTACCTGAGAGAGACGATCGATTTATCGTCCTTACTTCACTACGAAATCGCCATCTCACGGGCGTCGATGTGCAGCGGGAGCTAAGACAAGTTCGAGATGTAGCTGTTGCTCCATGGACAGTAAGAAGACGCTTGAAGGAAGCCAACCTCGAATTACTGCTGAAGTAACTCACCATTCCTCTTTATTCTCATGCTTAGTGAATGGTGCCGAATGCCTAGTCCACCCAGTTCCAGTTTGGCGACCTTGATTAATCACTTTCCTTTTTATTATCACTCAATTCTACGTTATTTTTTAATTTCCTCATTATTTTCTTTTTGGATTCTAATACCAAGTTGGCGGTTTTGCTGAAGATTTTTAAAAACGCCTTCTTTTGGCCCACTCCAATTCTTTAAAATAAAAGTCCAACAAGCCAGAAATTGTATGAGATTCTTCGATAAGCCGGACAAAGAAAAAACTAAAAAGCAACTTTAGTAGCAAGTTCTACTGGTTTATTATTACTATTTACGTGCCTTATCTTTCTGTGTCAATTCTGTTATTATTAGGTTTATGGAACTACATCGAATTGTAGTGATTGATTTTTTCGTAATTCGCTGATTTTTGATGTATGTATGTAGCAATATTAAAGTTTACCGAATTGCGTATAATCGAGCAACAAACTTTTGTTACCGAAAGTCGTGTTTTGGTCTTCATTGTATTTGTACAACAAACAGCGTAAAACAATTAAATATTCGGTAAATGCACTTTTGCTATTAATGTTACATAAGACAATTTTTTTTTTAGTTTCATATTACTTACGATCATGTAATTTTATGTTTTGTCTAGTTTTTTGATTTAATTCTTTACTTTCAGATAAACGGTATGTCGTGTGCCTCGTGTGTAAATAAAATCGAGCAAACGGTTTTAAAGATACCCGGCGTTACATATGCGGCTATCGCCCTTACCACAAAACGTGGTAAATTTCGTTTTAGTCACGAGCAAACGGGACCGAGGACAATTTGTAGTGCAATTACTGATTTGGGATTTGAGGCGAGTGTTCTATCGAATAAAGATAAAATGGCGCATAGTTATTTAGAGCATAAGCAAGAGATTCGAAAGTGGCGTAATGCATTTTTAATTTCATTAATATTCGGTGGACCGTGTATGGTGGCCATGACCTATTTTATGATTATGATGGAGATACACGGACACGAGGAAATGTGTTGCGTTGTGCCCGGTTTATCAATGGAGAATCTTGTAATGTTTGTCCTGTCGACACCGGTACAATTTTTTGGTGGATGGCATTTTTATATACAGGCATACAAAGCATTAAAACACGGCTCCAGTAATATGGACGTATTAATTTCAATGGCTACAACAATTAGTTACATTTATTCGATAATTGCTGTCACCATTGCTATGATGCTGCAACAGCATGCTTCACCATCAACATTTTTCGATACACCACCAATGTTGTTAATATTTATCTCGTTAGGACGATGGCTGGAACATATTGCGAAGGGTAAAACTTCAGAAGCTCTAACGAAATTACTTTCATTAAAGGCGACCGAAGCGACATTAGTCACGATAACGGATGATTTTGAAGTAATGACGGAAAAATTAATATCTGTCGATTTAGTACAACGTGGTGATATAATAAAAGTTGTCCCGGGTAGTAAAGTTCCTGTCGATGGAAAAGTAATATTTGGACACTCGTCATGTGATGAAAGTTTAATTACCGGTGAATCAATGCCGGTACCGAAAAAGAAAGGTTCAGTTGTAATTGGTGGATCAATTAATCAAAATGGAATGATTTTGATAACTGCGACACACACTGGTGAAAACACAACGTTAGCACAGATTGTTAGACTGGTAGAAGAAGCGCAAACATCAAAAGCTCCAATTCAACAGTTGGCGGACAAAATTGCAGGGTATTTTGTTCCGTTTGTGATCGCCGTATCCATTATAACTTTGGTCGCATGGACTATTGTTGGATACGTTGATGATTCGAAGTTGCCCATGCCAGACTGGGCCAAACACGGTTTAAATCGCCAGGAAATTATATTTAGCTATGCTTTCCGATGTGCAATTAGTGTGTTAGCGATTGCTTGTCCATGCGCTTTAGGTTTGGCTACACCGACCGCTGTTATGGTGGCGACTGGAGTTGGTGCACTAAACGGTATTCTAGTTAAGGGTGCTGGGCCATTGGAAAATGCGCACAAAGTTAAAACTGTAGTCTTCGATAAAACTGGAACTATAACACATGGTACACCGATGACCTCTCGGATTTGTATGTTTGTCAAGCCAAAAATGTGTAGCCTTATTCGGTCGCTTATTATACTGGGTGGTGCCGAGAGTAATAGTGAACATCCGATCGCAACGGCTGTTGTAAAATTTGTAAAAGAAATATTGGAAATCGATTCGTTTGGGAAATGTGCGAAATTTACCGCAGTTCCGGGTTGCGGTATACAATGTGTCATTTCGAATATAGAACCAATCATACGTATTGCCAAGCAGTCTGAAAAAATCATAAATTATGAAAATTCATATAAAAGTAACCAGGATGAGATGAAAATCGTTTTGCTGCCGAACGGTGTGATTATCGAAGAAGTGATACCACAACTATCGGGATCACAAAAAAATACACTCGAGTTGCAACAATTGTTACACCTTGAAGCAAGTGAACCGAGCGAGTTATTCGATAATTTAAACGAGTATTCATGTTTAGTGGGCAATCGAGAATGGATGCATCGGAATGGGATTTTTGTGCCTAGTGAGGTAAATAAAAAATTAACAGACGAGGAATCGATGGGCCACACAGCCGTACTCTGTGCCATTAACGGTTCAATAATTTGTATGATTTCTGTATCGGATATGGTTAAGCCGGAAGCTGCACTTGCTATCTACCAATTAAATAAAATGGGTATTGATGTTATCTTGCTAACGGGTGATAATAAAAATACGGCCGAAAGTATTGCCAAACAAGTTGGAATAAAGCGAGTCTTTGCTGAAGTGCTTCCATCGCATAAAGTTGCGAAAATTCAGCGAATACAAGAGAGTGGTGTGCGAGTAGCGATGGTTGGTGATGGAGTTAATGATAGCCCAGCTTTAGCGCAAGCGGATGTCGGCATTGCGATTGCAGCTGGAACAGATGTTGCTGCGGAGGCGGCTGATGTCGTGCTGATGAGAGTAAGATTATTAAACCTTAGTTTACGCCAAATTTGCATTATTTTTTTAAATTTATTTTCAGAATGACCTGCTAGATGTCGTTGCCTGTTTAGACTTATCACGAAAGACCGTTCAACGAATTCGAATAAATTTCCTATTTGCTAGTATTTATAATCTATTAGGTATACCATTGGCAGCCGGCGTATTTACACCATTCGGCATTATTCTACAACCATGGGTAGCTTCAGCTGCGATGGCTGCTAGTTCGGTATCGGTGGTGTGCTCATCACTATTACTTAAATTGTAATTATTAAAGCTTACTGTTCATTCAATCAATTATAACGATTCGCTTCGAATAATTTCAGTTACAAAAAACCAACAACGGCTGATTTGCAAACGGAAGAATTTTTAAAATTAAAATCAGCTGGTTTTATAACAGACGACGATAATATGTCAATACATAGAGGTATTGAAGATATTCCAAGGCCTAATTTCTTACGCTCAACCAGCTCCACTTTATCTAGGTATCAAATATGGATTTATAGAATTTTTTATTTTGATTTTGTATGCTTGCGTTTATATTTTATTTTATTTTAATTTTTTTTACAGTTTTTTAAGAACACCACTAGCAAATGATACTAGCACCTAACAAAACTAAATTAATATTAGAGATAATACAGTATGCACTTAATCACACACTTTATCATCATTAGCTAAAGTTTATATTATGCATTTATTGCTTTTTTACTAATTATTTAACTAAGTAAATTGATATGGCTGTGATAAGCAAAATCAAATGTTTATTATTTTTATTACTATTATTAATTATTAGTGTTTAAGTTTAAAATTGGCTGCTATTGCTAAATTTAACATTTATTTTATGCTTAATTTAATTTAATCTGTTGGCGCTGGGGTATAAGTGAAGCAATAAATTTATATTTTTGCACTTTATTTGCATGATTTACTATTGATATAGGTAATTTTATTAATTTATTTAATAATTATTAATTTTTATTATTTGTAAAATTACTTGTATATGTAATGGCTCTGCTAGAAATGTTTGCTTGAGCCTATGTGGTTACAAACAAAAGAATGTATAACGTTTAATGTGGATAGATTACCTACATATTTTCAATTATGTATAGAAAATGATTTCACTTGTCAACCTTTTTGACAATAACGAATAACTCGAACCATTTATAAATGTACGGATATTCGAATGTAAAAACCCAGATTCTCACGTTCTATGACCATTGTCTATTTTATTATTACATAAAATTAAGCACTCTAAGGATACAAAGAAACTAAAGATTGAATTGAATACTAATCAAAAAAAGTTCAATTAACTTTAAAAACAAAATTTATGAACTAATTTATAACTCCGTTGAATTAAATTTCATGATTATGAGCATAAATATCGAGAGTTGAAAATATTTTCAAAGTACCAGTGAATGAAGCGCTACGAACTTTTAATAGAACCTGATATTATATTAGAAAATTGGCCATTTCAAGGTTTATTATAAATTTCTTAAAACACTACATTCTTTTGATTAAAATCACTTATGTATTTAAGACCAAAATTAATAAAACTTATTATCACATTTTTTATCTGTATTTTCACCAAACATCATTTTTCCACAGACTGTTTTTCCGAAGTATACAGGACATAAACGATGGCAGGCTATTAGATGCTGATGAAAGTGACGAATTGAATATAAAAATTTTAAAATCAAAAAAATCTATGAAAGATGCAACCGAAATGCAAAAATTATAGCACAAACCGCAAATATACAGTATACCAACTGATGTCACTGCAATCGCGCGGACAAGCCGCATAAAACATTAATAAAATACATTTTTTTTACATTAATTAACAATAAATAGAATTTATACTATACATCACAAAGTTTTAATTTATTTTCAATTTTTTTGTTTTTCTTTTTTATTTACACGTTTTGTGATAATTTATAAAATTAAAAAAAAACAATATTGCATGTAATTAATTAATCTTTAACTATAAATAATTTGTAAGTACTTAAAGATTTATATACAAATGAAAGAAATTGTACAATAAAAATTACCACTAAACTATTTAATAAAATCCTTTATAACCAAAAAACAAAATATGTGTTGCTTTCGTTGTACTGTATATAAAAAAAAAATTAAAGTGGTATACATTACACGGGTATTTTAATTTGATTTTTTCCTCTTTTAGCCGAGACAGCACCAACGGCAACAATAAATACTCGAATAGTTTAAAAGGTAATAAAATATTCACAATAACAGTATGACGAGTTGAGCTAGAGGCAGTCTTTATCTTATGTGGTTATTTCCATATAAAGCTTTTACAATTATCACAGTACGGTGAATCAATCGTGCCGCAATTGAATAGCATAACACAATTACTGCACAACATTGAATTGCATTCGGCACAATTTAATTTACACAGATCACAAAGATCACCATTACAGTTAAGACAAATGGATAAAATATTGGCCGTCTTTCGACACGATCGACATTCGATTAAATTTGTATTATTGTTTAAATTGTTATTCGTATAGTTTTTTGCACCATCGAAAAGCATATTTAGCGTTTTTTCTATCACAAAAAAAATAATAAATTACTGAAGCAATCTAAAATTGTATATATTACTCTAGTAGACTCACCATAAATTTTTTCCATTTTATTCGTGTCTCGTGAATCGACAAAATGTTGGTTCAAAAAATACTTTGACTGTAGCACAATTATTTCATCATCTGAATGCTTGCGTTTACGTGAAATTAAAGACATTTTTTAATTTATACTTTTACGAAAATTTCAAATAAAAACAAACGAGTGAGAAAAATTTTGGTGGGTAAAAATTATATGTCAAATATAAAGTCGATAATGCAGTTCGCAATTTAGTTAAAAGTTTGCAACGGTGTGCTACATAGGACATTTTGTCTATATGCATGCACATAACTTTTACAATAATTTTTTTTTTGACAAACAATATTATATCGAAAAAGGTTTGGAAATATTTGGTTTGTTATTCATTCGTAAAAGAACCGTCTAATTAAATGTTTAAAAAAAAAAAAAATTATATGGGGACCCAATAGCCACTTCTCATCTTACCCAAGAGAAAGTATATGGTTAGTTTTTGGCGGAGTTCATTTATGTATGTACATCGAAAAAATTTAAAGACGCATTTTGATAATAAATCGCGGTACATTTAAAAGATTTTTGATGTGAAAACATCTTTAGCGGGGGTAAGTCAAAAATTTCATGTAAAACAATAAACGGAAAATCCGGTTCGAACGAAATTGCAAATTATATACGAGAAAAACGAATAGAAAATCCGCCGAACTTGCATACTTATATAATTCGAATTACAATTTCTGTCAGATATTAAAATGGAAAGGTACAAAAGTTATGCATGTGTAGTGTAAGCGATTCAAATGTGTAAGCGATTCAAAAAAGTGAAATGGAAATACATTAGAAATAAATAGTAAATATAATTACACGCATAATTTAAGTACATATTAAATATTATACATCTTAGCGAGCTGTGAAAATGACACATATACATTGATTCCTAATAAAATAATTGTTTAATTGGTATGTTATGTTTAAGCCCCAATTCCACTGTGAAAAATTGACTGAGCTGACTTGAAGTTGAAAGAATACAAAAAAAAATAATCCATCAAAGAGACAAATGTGGTTTTCGATTAACCAAAAAAGAGCAAATCGGCTTGCTCTTTCTGCTGTCAAACTGTTCGATTTGTCAAGAAAAGTCGCTCGGTCGAGCAAAATTATTGTTGTTTTACGAATCTCGATTTTTTTGGCAGATTTACTAACACAAATAGAACTGTCATTTTAAAAGCGTCATTGTGTTTTGTGTTTTTTTTTTGTGTTTCTGTTTATTTTTATAGCAATATTTTATATTAAAGAATTAACTTGTTGTTATGTATATAACATAAGAATATGTTATGTTGTTTTTTATCCAGTATCGACCTTTTGTAAAAATTATAGGTTATGTTTATATAAACGTCGAAAACACACACACATATATAATACAGAGCAAATGTTCAATTCACACAGCAGTAGAGAGTGATCTTTCAAAGATTTGGTAAAAGGCGAATCGAAATCGACAAAAGATAAAGTATTTTGTTATTGTTTTTTTATAGCAAATTTTATGGATACATCTTGACAGCAAATAAAAGCAAATATTTATAAAATTATGAATTTGTGTTAATTCGAGTATTTTTACGAATCAAAATACTCTAAAAAATTAATTATTATTAATACTCATATCAGAATTATTTTTTCGAATATTTTCGATCACACATTAGACTTTACCATGAAAATTGCAAATTTTAAAATTGCCTTAGTGTTTTGACAGCAAAGAAAAACATAACCTAGAATAACCAAGAAATATTAGAAAAATTAAGTATTAGAGTTAATTCGATTTTTTTCACGTTTCAAAATAATCTAAAAATTTAATTATAATTAATACTCATATCAGAATTATTTTATTCAAATTATTTCCGTCATAAAATACAAAATTAAAAAAAAACTTTCCCATAAAAATGTCAAACAATTAAAATTATCAGCGTGTGCGAGAAATATTTTTCATCGGTACACAATATTGATGTACATGTATTAGTTGGATTACCATAAAATGTTCTCGATTTGATACTTTTTTTTAATTTCGAACTCAGTGCACTAACACAGATACACATTTTTTGTAAGTAAAAACTTGATTGACAGCGTTGTGTGTCTCGTTCACACAACCACCGATTTTATATTTTTATCTCAAGTTATTTTTACTGACAAACTTTGATTGACAGTGGAATTGAGGCATTACTATTGCTTATGCTGTTGCTGGAGTTTGGTTATGCGGGGCGTATAGGAAACAAAACCTATAAAAGCAATCCCATCAGTTTCTCAGGCCCGTCGAAGTGGCTTGAAATGGTTCAATGGATACTTATACATGAAGGTTTTCACATAATACTTTTCCGAGTTGAGGGTGAATTCGCCCGTTGTTTTTTTATTTCTGTGGCCACAAGTCTCAATGGCATAAGTCGAGTTATAGCCTTTTACGTTTTCAAATTCTAAATCTCCGTAATCAATTTCAAATCAAATCAATTTTTTATAATATTCCGGCAACTGCAACAAACCTGTTTATTTGCAGCTGCCGGAACATTACGGAAAATTGATATGACATGAAACCATTACGGAGAATTCATATTTGAAAACGAAAAACGGCTTAATTCGACTTATGTCATTATGACTTTTGGCCATAGATATAATTAATTATAATTTTTTGTAGTATTTTAAACTATTTAAATATTTCCATAATGGCCACCACGTTTTGACATAAAACGCACTAATTTATCACAAAAAAAATAAAAAATTTTTTTTGGTCTTATCTTCAACTTAGTATTTTAATCAGAAATTAGTTTACTACAAAAATTTTGAATTAATATAATAAATTAAATTGTTTGACGCTTATACCACCAAGTTTACATTATACGTACCTAAAAAGTATGTACTTTTTTGCATTTTAATTATTTTTCCGTTGCGGTTTACACTAACTTTGCGATTTGTAGTGTGATGCATACTATAAAAGTTTGGTGTTTTGACAGATAGATTTCTGTATTCAATTCAGTTTATTGTTGTAAATTTCTTCTCAAACTCTATTGACGATTCGACTGTCATGATTTTGCGTGCAGAGCGTAGGGTTCAAATTAATTCCGATAGTTTCACTCTCCATATGTTTTATATGGAGAGAAATGTCATTTCATGCAGAGCGTAGGGTTTACATTCTTTCCTATAGGTATCGCATTTTGCAGTTTTCCAATCGCCAATTAGATTTGTCGATAAATTATTTGATTAACACCCTAAATACCTAGGAAGGCCTAGGAACATAAACTATATTCCCTCGAGGGGATTTCTATAGAAATTGAAATTATTTTAAGTTTCTTTTACATAAACAAAAAACTATATTTTTTACAGATAAAACCAAAAAAAATTTTTGTTTTTTGTTTGTGATAAATGATTGCATTTTTTTTTTGGCAAAATGAGATAAAAATATCATATTTTTTATTAAATTTACACGATAAAATACGACCAGTGTTGATAGACATTTTCGAATCGAATTCGATAGAGTTTCGTCTCTTATTTCAAGTATAAAATTGTTCTCTATTTCGCTTTTCAATTATGTTTTTTTTGCTGCTGTCTCAGCTTGCTCGAATAAAACAGCATTTTCTTCTAATTATATTCATGATTCTTTATCACACAAATTTTTTTATGATACTTTATCGGATGTGAAATTAAGGAAAAGTACGCAACAAACTGAGATCGCGATTGGAACAAGAGACATAAACTCTATCGGTTCGAATCGAAAGTGATGTTACAATATACCACCCCTGGAGTTGTAAATGAACTCAGGCCAGCCTTTGTTTCTCCGGTGTCTAGGGCAAATGTCATTAAAGTCATATGTTTTTGACAGATATGTATTAAATCAAAAAAGTAAATAACTTGTTTTCGTAGATTTTTTTATATTTTATCAATAAGTATATACAAAATAATTTGTTGTTTTATTTAATTAGTATATTTTTAATGATAAAGTGTAAAAAAAAAAATAATATAATAGACAACTAAAATGAATCAATAGGAGTAGATAAATAATCTTTGAAGAGTATGGAAGTGAACCCGTTGTGTATAATTCTTGTTAAATCGGACAGCAAAGGTGATCGATTATTATTTCGATACCCGTACAATGTGGAACAACCCAATGAATCGAGTAAACAAAATAAACGTCGTAATCCATATTCGGTAATAGTACAAGAAGATATATTACAAAGTCCGTTGCCCCAAACGTCTAACATACATAAAGGGAATTTGTCCGGATTTACGGATGAAGTACTTTCCACATTATTTGCTGTTAAACCCGAGCTGTGCAATCGAAAATTTGAGCTGAAGGTGAATGATGTACGGTTTGTATCGCATCCGACGTTAATGCATTCGAAGGGTACCAAAGATGAACAAAAAACCTCGATTTTGATTAATATTGTGTTTGCTCTACATGCCCAGGCTAGTTATTCTATAGTTAAATGTTATTATGAGTTAAGTAAGAGGCTGGGGAATGCCTTGGTTTATGAGGAGAATAGAGTTGGGTATCTATCGGACGAAATGAAAATTATGGTGAAAACTCATGATGAAGTAGCAGCGGTTTTGGAACAAAATAGTAGTAATAATAATTCAACTGGTGTTAGTGGATGTGTTAGTAATACGCTAAATCATACATCGGCGTTTGATTTAATACTGGAACAAGCCAGTTTGGCTCAGTGTTTAAAAACGGTAAGTTTCAAAATCCAGATGTAAATTACTTCTAGTGTCATGTTTCGTTGTAATTAATTCCAGATTTATCATGATTTATGTACAACGGGCCTCTTAAACATAACAATAAATCAATGGATAACGCTAAGTTTCTGTCTGCCACAAAAAGCGCATCAGTTCCATAAAAAAGGTGTAGTAATAGAACCCGAGGCTATTGATCGATGTCTACAGTCTTTGAAACCTTATCACGGTATGTTACTGTTAGTTGATCCATCCGAATTATTGGATTGTGTTCCACCGACCGGAGCTCGAATGTTGCTTCAATTAATCGAAGCATACAATCCATTGAAGAGTTTACAAAATATGGCAACTGATGCTGATTTAATGATAGATCATGTTTATCAGTTGGTAGGGCATTTAGTGTATTGGGCGAAAGCTACAATAATTTATCCTTTGTGTGAAACAAACGTTTATGTTATAGCACCAGATGCTTCACTGTTTACACATTCGCCTCTAGTAGAAAAATTTTCATCGAAATTTCCCGGAATGTCGCTATTTGAGGTAATTTCCGATTTTTCTTTGCCTACATCAATAGGACATTTGACTACACCACTACAACATCCCTCAAGACAAGGACGTTTAGCTCAAATGGTACTGTGGATGTTACAACATCATCTACTAATGCAACTTCATACTTACGTACAATTTATGCCCACGGACTATGGTGAATGTGATGAGCAATCGACCGAATACGATTGCATCGAAAATAGCATAATGTCACAGGATGATGATCTAAACGGAGGTTCATTGTTAAGCCTATCTAGTCAGCCAATGCCTGTACCAAATACAACTCGTCGTTCAATTACTGATGATCATTTTTCGGAAAGTATCTTAGCCGATTCGGCTGTGTCCGATAACGATAATATCGCAGCACAACCATCGTCCAGTCACAAATCAAATTACAGCCTAACGCAATCCGCTTCGCTAAGCACCGAGAATGGTGAAAGTTTGGCTTCAATTGAAGATGAAGATAAAATTAAAGATCTCTTATTGGTTTTTCAAGAACCAGATCGCTCTGCTGTACGTCGGGTACCTGCCGCCTCAAATGCAGAAGATCTCGCGCTCATGGTTAAACTTTGGCAAGCTGGCTATTTTAAAGGGGAACATCATCTAGAAGAAATTATGTATTTCGAAAATCTAAGACGTTCCCAACTTTTGCAGCTGCTCGATAAATTTCGTGATGTTCTAATTATTTATGAAACGGAAGATCCGGCCATTGCCACACTATATACGACCCAGTCATGATAATTCCAATTAGATAAAGTGGAGTAAAAATTAAAATAAATTGATTTTTATTAAGAAAATAAATTGAGATTATCAATTATTAATATTCGTTCTTTATTATATAAAATAACACTTGAAAAGCCTTGTCAACTTTGATTTTTGGTTCGATTATTCGGCTTAATCAATAAAATCTGGTGTGCCACTAAATGTGCATCCTGAATTTTGAATTATTTTTCCTGCTGCCCATATTCCACATCGTACACACGTCTCTAGCTGTTTACCCATAACAAATTGTGCTAGAAATCCACCGACAAATGCATCACCTGCCCCGTTGGTATCAACCATCTCACTAGCGGTGAGCTTTTTCACCACGAATTCTGTTATTTTACCTTCTTGGGCCAGCAGCACTGGCTGGGAACCTTGCGTTATAATGCATATTCTTGATTTTCTCTCATTTTGTTTGGGTAGAGCACAGATTTTATGCGCAATTTCTCTTAAATCTTCTGTGCCAAAATTTGATTCACGTGCAAATGCAAGCGTTTCTTGTTCATTACCGAACAGTATATCCACATAGGGCATTGCTTCCATTAAGGGGGTTCGATAAAATTGGGAGATAAATTCAGCACTTAAGTTCATCAAAAACGGTTTATTATGTTGAAGCGCCAATTGTGCCACCTTTAAAATACTTGGTGGACTGACTGTTAAGAAAAATCCCTGAAATAAATATCGTTGAAATCTACATTTGAGTAGTGAAAACGTTATTTTGCAATACTCACCGAAATATAAAAAAAATCTGCCTTTTGTAAATATACATCGATCTCCGGCTTATTGATATGGTCAATTGTAAAATTATTCGCCGCCCCTAGATTTGCGCATAATGAACGTTGTGTTCCAGTGATGAGTACACCACAAGTTCCCGTTCCAACTTCGTTTGTAATTTGGTAGATTGCGTTTACGCCATCCTTGCGGACTTCTTTTTCTAGAATTTTGGCATAATCATCGTCACCAACACATCCAAAAAATACCGCAACTTTAGGTTTTTGCATGATCCATTGGGCCACACGAAGCGAATTTTGTACAGAACCACCTGCTATAAAATCAGCTTTCCATTTTTCAATTAATTCCCTGTATCTACAAATAAAAAAACAAAAAAGTTAAATATAGTGTTTATCTCCAACCGAATTTTTAATCCCGAGATCAAATTTTTAACTGATAACAAAATGTGTGTATATTTGCAACTTACAAGCTCATGTGTTTCTCTTCAGCTAAAATCGCATTGTCAGGTTTTAAATCATATTTTTCTAGAAACGCTTCGTCTACTGTTGCAGATATATCCAATAATGGATTACCTAATCCCACCAAGAGTCCTTCGCTATAATGATATGACCCAATAATGAAAAAAACAAGATTAAAAATCACAATTTATTAAAATTTAAATCCATCTACCTCATTTTCCAACAAGAGATCTAATTTGACTCGCAAATTATGTACATATAATAATTTTCGTCTCAAATTCTATTTTGGCTTACAGAAACTAAACTACAAATACAAACTACAACATAACCTATCTCTTATCGCGGGGAGCACAATAATTTAATCTTAAATAGATGACCTTTTTAATACTTAAATGTATAATTACATCACATAATTATCATCTTATGTAAATTAACAATTTTCTTATTAAAAATAATTCAAAAATTACCTTAAATTCTCCATAGTATTAATTGAAATTTTTGTTATCAATCAGCCGTTTATCAACATAAATTTTAAATTAAATTTTTAAAACCTAAACACATTAATTTTTTCTTTTTATCTACTTATGTACAACTAAAATATTATTACATATAAATAACTAAAATAGGGAACTAAAAAAAACTTTTTACTGAGCCATGACAATTCTGACACGCCAGACGGCACCGCTCTGTTATGAAATCCTCAGCTCGTGGTTGACTAGGTTTTTTGACATGTTGTGATTTTTAACCTCGTTTAGCTAGCGATTTGATACAGTTGAATGCAAATAACGTATGCGTCAAACTAACTGTACTTTTCTTACCGGATGCCTTGACATTGAGCTTCAAAAATAAAATTATTTTATTTAAATTTGCATTATGGTATTAGTTTCCTTTGATTGAAAATAATAAATCCAATTTGTTGTAAAATATTATATTTTTCAGTGATAATTTTAAAACAATCCAAGTCCAACATTTTACAATGAACCTCTCTGTGAAGCCAGGGTAAAGTACTTTTCATACCAGGCGCCTCGGCTTTGAGCTTCGTAAATAAAAATTTTTTATATCGATTTTTAATAATGTAAATTAGTTTTATTCGATTGATACCGTTTAATTTTATAGTAATAAATTCAATTTGTTGAAAAATAATTTATTTTTAAGTGATCATTTAAAAAAAAACAAAATATATTCCAATGAAGTTATCTACAAAGCCAAGGCAATGCGTTCCACACTCGACTGCGACATTTTAAAGTAGTACAAAGCGAAGTGCTTTCTCAACATAACCTACAAATCACATTTTTTGCACAAATATTTCATACTTATCAAAAAATCTAGCTCATATGTGCGTTACAAATTTAGAATATCTCAGTTCCTGCTATAATTCACGTGTAAAATACACCTAAATAAAATATTTGATAGCAACCGAATGTTCAAAGCCAACGCCACCGGTATGAAAAGGTATCAGCTTCGCATTTGTGGTAACTAAATATTTCGAGGCGAGGCGCCTGGTATGAAAAGTACTTTATGCCTTCCACAAGCGACTGCAACATATTAAAGCGTGATTTACACGTTCCAACAATGTTTCCCAACAAAAAATGAAGAGATTAGTATATCGTGAATTTCATTTGAAAGACAAGAACAAATATATAAACAAACAAAATTTTGTTGGACTTTTTTCTTTTTTTTTTTAACTTTGTTTCCATAAAATTTTTTTTTTGACTATAAAATATACTCGACCCGAGTATATTTTATGGAAACAAACAACAACAAACACATAAAAAATGGCGATTTTTAAAATTTTTATAGCGCTTTATTTTTATTTTTTTAAATTTTTATTTAAAAATTAAAATTTACGTTCGAACAGTTTTCATTTTAGCCAAGAAAAGTCGTAATTTTGATAAATAAAGTGGTATCGCAGCGGCATTCGTCAAAAATTACATTGTCGTTTTTATACCGCCAAAAAATTATAGCATGCCCGACATTTTTGTTGTATTTTTTTATAAATTTTTGTTTAAAAATGGAAGTTTACTTTCGAAAAGCTTTATTTTAGCCAGAAAAGTTGTAATTTTGAAACATAAAGTTGTATTATCGCCCTATTCGACATCATAGATTTTATACCGCCAAAAAGTTATAGCATGACCGACATTTTCGTTTTATACTTTTCTCTTTTTATCGCATGTAAATATTTTCTATTGCGTGTAGCTCTAAGTCTCAACAAAAAAAAAGTTGGAAAACATTGTTGGAACGTGTAAATCACGCATAAAGCTAGACTAGCGAGTCAGGAAGAACTAAACGCAAAGGTACGCTATATAGATTTTCATATAACCAGTTTCCATCGTCATAGCATAATAGTATACATATAATAATATTACTGGCTTAAACCCGAAGTTGATATTATAATAGTTTATTATAATATTTTATTATACTAGGGCACTTTTCCAATTACGTACTAACTTATTTTTGTAACCTAACTTATTCAATATAAAGTACTTTTCATACCAGGCGCCTCGGCTTTGAGCTTCAAAAATAAATTTTTTTTATTTCATTTTTGAATTATGTAAATTAGTTTTATTTGATTGACAGCGTTTAATTTTATATAAATAAATTCAATTTGTTGAAAAATAATTTATTTTTAAGTGATACTTTTAAAAAAATCAAAATATATTACAATGAAGTTATCTATAAAGCCAAGGCAATGCGTTCCACATTCGACTGCGACATTTTAAAGTAGTACAAAGCGAAGTGCTTTGTCAGCAAACCTACAAATCACATTTTTTGCACAATTGTTTCATACTTACCAAAAAATCTAGTTCATATTTACATTACAAATTTAGAATATCTCAGTTCTTCCCATAATTCACGTGTAAAACAGACCTAAATAAAATATTTGATAGCAATCGAATGTTCAAAGCCAACGCCACCGGTATGAAAGGGATTCGCATTTGTGGTAACTAACTATTTCGAGGCGAGGCGCCTGGTATGAAAAGTACTTAAAGGCTGAAAACACCAAGAGCAGCGCGACATGTCCCACATATTCGACTTATCTATTAAAATTATCAAATATATAAATATTCTTATAATAATTGATTATAATTTTGCTTAACATACGACTATCTATGAATACATAAGCAAATCAACATATATTTAACTTTACTGCTCGCTGCCGCTGCTCGGTATGTTTCACGCTTAATTTCGCTAATTCCTTATGTAATAAGTTAGGTTCTGTAAATAAGTAAGTAATAAGTTAGAATGTAATTGGAAAAGGGCCTATCTATCTAAAATATAATAAGTAGCAAATTGAAATTTTAACAGTGCAAACATGACAGTGTATAGGTTTGTTTGAATTCTTATTCAAATTAAATTTTTTTAGGCTGCGTTGCTGTATATTTTTAATATTTTTTTCTATTTCTTCAAGTAAAATTTATCAAATAATTATAAATATGCTTAAAATACGAGTTTTAATCATGTTTCGCTATCAAAATAATGAAGTGCACCCAAGTATACACACTACATACCGGTGGCGTTGGCTTTCAACATTCGGTTGCTATCAAATATTTTATTTAGGTCTATTTTACAAGTGAATTATAGCAAGAACTGAGATATTCTAAATTTGTAACGTACATATGAGCTAGATTTTTTAGTAAGTATGAAATATTTATGCAAAAAATGTGATTTGTAGGTTATGTTGAGAAAGCACTTCGCTTTGTACTACTTTAAAATGTCGCAGTCGAGTGTGGAACGCATTGCCTTAGCTTTGTAGATAACTTGATTGCAATATATTTTATTTTTTTTAAATTATCACTTAAAAATAAATTATTTTTCAAGAAATTGAATTTATTACTATAAAATTAAATGGTATCAATCGAATAAAACTAATTTACATTTCTGGAAAGAACTTTATCTAAAAAAAAATTAAGCCGAAATTAGCATTAACAACTTTAAAGCCTCTTCAAAAAAATAGCGATTTGTAGATGTAATACTCTTATTTGGACACGACGATATACTACAGAGTTAAACATACGCAGAGTTCAAATAGGATTGAAACCGAGTTAAAAAAAAATGGGCAAAGGACGTGTCCGAATTCTGTGATAATATTTTGTTTTGTAATAATTTTGATGTGAGTGAAATAATTTTCTCAAAATTTACAACACGTAGTGGCTGTGATAATTTGGTTGCATACAAAATAATGTCATAATTATTACAGCAGAAATATTTATCATAGAAATCGGACACGTCCAAAATGATGATTATTCTTTTTGTTGATCGCCATATATGTATGTTATTGTCATTTTTCCAGCGATATTATGTCTAAAAAATTGTAATTTTCAATTAAACTCTATGAAAATTAAGGGATAGACCACCATAATATCGGAGTAATTTTTTCGAAAAAATAAAAAGCTAAATTCCAAAACAAAAAATTATTAAAATTAATTAATTAAAATCTTATTTTTTAAAACGAATATAGTGCATTTTTAGAGTAGAGTTTTAACTCGACTCTACAAATTATTAGGTCAAGTCGAGTTTAACTCGACTCCGTATATAGTGAGAGTTAAACTAGGGTTAAACTCGACTCGACTGGCAGCATATAACATGTGCATTTTAGAGTTTAACTCGACTACAAATTATTTACTCCCTACAATTTTTTAACTCTGTATATAGTGAGAGTTAAACTAGGATTAAACTCGACTAGTCTCTCAGCATATACAATGTATTAATCTCTTCGTTTTTGTTGGGAAAAATTGTTGGAACTTGTAAATCAAGCCTAAGCCAAAACTTTTTTCAGTGTGAGTAATGGTATTCACAATAAAAAACTTTTTAGTTTTGACTTACAGAAATTTTTTTCGTTATGTTGGAAATTCATACGAACTTGTAATTGTAACAGAAAATTCACAACAAACAAACATGTTTGCTCGTTAAGGATGTGTCCGATTTCTGTGTGAAATAATTTTTTTGTGATAAATTTGATATTAGTGAAATAATTTTGTCTTCCATATTTGAAATAAGTTCATTTGATGTCCGAATACTGAAATAATTTTGACATAATAAAATTGACATTTGGAAATACAACCAATGACAAATTGTACGTAGAGAGTTATTTAAAAGTGTTATATAAAAATGATAGAGGCAGAATTTGATCCAAATATGGTATTATTTCTATTAATTTCGGGTTACATGTGTTTAATGAGAAGAACACGGAACTTTGCGCGACCTTTAATAATGGATCTCCTAAACTCCCAGGTATGATACATTTAAACTTACAGGTATGTATGTTAGGTATTGCTCTCTAGTATTTATAATTATTAACAAAATTCATTGAATAAACAGTATTGTTAAATAATTCAATACTTTGTTATTATGATCCTGTGCCGAGAATGCATTTAAGGATATCGTCTAACACTTCCATCGCTATTAGCAAATTCTTGCCCAATAAAAACCATGTTGGGGACCGGAAATGAAACTAATGATATTTTTGCTGTGGCTGACAAGTGGGACTAGTTATAGAATTGTAGGTGCAGCAATGAACATGTCAAGATTCAAAGTTTTTGATATTGTTCACAAAATGCTGGACACTAGAAAATGCTGCAACTTAAATTAAATTATATAAAACTTATTTTGTTTACTTCACCAGTACAAAAACAAGAATTGTTACGGACATGTCAAAATTATAATACACCGGTGCTGTGTTAATTTGGTTGCGTACAGTTTAACATTAATTTATCACAAAAAAAATTATTTCGCACAGAAATCATAAACGTCTTAAGTGAAAATTCATACAAACCTGTAAGTAACAAGTTTTCTGTATAGGTCACATGTTGTAAACGCTAGTTACCCATATTCAGGCAAGTAATATTTGTGGCATGACCTAAAATAAGTCAACTAGATATACTAATGGTGTAAACGGTTTGACCTAAGGAATTTTGGATTTTTCAATAGATGCCATTTATTAATTATCATTTTTACAGAAAAAATAATTAATAAAAATAAAAATATTAAAATTGAAATCAATAAATGCCGAAATAATATAATATTAAACAAAAAGACATTTATTGAAATATTTTAATTTTTGACATATGGACCAAATGAGACTTATATTTTTTGTGATGTAAATGGTCTGTAAGTGGAGTGAAATAGGTCGCCATTTAGGTCAGTCCACTAAATATTTCGCGGTAAAAACTACCTCAGTTAAAGGTTTTTTACATTGTGAAGGTAGGCGCATGCCAAAAGACTTCAGGTTTTTCGACACTCATGCTACACTAAAAAGTTTAATTTTTTCCATCTCTCTTTTGTGTTATATTCTAAAAAAGTTACTAATCATAATACAACAAAAAAATTTAGTAACTTTTTAGAATATAAGACAAGAGGATGGAAAAAATTTATCTTTTTAGTGTAGAATGCGTGTCGAAAAACCTGAAGTCTTTTGGCATGCGGTGACCACTAAATGCACTAAAATTTGAAAAGGTTTAATTTCAAATTCACATAAACACTAATTCAACCATTTTAAAAGCCTGAAAAAAAATAAAGTGTACTTCAATTTAATTAAACTTGGATAGAAAATCTAATGTAACCGTCTTTTTATTTTAAGTTATTTGCATAATACAAAAATAAAGTCATAGCATAGATACACACAAACATTATCGCGATAATCTACGATCACGATTTCGAATTGACTTTTCGTGATCCCGATCAGCAAATTATGGCGACACACATAGACCCGATTATATTCTAATTTTGCGAAGCTTCATTCTGTATACATAAAAATGACATTCATCGTGTCAAACTTAATTTTAATAAAACTATTCAACTAATCGCAATTGACAACAGGGAAAATCAAATTTAATTTAATATAAAATGCTTTGTAAATATGTGAATTGCGTTTGGCTCGCCTCAGATCCGTAATAAAATGTTGCCAAACATCTATTAAAATTTCTACCGTTGTATCGCACAGATTTAATAACTGCTCAAATTAATTATGTGCACGAAATACAAAAAGTGACATTTATAAAATTATATAGCTATCCCATTTACATTTTCACTGTCTCTTTCTTGCATTTCAAGTTTATCGTGTTTCTACAAGTAGATTTTGATAATCATGTTATGAATCGTGATAATCCTTTTTCGCCAAGATCGTGTAGTGACAGATCGAGAAAATTAACTAGATAATGTAGAATATGCGATTATCTAGTTTGTGTGTATCTATAGTATTAATTTAAAAATAAGTAAAGTTGAAACTTTTAAATTTTGTTTTGAACTCAATTCACAACTAAACGCTGTAAACAACTTAACGACAAAAAAAATTTTTTTTTCCTGAATATGGCATATTTTTTGTTGGCACATCGTAAAAATCACACTGACAAATTGATTTTTAAAATTTTTCATGTTGTCAACATGATGCGCCTGTCGCCGATTCCGCAAAGTAAAATCAAATAACCGGATGTAGAAACAACGTATCCTAGGGTTCGTATCAATCCAAATTCTTATATTTTTAATAAACCTTGTTGTTTTTACAACATTAATATGGCGGCCATTATAGTTTTAATAGAAGTGTTTGCAATTTGAACTTGAATTTAAAATTATTTAAATTATATGATGGTTAAAATAAATGTTAATATTGTGTTATATTAGTGTTAAAGAGTGTTTATAATTAAAAATTATTAATCTATAACGTTGCTGATTAAATAAAAACAGCAAAGGTGAGTGTTTACATTTTTTCGAGAAACGAAACGAAAAAAATCGTATCCCATAAGAAAGATGAAAAAAAAGTTTTATGTATCAAGGAAAAAGCTTTTCTAACTTAATAAAATTAGTTTATTTCATATATTTATTTATAAATAAATATTCATGTTATTAATATTTCCCATTTAATAAAATTGCATAATGTACATTTTAAAAAAATTGTCTGGGAGTTCATTTGTTTTCAAATAAGTATGTATATTAAAAAATAATTTTGCTAATTTCATCCTTGTATATAATTTCACATTAAATTTCTTATTATAATTAACGCAAGTTTCAATAGATAATTAATTGTTCTAATTTTCTTTAGTAAATAATTAAGATATATTCATTAATAAAGGTACATGTATCATTTTAATATGTTGACTCGTAATCATTTTTATTCTTCAATGGCGTTCATTTCTATTTTCTGTATTTTTCATAATAAATTTTCTGAACTATGTCGGGAGTGTTTCTACCTAGTTAATTATAATTAATTCAAATAAGTTTTAATCACATATCCAATTTTAAAATAATCATAATATTTATAATTGATTTTTTGGAACCGAAGAGTACAGATTTTAATTACGTCTTGAAAATAAATTAATGTACAGGAATTTTAGAAAAAAACGAACAGGTTTATTATATCCTTCAATTTATTTGTTTAATTAAATTAATACATTTAATTTGGTGTAATATTAATGTATAATTTTAAATTGGTTTGGTAATTAGACGGAAAATTAGTGTTTATTATTATTTTTCATATAAAAAAAAAAATTATGTCCGTCCCACAAAATGGCGCTGTGCTTACTTTTTTGTTTTATGAGTATCGAACGAACCTGAAGTTAGGTCCATTTTCGAGAACGAAGCTAAAATTTTTTTTTTTTGTGACGAAAAATATATAAGTCAAATTTAATGGAAATGAATGTAATAGAGCTTTTGTTGTTTTCTTTTTATGTACTTATATAAAAAAATATTAATTTATATGCCTCTAGCTATATAAAATACAATAAATTAATAAAATGATGTTTTAATAAACTTGCAATACATGTATATATTAGTAAATGTTATCGATTTAATTAATATAAAAGTGTATTTTTATTTCTTTCAATTTCAAATTACATTTTGAGAGGAATTCTCTACGGCTTATGATTGCCATGATTTTTATGCAAATTAGAATTTATATATAAATTCTCTTTGTCTCATATTTTTTTTATAAATAATTTTATTTAATTTATATTTTTTAGCCAATTACGAATAAAAATATCTATATACGAGACATATGACATTCATACTAATATGTATAAAAGTATATACGTAGTATTAAATGCGTTTAATAGGGTGGTGAAAAATTGGTTTACCTAAATGTATAAAATTATTGGAACGATTATGACCTTCAAATAGAGATCATAGATGATTTGATGTACAAAAAATAAACTGCAAATAAAAATATGTGCATAAATAATACATTTCCATACAACCAAGCGCTAAAAAGCTGCATTATCGATTATGTCAGAAGCAGTGAATTAAAAAGAACTAATACAAAATGAAAAATTATATTAAGAGATGGAAAAATGAAAGCTAATTAAAAATTGAATATAAATTTATAGTTTACGATTGCTGCGGTATATATTTTCACAAAATGATTATTTATTTACTTTTAGTATTTTAATCTTGAAAGGTTATTGACATTTTAATGTAAGTCATTTTTCCACAGGTAGGAAATTGAATAATAGTTGTTTGCTTTTTTTTTTCTTCAAAACCAGGGAATCGAACCGAACCTAGTACGAAAGTTTGAGAGAATAAAATCATGTGGATTCAATAATCGAATAGTTGGATAGATTTCCAGTTAAATAATAATATTGATGAAACGGTTCCAAGATAGGTAGAAGTTTGAGAATGCAGGAAAGCAAATGAATATTTTTCGGGATTACAGATTTTGTCACGTCATCAGTTCAAACAATCAAAATAGTTTTCTTTTTCAATACGTATGTAACTAACACTAACAGGGTATTCACAATGCAAAAACTTGTTACTTTTTAACTTACAGCTGTATGAATATCCAGATAACGAACAAATATTTTTGTTCGTTATGTTGGAAATTCATGCAAATCTGTAAGTTAAAAGTTGATCCACAAGATTTGTGATTCGTTAAGAAAATGGCAACTTCATGGAAGTTAAAAATATGCCATCTTGGTAGTTTTTTTTTACTTTTTGTATATGTCAAAGACAAAAGACACAAATATATATGCCTAAGTAGTGTTCAGTCGGGCAAAAGTGATAAAAAATATGATATTTTTATCGTTTTGCTATAAAACGCACTCATTTATTAAAAAAAAAAACCTTTTTTTTGGTTTTAGGTGTTAAAATAAATACATATTTGAAAATAAAATATATGACTTTTGATTCTAGTATGATATTTTTAATATTATTGGGGAAGGGTATTATTTATTATTTTATAAAAAATCGCGATAAATTGGTTTTGATCTTGCCCAAATAAAGATGCTCTACAGAAGTTTGACGTATAGAATCACTTTTTCATTTTCGGCAGTCGAATCAATCACCTTACTAGCTCATTGGATAGGGGTATTATCCTCAATTATAGAGGATGGAATTTTTAAATATTCAGCGCTTATTCGTGCGATTATTTTTGTTAGATCATTGATGGTTTTTGGGGGTTATTCGTAATTTCGCAAGCGCCTTTTGAAAATTGCCCGCAATTTCTCTATCGAAATATATATATTGAAAAATATTGAAATAATCTATCATCGATGAGGTCGGCACATTCATCAATAAAATCTGGGAAATTTTCTTTAAAAATGGCTAAATATATTTCCTTGCTCATTATTATAGATATTTTTACTAAAGGACCAATGTTCCATCAAGTAAAACAGCCCCAACCCATCAACTTCATCCACCATGTTTTACAGTTTCTTCGGCTTTTGCATAAAGCCGATTTTTTCTGTTTGACTCTGCTGATAAATTCAATTCTTTTAAGAAGCCGTTGGGCTGTCTATTCGTTACAGTTTTGTTTATGGGTTTAGCTTCATCTAACGGTGTTCTATTTCTTCTGGTGGTGGCTTTCTCATTTAAATGATGTGTCAGGCGAGCGTCTCGATTAAACAATAATTTACGCCGTCCTTTCTGGTCCTGCGTAGGGCGAATACATTTTTTTGACCAACTATACTCACAGTCGTAGGTGTAACATTATACCAACTAGCAATTTTCCTTTAACAATGCCCCTTTTTTATCAACAATTTGATAAAATTCTGTAGTCCCGTCCGTTCATAATTAAAACTTAATAAAAAATCGACTAGTTCTGTTCAACAATTGAATAACGAAAAAATAATATCTCGAAATAGCATGTAGCAAAATAATAATGCATACCTGTAAATTTGCATTTAAAATTAAAAGCGGTAATTTACAATTTTGAAAACGAGCAAAATTGGAAGAATGTGCAATGTTTCATATTTTGAACTATGGAAAGATAAGTTAAATAAATAACGGTTAATTTTGTAAGTAGTTCTTATTTGTCTTTATAAAACCGTAACACTGAAAAAATAAGAATTTCCTATTTATTTGTCAATTTTTACTGGCCAGTGTAAGTGTTGCGATCGACGATCTACTGTTAATGCTGGGTCTGTTGCTGGTATTCTAAGATGAAAAGTTACAAGTTGCGCTCTGCAAGGCATTTCCTTATTGTATCCGTGCTTACTTGAATATTGTGGGAGACTTGGGATTGTGGAGGAGCTGTTGTGTGTGAAATGCTTAGTCTTGCAACAAAAGCACGGTGAAACTATTCTTCTATAGCCATTGCTACACATTTATCGCGGCTTAAATTTCTTGTCGTTTATTCCATTATAAACTAAACAGTACGGTAAAATAAAGTTGGATGACTTGTTTATTCAAATTGCTCTTCGTCACAAATATATTGGTCCCGTGTTTTCTTTTTAATAAGATTTTATTTTTCAAATTGCACTGGTTTTCAATTAATTCGAGAGAAGATCAATCATACACTACATTTCTTGTTTAGCTACCAAGCGGTTTGGTAAAAAGAAATTAGTTTATTTAGGTGTTTTAAAGTTGTCAAGCAACTGACCAAGATCTATAATTGGATTTATTTTTGGTTTGATATGTTTTCTTTCATTTGAATTTATTTCTAGTGGCTGGTAATTTTTTTTTCGATTTAGCTACATCATTTTCTGACTTATTTAATGCAATAGTTGTTGTAAATTTATCAAAGCTAACCTGGCTAAATTTACCTCCGTATTGCAATTATCAATCAATCAATATAAAATATGGTTCCATGCCCTGTTTTTTTCATTTTAACGCACACACAATTGTATATATGTATTGTATTTCAAATTTAAGCATAACAATTTCAGTGCAATTTTTTCGCATTTCATCCAGTAAAAAATACAGTATAACTAAAATGCATAACACGTAAAAATCAATGCATTGTATTAAATACATACTTATGTGTTATCTATACATAAATATATGTATGTAAACATCTCAAGTGGCGAGCGTATAAAAAGTTTTTATTTGCAAAATATTATTTCATTTTTTAAATCATAAAAATAAATAAAGAAATATAAAAGATTCCAAATAAAAATTTCATACTACAATACTTATAATTATGTACCTAGAAAAATTAAATTTTATCCAGGTTTTCGTAGGGAATAAAATAAATTATAATATGTTCTAAAATGTATAATTAGACGCATGCGTTAAATTTTGCGCGTGCCTATTGGATTTTCCAGAAATATGAATTTTCTTTTTGTTTATTTTCCTACGAAAACACATATCGTAATAACTCGATCTACCATATCTACTTTTTTATTTTCTTGATTTTTTTTTGGTATTTTGTTTACAAATAAAATGGAAAAATTGCATGCATATATGCTTACATAATATGTTTGACTAACTGTGAAAAAATGGATCAATACAGATTTTTCTAAAACATAAAATGTTTATGTCTCAGTTAAAATAAATGTCGGGGGTTCGCTGCCATATTTTGTTTTCTGTGTGTACATATATATTTGCTATAACAATAATGAGAGCGACAAGAATAAAAAAAAATATCATGTACCAACTTTTATTTTGATTGATTTTTTTTACCTAAATATTTTCCATCTTTTATCTGTTCTGTGTAGCCCAATTCTTTGGAATATTGAATATATGTTGATTGCTCTAGAATTGTCTAGATTATCTGAAATTTTATATTTACATACTTTTTAAAATTAATTAACCTTGATTTATCGCATTTAGAAGTGTAGAAATTTAGAAATGAACGAGGAGTGTTTAAAAAGTTAAAAATCTTGTTGTCGCTCTAGTCACAAAAAAAATCCCTATATCTAACGTCTTATATTTCCTTAATTATCTGTCTAGTGTCCAGTTTCACAAAAAATAACCAATCTCTAGTTAAATAATATTTCCTCCCCTTTCTTCTTTTATGAAATTGCGTTTTGTTTCACATACAGTAGAAATCGGATAACGCAAAATGAAGGGGAACAACAAAATATTTCGTGTTTTCAGAATTTCGTGTTTAGCGAAAATAGTATGAAGAAACAGTGGAATTGGGAACAAACAATTGTTCTTGTTATCCGATATTTCGTGTTATCCGTTTTCGTGTTAACTGAATTCCACTGTATTTTTTTACATAGAAATATTTAGCCTTTAGCTGGACGAAATTGGGCAGCTAAATATCTAGCTTTCTAGTTAAAAGTTTCCTGTACAAAAAATAAAAGTAGCGTGCGTTGAATTTGCATTATGAAATAAATCGTAATTTCATAAAAGAAGAAAGAGGAGATGAAATATTAGTTAACTGGAAATTGCCTATTTTTTTTTTTGTGAAACGGGTGCTAGAAAACCTAGGATTTTAAACTTAATAGAAAAACTCAAGATCAATATGTTTTTTTTATTATTTTGGGGCTTATTTTAGATTTCAACGCCATAAGTATAAAACTAAAAATAGTGATAAATATTGTGATAATTATTATATAATGGCTGTATGATACTCACTTTTTTTCAAGTGCAATAAAGTGCTGCAAAACTAGTAAAGCAAAACAAAGAAGGATAATGTTTTGAAGTTTCGGATAAACAAAATATGTAAATACAATCAAAATTTTTTTTGCGATGAAGTAGCCATTTTGAAGAATATTTATTTTTTGGTTCTTAATTGATTTTTTACGTAAGAAATATGAGGCCCGCGCATAATAGATTTGCATTAGCTGCCGCAATTAATTGCAGGGACCTAATTTAATTTATATCTTAAGTTAATTTATATATTATTTTCTATTCTTTTGTATACACTCACTCTCACAAATATTTTGTATATGTATTTTTTCTCTTACTCCGTTTGTCTTTCTCAGTCACTGAAAAAGTGGGAAAAAAGTGAGTATCATGCAGCCGTTACCTAAAATTGGGAAAATAAAAGTACACGTAAGTTTCTGCTCTGGTCGCGGCTTTAGAATTAACAAAGAAGTCAAGGTCTTAAAAAATACGATATAGGCTTCATTCACTGTTTCGCTGGAGCGGAGCGAGAGTGGATCGAATTTGTATCCATGCGGAGTGAGAGCGGAGCTCTGTTTAAAAAAAAAAAAATTGGTTTATGCAGCATAATCAAAAACAATTGTCGAACTTTTATGGTAATTTCGCAACGGAAGAACTTGACGAACATAAAATTATAATTTTTTCCCCTCCATACATCAACTTAAAAAACATATTTTTTTTTTCTTACTAGAAAAATTACAAACGCGAATTATAAAAGGTAACCCGCCTACACTATGCAAATTCACTGATATTTTCTATCAGTTATTTTATGTTTGTATATGTTTTGTTTTAATGTATTGACAAATATCTATCCAAAAAATATCATAGCTGGGCATTTCACTATCACAATAATATCTTCAAATGTCAAAAAAAAATTATTTCAATACTATAAAAAAATTAGTTGCTTTTTAACACTTGTCAGTTGTGGTTAGGTTAAAAATAATGTGTCCAAGTAATTTTTTCAGAAAATTGTACAATATGGAGAACCACTACTTCGTCCAAAAGCTTCATTTCGTCGTATAAAACTCAAGTTTTTTTATCGTCAACAACAGCGCTTCCAGATTTTTTTTTACTCGGTTTTAATTTTTTATTTTGTACATTTCGAAGATTCCTTATTTTTTTCCTATCGTTTTCAACATTTACGATCATTTCGCCCGCTATTTTTTGTAAACAGAATTTTTTATGTCGACCCGTCTGTAATTTTTATGGGTTATCTATCTTCCATAAAATTTCATTTTTGCGGTACAAGCCGATTAATCGCACTATACTTTCGGTATTAAAAGACATTTTTTCAACTTGAGAGAACAATTTCAAATGGCAAAACAAAAAAGCAACCTTTTTATGACATTTCATAATAATTTACTAATAGAATTACGTGAAATAGCCTCCTGATAATTTGCTAACAGTGTTAAAATGCGTATAATATACACACACATACATTGATAAAATTTATATCATGATAGAAAATATCAGTGGATTTGCATAGTGTAGACAGCGGGTATATTGCGTGAAATCACTAATAGTTTCCTAGGATACTTTGATTTACGGAAATTCCTTCCTATTTTTTTATATAAGTCGTTTTGTATTCTCATTCGATTCACGCGCTGATTCTTCCCTCCTCAAAAAATTTAAAGGGACATCTAAATATTTGTAAATACCTGTTTTTCAGACGGTTGAAACTTAGTCAAATCCGGAAAGTTTTTTTTATAGATCTTATCATTTATTTACTTTTTTCAACAATTAAGAAAAGACTTCACTAGAATACAAAAATTACTTTAGATTTTAGAAGAAGCAGCGCGGTGCAAATATTTGTGAAATCATAAACTAACAATAAGACACTTTCTCTCTCTAAGACTCTCCACGTAGAACAAAAAATCAAGCAAACATACTAGTTTTATAAATAGACAAAATTTTTGGATACAAGTGTTTTTTTATCATAATTTTAAAAACATTGGTTTACTCGCCTTCGCAATTCACATTTGGTGTGAATAAGCGAGTAAGGGCTTCACAATTAGCTAACATGTTGATTTTGAAACTTCAAGTTTATTTAAATATGTATGAAGTAGCCAACATTTATATTTGATACGTTCCAATATATGTGTTACAATGTGCACAAAAATGTTTTCTATCTTTACACGACTTCATGCAGTAGGGTACCAATGCACATGGGATACAACTATATCCGGGATAATTGAGAAACATTAGGAAAACGCAATAATTGTTTTACATTAACATTGTGCTTACTTACAGAAATAAACATAATATTAAGGCAAACTCATTAGTTTTTTTTGTTACTTGATATTCTATTTTAGTTGATATTTGTTTATGACACAAGGGGCATACCATTAATTGTGAAACGGGACCAACTGGAAAATCTAAAAACAACTAAATTAGTTTTCTTATCAATGTTACTGCATTTTAGATATTTTTATTAATTTAACTTACAAGCCATTATTATTTATAAATTAGGATAGTAAAAAAAATTATAGTTTGAAAAACAACGAGTTTAACATTGTGCTGCACTATGTGAACTGTCAATATTGTTTTGTCTAGAAGAAACATCAGAATAAATAAGTTTGCTGGGTTTGGGGATCGTTTTTGTATTCTAAACATACTAGGTAGCTGTGTTACAGTGGACAAATTTGTTATGCAAGTAATTGTACGAAAACGTAAATTTTAATAACACGTAAAAACATCTACAGCTACACTATCGATTTAGTATTTATTAATAATGTGAGTAGAACCCCAACCTAGTTTTGCTGTGCTAATAGCAACCAGTTAAAAAGTTAAAATTTTGAGATTTAAGGAGCTATCACACCGAGAGTCGGCGGCGAGCGTCAAATTTAAATACAAGTTTTTTTTTGCTTATTTAGTGATAGGAAATCATAGTTTGTGCAAAAATATAAATTAGCGATGAACGATGATTTTTTTTTTGTCGGTGGGTTTCGCCGCGACGGATGAAATTTCATTCGATACATTTTCTTAAAATTGTAATTTTTCTATTAAAAATATATAGTTTGTAAATAGTTTTATGAATAATAATGTTATTTTTAACTACATAAGCATAAGAACGTGTATATAATTTTGACGTCCGCCGCCGACGCTTGGTGTGATACGCTCCCTTTACTTGGTTTAACTTTTGATAATTTGTAATTTTGTTAAATTAATGAATAAATCAGAATATCTAAAATGAAAACTAATTTTGCGTAAATATTTGCCTATTCGTCTTGTAAATTAAAGCAGTGTACAAAAATTTTTGTAAATTAAAGGAGTGTATAAAATTTTTTAATTTCAAATAGACTTAGACGTGGATTATTAATATTGCAATTACAAAAATCGGAAACTGAGGTCCAATTACTGTGGAGGGTTGGCTTGAGGACGAATCGTCTATACTCGATTTTCGGGGTGTGTTAGAAGCAAATAAATCTTACAAGGTATTGGTGCATTCAGATTTTTTAACATGTTCGGAGCGGAAATCTACTGATGGGCGTTCACAATTCAACGCATTGGTTATGTGCATCTGAGAACCATTTGAGATAAGAGATTAGTTAAATAAAAAATATGGCAACTTGTATGGAATAAGCTTTAAATGATTTTTAGGCAAAAATTAATTAATTTATTTTTATACTAATGATAATATTTTTGTTTTTATTGAATTATGAATTAGAACTAAAGGATTTTTGTTACTTTTCCCACTGTTCATTGTTTTTTCCCAATGTATGATATATCAAACCCCGACCCCTGTGGTACTTTGGCAAGACACTTTTTTTAAAAATTTTTTTTTGTTAAATATTATGTTTTTTAAGCGCAAATATGGCTGGCAGGTTAATTTGAGTAATATTGTGCAACTAGAACATAGTTTTGGCATAGGTTAATGTATTTAAACCTTTGTGGGGTTTGTTGCTTGCTCAACGTTTGCTGCTTAAGGCCCTTTACCCACTTTAACCACGCGGTTCACTATCCGGAAAACTTTGGACACCCGTACGGCGTGTACACCAATCTCACTTTAATAAACACAATTAAACTACGGCGGTTATGATATTCACTAAATATAATTATTACGCCCTTTATTGGAATGTATTTTTGAGGTTTTTATTTTCGACCTTGTGTCGACGAAAAACTATGAAAATCTTTTTTTGTTAATCGCGACGAAAAATTACCATCTTTTATTTATTGGTGTGCTTTGCCTACCACTTTTTCTTTGGTGTTCTTTTGTAGTAGATTTTGGTGCGTTTTATGGCGGCGATACCGTGAACTATTGATTCTTTACTATGACGTGTTATAGGGTCGCCACACCTTTTCAAGAAAAACTTGATTTCAAGTGCTGACAAGCTTGAGAAAACTCGTTGTCAATGAAGAACTCGGAATTGGAAATCACCCCATTTACAATAAAAATGAGCCGATAAACAAATTGTCGTAAGAGTGGTAAAAAAATAGATTGGATTACACGCGCAAGCATGAGGAGTATATGTCAAACAGTTAGTAATAGTACTCAGGTTAGCAATAAAAGAAAAGGGGTACTCGGGTAATTTTCATTATATTTTCCGTTTTGCTCAATAAATTAATTTAATTTATCTTTTTGTGTTGTAGTATTAATAAAAGATCAGAAAATGCAGCATATTAAAAACTGCATATAAAATCTTTATTTTTTAGAATGAATGTTTACATTTTTATATTTTTGTTTATATTTTTTATATGACTGAATCATTTTAACTGTTGTACACTTTAGATCTTAGTCACTTGAACAATAGGGCCTAACCCACATTTAAAATTTTAATTTTTTTTTATTTAATCGTCCATAAATGTTCATTAAAAACAAATATTATAATAAGTAACCTGAATATAACTGTTTCTGGAATTGGAGGTCATTGTAATTAGATTCCATTTCCAAGAACATTTATGGCCTATTTCACAAAATTTTTTAAATATGTGGGTTAGGCTACTATGGTTCTGAGGCCCTCAATTATGCCCTCCTGTGCATGTTGATAAATGTATTTTATTCACATTTTCCAAGCAATGTTTGCTTCGATCACATGCTGTCATGTATTTGGCGCTTAAGGAATATTATATGAAATATTTCCACAAAATTTTTATCGTTATATACAAGATTGTTTTATCCAAAAACCACAATATGTAATATTTTTCTAGCTAACTCCGAATCATGCAAAATGTTTTTTTTACATAGCCACGGAATGCAACAAATCCACAAATACTAATTTATAATAATTCCATGAGCCAAGCACAAAATGTGGTTGTGCCACTGAAATTCATTCATTTTTCTTGAATGGCTAAAATTATAATTTATTAATAATGTATCTCAAACTAATTTTAAATCGTTTTTTAAATCCAAACAAACCTTCAACGCGAAAAGTGTATTCCTTTGGTAAATTTATAAAAATGTACAATCCAAAAACGATTTAGCTAAATCAATTTTTTTTTTAGATTTACGTATGTAATCCGATTTTTAGTTAGGCTCCCAATCACAAGTCATCACTCACTCGACTGTAGCGCCCTATCTTGTATAAAGCGGAAATTTGAATAACTAGAAAATAATAAATTCTCCATTTTCCAGAAGATTTATTTGCCCTTTTCCAGAATATTTTTAAAGAATTTATCGTTAAGACGTAATTTTATGACGTCTTAACCAAGGCAAGTAATTGTTGAATTATGCATCGCTTTTTTTATAACACCTACCACTAGAAATTGGTTCATATCAATACTTTAAAGTTCACAACTGCTAGGATGTCTTTAAATTTAAAAATATTTTAAATTTTCACTCAATTTCATGCATTCAGGCAAGCCAACTGCTGGCAACATGTAGGGTAAAATTAACATGTTGAGACCTGAACGCACATGATACATTCAAAATTTCATGGCAATGTGATTATTTAAATGTCATTTTTTCCATCGGTAGATTTTTGATGCAAACATGTTGGGAGACCTGAACGCGCCCAATGTCCGTGGAAATTTGCACTCAATGACCTTGGAAATAGTGTACTTAAAGACTTCAGTACAGAAAAAAAAGAAACTTAAATGTTAAGAATACCTTTCTGAAAATTTAATTTTGTATTTACCGCAAATTGTAAAGGTGGAAATGGCACCTAGTATGCTTTAAGGTATCGATATGAAATACATCAAACAAAAATTAAATCTAAAATATGTCTGCGTTTTGATTTGGGTTTATATCCAAACGTAAGTCTAATCCATTTTTACCAAAGCAAAACACTTGTAGACTAATATTATTTTATACATACTTGTATAAACTTGATAAGAACGTAAGAAAAAAATCTAAGTAGCTAGAATAATGTACATATTTATTTATATTTTTAATTTATGTATGTTAATATTATAGAAAAGAAAGTGTAATATAGATTAATGATGCAGTTATCGGCTTGTCACAATAATGAAAATGGAACCAAAAATAAAAAATACGTACATACTATTTGTGTGGGTATTTCAAATATTGCATTTTATAATCGCTGATATAACTTTTCATTAAAAAATATATCATTATTATTTGAACTTTTCTCGATTTTTTTTTTATACTTTTGTTACAAAATACAAAACGTAATTGCGTCTTAATATAAACTGTATAATATTGTTGTATATATTTTGTTTATTACAAAATACATTAGCTTGTGTGTTTTTTTAAATGTTATTTTATTTAAGAACAAAAAAATGGCCGTTTTTATGTGATAACATTTTTAATTTATATAAAAATAATATGTTTGATTTATTTTAAATTCAAATTCTTTTTCAAATGCACTAAAAAAATGTATTGTACGTTTAGTTATTTTATATTGCTGTCATTTTAAATGAATAGAGATGGAGTTGTATATTCAGTTTATTTTTATTATTAATTTTCGTTTCTTTGAAATTGCATTTTGATATAAAAAAAAAGTATGTGTTAGACTTGTTTAAATAATTTATCTATAATTAGCTGTATGACTAAAAGAAAAGAAATACAAATATAAGTATGTGTGTAAAATATATAAATAAGGCAACCATTTAAACAAGTCATTAAAAATAAATATTTTACATTTTACTAAAGTATACTTTCGTTTTGCTACCTTTTTCTTATTAGAATGATAGTATTGTCATCTTGTCGTTGTATATATAGCGGTCGGCGATGTTTTGATTGTTTTTATTAAGCAGATTGTATAGAGGTGGTTCGATGAAGCGAACCTGGAATATATTAAAATTTACTTAAAAAATTACAAAATTATGGTTTTATTTTTAAATACCGAAAACTAATTACAGGAAAATTTTCGAGCCTGTTTGTAGAAATATCTTTTTTACCACCACTACATAAAATATATTTGCTCAAATTAAAATATATTAACATATTAGGCCCGATTCTGCCTTCCAAAATTTTATGTTATAAAGTTATTTTTATGTTTTCAATATAAATTCATATAGGAGGCGGGGAAATAAAATAACATAACATGAATTTTATCGTTCCAGAATCGGGCCCATTGAGTATAAAACGATAAAAAATTTGTATGTACAGTTTTTGAGTAGATGGTCTTTTGTTTATGTTTATAATAAAAATGAACGCTGAAATCACAATCTATTTTTCTGAGGTTTTTTGTATTCTCTTTCTATTTAATTATTCTATACTATACGACTATACGAGTATGCACAGTGATGCCATACAATTATTACATCAACAATAATTATTATATTTTTTGTGTAGGTATATTTAGATTGTAGAGGAATGATTTTTAATATAGTACTTAAATCAGCTCTGTTTAACCTTTGTTTCGAACCGCAACAATCACTTATATTTGTGATTTGTGTGTTAAGAGTAAATTCATTAAGTTGTTAGTTTGCCGAAATTACTGTTCCTATTAAAACACACAGAAGCCCAATGTTTTAATTTCTTTAAACAACATTTATAATGCAATAATGGTCCCGATTCTGGAACGATAAAATTCATGTTATGTTATTTTATTTCCCCGCCTCCTATAAGAATTTGTATTGAAAAAACCTAAAAAAAAAACATACAATTTTGGAAGGCAGAATCCGGCCCAATAGAAGAGAGGGTTACGAGTTCGAATTTTCAATATCCAATTTTTATCTTACATATATCAAATTTACACAGTAAATATTGCTCATTGTTTATTTATGAATCTTACTATTGTTGTAGCACTGGTACTATACTGTTGTTGTTGGCGTTCAATGTTAAATTTGTCAAAAGATATTTTCATAAATTAGATCAAATCTTAAAATTTTGTCGAAGATTCTTAAATAAATATATATTTTTATTAATTTAAAGATATTGGTGGCGAATTGTTTTGTTATATCTGTCATCGTCTTATTTCAAATTTGTAAATTGGTTCAAACATTTTTTGTAACGATGTTTTAAAATTTGACTACTAAGAAATCTTAATTTACTATACTTAATCTTTTTAAAAATAAACAGAGATATGAAACAAATGACGATATTTTATAACATTTTTTAAGTTTAAATTTTAATTCGAGACGTCGTTTTATTTTAATTAAATAAAATTGTTGCGTATTACATATTTTGACTAGGTAATGGAATCATATGATATTTAATTTTTGTTTGTTATTTGATCCATAATTTCCTTTTCCCGTGTCTAAATAAACAACTGTCACTGATTAAAAACTAACCGATGCTTTTAATTTCCTTAAATATTTATTTTTATTGAGAGATTTCATTTTAACTTAATGAAATGTTCAGTCCAAAAACAATGCTCAAGATTTATTTTATTTTATTTATTTACAGAAAACAATTTTTAAACGTAATGTTTAATCGTGTCATGGCATATGTAGTGTTCTTAAACAAAAGAGCTAGCCATTTTGGCTCCCATGATGTAGGGGGCCCACCCTCTTTACTTATAGATAGTCTGTTCTATCTGAATAGTAGTGAATTATAATAAATTTGTATTACTTGGTAAGTTTAAATCTCGATGTGCGGGATGTGTTATAACAAAAGCACACTTTGTAATAAAAAATGTCACAAAAATTTGTCACTGAAAATATTGTGTGTTTTATTGAATTTTAATCTAGTAAAATGTATCTTTTGTATCATTTTAGATTCTTTAATGCTTGATATAAAACTATTTTCATTTTTTTTTTGAAAATTTAAATAAATCATAAAAGTTAAAAAAGAGTAAAATATATATTTAAATTACATATATATGTATATATATAGATACGTTTATATATTTAAAACATTATTTATAAATAAAAAATCATAAAATAATTAAAAAAATATGTCCACATCACTTGACATACCGTCGTCGTCTGGCATTGTCATTGTAGATAATACATCTAACAATGAAAATATAATAAAAACGGTCCAAGTATCCCGTGAGCATCTTCCCATTCATCACTTACAGCAGCAGCAACAACAACATCATCACCAGTCGCAAATTCAACCTAACAATAGCAATTATAATGATCTAAATCAAAATGATGACTATTCAAATTTACACAGTACAAATGTAATAGATACAACAAACCAGAATACATTACAAACTGGTGTTATTAATTTTACAACTAATGATGTTTTAAGTAATACACAAGTGTTAAAATTTGTTAGCGATGATAGTGGCACGATTATTGATCAATCAAATGAAGAGATACAAAATTATTGTGCTACGGGGCGATTAATAACGAATCCAACGTCTAAAGTACACGTAATTAGTAATGTTCCGTTTAGCTCCAATAATAAACAGCATGGCGGACAACAGACTATAAATTTAGTCAGTAATGGTAAAATAACACAGACCGGAGTTAATTTTGTTAATGCTTACTACGCAAAACCGGCTACTATGCAGGGTGGTAAAATACTTAATTTACCAGTTAAAGGAACCCCCAATTCAAATCAAATCCAACAACAGATTATAAATAAAGGTGGTAATCAATTAAAAGTTTCTGTTCCGCGAAATGTACAGTTCGTTACGCGTACAACAAACGCAATAACCGGTGGTAATATAATTATGTCGCGAACAGGGCAAACTAACAATGTGATACAAACAAAGGGGCAACAAATATTAGTACCCCAAAATAATATAAAAACAGCCACAATAACCAATAATATAGTGAAAACTAAAACCGGAACCAGTGCACAATTACAGTCTGTAAAAATATTTCAGGGTAACGCACAATCACAAAAATGTACTGCTTCATCGAATACGAGCACGATTAGTGGTATAAAAACTATAATACCAACGCAACAAAAAATTACTAGTGTTAAAACTAATTCGACAACGGTTGGTGGACATAAATTTGCAAAACAATTTAGTTCGATAAATAATAATTATTGTACGAATACGGCGGCTACGATAAATTCTCAGACATTTATGTCGCATCATCAGCAAGTGCAATCACAAAAGGGATCCCATTTAACCCAACAACAAGCGAATTTAATATACACCGCATGTAATAATAGTAATAACACTAATAATAATAGTTCTGTGACCAAAGTGCAAACGGTGCAGTATCAACGAGCTCCAAATTTAAATAATGTCCTGATACAGGGAAAAGGAATACTTAAGGGTAATAAATACGTTGTGCAACATAACCCAAATCAAACACATATTGTACTGCCATCCCAAACACCATCGGCGGGTAGCTTAGTAGCGGTTTCAGGTACCGTAGCAAATGTACAACAGTTAAAATCATTGCCACATTCTTTTACCACCAATAATAGTGGTACCATAAAATATGTCAACGCTCAAGGTAACGTAACCCAGCCACCGACTAAAGTGCGAGCAATATTCCAACAGCATTCTTCACCAACAATCCTACAACAAAATCATCAAATGTTAGATCATGCAAATGATACGGCAACAGCGTCTATCGCCATGGTAAATGCACAACATTCTCCAGTGTTGACCCACGCGCCCGGATCGACTGCATCTATGGAAGAAATGATAGTGAATGGGACGATTATGACAGAAGAAGAAATGTCTGCACGAATATTACAGAGTTTATCACAGAAAACTATTTTTACCAACAACCGGGCACATAATCAAATTAACAACAATAATAATAGCAATAGTCATAATAATAATATTTACACAAATTCTCCAAATTCTCAACATGCAACTAAAGTCTATTTAACTCAAAATCAAGAGCATAATTTTAATAATAATAGCAAAAATAATAATAGCAATAGCCACCAAATATACCATATTTCTGGTATTGGTCACGGGGCCCGGGAAAATATTCATCCTAATCATCATCATCACCATCACCATGATACGGTTAAAACATCTTCGTCATCGTCGGAGAAATATTTTAAAGTCAGGTAAATAAATCTGCCTAAATTTCTTGAATGGTTAACTATTAATAGTGCTATGAATGTTTTATATTTATTCTCTTCATTATTATCATTTTAATTATTTATTTATAATTTTTTAAAACATTTATAATTTTATTGTTTATTTTGAGTTTTTATTTTATTTTTGTTTTATTTTCTTATTATTCTGTTCGTTCACTTGCTTTTAATTTAGTTCATGTGATCTATCGAGTACTACTACCACATTTATTGATAATATACCTTTGACCTCAACAAGGGGTGATAACATACCGCATGGACATCGTGCTGGGGAGGATGACGATGAACTAATTGGCGAGGAAGTGCGGCCGGCACCTATGAATGTAGCCGATGGTAAAGTGCATTTACTACAAGTAATTGTGCAAGATCATACGTATGCAGCCGTTCAACCGGAACAGACAAAAAAAATTAACAGTTTTCAAGTGGATAATACGCCCACATTAAATGCGGCTAACATTCAACAAGCCGGACTTAACTATAACTTTAAAACAAGTAAGCCGAACATTTACCTATCTGTTTTTGCGAACGAATTTAATCTAAGCCTTAAAATTAAATATATAATTAATTGATATCTATGTGTTTTTTGTTACAGATAATAATAATAATAATAATGATGACGACGCAAATTCTGTTATTAGTACAGGCTCCCGTAATGGTGCTAATCAATTAGACAATGACCTTGGTGAAGAAACTGAAACGGCTGCGGAGGGCGAGGGCGAAGATGATTCAGTAACACGATGCATTTGTGATTTAACACATGATGATGGTTACATGATATGCTGTGACAAATGTTCAGCCTGGCAACACGTCGATTGCATGGGGATTGATCGGCAAAATATACCAGAAGAATACAAATGTGAATTGTGTCAACCAAGACCGGTCGATAAACACAGGGCTCGAAATTTGCAGCTAATGAAACGTAAAGAACAACAAAATGTTGTGTTGCTAAACAATCAACAACAGCAACAGCATATTGCACTCGAGAATAATTCTCAACTTTTGGGACAACAAATGGAGAGGACTAATTTACTCAATAAGAGCAACAGCTTACAGAATATCGGTAAAAAACACAAGCAGAGTGTGAAACAACGTAAAGCAGAGTTAGCCAGTCAATTTGCCCAACAAAAACGTGAACGTAAATTATCGTCTCGATCGAATGGTAAACGTCGGGAATCGAAAAAGATTTCTAAACGAAAATCGAAATTGAATCCTGAAACACCTCAAATTGAGAAAACTAGTAATTTACGGGCGTGGATTGAAAATTACGAACAAGCGATTACAAATCATTATTCACCTGAGCTGCGAGCTCGTTTACACGCCATAGGAAAACAAAATCAAATAATAAAAGAATTAATACCATTGCATTTGAGACATATTAGTAATTTGGAACACAGGTGCACGACAGTTCCACACGCAGGTGGCAAAATTTTAATTAGTACATCTGATTTGGCGGCAAGTGTTCCGATTGTTGAGATAAGAGGAAAATATATGCTATCAAGTCAATTTCGTCAGCAACAAGCTATTCCATCGACCACAGTAAATATGAGAAATCACCAATATAATCGAAAGCCTGGACCGTTTATATTTTTTTATCGTTTACCGAATGACGGACCCGAAATTTGCATCGACACTCGAACTTACGGCAACGAAGCACGATTTGTTCGACGATCGTGTCGTCCTAATGCGGAAATTTTACATAGTATTGAAAAAGGTGCGATTCATTTATATATCGTGTCATTGTCCAACATAATTGGTGGCACGGAGATTACAATTAAACATGAGCCACATGATTTAACGGCAATTAGCAGGGGAAACTTCACTGCTCCAACATCGACAGTATGTGCTTGTGGTTGCCCGAAAGACTGTATATTTGCGATTGCTACGGCTAATCATTTGAACAGTGTTTCACAGAAAGCAATGAAAAAATTAAATGGCCATTTGATTGATGAAACGCGGTTGGCATATCGACGAAGTAAGAGTTTAATGGCACGAGGCCGGTCAACATCGTCTAGTGGAGATAGTAATGCGAGTATGTTGTCGCCAAATAGCAGTTCAATGTCAACATTGGCCTTACTGCAACCAATGCAGCCCATTACAATTCCTTTGATGACAGCCCCAACAACACCACTTTCATCCGATTCGGGTAGTATTTTTTCTCCACAACCCCAGCCTCAACTGCCGTTGCCACAACTTCAACTTCCTCCACCAACAACACCCGTTCAACCACCACAGCAGATACTACAATCTCCGGCTCAAATTATAGAAAGTATTTCGATGCCATCACCGTCCAGACCATCAACATTAAATATTATACCACCCGAACAGTTGATGTCGGTTAGTAAGATGCCTGTATTTCCGGTTGACATATCTACAATGATTCCACAAATGAATTTAGTTGAAAAAAATACTGTACTACAAGCGCCGATTCCGCCATTGGCATCACCATCACCAGTACAATCGGCCTTGCCAATATCTATGGCTTCACCCACTTTGATCAGTCATAATAAACCGTTTTCTCCGCCCAAGTGTATTCCGCAACTTCAACAACAACAACAACTTGTACACCAACAGTTACAAAAAAAGATACCAAACAAAGTGAGGCAAATAAGTTTCTCAGAAGAATCGTTAACACCAATTGTAGTGACCACAATACCAAATGTAACAAATCTTGTTTCATTGTTGCCGCAGGAAGATTCACAAAAATCTTGTGAATCTGTTACAATACCAACGACCATGCAAAAACTCGATAAACCGCCTTCAAAGGAGCCAAAAGAGAAAGATTCTCCAAAATTGACGAGGGAGGAACGCAAAATGCAAGCTATAATGAAAGCATTTGAAAAAATGGAAAAAAATCAGGAAAGGAAACAACAACTGAAACAAAATAAGGGTTCTGTTTCCTCGTCGAAACGTCGTAATAGTAGCCCATCTTCGCCAAGGAGATACAAAGATGAAACAGATCATGAGAAAAATTATCATCCACGTAAAAAGAAGCGAAAGGGCAGTAAATCATATCAACATTTGAGTAATCCAAAAATACGACGGCGTAGTCGAATGAATTCAGGAGATTCAGATTTACTTACATCGGAAGAATCAACATCACTTTTATCTCCGCCTCTTCCTGCCGGACATCAAATATCATTCAATATGGATGATATTAAATCACCAGAAATGCATCGTGAAAACTCTCTCGAAAATCATTTAAACGAGAAAAATGTTAATTCTGCAGCTGGGTTACTACTCTCTTTGTCGCATTCGCACGATTCGCAAGAATCATCCACAACATCAAATCTTGTTTCGTCTCCAAGTAACAACAACAATTCCACTCAAATGGAAAATAACAATACATTGATAACGGCAAACCCGTTGCACGTGAGCTCAGCTTGTTTACTTGTAGAGGCGGCTGTTGCACCGTTAGAACAAACTCATACCTCCAATGTAGTTTCCTCGCCGGTAAATGTAATGGAATCTGAAATTAAATTCCATATTCAAAAAACAAAAACTAAAAAGTCTATAATGAATGATTGGTTAAATCAAACAGATTCAACGACGATTCACCAGAATGATGAAACAACGAATTTGGATAGTTTGGTGCAAGTGGCGGCTACAATGTGTAATAATTTACATTCACCACAAATGGTTACGCATTCGCAGATTGTACCTGTTACGTATGCGATACAAGAAGAACCACACAATTTAAGTATGGCTGCGAAAAAAGTTGAAGAGTTCATATATCAAAATGATGTAAAAATGTCTCCTGTGGAAGATGAGGATGTGAAATGGCATCATCCAATTAATAATTTAACTTTTTCGAATGTTACTAATGAACCAAATACGGCAATCTCATTTGTAACACCACCGGGAACTGTTATTCAAGACGGAAGTGGAAGTGCAGCAAAAAAACGATGGCTTCGACAGGCAATTTCGGAAGAGTGCGATAATGAGGCATCATCACCGCCGAACGGGTATATGACTCCGCTGAAGAAACGAAGATTTGCACGTCAATGTTCTGAATTGCCAACGCCAGAGGATTTGCCACCTTCTAATCAATACACTCAACCCGCATTTTGTGTTAATGAAATTCAACAAATTTCCCAAAATTCGTCGCCAGACTCGCCAACTGTTGACCCGACCAATAAATCTTCAATCATGTCTAATTTTGCGAATGAAGAACAAGATTTATATCCAATTAAAGTAGAAGAAATGAAAGTAGAAATTAAGGAAGAACCGATGCAAAATGTTGCGGAAAATCATTTTATTGCAATTGAAAATCAAACGGAGGAACCTTTTATTGAAACTAAACAGGAAAGCCACAAAGAACACAGATTTGAAACGCGTACATACTCTATTGTTGAAAGTAATCCACAATATGTCGACATGAACCAATATTCTCAAAATAAGGCCGAGGCTGAAGAAAATTATGAACAAGATGATGAAATTGATATCGTAAGTTCTCCGCCTCCCGGTGAAAAAATCGTCGCTGAAGATAATTTGGTTAAAATAGAGCCTGAAGATGAGAACGAAAAGGATGAAAAAATAGATGTGGTTGAAGATATCGTTCCCGATAATGTCACAATTTTAAACGAAGTAAAAATAGAACAAGAAGATTATGATTATAAAATGATCGATGATGTTAAAAAAGAGGCAGCCGACGATAAGGTGACCGTTGTTAAAGAAGATTTAAAACATGAGATTAAAGACATCTTTGGATCTGATGATAAACAGGAGGTAGACAAACTGGAAAGTAGTGATGTTAAAACAGACGGATCATTTAACATAGTTGAACAAGATGAAGATGAACCTGATGATATGGAAGTTCAAATTGAGAAGTGCATAAACGCTTCTGATGAAAGTATTAATGATGCTGATGATGAAGCGGATGGTGAGGAAGATATCGAGAGCGAAGAAGAAAACGTGTTTGAACCTAAAATTAAGGAAATCAATTTACAATCAGTAAAATTTGTAAATGAACATGAATTAACTCTTCATTCTGCCGAAATCGTGGATGAGGTTAAAAAGGAAGAGGTTCATGAAGAATTTACACAAATTGTGGAACATAAGGCTAAAGAGGACATCCAGCTATTTGAAATTAAGGATGAAATTAGCGAGAACTTGTTGAATCCATTGTCTTCAACAGAAGAATCTGATAAAAGTTTTGAATCGGAAATTCATGCACTTCAAGAAGACGGTGAAATGGAGCCCGATGCGAAGGAGAAACTGGCTCAACCAGAAGGCTCACCAGTTGACGAATCCCTGGTTCAGAACACTGCTGAGGGGCTTGCAGAAGACGTTGAAATGGAATGTAATGAAGAATCAAGGAACACCTCTACTCCAGTATTTTCAGCAGAATGTAATCAAGAAACAGAATCAATCAATTCGCCCAAACACGAATTATTAGTTTTTTCTGAACCAGAATCACCTCGTTCCGAATTGATTCAGAAGCCTTTGGAAATAGAACCTTTATCTATGTCCGATGTGAATACGTTTGACGAACAAAAACTGAGGCCTCCGTCACCTGTCGAAACAGAAATTAAAAAAACCCTTGATGAAGAATTTGAAGCAGATAAACCGAGTACTCCAATACCTTCAGAATTGGAAAATGTCGATTTTGAGTTGCCACCTGAAGACACAATCGAATCTGAAGAATGTAATAACGTCAATGATGAAATTGCTGACATTCAAAAGCGGCTACATTCATTCCATACGGAAAATATTTTAATTTTAAAATCTCGCAATAAGAAAACCAAACCACATATAACGTCGAAGTCTTTAATTCGTAGTCCAGCGCCACGCAAAAAATCGCTTTCGCCAGCAAAACCAACAACACCTCCGCCATCGATGGCATCAATAAAGCCTAAAAAGTCTGTTCAATTGAATTTCGATTTAAGCGTCCAGGATGATATGACGGTGAATGTAAAGTTAAAAGATAAAAGTGAAATGAATACCATTTGTAGTGAAATGGTAATGGATTCGAAACGGGAGCACAAAGAACCCAAACCAATTGCAGACAGTATGAAAATTGATATTTCAAAAGAAGAACGTCATCATACACGATGGGACAAACCTGATGAAGTAAGATATGAAGCTCAACCCAAAATTTCATCATCAATTTATCCATATTTAAATAATAGCAGTTCTAGTAATGGTACTAGTAACAACAATACGTCAAGTACAACTTCAATTTATGGAATCACGTCATTGTCGGGTGCTACAAATCTTTCTCAATTACCACCGACAATTCATATTCCACCGAATACACCCGCATCTCATATTCAATACTACAACGCATTTTATAATAAGTATTCAACCACGACACCAATATCATCGACATTAGGTTCCAGTTCGGCTCCAATCGAGGCGACCGAAAATACTAAATTGAAATATCCAAGTTTCTCGTTACTGTCCGACTATTTAGATACGAGTAGTACGGTGACTGTAAATAATAAAAGTACATCGTTCCACCCCTCTACATATTCGAGTTTGGATGTATCATCCACAACACAGCAACCCACATACTATAGCAGTATGAATTCAAATGGGCCATCATTAATTTCGTCATTTTTGAGTAAATCATACAGTTCAGATCAAATAACTACAATTCAACCACCAAAAATATTATCTCGTGCACAAAGTGCAGATCCACGGTTAAATCCTAATTTAAATGTACCTGAACCACCACCTGCTCCTAAACGAAAGGTAAAAATACAATTTTTGTCATTTTAGATTTTCTGTTATATTAATAAAATTATATTTTACAGCTATCGATTAATGAGTACCGGAAACGTAAACAGCAATCTGAATCATCGAATACCAATAATGGGGATAAAACAATCTCAAAATCATCTTCATCATCATCGCTATTGAATGATTGCTCACTTGGCAGTGGTGGTAAATCTGAATCGTCAGTAGACATCAAAGACACTTTGAGACAATTTGACGAAAAAGAAAAAGAAGGTATATTTTTTATTGTTGCTAGTTTTTGACCAAATTACATAATATATTTTTGTGCTTTATTCACACAGTACTATTTAGTCCGGCACCAACTGAACTAGAAATGCAACAGGAAATATTATCAGAGAGACTGAAAAGCTATAAAAGTTTACATGGGCTGTCATCGTTACCGGTTGGTAAATCGGATGATAATGGAAGTCTTTTATTTATATCACCATTGAAAGATAAAGGTATGTGTTGTTAATTGTTCCGATTTTATTTGTAATAGGCATAATCACAAAAAATTGTAGTTTCAACACCTAATTCGAGGGTTGCCTTATAGCAAGCATTTTCGGATTTAATGAATATCTGAACTGAGTTTCTGTTTCGCTGAACAAAAAATAAAAAAATAAAATGTAGTCCACGTGTGCTTTAGTCAAAGATTTTAATATACTTAACAGAACGTTAGGTGGAGGACGCATCAATTTCTATCGAAGAAAGAAAAACTAAAATCAATCAGGGCCATACATAGAATTTTATTCAAAGATGTGGGTTTCTTAAAATAAAACAATGGTTTAAAAAATATTTTTACAAATGTATTTTAGTTTCAAATACACACAGATATTTGTATCACAAGAGATAACTGGATTTCTGCTTACGTCATTTTCTCAAGGTTCATTTAAATTTGTTTCTCCATTTTAAAGCTCCAAAAATAAAATATATTTCTTGCTATTTGTTGGCAGTCATTTTGACAAATATGTTCGTTCAAACATGAGAAATATGCGAACATTTACGTTATTTTTGCAAAGCTAATTATTCGACAGTTGGAAGATATTTTGGTGAAACGTAGTGAAATGTCAATGCAAAACGTTTCTTGCACAAGGTAGAAGACATCAGATTTTCTAAAATTGGTCATCAATTGAAGCAATGTCTTACGTCATTTTCTCAAATCTTTTTTCTGGCTTAATGTTCAGATTAAGACCTTCTGAGGATACAAATTATAGTGCAAGAAAAGTTCTGCAGTACAACTATTGAAGTTTCAGTCATGCAATAAGCCTTTTTTTGTTTGCTAACTTTCTATAAATCTTTATTGTCTGGCAAGATACATGTCTGCAGAAATTGTCTTACATAATAATTTTTATGCTCGGGAGGTATTAATCTAAACATTAAGTAAAATAAAAGATTTGAGAATACATATTGATTTCAAGGCTTATTGCTCGACTGAAACTTGTCATATCCGCAATGCATAAAATTCAGAATTCCATATATTCTTTTTAACTGGCAGGGTTAAAATGACTAAAGGTTTGTCATGCAGGCATATTTTTTGATCAGGAAGCCTGAATGGAAAGTTTTAGGCTATTAATAGTTGTGAGAGTGTCGATATGTCTCGAATATTGCAAATAAAGATTTTTGATAAAATTGCATAAGAGGGTCGTAAATTCTTTAGCTTGATTTTGCATAAAATTACACGGATTTTGTCACAATAATTATTTTAACCATACAATTTGTTTATTCTCGTAACCAAACAAGCTCGTAAAAATTTCCGAGTGAAAAAAATTACGAATCTTTTGGTGTCTTTTTTTAATGGTAATGGTCAACATGGTCAATGACAATTAACATTGATATGTCTTTTTTGTTGATATATTGGTAGTTGAAAGAAACATCTTACACTCCAATTCCCATAGTCGTGTCATTTCATGTGATGTGACTATATGTAGTCGTATCACGTCACTTGAAAATTGCTATTCTTGAAGGCGAACCACAAGTGACACAACTGCAACTTGAAATATATTAGGCAAATTAGAAATAAAATCGTTTTATAACAACAATCTTATTATGTTAAACAATAACATATTAAAACAGTGCACAACATTATTATTCAAAAAACAATATTTTCCATTTTGTGGTATTCGCTTGTCACTTGCAAAAATCAAGTGACATCTGTCGTATAAAGTGACTTTAGTCGTAACAAACGAACAAGAGAATCGCAAAATTGATGTGATGTGACTATAGTCATGAAAAATGCCGTGATACGACTACAAGAATTGGGGTGTTAAAAAAAATCGCGATTTACCAAAATTGTTTTAAATCAAAAAATAAATGATTTATTCTGCCCAATCGAACTACATATTACTTTTATAATCAAGGAATTCTTTCCTCTGAGACCCAAAAGATAGTTGCCATCACTTTTCTGGCAGAAGGCATTACTTTGAACTTTTTACGGACTACCCTTTGGACGGCACTCCATGGACTACTAGAATAGAAAGAACTGAAGTTTCACTTCAAGTAACAATTCTGTTGAATATATTTGCCGGATTGTCACCACTAACCAAATGTCACCTAATATGAAAAATTGAGCATCGCAAAATGTCAAAAGCCTTAATTGAAAATCATGGTTGTAAAATAACTATCCAATTTTAGTTCTATTTTTGCTACAAAGTACCTAATTATTTTTTCCAAAATAGGAAATAAAGTTAATTCAAGCGTAATAATTTGACATTAATGCTAGTTTCACAGCCAGTGTTCATTCATTTTATTCACTTACTATTTCACGTGATTCGATTTAGCTAGGTACGTGAAATAAATAATCTCGAGTGCAAAATCGCTTTCCAAATAAATAACGTGGCGACCTAATTTTCGGATATAATTCAATAGTTTAAGAATAGCTGTAAGTTATATGATATGATATGTAAAATTTTAGAAACAGGCTACACAAAAATTGAATTAAAATTATGAATAATAATGTAGGAATTTAATTAAAATTTTATTTTCTAGATCTCGAATCATCATTAACACGATCAAATCGTTTATCAACAGGTAGTACCAGCAGTAGCAGCAGCAGTAGTAGTTTATCTTCAATTAATTCAGAAATAAATCCCACATCTCCATTATCTTCATCGCTACCTACATCGCCATCATCTCACAAACATTAAGAAAACCAAACAAAAAATAAAAAAAATATCTGTATTTTCTAAATAAAATAATAAATATATAATTTAAAGTTTCTTTAAAATACAAACATAACATAAAATAAATATATTTCGCGCTGGCCGTTGAATGAGGTAAAAAGCTCACGTTAAACAAAATAAAAAAATATTAAAAAAAATAAATTATGTTTTTAAACATGAAAAATATGAAGAAAAAAAAACTACTAAACACAAAACATCACACACACACATTTTTAATGTAAATAAGATTTGTATAAATAAAAGTACAAACACAAAACAAAAATTAATAATTAATTTTATTGGTTTTGAATTTGTGTGTATTGCAAGTAAAAACCCAATTCGCTAATTAATAAATAATACTATATAAATAAATATAACAATTAAATATAGCATTAATTTTTAATTGTATAAATGAAGAATTTAATGTTTTGATTTTGTTTTGTTTAGAATTATAAATTTATATATTGTATATATATATAAATATACATATAAATATATTAAAATAAATAATTAAATTTATTGTTTATTATTATTTTTTAAAAATATTTTTTACATTAATTCAATATTTTAGGTTGTGTAATTCATAGTTATATTTTTTACATGAACTTTGATTATGTACAATTTATGATTTTACATATAAAACAAAAAAACTAATACAATTAGAAGGAAGTATATTTTGGTTTTTATTTTAATATGAAAGAATAAAAACTTTTAATTTAAATTTTGTATAATGAAATACAGTTTGTATATAATTGTAATTATGTATAGTAGTAATTAATTAATTTAATAAAATAAAAATGTTTTTAAACAAAAGAAAAAATTAAAAAGTGAACTATTTTGTAGATCATCTATATTATATAAAAATATAAATTTATTAAAAACAAAAAATAATGTTTAAGTAAAATGAAAAAGAAAAAAATTTCTACTTAAAGTAAAAAACAATAATTATAAGAATTTTTTTTATTTTATATATGTATATTTGGATGAACATAATTTATATTATCTCGTTTTTTAAAATTTTATTTAATGTTTATTATTTTTTTTATCTACATATATGAAGAAATCAAGAAAATTTATTTTTAATTTATAAATTATTACTTATTGGTTATAAAGATAATATTAATAATAAAGGGTGTGTTCGCTAAATTCAATATTAAAAATAAATTATCTTCACATTTTACAATACATTATCATAACTTTAACAGCATAATTCCCCTAAGTAGTCGTGTCATTTGAAGTGATATGATTATAGTCGGGTCGCGTTACACTAAAATTGGTGGCAAATTAAAAATAAAATCGTTTTATAATTAATTAAGTCCTTCAATTTTGTGTGTCGTTTGTCACTTATAAAAAATCAAGTGACATCCATTCCAATTTTTTACTGAGTAGAGAAACATTGCCGAACTTAAATTACCTAGCAATATTATCATTCATGCTGTCTGTAATGGCCAGGCAACCTCATTTACATTATCAGTGCTCATTTAAAAAAAAAAAAAATCTTATCTCTGGAACGGACCACCCTACAACTACAACTAATGTGAAGAAATAGGTCAAGACTAGCAACATCGCAATTTTACGAGACACCTTGTACATTTTTAATTAATGATTAATTATAAACATGAAAATATAATCTGTGATGAGAAATAAAAAGAATTAAACAAAATTATAAAAAAAATATCAAAAAATTTGTTTAAATTTTTGTTTTGTTTTTTTAGTCTACTTTATTCAGTTAATTAATTACGTTTTTAATTATGCTTTGACGACTGGTGGATGAACAACATATTTTACTTTTTTAAAAATAATTGTATGTTTTTCACAAGGTGGTGAAAAAAAAAATATTTTTTGCATTTAATTCCAGTACACCAAAGCATAATGTTTTAAATTGTTTTTAAATTTAAATAACTAAATAGAAATTTGTAAATAATTAGAAAGTTCCTTGTTTTTTTACAATAAATAAATTAAAATTGAGATTCGAATTTTTCTTTATTTTACTACTTATTTTTCTTTATGATAATTGGGAAAAGTACAAAAAAACCTTTAGATACTAAAAAAACGAAATTGTGAATAAATTTAGTTTTGTGTTTCGAAAAAAATTAATAAATTAGTTTAATCAAACTTGCCTATTTGTTTGTTTATAAAATTGTGAATCAAACAAAAATATTAATATTAGAATAAGATATGTCCTTATTTTATTATTAATTTTATTTTATTTATTGTATTTTAATATATATATGCAGATTTTTTTTTAAACTGTTTTATAAAATTAATCAAGAAGACAAAACAAAAATTTATACATTTTTTAATTTTTTATTAATATTATATAGAATTTATTTATTATTAAAAAAAAAATATTCTTCAATAATTAATTTAAAAAAAAAAATCAAGCAAAGTTTTTTATTCTAGAATGATAAATAAACATAAATTTTTTACACTAGGTAGAACTACCGACCCGTCAAAATAACCGATTGTGCATTTATTGATTTTGTACAATCTGTAATATTGGGGGTGTTGGCAGTTCTAGTGATAAAAACATTAATTAAAGCAGATGTATATGCAAAACATTTCTTTCTTTTCTCTATAAAACTACATTTATACTTAGTAATTTTATATATTTCTGTTTTTTTATTATTATTAAATTTTATAATTTTTTTCTATTAATTTTAAAAATCTATATTCATACATTTAGTAAACCAGAATCAGTTATTTAAAATAAAAATAAAAACAAGAATTTGTATGTAAGGAGAGTAAATATTTTAATTAAATAAAAAAAAAAAATTAAAAAAAAGAAAAAGTAAAAAACTAAAAATCTAATTAATTTTTAAGGAAGATTAAGATTACGTTTTAATATTAAAATTAAAAAGAAAAGTAAAAGATGAGAAATTAAAAAAATTTATAAATATTACTATTAATTATTATTAATAATTATTATAAAATTTAAAATAAAATAATAAAAAATTGAAAAAAAAAAATTAAAACAAAAAAATCAATAAAAAATTCAAAAATGTAAAAAATTTTTAAAAATTATATAAATGTTTGTATTAGTGTGAAAAAAAAGATAAAAACTTTATTCTATCACTAATATTCAATAATAAAATGATATAAAAAAAATTTTATGACTGTTTATAACTTAATTTGCTTCAAATCAAATTACTCTCACAAAAATACAGTGATCATGATTTTAGAGGCGAGTTAGTGCCTTACCCATTTTAGAAACTGGAAATTTGAAATGTTTTGTATTCAATTTACAGCCCAATTACCGAAGTCGTGTCACGTCACTTTAGATGACTAAAGTTACGTCTCATCAATATTCGTATTATCGAAGTTGTTTCTTACGCGTTACGCCTCAAGTCACTTGAAACGACAAATGAGCTGTTATTTTTGAAAGTGGTATAAGTCCATTTTTCAAAAAAATTAAGTTAATGAAAACAATAGAAAAAAATGACAGTATAATCTTTCTAACGGTAAACAATCTATAGTCCAAATAAAAAAATGAATCCCTAATACTGCCGTCCTAGAACCAAACGCGGTATTTACAAAAAATTGCAAATTGAGTTTATGGTTTTCTTAGTAACCTGGCATGTTATTCTACCTATTTACCGACGGAGAACTGAGTATTTACATTTTTTTTTTTGTTTTGTTTTAATCTCTGCAATCTGTTCTGGGGCTCAAGGCACTCCCAATTTCTTTTGCAGGTTTACTTTTACCCGTTTTGTATAAACCACATGCAATGTGCATTGCTTCATGCCAACCTATACATAGTGCTGACATGAAAGGTGGGTCGACCCATGTATTCTGCACTCTTAACAGGGGGTCATAGTTGTGTTCATCGTCATCACCGATCGTAATCAGATGATGAAAAATCCCTTTTGCATCCCGCCCCTATCGAGATTCGAACCCGGTACCTCCCGATCCAAACGCCACAGCTTTAACCACTGCGCCGTTTGGTGAGTATTTACATTATTTCTTCTAAAAACACGCATCATTTTATCGTATCTTTCTAAAATTTCTACCTTTTCTAAGCACGAATGGGGTACCTACATACTACTAGCTAAAAACACAGTAACTACTTGTGCGAATATGTACATACCGCATTTATTTTTATTATTTAGTATACTGCATTTACTGTTACTTTGACTAGGAATCACCTTTATTAGATAGCAAACATTCCAATTTACAAAGAGCTATTACCAAAACTTTAAAGCCTAATATCTCAATTACATATCACCAGTAGATACCGCGTTTGGTTCTAGGACGGCAGAATACATTACTTGTGCAATAAAAGAAAAAATCAAAATCCCGTATATTTTTGCATTCATTTATTGTTTATTTTTTCATTATCTCATTTCAACAAAATATGGACTTATACCACTTTCAAAAATAACAGCTCAAATGTCACTTCAAATGACATTTTTGTCACATCAATTTTACAAGTGAGAAGAAGTAAGTGACTGGTATAGTAAAAATGGCACGTAAAACGTAGTTTATTAATTTGTAAATAATTAAAAAAAAAAAGAAATCTCTTGATCAACTTCAACAATAATAATTTTGGCGCGATGTGATACGATTCTAGTCGTGTCTTTGTTCGTTGATAAAGGCTTAGAAGTACCTATTAATTTAATTTTTAATCTTATTGATTTATTACTAACCTGTACAATCCTCTTTAGATAAGCGATGGATGATATTTAAGGTGAACGGCATTTAGTTCTGAAACTAAAAATCTAGTTCTGAGTCGTTAAGATATCATTAATTGGAATTTTTAAATCAATAGCAATTTTTCGAACCTCGAATATGGGGTCTTGCCAATGGCGGTGAATAAGTGGAGTCTACAATATTCTATAATAATTTTCATGGTAAGTGCTCCTCGAAGTTTTACGAATCTATGCCTGCCCCGTGAGACGGAGTTAATAATGACGCATTCCCCCAACGTACGATTTTTGGAAAGTCAAATTTAGTACCGAAAGTTGAAGTAGTGGAAAGATTCTGACCTTACTTCTTCCTCACTTCTTTCCTTCACAGTAACTAGTGCTTTGTGTTTGGTGTGATAGTGCATGGAAATTATAAGGGTATAAACCCTTTTAGCAACACGATCATTAGACAAACTTCGTTGACACGAATATTACCTAGAATTCTACACGGGGAAGCGATGCTCAATTCATCAGTTACTTCCATTGGCTAAAAAAACTGGTTTGAATCTATGCTAAAATAGTTTATAAAAATGTATGGATAAATTCCTTAAAATTATTCTGCAAAAAGAGGAAATACTCTGGAAAAGGGGACATATTCTGGAAAAGAGGAACATGTTCTGAAAAAGGAGGAAAATTGTAAGGAGGTAATTATGTTGCAATGGCTTTTTAATTTGGGCAAACCAAAATGTGTGGAAATATTATAAATACCATAAATAAAAGGAATATATAAGATAATTCAAGTGGTGTATTTCTTGAATGGTAATTTTTTTGTAGCGACACACAACATATTCCAATTTTTGGAACTACGATGATCGTCGCTATTATATACGGACGAGTGACGACCAAGTTAACAACATAAAAAATACAATACATAACCAATTGTAAAATTGTGTTGATATTGAACACATACTAGTATACTTATAGAAATTATTTTTGTTTCAACTTACACACGAAAACGAGACACTAAATAAAAGCAGCTAGAAAGGAGTAAAAGAAAATTTTTTATTTTAGTTTTTAATGTACGAGTAGCAAACAAAACCGTTTTTGTTTTATAAAATGAATTGGATTCAAATGTTTTCAAATCCAAATCATGTAAATAATAAAATTGAAGATATCCCTATTTATTATGTATTTACTTCGTTTCTATATTTTTACAGTCGGTTCTGGTTGTAGATACATATGTATATGTATATAACAAAAAAAACATTAAGGAAATTTTCAATGTGTTTTTGTTGTTTTGGTTTTTTTTAATATACCTAGCCAGTTTGACGAAATATCCGTATTTTAAACAAATTACAATTATATAACCAAATAGGATACATTTAGCAGTACAGGTGCAAAAAAAAATATTTTGAATTCAATTACATAATATTGCATATACATAAATACATAATACATCTGTATGCATTTTAAGTTCGTAGTTCGTAGTTGCATACCAAATTTTTACTATTTATTGAATTTTGGATTATTGAGCCGTATATATGTATAGTATGTACATATTTACAATAGAGGAATATTGTGTTTTTATTTCGCTGTCGTCAATCTGATTTTCGTTATTAGATTTTACCGAATTTATTTTTATTATTCTTAAACTTATTGTTTTTAGATAATTTTTCATTGCCGATATTTATTTTGCATTTTAATCGATTTATAGGTAATTATTTGAACTCGTATTATCGAAATATCATTGTTGTTATTATGAGTAGACCGTCGGGTGTTAAATGTGCAGTTTTGCACTGTATTTCTAAATTAAAAGATGCTGCTTGTCTTTTTAAATATTCAAAGCATTATTCGAAACACGAACTTTGGCTAAAAAATTGTGGCATATTACCATTCAGTAAAAAGAGAATATTTATTTGTTTAAACCATTTTGAGGCAAGCTGTATTCTTAAACGCAAGCTTAAACGGACAGCTGTACCAAAATTATGTTTACCCCAGCCTACAAATTCAAAACAGAAACTTTTATCGGAAACGTCGACTAACTTAAATAAAAGCCCCTTATTACAAAACGAATGCATGGTTAGCAAAGGGGTAGTTAATTTAAATACTGAGTCAACTAATCAACTTCAAAACATATCAAGAAAAATTAAAAATTTAGAGCACAGAAATCGAATTGCAAATAAAAAACTGATCGATTTGAAAAATCAACCCAAATCATGTTTAAGGCTGTTTTCCAAACGATACTTATTTACTTACTTATTTGTGGTACCTAACTTGTTCCATAAGAAATTACGTTTAATAAGTTAGGTTCCACAAATAAGTAAGTAAATAAGTATCGTTTGGAAAGCAGCCTAAGTGATTTAATTAACAAAGCAAATAAAAGTGATCACTCCAAAAACTTTTGTCGGTTGCTACTTTTAGAAAAAGAGAAAACGCAGGAGTGGCCCGAAACATTTAAAATACTTGCGCAAAATATTTATTACCGGTCCCCGAAATCATATAATTTTTTGAGGAACAGGTTGAATTTCGATTTACCATCGAAATCTTCGCTTATACGGTGGCAACCAATAAAACATTTTTTCCCAGGTTCAAATAATGTACAAATTTTAAACAAATTAAAAGAAATAATCGGCACTTTAGATATTTTCGATAAACAATGTGGACCAGATCGAAAGAAAGGCCACCAAAGACAATCAATCAAAAAATGTGAACCAGTAAACAAAGTTGAGTCCGGGACATTAATGAATTCGCGTACGTCCCGGCTCTTTATAAATGATAATAATAACAAACTAATTTTTCTAATTGATACGGGAGCTGACATTTCAGTTATACCTGTCAAATTTTATAACATAAATATAAATAGCTATTCTCAGGATCTAACATTACCAGCCGCCAATGGGTCAACCATTCGTACGTATGGTACGAAGTTGCTCAAGGTAAATTTAGGACTTAAAAGAGACTTCACGCATGCATTTATTATAGCATCCGTGAGTCGTCCTATTATTGGTGCTGACTTTTTGTCAAAGTTCGATCTACTAGTCGACCTCAAAGGAAGACGATTAGTAGATGCAACAACAAAATTATCTGTTGATGCTGCAGTGAGGAGTTTCGAAACCCCTACACCTGTGCATTTTTCAATAGATAATGGTTACGGTACGCTTTTAAATAAATATCCTAGTCTTACAGCGTTACCTAGTTTTAATTTGCCAGTCTGTCATTCGGTAGTTCATCACATAGTGACAAATGGTCACTTGCCAATGGCCAGACCACGTAGATTAAATCCTGACAGGCACAAAGCCGCATTTACAGAATTCCAACAGATGGTGGATTTGGGGATTTGTCGTCCATCGTCTTCCTCAGTATCATGCCCATTACATATGGTGAGAAAAAAAGATCTCGATTGGAGGCCATGTGGAGATTATCGGCAATTAAATTCTGTAACAATACCAGATAGATATCCGATATCTCATATACAAAATTTCTCAATGCACTTACATGGTTGTAAAATTTTCTCCAAGATTGATTTAGTTAGGGCGTATCACTTAATTCCAGTTGCGGTTGTATGAATTCACACGCATGCCTTTTGGGTTGCGCGTAATGCCGCCCAAACCTTCCAGCGTTTTATTAACGAAGTAGTCCGCGTGCTAGATTTCGTTGACGATATACTGGTTGCTTCAGAAACTGAGGAACAACATTTAAGTCATCTTGAACAATTATTTAAGAGATTGGTCAAATACGATGTGCATATTAAAACACAAAAATGTGTTTTTGGTGTTCCTACATTAAACTTTCTGAGCCATAAAATTACTCCTGATGGAATTTTACCATCTGAGGAAAGAATTCTTGCTATTAGGGAGTTTCCTGCTCCAACGTCTATTAGACATATACAGCGCTTTATCGGCATGATAAATTATTATCACCGATTCATTCCGAAAATTGCGGAAATGTTAGCGCCGATTCATGCACATTTGGCAACACTTAATAAGTTACCAAAAACACCCAAGAATTTTTCTTGGCCTGATGAGTGTAATATCGCATTCACAGGTTTAGTTGCGGAATTAAGTAAAATTACTCTTCTCTCGCACCCTATCGGGAACGCGAAAATTAGCATAACAACTGATGCATCGAACGTCGCCGTTGGCGCGGTCTTGCAACAGTTCAATAAGAAGAGATGGGAGCCTTTGGGATTTTTCTCAAAGAAATTAACGAATGCCAAGATCAAGTATTCAGCATTCGATCGGGAACTTCTGGCAATGTTTCTTGATGTAAAACATTTTAGATACTTCATAGAAGGTCAGGATTTCACTATTTACACCGACCACAAACCCCTAACAAAAGCCATACAATCCAAAACTGAAAGGAATCCGCGCCAATCGCGACATTTGGATTACATAAGTCAGTTCACTTCGGACATTCAGCATGTGCTTGGCATCGAAAACGTTGTAGCAGATACGCTATCACGTACGTTAAATATCGACTCGGCCACAAACGAAATTTTTTTCGATTATAAAGATATAATATTGGCACAATCAAAAGACGACGAACTCAAAAAATTATTATCTGGGTCTATAGATCGCCGTTCTACTTCCAGTTTTAAACTAGAATTATTTACGTTGCCTGGCCTAGAAGTCTACTGCGAGATATCGACGGGTAAAAACCGTCCGTATATGCCAGAGCCATTGCGCCGAATTATTTTCGACTCAATGCACAACTTGTCACATCTTGGAGTCCGCGCAACGCGCAAACTGATCACGGCTCGATATTTTTGGCCAAGTATAAACAAAGACGTGACCCAATGGGCTAATTCTTGTTTATCCTGCCAAAGATCCAAAGTGCAAAGGCACACAGTCTCACCACATGGACATTTCGATATTCCACCTGGTCGATTTGAACATATCCATTTGGATATTGTTGGTCCATTACCGGTTTCCAACAATTGTTCATATATTTTAACGTGTGTTGATAGATTCATACGTTGGCCTGAAGCGTATTGCATGAGCAATATGTCAGCTAATACCATTGCCACGACTTTTGTCAATAATTACATCTAGCGTTTTGGTGTCCCGGCAGAAATAACAACTGACCAGGGTTCTCAATTTGAGTCTAAGCTATTTACTGAACTTACAATACTTCTTGAATCTCATAGGATTCGTACTACAGCGTACAATCCTAAAGCGAATGGCATGGTGGAACGCTTCCATCGACAGCTTAAAGCTGCTCTTATGGCCAGAGGCAATACTGTTAATTGGAGCTCCGAAATACCCATTATTTTATTAGGTATTCGAGCCACAGTGAAGGAAGAGATTAAGTGCTCACCAGCTGAGATGGTTTATGGTCAATCCATTAAGCTACCTGGTGAATTCTTTATCGATAATCCTCCTTCACCCTTGCCTGACAATACGATCATCGACCAACTGCGGAATGCAATGAAGAATCTTATACCGTCTCCTATGCGTAAAGCGAAACAAGAGGGCATATTTGTACCAAAAACATTGGACAACTGTGATTTTGTTTTCATAAGGACAGATAAGGTTCGAGTTAGACTTTCTCCTCCGTACGAAGGGCCGTTTAGAGTTATCAGACGTCTTCGGAAACATTTCATTATTTCGATCAAGGATAAAAATCATAATATCTCGATCGATAGATTAAAGCCTGCTTTCGGAATTGTTAGTTCAGTGGAACAAAATTTTTTGTCCCAAGATTTCAAAACAGTTAACTTTGTCATTTAATATTCTCTTTTCAATTGAATATCAACTTGGAGGGGAGTCCTGTAGCGACTTCGATTCAATCAATTTAAATTCAATTATAAATTTATAATTTCGAATTTAAATATTATATGAACCGCGCTACCGAGAATCACAATTCATATTGTGAATTTTAATTTTTTTGTTTGAATGAGAGGAATCTATGTTTCATGTTTATTATCATTTTGCACAACCGTGTGCGAACCCTTATTACTAAATTAATGCGAAAAAGATTTTTATTTTACTATAGGTATTTATATTATATTTAGATTCCCCCTTTTTGGTATCGTCGTGAATTTGTACAACGACGACACACACACGTATATGCTATTATATTTAAAAAAATATATAGCCAGTTCAATTTAATTTTTCGACCGAATTGGTTTTTATTAAAAAATAATTAATGGCGTGAGAGCGTATTTAGAAGAAATGTATTTACTTTACTTTAAATAATTAAGTTCTAATAAAATAAACGTTTGTATTTTATAAATAAATAAATAATAATTATAATATATTAAATAAGAACGTTATAAGTCCGATCGTTTAACAGTCAGCCAGTCAAAACGAGCATCAGTCATCTCTTTGAATTTATTCATTACTGATAAATTCAACAGTAGGTTCACTTCCAATAGTTTACGAGTCATTCAGTCACAATCAGCAAGTCAATCATTTTTTTGAATTTATTCATTACTTATTTTCATTTGTAGATCCACTTTCGATCGTTTATCAGTCCATCAGCGCCTCTTTGGATTTACTTATTACTGATAAATTCAATTGCAGATTTGCTTTCGATCATTACCAGTCAAACAAGCAGAACCACCGAGTCATCTCTTTGAATTTATTCATTACAGATAAAGATACAATTGAATTGCAGATCCACTTTCGATCGTTTATCAGTCAGTCATCTCTTTAAATTTATTATTACTGATAAACTCAACTGTAGATCTACTTCAGATCGTTTACCAGCCAATCGTTCATAACGGGCCAGTCAATCATTTCTTTGAATTAATTCATTACTGATAAATTCAACGGTAGGTTCATTTCCAATAGTTTACGAGCCATTCAGTCACAATCAACAAGTCAGTCATCTCTTTGAATTTATTCATTACATAAATTGAATTGTAGATCTACTTTCGATCGTTTACCAGTGAATCAGCGTGTCTTTGAACTTATTTATTACTGATAAATTCAACTGTAGATCTATTTTCGATAGTTTATCAGCCAATCAGGTACAACCAGTCAGTCAGTCAAACACCTCTTTGAATTTGTTCATTACAGAAAAAAATAGATTCTCAATACTTCTTCTCACTTTATCGAACAACAAAAAAAAATCACAATAGCTTTTTCAACTAAAAGCTTCGATACAAACTATATGGTCTTAATATGTACCAACAAAAAAAAACTCCGACATAATATTTTTAATTTAATTCACTGCTTCTGCCTTTCATCAACTCAAAATTTCAACTCCCCGATCTCACCTAGCTCAAACAATTTTTCTTTTTCTTCTTCCCCTTCATCTTGTTCACATCTTTTCAATAAAATCAATTCCCCAGCACAAAAAAAAACCAACATTTTTATTTACAAATAATAAATAAATAATTTGATATTAAATATATCGAAATGTAATTTGCGAACAATTTTGATTGAAATTAATAATTATTTAAAATTTTACATTTTTATAAAGTTATTTTGTTCTCAAAACATCATCATGCTTCGTGCTCCTTTAAACAATTTATGTTCATTTGCGTTAATAAAACTAATCGTATACATAGTAATCTATGTACGAAATGAAATTTTAAAGAAACACGAAGCCTGACCATGTTTGAGAATAAAAATCAATTTACTAAAATGCAAAATTGTGAGTTAAAATTTAATTAATTTCAATTAAAATTGTATTCAATATATTTAATTTCAAATTATTTATATTTATAAATAAAAATTTTCATTTAAATTGAAAATAAAGACAACACAAAATCATGAATTTTAAAATTCCATATGATTTTGCTTTCGTGTCGTAGGAAAATAAAAATCTTTATTCCCTTCTTTATTTTAGAGATTTGGGTTTTTTAAAATAATGTGCATTTTGAAATGCGTACACAAATAAAATATAATTTAAAAAATAAGAATAGGATACACTGACAAAATTCTCAAAATAAAAAAAAAATAAAAAATTCTATAAGCGAATGGTATGGTATGGAAACGATCGTTCGTTTCTTAATATATACACATACTAGTGAAACTTAATCATATGGTTGCGTTTTTTATTGTTTCGTTCATTCATAAAGTTTTGTTTACTATACTTGTATAGTATAAAAACGAAAGAATCTCCTTTGTTTTCCTTCACAATAATGTACAACAAGGATAGGAACATAATTAAAACTACAACACTTTGTGTGCGCACGTGGACGTATTAAATAAAAAATTAAAAAAATTTGGATGGATTGTTGGTTTTGATTCTATTCTTTTCTAAGGCATTTCAATAAAGTATTTTTTTTTTCATTTTTCTTTATCCATTTACTGGCTATGTTCTTCATTCTAGTTTCTATATGCATAAACCTACATACACACAAATTTAAATTTAGGTATATTGTACAATTTAAATGTATGGTAGTATAAGTCATGCGACGATCAACGATTTTACATTTTTTACCGCTGATTATTTTAAGCGCCAGTTATATTCTTAATGTATCTTGCTATATTCCTTTTATTTATGTAAATACCATATTAAATGCAAATTAAGGCAAAATAAGAAATCCATTACTGGAACAGGTGGCGACGCAAATAAGACCTATACATTTTCAAACCCTGAGTAACAAATTGTCGAGTTAATAGATTTAGAAGCAGACGTGGGTGGATTTGTTGCCAAAACGCCATGACGCTCAAGACATGGCGCTCAACTGACATCTCAGTTGATAATGATGTTTAAACTTTACCACCAAGATGTAACAGAAAACGTGCAAATTTAAATTTGTTGCTAAACACAAGTGGATTTCCAAGAATTTCACGAAAAAAACCTTAAAATTTTATGAACAATCTATAAAGCTTAGATTTAAAGAAAAAATGGTATCGTATTACACGTTTACCGCCATTAACATTTATGCTATGATGACCTTTCCTATTATAAAAATGATGTTCAGTTTTCGTAGGCCGTATGATATTTATGTGGGTCCCATCGATGCAGCCTGTGATACCAGGAAAGCACAGCTTTAAATAATAATGTTGTTTACATTTTTTTTGTTTCTCTTCGGTTTGGCCAAATTGTATTAATGAACCGCAGAACAACTCCAAAGTATTTAAAACCGCCGACATAACTATGGAAACTGTGGCTTGCGCCATTCCTACAAAATAATCTTGATCAACTGATTGCTGATAAGAGCCCTCTGCTAAAAAACATAGTTAAAATATAACGCCACAGTAGACATTTAAAGTTTTTTTTGAAGAAACTCTTTAATATAAACTCTTTTATTTGATAGAAAATTAAATTAACTATCGACTAAAAGAATTTATATTAAAAAATTTCTTCAAAAAAACTTTAAATATATATTATGGCAAAACAATGATTTTTCTTATACGCTACTTCATTACTAAAGAGATGAATTGATCGGTACGGTGAAATGCCGCTTCGCATCGGTTTCATAATAGGCCCCCAGATTGTAGAGTTCCTGTCACCTGAGTTACTAGATCATAGAGCGTAAAATACTGTAGAGCAATAAAAAGTTAGAAAAATAAATATTTGGCACTTTTTTTGTTATTTATACTCACTGACGGTCATTTACCATCACTGGTGGTCATTTTTACTCTTAGATAATCAGCACGTTAAAAAACATAAGAACACACCACCACATGATGCAAATATCATTATGTAAACTGGGGCCACAGTAAAGGCATTGCCACATGCAAAATGGAAAACCGGCATTTAAAACCGTCCAACCAATTTTTTGGCTAAGTTGTTTCACTTTACAATAAGACATAGCAAAATGTTCAAATCTATAAGTTTCACCTTATTCTAAGAAAATTTTGTTAAAATCAATTTAATTTCATTAAAAAAATCGCCCATGAGAACTTTTGTTCAGGACGTTCTATTCTACAACTTAGAAAAGTTTTTAGACAATTCCATCGGATTAAATTGGTTAATAATTTTACAAATTTCAATATTTTTAGGAAAATGTTAGGTTCTAAAATAGATTTATAAATTATATAACCAGGTAATTGAAGTTTAATTTAAATGTTACATAGTTACTGTGTCCGAGTGGTTAACTACTCCGCACGATTTCTAATTCTGTCGTTGGGAAAGTTTTCGATATGGTAGAATGATATGTGATTATTACTAAAGATACATGTTAAACCGAAAGTGGTCTGACTGAAAATGTCCGAGATAAATTCAACATTAAAACGGCGGCTTGACTGAAAGCAAAGATTATTAACAAGAAGATCTTCTTGATAATAATCTTTGCTTTCAGTCAAGCCGCCGTGTACATGTTGAATTTATCTCGGACGTTTTCAGTCAGACCACTTTCGGTTTAACATGTATCTTTAGTATATGTCAGCTCAAACTTCAAAATTCTTGATGTTTTTGAGGCACGTGCTGTTTAATAAATTAGATTGCTACATCGTTTAACTTAATTTTTTTTAATTTTGTTAATATGGCAAAGTTTTAAGACAGTGAAAGGTTTAGTTTAATTAAGAAGTGTAGGAATAGTAAGCTGTAACTAAACACCGAATCTTTTTTAATTGCATCTACTCTTCTTATTATACTCGTAACTGTAAATATTTGGTATGGCTGTTGTATCAGGGCGGTTAAGAAGTTGGACTTTTGAAATCTATTGGCCTTCTACCCTCACATGTTCGAATCTTGGTGGTAGCACAGCTAGTTGTATTTTACTTTACGTATGACAATAAATTTAATATATTGAGAGTAAGAAGTAGACGATTTTGAATATTACTTATTCATTGCCGACATTGCCGTGTTTTCATTGACTTGAGCAAACTACAGCTCACAAATACTTGTGTGTCTACTCACGACTACTCATACTCATTCTAGATCATGGTGTAGAAATGTTGTGCGATACACACGTGAAGCTGATGTTGGATTGTTTTCTGTAAGTTACATAGTTAAGCAATATTGAACATCTGCTAGATGCTCCAGATTATGTTTCGATTTTCGATTCCGGTTTTAACAGAAATAGATATCGAGGGAAGAGATCTTGACAAAATTTTAAAGGCTGCTTCGGCCACATTTCAGTTGATATAAAGATTTTCGGATGGTGTTACTGTCATTAATTTATCTACTGCATAAATTCATTGCATGTAATGTTATTTCACGAATATACTCGTATATGTGTAGGTAGAATGAATTTTCAATGAAAATTAGATTTTCATTACGCGGAAAAATTACCATAGCAATAGCCTAAAAATGACAAAACATAAACAATGTAAACAAAAAAAAAAAGGAAATTTTCATAGTTTTCATAGGGAGTTTCTGTCTTGAAGTCACTCAATAGTGGAAGAAGTGTTCTTACCTGTATTATATTTTATAAGCTTTTTAATTATTGTTATGATTACTCGAAATTATCATATACAAGTTAAATTAGAAATTCATGCGGTGAGATGCGGCGTTGTTACGCTGATAATACTTAACTAATACAAATTTTAATCTCTTTTCTAGTTAACATGTCCCGGTGTATGTCTATGTCCGAATGGCGGCATTGAACTGACAATACGAACATTAGGATATTTGCTTACAACTAATCAAGCACCACCACGATTTCCAATAATTTTCCACGATACATTCCATTTGGAAGGATTTTTCAAAACAGTTAATTCCCTGGCCCAATTAGAGGATTCGCTGCGGAATGAAAAAGTTGACATTACCATGTGGCAAAATGGCCGTCGCTTAGCTTACTGTTGCAAAACATTATATTCGTTTTTATTGGATCGGCCATTTAAGGTAACAAGCCAAAATTACAATAAACTTTTGGATATGGAAGGAAACGTATTGATGACACCGTCTAGCTGTTTTCCGGGTATTATTGGACCGAGAGTTGAGTATTCCTCTAGAGTGAAATTGTTACAACCGGATTATGATTTGAGTGAACTGGAAGATGGTCAAAAAGAGCGTTGTTGTAATAGAAAATGCGGGCGATTAAATTGTGATTCGTCAGAATTTAAGGAAATGTGTGATGCAAAAATCGTTAAGAGTAAAGAATTTAGGAGGCAAAAGCCTGTGTGCCATTATTCAGAAAATGCACAAGCAGAAAGGGATAAAAGGTGAGAAATTTGTATATACATAATTATGTTATTTTTATATTTGTACACTCTAATCTTTGATTGAATTTGAAAGTCCCATTCAATAAAATCCTCATTGCAAGATTACCAAGGGTATTATATCATAACATTAATCCGCTGTAAATTTCTCCGTGAGCTAGTTCTGAATATGATACGAATTTGAATGGATAAGATTCATATTTGATTTACATCAATAAGAAACGAGCGTATCGTAGGTTATAAAATAATACTGCATACTACAGTTACAGTGAGCCATTTAAAATTCGGACAAACGTAAAATACAAATATTTATTAGACTAATTACTAACATACCGGATTTAAAATAATTTTTATTATCAAAATATTTTTATTCATTTATTACTGTAAAATAATATGTAAAAAACAATAATAAATTCATTCCTCCCTTAATTCATCACAATTTAATATTCGGACCAATTACTAATTTGTATGGTCTACATGATTTGCATCTTAAAAGTAGAAATTAGGCCCGAATTTATAGTCGTAATTATTGCTATTATTAAAACAACGATTTCGAAAATCATTTCAAAATCATGTCTAAAATTCGATACGAATTTCAAATTTACTTTCTTGTTTTGGATATTTTGTAGCAATAGTGGCTTTTCAATGCGAGTTTACGACCATTTTCTGAAGAAAAATTTTCAACAGGCAACCAATCGACGTAATCTATTTTGTAAACAAATTTCCCCTTCCGAACATAATTCTTTTGTTTTCCATTTAAAATATATTGAATCTGCTGAAAATTTTTCTTCAGAAAATGGTCGTAAACTCGCACTCAATCGACCACCGCAAGTACTTAAACCACTTATGGTTCATGTCTTTGTTAGATCTTCTAAATCTAGCAAAGACATGAACCATAAGTGCTTATAAGTACTTGCGGTGGTCGATTGGAAAGCCACTCATGTTTATAGTGCATAGAACATGATGGATGTACAATTTTCTCATCTTTTGCTAAATTTTTTCCCCTCCATACCAACTTAAAAAACAAATTTTTTTTCATATGAGAAAAGAATGAGGTTTTTTTTTAAGTTGGTCATGAAAGGGAAAAAATTAGCAAAAGCTGAGAAAATTTTATGTCCGTCAAGTTCTTATGTTTCGAAATTAACATAAAAGTTGCTGAAACTAGTTTTGGCGTATGTGGCATAGCCTGGGGGTAGATTCTGATGAAATTTCAATTTTTTGTGACATTTTGTTAGTAGTACAAAATATTGTATATACATATATAAAAATAGATAAAATATTGTTTTAAACAATTAAAATTTATAACAAGAATTATTAAAAATTAACAAAATATACTCACACATATTTTATTTAAAAATGCAACTGACTTTTGTCACGGAAAACCAAATCAATGACAATTTTGTTTAATTTGTCGTTTTTTTTTCTTGTGACATTTTGAAAAAGTCACTTCATCAGAATCGCATTTTAGAACTCACAACTATATTGTCATTTTATAGCAGTTAAAATTTTAGTACAAAGTCACAAAAAATTGTCATTTGTCACTTGATCAGAATCTAGCCCCTGGAGTCACACTGGTCCTAATTCCTCCGGCAAATTTGATAAAAAATGGCATGATATTTTTATCACGTTTTGCCATTAAACGCAATCATATATCACAAAAAAAAAAAAAAAAACCAAGAACTTTTTTGGTTTTATCTGTCAACAAATATTGTGTTTTGTTTATGCCAAAACAACTGAGTTAATAATTTAAAATTATTTTTATTTCCATAATTTAAGCCTGTTCTTGACGGTATAATTAATTGGAGCATAATTTGATTTAGCAGTGTAACATTACACAGCAAATGTAAAATACGAACATAATTTGATCATTTTTAGTACAGTTTAGTACTATAATTAATTATTCTAAATATACATAATTAATTGGAACATATTTCCACTTCTCGGAAATGCGGGTGGGTCGCTTCAATCAGTTTATCAAAAAATTTAAAAAATGAATAGTATCTAATAAATCACAATTGGTGTCGGACCGATACATATCCCGACCGATACATATATGTATATGTAAAAGTCAACAAGACACTTTTTTTTTTAAATCGGCTGCCCGATAAATTTCATCCTACCATTTCCCAGTATCTTTCTGGCTTTGATAGCAATACCTCTGATATCACCAAAATTTTATTCACACTACTTCGCCTAGATTATATCAAAGAGGTAACGGCCATATTTATTTTATTTTGCAGGGTCAAACATTCAGTGAACAAAGGCATATTTGACGCCTAATTCAAAATTTGACGTCTAATAACAATAACAAACTAATTAGTTCGCGTGTTTAACGAAAGGAGGGAAAGTAATAGTTTACTTTCACCGTCAAGACGAAAATTACAAATTATGATCATAAAATTAATTTTTAGAGCTATAATTAATGCTCGTCAAATAATTCCGGAATTACGCATTGTTTAAAGGCACTGACTGTCATATTAAACAGTACATAATCGGAAAATAGATGTAACAGAAACAGTATTTTTTGATTTTAAATCCAATCACAGCAACAAAGTGTAATAAATGAAAAATATTCGAAATTTGGATTATTACGTTTATAATAAATGAGCATCAACCAATTGTTTTTCAACGGTTAAGCCGCAGCCAGACGATTGCAAATAATACACGAATATGATGCTGAATGATAAATCGTGAGGACAGAAACCAAATACAAATATACATATTTGTGCTCTATTCGCTATAGAGGCGATCGTAGTAGACAGCCAAATTCATATTTGCCCAATATCGCAAACGTCATATTCGTCTACTATTTGCAATCGTCTGGCCGCGGCCTTAAAGTAGTATTTATTGTTAGTATTATTATTACAGTTTACGTTAACAGTGCTTAGATATTATTATTAGCAAATAGTATAATTATGAGACCAGAAAATGTTGCGAAAGTAATCGCTTTGATTGAGGATGGTCGTTATTTTGCTATCCACCTAAATTTCCCTCAAAGTACAGTTCAAGAGGCTATTAAACGATATCGTGAAACTGGTCAGTATCAGTGAAGGATTGGATCAAGCCGTAAACGACCAATAAACGAGCGGGACGTTCGGTTTGTGGTATCCATGGTACTGCGAGATCGTTTTCAAACAGCTGGTACGTAGTGTCAATATTTTAGTCAGCATAGCATCGCGAAGAATAAATGAACACGGACTGCAGTCCAGAAGGGCTGATACAGGGTCAGAGCTTCTCCCAACCCAACTTCTGCCCCTAACCACGTCATTTGGACTATGTTCGACTGGAAGACATTTGAGAATCCAACTTTCATTATACATACCAAATTTCATCATAGTCGGTTAAAAAATAGCCAAGTTACAGACAAATTTTCCATATTCATAAACTTCATCCAAAAATCATTTAACAATCGCATTTTCATTTCAAGTTCCATTAATTTCATCTGAAAATCATTAAAGAATCCATTTCCGCCGTACTTGTCAAATTTCATCTTAATCGATTAATAAATACCCAAGTTTCAAACTAATCGTCCATTTTCCAAAAAAATCATTTAAGCATCCCATTTCCAACCCATAAAGGTGCTATTCCACTTGACTAAATTGACTGATAGTAAAATTAAAGGAAGACAAAAATATACATTTGCTGGATGGGCGAATGAAACAAAAACCCTACTCAGTCAAAAAATATTTGTGTCTGCAATAGTGTGACTGCAATAAAAAGTATCAAATTGAGGACATTTTATAGCAGTCACACTAACACACATGTATAAAATTCGCAATATGATGAGAAATATTTCCCGCACACTAATTATTTTATGGTTATTATATTTTTATACGGCTTCTCCTTAAAATTTTACTTTAAAAAGTAAAACTAAAAAACACATGATGTTTTTTTGGTAGAGATTTTTTTAATTTTTACGGAAAATATACTAAAAAAGACAATTCTGATATGAGTATTAATAATATTTAATTTTTTAGATAATTTTGAGATGTATAACTAACCGAATTAATAGTAATATTTAGTTTTGTTAATAATTATTGATTATGTTTTTGTGTGCTGTCAAAATTTCTCCTGAAAATTTTGCTATAAACAAAAAAAACTTTGTCTCTGTCTATTACATAGAGTGTCGAACTTTTTTCTCGTTTCCTCTTTTTTTACTATCAGTCAATTTTTCTAGTGGAATAGCACCTTTACTGGTCGAATTTCATCATAATCGGTTAAAAAATAGCCAAGTAACAGGCAAATTTTCCATTTTCATAAACTTCATTCAAAATCGTTTAACAATCGCATTTCCATCGCACCTGTCGAATTTAGATGCTGAGAATATTTTGGATTTCCAAAATATAATGCATTACTTACGTATAAAAGTAATGCCAAAAGTACCTTCAGTTTACAAAAAAAAAACACAATCATTTTTTTGGAAAAGTGGCATTTTTATTTAGCTCATATTATTTGCTGAGTTCCATTTAACGTGGCAAAGTACACACAAGTACTTTTCTGACTGCACTCAGCTACTCTTGCTAAGTTTTATGTGTAGTTTGCTTTTTGAATTTATGGCGACTTCGTTACCAGAATATTTAGTACAACTAATCGGTAAGAAACGGCTGATCAGCTTTCAAATTATTAATTAATTTTCCAACTTTCCATGTTGTACATTTTTTTAAATTTTATTTTCGCAACTAATTTTCTTTATTCCATTTACCATCTACCCTCAAGTACTTATTTGTACTTTGCCACGTCAAATGGAACGCAACAATTACTACATTTTTATTTATTACATTTTTGAGTTTTAAAAATTTGCACTTTAATAAATATGGAGCATTTTTCTAGTTGAAAATAATTCTACCATTGTAAAAATTGGCGCTGTGTCATATGGTATGTTTTACTAAATCATAGCCTATAAATAAAAATTTACGACAAATTAAATTGTTTGACATTTAATTTTCATTTTTATTTTTATTTTTATTTTTTTCATTTCCTCGGGTTTGACATAAAAATTAACGGCATATAGTTAGGGTTATACGTAATTGACGTGCAGTATCATGATATTTTTTATCTCTAGGACTATTATTATTAAATATTTGATCATATTTAGCTTTACGAAGCTAACTTTGATAAAATATATATTATAATCATTTATCTTTGGCAAAGAAATTTTATAAAATATCATAATGGCCAAAACATGTACATACATCACTCTAACTTCACTTTATAAAATCTCTTTCAGTTTTAATACAGCAATCTAGCTTATTCTTATGTTTCTTCTATACCCAACAAAAAATTGTGTCACTTTATGTTGCGTTTATTTTATCTATAATTTCTTTTACTTATAATTACAATGGCTTGTAAGTGTGAATTGATTGATTAATAAGAATTTCAAAAACTGTACGACATATCCTTATTAGCCTAAATATAGTTAAGAATAATTTAATTGGTTTTAGTTTACCGTATTGGCCCTACGTCACAAGAAATGGACTGTCCCGTATGTCATCAACATATTTGGACTGATGTACAATACCAGGCAACTTCAAGAACTCACGAAACTGCAATTATTTTATGCATATTTCTGTAAGGATACAAAATAGTTGTATTGGGTTATTTTTCCTAAAGTTTGTTCATTTACTATCGCTTTTATAGATGCTGGCCATGTGTATGTTTACCCTATCACATGAAATCGTGTAAAAATAGAAATCATTATTGTCCCCATTGTAAAGCATTTATTGGAACGTATCGAATATAAATGTTATGGGAACTTAATAGTTATATACGTACATATTTGTATTTATGTTAAATTTATTTTTTAATTATTCTTTAGTCTTCTACTAAAGAATTGCAAATTCGACAGAAGAGGGATTTGATAAACCTGTGGTTAAAATTAAGTCAACATTGCAAAGTCAATTTTTCTACTATTTAAGGTACTCTATTGGAACATGATATTCTTTTAGAGAGAATATACTGAGAAATAATCAATTATTTTGGGTTACAAATTTACCAATTAAAGCTAAGATTAAATTTAGTACCATTTTAAGAATAGATTTTAAACATTTTGACAAATAAATTCAAAACACTAATTTTTTAAAATATTATATTGTAACATAAAAATACGTTAACATCTCTTTACGTTTTGGAATTTTCTAAATTCCACAAAATTTCGTAACAATAAATTTATATTAAAAATAATAAATGGATTTTAAAAATTTCTCAGACAGCTACCTGCATTTACACTATATTATACCAGACTACCCCGAAAAACAATATACAATTTTGGTAATGTAAATTGACTGTTCTGAGACTTAGGACCGTGCAGTGGATTTGCACACTTTTTTGGGACAAAGTATTCAAAGAGACCATGTTTTGGCAGACCTTAGCGCGTTATAATATTTGAGTAATTCGGCCTAATACGAAATTTACTGGTAAAACTGACCGGCATTAGCTTGACTTAAAAGTAAACATTTCACTGGCAAATTGGCATTGCAATTAACCGCCTATAGCACGAAAAAATACCGAGCATTTTACAGGCTAAATCGCCTATCATAAGTGTAACTAAAGGGTGACCATTTCACTGGCAAATTGGCATTGCAATTAACCGCCTAATGCACGAAAAAAAACCGAGCATTTTACAGGCTAAATCGCCTGTCATAAGTGTAACTAAAGGGTAAAGATTTCACTGGCAAATTGACATTGCAATTAACCGTCCCAGGCACGAAAGAATTCTGAACTTTTTACAGGTAAAATCGACTGACATAAGCGTGACCAAAGGGTAAACATTTTACCGACACATTGGCATTGCAAACAACCACCTTAGCCACAAACGAATGTCGGTCATTTGTTCGTTTTAAAGGAGGTAATTTCACTGACAAAATGAATCATACTTAACCATGGTACTACGGACGGTCACTAGGTAATTAAACAATTTTTATTGGTTTTGGCTCTTTATTTCAAACTTATTGATGCTTTCGAATCCCATTCGGATTCAATTTCAAAAGCATAATCTCGAAAGCTAAAACTTCAATAAGTTTGAAATAAAGAGCCCTAAAACCAATAAAAATTGTTTAATATTTAAATATTGGTTCAATAATATACATACATATGTATGTCACTAGGTAATTTGTTTAAAGTCAATTTTTTACTTTTTATTTATTTTTAATTATCTAAATAGTTATTTTACATTATCTTCAACTGGGCAACAGAGTATAAATTGAAAATCACGAAAATTCAAATATCTGAAACAAATAAATTAAAAAGAGTTTGTATAGATGTTTTTAATAAATAATTCAATATTAATTTTATTCAATAGCACATATTCATTTAATGCTTTCACGCCAAAATATTAAATTTACCTTAACCCTTCGTTACTTGAATTTTTATTATACGATAAAAAAAATATTTTCCTTTGGGTAAAGCGGGTTAGCCCCTTAATCTTGCATTACAAAATCTTGCATTTCAAAATCTTGCATTACAAAATCTTGCATTACAAAATCTTGCATTACAAAATCTTGCATTACAAAATCTTGCATTACAAAATCTTGCATTACAAAATCTTGCATAACAATTTCCCGTACATTTATAGAATCGCGCGCGCGATTCTATAAATGTACGGGAAATTGTTATGCAAGATAACAAATTGCTGAAAAATTGGACGGTGGTTCCACAAAAATTATATTGAGGGCCTCAATCATACACAAATATATATGCCACAATTCTGGTCTATTGCCGATGCAGATGTAGGATCAGAAAACTTCGCGAGATTCTATAAATGTACGGGAAATTGTTATGCAAGATAACAAATCGCATTGACAAAATTGTACTGTATAATGATAATTGCAATCATATAGTAACAATAATAAAATGAAATTAAAGTTGCCTTTTTTTATTGCAATCATCGTAAGCGTTACTAGCGGAATCGAGTTGCTGGATCATGGATGGAATTATCGACGTAGTTCCATCCATCATGCGGCAACTCTTTTCAATTCACGGGTGTGTTTAGGGGCAAATTGTACCTTTAATATTTTGCTTAATGAGCAAAAAATTTCTGAAGGTTTATGACAGATTTTTTTTTAACTTAAAGAAAGTCAGCTTGGAACTTGGTATTAATTTAAATCCAAGGAGAGTCATAACAGATTTCGAAAAGCCAATTGTGTCATCAGCTTCAACATTTTTCCCCGAAGCAACGATTAAAGGTTGCCTTTTCCACTTCGGGCAAATAATTTGGCGAAGGATACAAAAGCAACGGTTTGTGGCTAGATACGCCAGTTCTGAGGATTTTTCAATCCAAATTCGGATGCTGAAAAGTTTGGCTTTCGTTCCACCAAACGAAATACCTGGATATTATCAACATTTATATGAACAATTTGATGAGAACAGCGGAGCGAAATTAATTGGACGGTGGTTCCACAAAAATTGTATTGGGGGCCTCAATCATACACCAAGATATATGCTACAATTCTGGTCTATTGCCGATGCAGATATAAGATCAGAAAACTTCCCACGGACCGAAAACAGTGTCGAAGCTTGGCACCGACGCCTTAAAGTTGTGGTTGGATAACGGCATGCTGGAGTATACCGAATCATTGAAAATTTATCAAAGGAACTAATTGTGGCAAAAGCTCAAATTGATAAGGTGAAATCCAGAGAACGCCTTTCAAAGAAAAAAAAGGCAATAATCAAAAATAGAAAAATAAAACGTATCATTAAAAAAAGGGAAAGACTCAGTAAAACTGATTTTTTAAAAAGAATCGGGCATAATATTATCCTTTTTTAATTGCTTTACAATTTATTTTATTTAATTTCTTTTTAATTATATTATACAATTATAACTTTTCTTCTGTTTTTTTTTTGTGAATAAAATTGCTATAATTTAATATAAACTCAAAACTGACTTATTTCGATTTTCAATTGACTTTTATGAATACGCAATATTATGTTAGATACTAAAGACAGGTACAGATACTAAAACTGCAAAATTTTGAAATGCAAGATTTTGTACTAGCAAGATTTTGTACTTGCAAGATTTTATAACTGCAAGATTTTGGCTTGGCAAGATTTTGATTTGCATGATTTTTAAAAAATGCAAGATTTTGTACTTGCAAGATTTTGTAATGCAAGATTTCGGGGTGCTCCCGGGTAAAGCATTCCTAAAGATGAAACTAAGATTGTTTTATTTCTAAACGACTCAGTTTTTCCGGAAAATCAAATTTTCCGTTACTTACATATATGCAATAAGAAGCGCTTATTCACAAATTTTAAAAGTTGCATCTCCTTGTAAAGAATATAAAACAAGTATAATATAATACCAAAAATTCATTTATCTACCGTAAAAGTATAAAAACAAAATTATTCAATGTAACAAAATATATCAAATAAAATAAAATAATCACATTTTATAAAATTAATCACGTAGTAAGGTAGTTTGGTAAAATAATTCAATTAGGATCCTCTGTTATCACATTTGTATATAAGGTTAAAATAAGCATACGAGAAGATTTCGAATTATCTTCGCATTTACAAATGAAATTGATTGAAGCAATTTCGATTTTTATTGAAGCACAATGCGGTTTCACATTTCTCGCATGTGACGTATGTTGTTAAGCCCTTACAAGTTGGCTATTTGCATTGCAGCCTCTTTTTATTCCATAGGGGACGGTGGTCCACACCATCCGTTCGTATTTGCTTAACTGGAATAGGGGAACTAGTTGCCTTCTTCCGTTTTAGTTCTAAAAGTTTATTAATTTCAGACGGGCGTCCAATCACGGTTTTTTTCTGTTGGTATTTGCACAACACCTCGCCAAGTTCCAATCGAAATTTCGCTAAACTTATAATTTGGTTTTGATCTACCTTATTTATTTTTTGAATTCGCTTTAATAAGAGCCAAGAATTGATAACAGCTACATCCAAAAGGTGGTAGAATAATCGCATATACCACTTTTTAGATCGTAACAATATTTTGTACCTTCCGATATAGCTATCGAGAAGATCAACTCCGCCCATATACTTGTTGTATTCTTTAATTATACTTGGGCAATCAATAATTATTCTTGATTTCAGTTTTTTGTCAAATCGGTCGGAAGTCTGTATCGGGTTACGACCCACGAAGTTTGAAATCAAAATCACGATATGATTATCCTTCCATGCAACAGTAGTCACTTCCACATTGTCAATTCTTGCGGTGAATTCTACCGATGTTCCTCTATTGCGCTCTTTTACTTCTTTATCAGTGGGAAGCTTTGAATTTGGGATTCGATTTCGACGTATAGTACCTAGGCACAAAATTCCCATTTTCGACAATTCAACGACTAGTGGTACCGACGAGTAATAATTGTCAAAAAATACTCGATAATTTTGATGTCTTGGAACTTGTCTTACCAAACGTATTACGATATTCGCACTAGCACCCAAATCTTTTTCTTGGATCATTCTCCTGACCCGAATATATCTCGAAGTTATAGTAAAATCCTGAAACACCCGACAGCACAAATAATTTGAATCCCCATTTATGGGGTTTGTTGGGTAGATATTGTTTCAATGCACTCTTAGTTTTAGTTGAACAAAGCTGCTCGTCAACCGCAAGGCAGGACTCCAAAGGAATTTTTCTAAAATTATTTTGGAGTATCTCGACTACAGGGCGAATTTTGTAGAGGCGATCGTAATTTGGATGATTATTTGGCAGTGCTTTCTCGTTGTCATTGAAGTGCAACATTTGTTTTACTCGTTCAAAATTTGATAAAGACATCGTTTGTTGAATAAATTGATTTCCAGCTAAATATTTCCAATAGCGGCGACAGTTAGGTATTTGAATAACTGACATTAAAACACAAATTCCCAAAAATTTTCGAATTTCCAGTTCGGTGGTAAATTTTGTGTTGTTAATATTTTTTTGGGATGCGTACAAATTGGATTCGTTAACAATTAGGTTTAGCAAATTATCGTCGAAAAAAAAATTAAAACACGCGTAAGGTGTTGATAAATCTAAATATTCGTCGGGAAGTGATTCGTCGCCTTGAAAGGCTATGTCATTCTCGTCTTTACAAAAGTCTTGGCAGCGCCATAAAATGTTTTCTTTTTTTGAGGAAGAAGTTCCTCCTGATGGACCAGTGTTTGAAGGGACTTCCATATCACCGACAAAATCAATAGGCATATTCTCAATGTCGAATGGCTCCTCTGGTGTTGCTGGTATTGCTTCGTTGATTTCGTTCTGTCGAGTGATTTGTACTTCAAATGCAGAATCGTCATTATCATCATTATCGTTGCCTACATCATTGTAAAATTCGTCTTCACTATCGCTCCAACTATCAATAATTTTTAAAATTTCTTCTTCGGTGAGGGCTTTTCTTCGGCTCATCCTGAAACATTCAAAAAATAAGCAAATTGTCAGAATTCAACATTGTAACATAAAATAAAATTATTACATGCAATAACGACCATTGAAACTTTCAGTCGATATTAACGTAATCTTGCATTTATGCAAGTATTACAAATATGCATAACTAAATTTTAGTTCAAACTGAACTTCGTATTGCATATCTGTAACATATATTTTCACAAGCTCATATTTTATAAATCATACCAAATAATAACAAAATAGTACTTTAGAACTATGTAGCACTTCTTTATAAATAAAAATAACACTTACTTTATAATATTTTTCCAGATTTTAAAGGTATACCACTATAAAACGTCAGACCCGAACCAAACTACTGCTCTCTCCCTTATGACTTACATGAGAATTAACTTTTTGCGCCAAAATTTGACATTATACGAATAAAGAACCTATGAACAAATTTACGACAATATTTCAACTGAATAGAAAACGAAATAAAACTGCATCAAAATATTGTGTTCCAATATTTTTTTTTAATGTTTATTTATACATTGGATAAATGCAAGACAGAGTAACGAAGGGTTAATAATATTAACAAAACTTATAAATACATAAAATCACAGCAGTAATTCATTGTGTGACACACTAATTTAAATTAATTTTAATAAAAAAAATAAATAATCAATTCTATAAAAATAAATAATCAAATAAAAATGTTTTTAATATTAGTTAAGAGGTTTAGGGTTAAAATTATAAAGAGAAACTATAAAAACTACATTACGTAAATATTTCATTAATACTATTTAAAAATATATCATTATATAAGTTAATTGTATGGCTTTAAATTATGTTTAAATTGACAATAAAATTACCATTTGAAAGCGAGGACTGTCCCGACCACGAATATTTTACAATTAAGTCGTAACTTAGTAAGTGTTCGAGTATATTCTTTATCGATTTATTTATATTATTATTTTTCAATTTATGCAGGTATATAATCTAAAAAAATAAAATAAAACAATAAAATAAATTACTTAATTTTAATTAATTATACGAGTATTAGTTGTTGAAATGGGATTTACCATTTGTTCCATATATTCTTTATTAATTAGTTTTGTGTTAAAACTCGTCAGTTCCTCCACGGTCATCATTGGTAGTTTTGGAGGTGGAAAAGATTTATTTTTTAAAATTTTAGTATCAGTTTTCCGAGCAGCAAGCAATACATTTTCCATACATTCTTTTGTGATATTTTGGTTATGAATTATTAGTTGTTGATTTTTTAGAATCTCATTTTGATATTTTTGTAGTATTCTTATATCTTCCTGAATTTTCCAATTTGTCCAATAAAATCAGCTGATTGATTATTATCTTCCATGAAGCAATTGCTCCTTAACAAAGGAGTAGCATATTGTTTAGTTGTATTACTATTCTCTGGAACTAAATCAATATTTTGAGTAACATTAATTAATGATAGTGGCTGTAACGGTGGAGTAATCCGTTGAAAAATCGATGAACGACCCTCTGATATGGAAGCAATTTCATTATTTTGGGGCGTTGAAATTGATTGTATTTGTAATGATGGATGCTCCAAATTATCATCTTGGAGTTTTTCTATGGGGTTGTTTAAAATTATCATATTTGATAAAATCTCATAATTATTTATATTGGTTTTTTCTAGTAACGGTTGTATTGGAACTAGTGATGGCATTTCAGTTGCAATTTGTTCAGATGGTTCAGGGTTATTAAATTTTTTAGAAATTTTTGGCATAGAAAACTCAAATTCATCATCATATGGAGTGAAAGTAAAATGTGATCTTTTGCGAGAATTAGAACATTCATTTTCCGAGTTTGAATAAATTTCAAAATGTTTTTCAGTTTTTTTTGCTTCGCTAAATGAAGTTATGTTTCGTTTTAAAATCTTGCACTTAAATTTTTCCCACGAGTCTTCTACATCTGCTTTATTTGAAAACGCTTTTTTGTAATTAGGTGGCCAAAACAAAAATTTGTCCGTTCGCCATTTGTCTAAAACAACCGCAACTTCTCTCTCATCATCATCTGTGACCGTTTCCACGACTGCACACATTTTCTGAAATAATTTTATGTTATTTATTACTTATCAATATTCCAAAATTCTACGAGATTTTAAAAACCACCTATTTAAATGATGTTTTTTGTGAATGAAGTATTGGAAAAAATACCAATGTTTCTGGCTTAGAATGCTTCTGCGCAAACATTTTTTTTGCAATTTCGTTTTGACTAAATTTTTTTTCAGGTCGGTCTGAATGTGAAAACCTAGCCTCAAAAATATCAAGCCTACTTGATGCAATCGGAAAATGGTAGAAATCTATGTTATCCACTGCTTCTTTCCCCCAAATGAATATTTCATTGTTAACTACTTCCACGTAAGAAAATTTTATTATTGTTTTGGATTTCGTCAAAATCCAGCAATTACGATTGTCGTTTCTAATCTCAAATTTTTTAAATATAATTCTACTATAGAATGTTTTACCTTCTTTAACAAATTTCTTTTGTAATATAGGGTATGGTCTGTCAGGTTTATGTGTATTAGAATCTAAAATATCTGAATTATTGATTTCAAATATCCTATTGCATATTTGAGCTAGGGGTTGATTGGGTTTTCTTAATAGGCGTTTGATAATAGACTTATAACTTTCAAACGCAAAGGCAGAAAACTGATCTAAATTGCCAAAATGTTGCACATCTTTTGCCAAATGTGTTAGGCAATGCATATTGAATGTTAAGTGATGTCGGCCGTAGATAGTACAAGTAGCATTAACAAACTGTTTCAAAATGTTATCAGCTATAATTTAGTTACGGAATATTTGTTATGATATAATAATAAAATTCCAACGTGTAATAACATAAAATGGTTATATTTTTCTATAGAAATTATGTCTTTCAATACAAATGGGCCCGAATAAAGCAGGAAAACTCTTATAGAAATTATTACCGAATAATGTTACACAAACAATTTTATCGGATTAATTTAGAAAATAACCGAAATGTTTAATGACCAAATCATCAAATAGCACATTGAAATATGGAATTATGTATTTTTGAGTGAAAATATTTATTTGGTTGTAAATGTTAGTTACTAAAGTAAGTGGTCCACCACCATTGTTCGGTAATTTTTATTCAAAATATTTAATAACTTAATCAAAACCATCAAAAAAATATTTTAACGAAATTTTCGTATCACTTGCCATGTAGCCATGCCTTAACTCTTAAAATGTAAAGTAAACGGTAAAATTGCACATTTTCTTAAAGATGTCTTTATACAAAAATTTAAAGTTTAACACTATAACTATATTACTACAGTTTTATAATTTTGTTCCAAAATTATTGTTTTAATTTAAATATTTTATAGTAGGTATATTATATTTTTTTTTTTGATAAAATACGTATTTTTATTTTGATTATTCATGCTTTTCACAACACACTTCAAAGAAATCACTTTCCCAAATGATTTAATATATTACCGTTCTATCTTTACATATTTCGTTTCCGATTATAAAAGACGAGGAAAATTCGAGGACTGTAAAATAACCGTCCGATGGAAATTATTTGTCTTTATCCAATTTTAAATAAATTGTGTTTAGTGTCGGTAAAGATCGTGTCATTGTCGGTATGGATTCGTACCATCAACCGTTTATATTCATATTCAAGTCGTTTTACATTCGTCTGATCATAATTCTAATCGTATGACCGTCAAATGACGGTTATTTGTCATTACCAAAATTCAATCAATTATTTTAGTATCGTGTAAAGATCGTGGTACACGAGAGTGTCTTTGCACAATCGTACTTTTTCATTCATATTCGTATGATTTCATCTTAAATCGTTTGATCGCTAAATGACGGTTATATGGCATTACTAAGTTAAAATTGATTTTTATTTTGCATCGTGTACAGATCGCAGTACATTCGTAACGTTTTAATCAAGTCGGTAAGCTTTCGGGTGATAATATCTTAAACATTAAAATTTTTGTTGTAATTTTGGAAAGACCATTTACACACCTGTAACCGAGCGGTTAGAAATTGTTTTTCGGGATAACTGTCTAACTGAAGCTGCCAAATTTATCTTTAATTTGCTTTATATTTTCTTTATTCTAATAAGGCGAATATCAAGACTTATAAACATTTTTTAAACGTAATTCGCTTTTTAACGTCAATTGAACAGGAAATCACCCATAATATTCAATACCACCTTTGGTTATATCAAAATAGCCTTCCTTAGCAGGCTCTCTGTCAAGTGATTTAATGTTACATATTGCTACGTTACCTCAAATTTTCTTCTTCCCAAATTTGTCTAAGCTATCAATTTTATATTTCGATAATAAATCAACAATACGTTACCATTGGAAATCGAAAACTGCAGCCTCGTTGCCTGACAAGCTTGAACCATTGTGCCAGTCCGCCAATTTTATAGAAAAGTATGGATTAGCAAACAGTAAATCCACCGGTTAGCTACATATTTAATTTCATATAACTTAGATAACAAATGTCAATACACTTGTGAAAGCAACTTGACACAAGTACAGCATAAAGGTCTCTCTTTAATTAGTTTCACCACCGTTTTTCTTCTTCTTTATCCCGAAAATTATATCTAGGGTAGATTTGCATAATATTGCGTAAATGACAATTATTATCTTGTACAAAAATTCTCAGATTCATTAGTTATCCGAATGGTGAATAATTACAATTTACTTATCCGATTATCCGGATTATCGAAAATTTAGGATTCATAATTTGTAAGAAAAACGAAAACACTAAAATATTCACTTCTTTACTATTAGACGAAATTTGAAAGTTTTCATATTGTTCAATTTTTATCGTCGGTATACTTTTTTATACAAGTTTCTAATACTGTAGCATTTCACTTATTCCCCCAATCTTATATGCATTTATTTACAGATTTCATTTTGGTACTCATCTCACCAGCAGAATAATAAGAGAAATTTACAAATTTATTCATTCGAAGTTAGGTTAGGTTAGGTTTGGGTGGCGGTCCACAAGGACCAGGCATAGACACAAAAATGGTCCTTAGCCATAGCACTAATAATTGTTTCCTCCAACTTATTGGAACCATTTTGAGCTGTTAACAAAGCGCTGGATACTCCTGACGTTCATCCTACAGAGGTCCGTCAGGTCTTTGAAGAGGGGTGCCCCTAGAAACTTTAGTCTGTTTCGTGCCAGACGAGGGCAGGTGCAAAGAAGATGAAGTACTGTCTCTTCCTCCTCTTCGTCCTCGCAACTACGACAGTAGTCATGTGAGAAGACACCAAGTCTACTCGCATGCCTCCCTATGAGATAGTGCCCCGTAATCACTCCAACAACCATACTGATCTGACTTCGCTGAAGTGAGATCAGCTGTTTGGATCTCGCCAAGTCCAAATTTGGCCAGACCTGCCGAGTTATTACGCAAGAAGTGATACTTGACCATCTGTCATTTGTCAGCTTCCTGAAGCAGCAGTTTGCATACATTTGTCCGTTGTACCACTTCGAGCCGGTTCATCAGCGTTTATATTCCCTGTACTTATGAAATATCCTGGCACCCATCAAAATGTGGATGTTGAACTGATCTGCCATCTCGTTAAGAGATGAGAGACAGTTCTGGACTACTTTCGACGTGAGGAGGTGTAATTGAAGCGCTTTAATGGCAGCCTGACTATCCGTATATATGCGAATATCACAACCTGATATTACATTATACCTCAACCAGTCTACGACTTCCTTTATGGCAGTTACTTCAGCTTGAAAAATGCTACAGTAGTCGGGGAGATGGAGGGAAAGATTTAACAGAAGTTCCTCGCAGAACACTCCAGCCCCGACCCGTTTTGAACAATCTGTGAACAAGTTTATACCTCCTGGTTCCAAAACTGCACCTATCATCCAGTCTTCCCTGGATGGGATCCTAGTCCAGAACTTTGTGTCAAAAGATAGTGACGGGACAGTATAGTCGGTGGTCTTGGGAATTTGTTTGTTGCACAAAGTAGATGAGTGCTCTGTATTGTTGCAGGTCCACATTAAGATGGATTTTAGCCGTATGGCAGTACAAGCTGCCAACTGTTTCCCCAAAATATTTAGAGGAGTCAAAAATAGCAGAGTCTCTAGTGCCTGAGTGAATGTGCTCCTGAGTGCACCACTGATCGACAGAGAGATTGTTCTCTGAACTTTTGTCAACAGCCTTTGGTTGACAGTTTTGTCCAGAGCAGGCCACCAGACTATTACCCATACAAGAGTATGCGTCTGACTACTGCGGTATAAAGCCAATGTACGATGCGGGGCTCCAGCCCCGGCTATGAGGCTACTTGCCCTTTTACCTACTGATGTGCTAGGTACAGATTCGGAACAACCAGGAAAATGAGTCTCCATCAGAAGTTCCAGCGATTCCGCACTATTAGTGGTCCATATCCCATCCGGCCATTGAAGATAACTTGGGATGGAAGGACCGGTTGCTAGTACTTTGCGTAGCCTAGACATCTCCGAAGACTCCTGAATTTTTCCACAGTATAGTCTCCAAGAGCTATTCTTGGCACTTCTCAATTGATATTTGTAAATTTTGAGGACTTCCTTATAGGAGTCCCAGTCTACAGCAGATTTTGTTTTTTTTCCATGCTGTTTTGAAGAGTCTTTTGCATTTACGACGTGTTTGTTGAATCTCCTTGGACCAACAGGATGCCCGAGATTTACCCCCAGGCCTGCTAAGGGGACTAGAGCCCAGTATCGCTTTATTAAAAGCGCTGGACAACTCGTCCAACAAGCCATCGAGCTCTTGCGCAGTTTTTGGAGGTTTTGGCACCGGAACTGGTAGTGAATTACCCAGAATAGTTCTTAAGGTATCCCAGTTGGTTTTCCTCCTGTTTCTGTAGATTGGACTTTTTGGAGAAGTCAAGTCCATTTCAAATTGAAGATGATCAGAAAAGGAGTGGACCCCCAACACTCTCCAGTTTAATAAACTAATCGCCAGAAAGCTTGAGACAAGAATAATATCAAATATGTACTTCCTGTCTACTACTAGTTATTAATGTCGGCTTATTGTCTATGTTACATATGGTATATGAAGGTTAGTACTTAAAATGTAATCAAGGAGTAACTCACCTCGTTCATTTGTGTCCGTACTTCCTCAGATCGTGTGATGAGCATTTGCATCACTCCCAAGGATGACTCCAACCTTGCGCTTCTGAGCCTCCAAGATTAGCTCACCTAGAATGATTGGTGGAGTATCCACTTCATCATAAGTCAGGTAAGCTGATACTAGCCAGACGTTTCGTTTATCGACCTCAATGCTGACCGCTGCTACATCTCCGTTACTGAAATTTGATAACAGAAACCAACTTATGTTGTTTTTAATGGGAATGCACGACCGAATCTTACCTTCTTTTTTCACGTGCATTAATCTATAATAGGGAGTCTTGAGCACAAGTACCTGGTCTTCAGTGACCCAAGGTTCCTGGATTAAGACGACATCGGTCGCTTCTTTCCCAATTTTTAAAATTAGAGCAGCTGATGCTGCCTTAGAGTGGTGAAGGTTGACTTGAAGTAATGTCAGTGTCATCTCTACAGCCTCTTCTCCACCACAGTGACATCAGAGTCATCCCCTGATGAGAAGTCCTCTGAGAGCCTCTTTAAAGATTCCATGGACGTTGACATCTCCGTGTCCGTGGAGAGAGTTTCCGCTGGGCTGGCTACCTCCGCGCACGCAGATGAGCTATCAAGCACCGCGGTATTTTCTGAAGATGACTTCGGAGCCTCCGGCTTGTCCGCGTCCTTCTTGTACACCTTGAGTGTGAGTGCTTTGCGATCTTAGGACTTTCCTCCTGAGATCTATTTCTTTTAAGCTTTGAGCCAGCTGAAGGGCCTCCCGACTTTTTCTCGGTGACTTTTTTTGCCCACGCAAGCGTGGCTTTGTCCTTATTCGTTCTGTCTTCTGGCGAGATGTTATTTATCTTATCAAGGGCCCTCCAGGCCATCCTCTTAGTATTATAGGTTGGTTTTGAGGAACCAGCTTCGTGCGTGCTTTGGTTCCGCTTTGTATTTGTATTCTCAGATTTGATGACCCTAGTGGAGGGACCAGCCTCGCTTGAGCTTATGTCCCGTTGTTTATTTGTAGACTTAGAGTCAGGCCTACAGACCCGAGTCTCGTTGTCCACATTTTCCGGATTTTTTAGAGAGCCGGACTCTTTTTGTTGTTTTTTTGTTCTTATGAAGATCCATAATTGTTCCCACGAGTAGCGGAGAAAGAAGTGTCCATCTGTGCAGAGATCCGCAGTACACAGAAAAAGCTACTTAATCCGGAGGGCGCCAACCACTCTGGTCGATTATCGGCACGGTACGATTAACACCTTAACCCAGCCCAGCGATTTGTTTAAGGTTGACTCCTTTAGCGCCGTGTTTTAGCCTAGAAGCCAAAATATCAGCAACCTAGTTAACAGCGGTCACCACGTGGAGGTAATACGAGCACTTGTGGAAGTTGCAAGTTACGGAGCTAACCGCAAGTGCCAACTTGAATCCCCCGAGCAACTTCACACCTGACCACCACAATTCGAAGTTAGTATATTCCGATTTCTCTCAAATTAATCCGAGTGCCATCTAACCAAAATACATTGACACATCTTGCGGTGGTGCCTTGGCTAACCTTACTACTGCAATCTGTACGTGAGGATAACTTTTTTCACTCAGTGGAAATCAAAATATAAAACAATGCAATTAAAGACTGATTTATATTCAAAGATTTTTCCAGATGCAGATGTCAAATCAAAAATTCGTTTTCTTTACACTTAAAAAATAACTTTAAACAAAAAATGTCATAAACTAATACAAATGATTGGTTTTCTTGTTTATGCAACCTTATTAAAATTATTTATTCACGCGTCGACGATTTTACAGAAAAAAGATGAAACTCGACATCTGCAAAAAAAAGTAGAAGACGATTTTTAGGTTTGTTTCTCGGGTTTCAATTGACTTTTTTAAGCAGATGATTATTTTTTCTCTTTTTGTCTGTGTACTTTTTCCTATGTTGTGTTTCAATGTTTTGCAGACGTCGAATGTCGAATGTCGCAATTATGGAAGGATTTTGAAAACCGATATTTTGAAAACCGGTATTTTGGAAACCGGGATTATGAATCCGGGATTTTGAAGGCGGGATTTTGAAAATCGGACAAACTTACTCTCGGGATTTCCTCGAGATTACGGGATTTTGTACCCTCGGGATTTTATATCATCTGGATTTTGTACCCTCGGGATTATGTATCCTGGGATTTTGTACTCTCTGGATTTTATACTTTCGCGATTTTGATTTGCGGGATTTTGTCGTTCGGGATTAAGTCCCGCGGGATTTGGTCGCTCAGTAATATGTCACTAACCCGTTCATCCATTTTAATATATGTAACATAGATTATATTCCGACAACTTGGAATAATCGACCAAACAGCACAGTGATTAAAGCTGGGGCATTTGAATCGGGAGGTACATGGTTCGAATCTCGATAGGGATAGGGGTGCGGGATGTAAAAAGTTTTTTTTTATGTCGGTGATGGAAATGAACACAACTATGACTTGAACATTTTGTAATTTGAACCCAACATATTTATAAAGTTAGAATATAGTTTACGAGGCAAAATTTCATTATGTTAGTTTTCTCCCAAAAAATTTACTGAGACAATACACTTATATCGATGAATTAAGTTTCACTTGACACTTTTTCTACTTTGGCAATTATACCTAAGTTAGTAGTTTGATGCTGATAGTGATGAGTAATAAGATATGAATCATCGTAGATGATAAAGGGGCATACGGCGTTGTGTAATAATATAGGGCTATACAAGTTTGGGGTAAATTAAAGGGTTTAATAAATAATACGAAAAATATTATTCTGTTAAAATTTGTTCAATTATAACTGTAATGTACTCGTTCTTAATCTGCACCCTATAAATATTGTAACGTCGTATTCAACTTGTGTTTACCGTATACAACAATTATGTGTACGCCGTTTATATTGACCACCTCATGATCATATTGAGTAGTCTAGTTGTGATTGCGAAAGCATTAAGTTGTGCCATAATACTTATATTAATAAATTCCATAATAATAAAAGTGTGTTTGATTTACCTCAAATAAAACATTGGCGACGAGGATTAAAACGGAAATAATATTTTATTACATAATACCTGAATTGTGATTAATTTATTGCTCTTTAATAAATTAATCAAATTAAAATAATATTGTGACCGCGTGTTTGACACAAGTTATAGTTACGGTAAAAATATTACGAAAAAAAAAAAAAAAAATCGTGTTATTAGTGAGTGAGTGATCATGCCTATCGGAAATATTGAAAATTTCGATACAACGAAGCCAAATGAATGGGGCACATATTCAAGGCGTTTTGAACTGTTTTGTGAGGCCAATAAAATCGAAGATGTGCAATTGAAGCGGGCCACGTTTCTTACACTATGCGGGGCGGATACTTTTGAGTTGCTAGAGAATCTTATAGCACCAAAAAAGGTCAGTGATTTAGTGATCAAAGAAATCATGGACACTTTATCTAATCACTTTTCCCCTCGCCCATCGGAAATTGCGGCGTCGTACACGTTCTTCAAACGTGATCAACGTTCGGGAGAATGCGTCGCCGATTACATAGCCGAGCTTCGACGTCTTGCCAAAAGTTGCAATTTCCACAAGGATAGCCTAGATCGCATGCTACGAGATCGCCTGGTTTGCGGTTTGCGCAATATTCAATTGCAACAGATGTTTTTAGCTGAGAAGGATTTACAGTTAGATACTGCTATCGATCGCAGCATTGCCGCAGAAGCTGCCGAGAAGAATCAACAGGTCATTGCTGAAGCTCACAAAGTGCAACAAATCATGCCTAAACATCAAGCAACACCGGGCAAAGCTAATCAACAGAAGAATCCGTCACGCTCACAAGGGTGTTTCAGCTGCGGGGAGGACCATGACCGATCCACCTGCCGATACCGTACTACCACGTGTTCCTTTTGTGGTATAATGGGACACCTCCAACGGGTCTGTCGTGCGATGGCCAGCAGCAGCAACAAGCCTAAAAGCAACCAGAAGCGTTCGAATCGTCGTTACAGAGAAGTGAAAAGTATTTCCAATCCTTCTGCTGTTAATACATCTGCTACCGTCAACATAAACCATGTTCCGTGTCGTTTCGAAGTGGATTCTGGTTCAAGGCACACTATTATCTCCGAGATAACTTTTAAAAAAATGTTTCGAAAATCACCACCACTTCGTGAGGCAAATTTGAAATTGGTCGATTTCCAACGGAATCCAATCGACATTTTGGGATGTTTGGACATTGATGTTTATTACAATGGTAAATCAGTTTCCAGTCTACCGTTATACATCACCACCGGGAACAAAACCAGTGTTCTTGGTATCGATTGGTTCGAGCCTTTAGGGATTTCCATCCAAGGAGTCCATGCAATCACAGACACCAGTTTTTCCGATGTACTGGTGAAATACAGCCACCTATTTTCACCTGGGTTCGTACAGTGGGCCTCCAATTATTCTTCAGGTGGATCCAAAAGTAATTCCGATACGTTTGCCAGCACGAAGAATTCCTATTGCCATGCGAGCAGCAGTTGAAGTTGAATTAGATAAATTGGTTGGACAGGGAATTCTGGAGCCGGTCGAGTACAGCGAGTGGGCTACGCCTATTGTACCTGTTCCGAAAGCCGATGGCAGTGTGAGAATTTGCGGCGATTACAAATCAACGGTGAATAAAGCTCTCACACCGCATTGTTTTCCGGTTCCATCAGCAAATCACCTGTTATCGACGATACCAAACGGTACTGTATTTGCAAAACTCGATCTCGCCCAAGCATACCAACAGCTCATCGTAGACGATGCATCCGCGCTAGTACAAACAATTACAACACACAAGGGAGCATTCAAGGTGAACCGACTCCAATTCGGTATTAGTACGGCGCCAGGAATTTTCCAAAATTTCATGGAGAATCTACTTCGAGGGATTCCGGGAGTCATACCGTATTTCGACGATATCATCGTCATCGCGTCGTCCGATACAGATTTACGACAGAAGTTGATCGACATCTTCCAACGATTTGATCAAGCTGGTATTCGTCTAAAACAAGACAAATGTCAAATTGGTTGTTCATCCACCGATTTTCTCGGGTACAGAATCGATGCCGAAGGTCTGCATCCAATGCAACAGAAGATTGACACAATTAGAAGCACCCCACCACCAACTGATAAAGGGCAGCTACAAGCTTTCCTAGGCTTAATTAATTTTTACCAGTCTTTTATTCTAGATAAGGCAACGCTTGCGGAACCTTTGCACCAGCTACTTCACAAAAATATTCTGTGGAGATGGGGACCTGCCGAGCAGCGCAGTTTCGATGCGCTTAAAGATGCCTTGATGTCCAGCAACGTCCTAATGCCATTTAGTGAGAAATATCCGTTGTTGCTGGTATGTGACGCTTCCCCCTATGGAATTGGCGTTATACTGTCACATAGAGTGGGCACGAAAGAGCGTCCCATAGCTTACCACTCAAGAACGATGACCGAAACAGAACGACGATACAGCCAAGGTGATCGCGAGGCTTTGGCGATTATTGCGGGAGTGAGAAAGTTCCATGAATTTCTCTACGGTCGAGAGTTCGTTATTGTGACGGACCATAAGCCGCTTCTTGGTCGTTTTACCACAGATGTTCCAACTCCACAAATCCTATCGCCGAGAATGATTCGTTGGAGTACTTTCCTGAATGCATACACATTCAAACTCGTCTACCGTGCCGGGAAGGATGTGGGAAATGCTGATGGTCTTAGTAGACTTCCTGTTCCGGGCACTACGATCGTCACAGAGGAAGAAGAGGTGCTGCTTATAGATACGGTACACAAGCCGACCGTCCATGCCGATGACATTGCCGCTTCGACGAACAAAGATCCAGTTCTCTCGCAGATCCTTCAGTGGACACTGCAGGGCTGGCCAGAGAGTAAACCCGTGGAACAGTTTCAGCCATTTTGGGTTCGTCGTGCCGAAGTGAGTACACTCAAAGGATGCCTCCTCTGGGGATATAGAGTAATAATTCCACCATGTCACCATGCACAAATTTTGTCCGCGCTACACACTGCTCATCCGGGTATTGTTAGAATGAAGGCACTAGCGAGGAATTACGTGTGGTGGCCCAAACTAGATGCAGACATAGAGAAGACTGTGCGTCTTTGTAAAAAGTGTCAATCAAACCGTCCTGAGGTGGCACAGGCTCCCGTACACCCATGGGAGGAGACAACAAAACCATGGTCGAGAATCCATATTGATTATGCCGGACCTCATCATGGTAAGACTTATTTTATACTCATCGATTCTTATTCCAAGTGGTTAGAGGTAGTTCAAGTGGCCACAACATCAGCTGCTTGTGGCATACAGGCTCTTCGAAAGATATTTGCCACTCATGGAATTCCAGAGATCATTGTGAGTGACAACGGTACAGGTTTCGACTCCGCGGAATTCCGACAATTCTGTGATACGAATGGTATTCGCTCGGTGTATGTGGCTCCATACCATCCACGTTCAAATGGGCAGGCGGAGATAATGGTCAAAACGACGAAAGATTTCCTTAAGAAGGAGAGTTCTGGCGACATTCAACATCGTTTGGCGAAGTTTCTGCACCACCATCATGCAACTCCATCAACCGCAACCGGCAGATCACCCGCCGAACTCTTATTTAATCGTCGTATTCGAACTTTCTTCGATCATCTTCATCCGGATAATATTCGCGTTCACAAGACCAAACCAGTGGTCGACCAACCGCGAAAACTGTCTGAGGGTTCCACAGTCTGGGCGCGAAACTACTCGTCGGGTCCAAAGTGGATACCTGCTTCTGTTACAAGAACAACAGGGCCTATTTCTTATGCTGTAGAGACTGAACAAGGCCAATCAATGAGACGTCATATTGATCAGTTGCGAAGTCGAGCAACCGATGAACAGATGGACAATTCAACTACCATTCCGATAGATGAACCTCAATCGATTCTTCCGAAAGATGTTGCCAATTCGGAAGACAGTATTTCAACACCGAAAGATGTTCAACCATCAACATCAGGCACGCTAGAATCAACCATTGGTCCATCATCAACCGTACAACAAGAAAATGCACAGCCAAAGAAACGAGCAAAAAAGACACCATCTGAAACCGATGAAGCTTCCCTCCGTAGATCAGCCAGACCGAAAACAACTCCTTCTACATATGTGTCCTAATCAAAGGTGGAGGGATGTAATGTACTCGTTCTTAATCTGCACCCTATAAATATTGTAACGTCGTATTCAACTTGTGTTTACCGTATACAACAATTATGTGTACGCCGTTTATATTGACCACCTCATGATCATATTGAGTAGTCTAGTTGTGATTGCGAAAGCATTAAGTTGTGCCATAATACTTATATTAATAAATTCCATAATAATAAAAGTGTGTTTGTTTTACCTCAAATAAAACAATAACATATGGAGCTTTTACTGGTCGGGCTCTAATTCATGTTAAAAGTAGTGGCGTAACTGCAAATTTCGAACGCCCTCCCTCCCCGCAAAATTTTTCTTTGGCCCTAAAAATGCTTCTTTTTAATGGTCTCAAACAAATCGAAATTTCTTGCAATGAACCCAATGCTCTGACGATTTCTAAATATATCGATAAAGCATCACAAAATTTTGATTCGAAATTTCATTTGAAACCAAAGGAAATTCAATTCATTTGGTAAATAACTTGGGTATTCTTTAATAATTTCTCGAATAATCTAGGAAATTGGAGAAATATCGAAATCTTAAGAAATCTAATAAAGATCACGGTTCAGATTTATATGTTTAACAACGCATCCCCAATGAAATACTTTTTACTTTCGCCTTACAGGACTGTATGGATTTCTAACAAAACGAACAAAAATGTTTGTTCATTATGTTGGAAATTCATATAATCCTGTAAGGCAAAAGTAAAAAGTATTTCATTGGGGATGCGGTGTAACTCTGCAAGTTCCCACAACTCAAACCTATAGTCGAAGAACATAGCTATGAATAAAATCTTGAACCAGAAGCTCCTGTTACTGATGAATCTGCATAACTGGACTATAAATGATCACATTTGCTGGTAGTTTCCTCGGTTGGAAAGGGTTTTAGTTCACCAATCGAGGCTGGGACTCTACATATAGCAGATCCGTCGGTAAAACGTAGGACTCTTAACTGACTGGTGTGAGAACGAATTAATCTTGATTTGCCAATGCTTTCCATTAAAATATTATAATTTACTTCGCCAATTTTTTCCATAATTTCCCCCTTACTCCAATAAGCTTTGTTTTTCGAATAAGTTTTTGCGTATATCAAATCGCCTGGGTAATACGATCTATGTTCAGCTGCATGACGTCTGTTAAACTGTTGATTTTGCTTCTTGTTGACCGTAAAGGTTGATTCACCAGATTTGTCCATTGAGCTCGTCAAGAAAATGATAACTTGACACGGAGTTAAAAACCGAGTTAAAAATATGTTATCTCGCTGGACACAAAAGAGAGATAACATATTTTTAACTCGGTTTTTAATTCCGTCAATTTGTCATTTTCTTGACGAGCTCAATGGACAAATCTGGTGAATCAACCTTAATATTTCTTCCTGATGACTGAGGTTTGAGAAGATCAAGTGTCGTGGAGATTTTTCTTCTAACGAACCACTCTGCAGGTGACAACCCATTCAGTACGTTTCGGTTTAGAGGAGCTCGATAAGTTTTCAAAAAATCCGATGAGCTTCTCAAGCAACCTCTCAGCCTGATCGTTAGACTGAGGATGATACGGTGTCGTTTTAAAATGTGTAATGCGTCTGGATTCGTTAAATATTGCACTGACAAACTGTGTGCCGTTATCACTCACAAATTGTTTGCAAGCACCGAAACCGGCGAAAACTGACATAAGTTTATCTATGATGTCCAATGATGTGATGTGAGTGATTTCAAAAACTTCTGTCTATTTGGAGAAAGCATCAACGATCACCAAATATGGTAGAAATTCCCCTCAACTGAACCTGCTATGTGCATATGAATTCGTTCCCTGGCAGCTGATGCTAGAAGCCAAAATTGTAATGTAGTCTTTGGCGGTACTTTCGTCGCATTTGCACAACTGTGGCAATATTTCACGTTGTCTATAATATCCTTATTAATTTTTGGCCAGAAAGCATAACTTCTTGCTAATACTTTCATGCACTCGATGTCCTCGATGAAGTTCCCGTAAAACACGTTTATTGTAGCACTCGAGACACATCTGCATACAATGGATCCTTTTTGTCAAGTGATGATTGCCAACCGTTTTGTATGTAACCGATTAGAGAGAGCAATTTATTTAATACAAAAGTAAAACTAGTTAACTAGTAATACAACCATTAATAAATTATTAACATTTAAAAATCTATTATCAAATCTTCAAAAATTTGCTATAAACACTCACTTAAAATATTAAAAAATTGTTATGAAGACCAGCGGCATCAAAATATAACGGTGGAACACAATTAAATTTGTTACGAACTACGTTATTTGGTACTACAGCACAGTGAGTAAGCAAAAACAAATATGGTTGCCTTATTTTTTTTACCACTCACGAGATATGTTACGCATTTGACGTATACGATTTTTTGTTGGGAGGGATTTTTCATTTTGCAGTATGCAGAATATAGATGTCTCTGTTTTAACTCTGCACATTTTTCACCGCGTTTTTATCTTCATGTACGATAAATGTAAAACTAAATTTTCACATTTTATAATTTGAGTTTTCTTTTTCTTATCGCTGCATTCAATTTAAAATTTTTAAACTGAAGTAGAAACAGTTGATTTTATTTATTTAGATAATTAATTTTTGCCGCTTAGACCGCCATCTGTGTTTGAGTATAATATAGTTACATGTGGTAACACGTTTTGAATTGTCATTTTTATAATAAAGTTTGAGTACTGAAATAAAACGCCATTCGAAATATAACGCTGAATGGAAAAGAAGTAAAATATAATAAGCATTTTTTAAATATTTTTTTTGATTTAACGGGTAATACTACAAATCAGAAGTGGGATATGTATTGAGTAGATAAAGTATTGAAAGTATTTACCAAATACTTAGTAGTGAATAAATGGTGTAGTGGATAAACAAATATTTCGAATATTGTTTTGTGTGTGGAAAATGTTTAGAAATATAGAGATGATAAATAATACAGAGTGGCGCACCGATGTCGCCCCACAAGCAATTCCGCCATTCGATACCAGTTTTATCACAACGGAATTGAATACGCCGGTTAGTAGATCACGGAAACTTAGTTTTGATCATAATGGGAGCACCGTAGTTGCACCACCGAAAGTAGATGAAAACTTTCAAAGAAATGGCTGCCTACAACCAAATCGCACACCGACTATGGTCAACGGTAATTTTTCACCGTTACCTCAATACCAACCGAATTTGGGAGTACCGTTCCAGCACGTGACACCACCGAATAATTGTGAGGTTAGGTATCCGCAATCGCCGAAACCAAACACTAATTGGGGTACAAATTATGCAAATTTGGGAGTACCGTTCTAGCACGTGACACCACCGAATAATTGTGAGGTTAGGTATCCGCAACCACCGAAACCAAACACTAATTGGGGTACAAATCATGCGTTTCGAAGCAACGTAAACCCATTTAAAATGGTTAATAACGATACACTTTTACATCGGGAAATAGAAAATTTGGCCGAACAAAATCAGATGTTTTATCATCGAATCAACAATCAACGTTCTCGAATGTTCCATCCGAACGAAATAGAACAAATCTTACCCGAATTTGATCCGGATAATAGGAATGGCATCAGTGCTTCCCAGTGGATTGAGAAATTAAATAACCTCAAACTCCAACACGATTGGACTGAATACGAAGCAACGTTTTATGGAACGACAAGGTTACGAGGGTCAGCACAAACCTACATTAGTAATATAGCTATGATCAATCCAAATAATTTCGATGATTTTTGCCGCAGAATAAAAGAAAAATTTCACCATTTTCATAACGAAATGGATGTCTTCAGACGTATGAAATGTCGAATTAAAAAACCAAATGAGACTTATTCTAAATTTGTTTACGATGTCATGGCCATAGCACGACAAGCAATGTTTTCGGAAGCTGCAATAATCGAGTATATCATCGAAAATTTAAACTGTCCGAGAAGTGCTGAGAAGATTGCTTTAACCCCATATAAAATTTTGGATGAACTTCTTTTTGTTCTACAACGGTTGGAAAATATTCCGGTGAATTTTCCCAACAACAACAAACCTGAAGTGAAGAAACCTCAACTGTAATCAAGTAGGGCACCGAAATCTTAACTGTCCGCAACCGCAGAAAAAATCATGTTGTTCTTTTTGTCTAAAAACCGGGCATACTGATGTAAATTGTTTCAAAAAGAATAATGCTCCAAAAAGTGTCGGCGTGGTGTACTCCGATGAGGTGAATATTGTAATAAGAACAACAAAAAATGAAACCATAAATGCTATATTGGACACCGGATCACCAGTAAATATCATAAAAACTTCTTGTATCCCAGCAGATATCACTTTACAGAAACCTGATGGAAGATCATTTAAGGGATTAAATAGTTCTAAGTTACGTATTCTAGGAATTTTTAATTTGGATTGTTTTATCTTTAACGTACATTTTAATTTATGATTCTACGTCGTGCCGGATAATGCGATCTGCTACGGCTGCATGTTGGGTCGGGAATTTCTAAGGAGTAATAATCAGGTAGGTGGTTTTGTAGTGTCTGGTGCGGGCTATGATAAGTTGGAATTTAAAATGTTGGATACGCACGAAAACAATAACGTGAGTGATGAGGTAGACTTTAATGAGTTGAATTTCGAAAGTGTGTTAGCAGATAAATCTGATAATTGTTATGAGTTAGTGGATAGGGACCAAACTAGATCCGACAGTTTGAGTCAAGATGTTTTAGACGTTAAAGATAAGGTGAATGACGAATGTTCGAACGTGTTGACGCTTTTTAATGAAGTTCTATCGATTGAGTATGAATTGGAAACGAATAACACGGATTATGATATTGGACCGAGAGCCTAAGAGAGATTTCAAATTAAATTCAAAGTTTTTAAATATTATTTCGTTCTTCGGAAATAAATCAAAGAATCTCATACCAAATATAAAACACGCAATGAAAATATGTTTAACTTCAGATAAAACTTTTAACTGTTCACCGCGTAGAATGTCCATAAAGGAAAAACAGATTGTTGATGAAATAATATCGGAATTACTAGATAATCAAATTATTAGAAAAAGTACTAGTGAATATGCAAGTAGAGTAGTTCTAGTTGATAAGTAAAGCGGCAAGAAGAATTCCGTCAAATACACCGCATTTGTAATACCTGATGGACAATATGAGTATTTAAAGGTACCATTTGGTTTATGTAATGCGCCGGCCGTTTTCCAACGCTTTACTAACCAGGTTTTTATCCGACTTATTCAGAAAGGAGATGTAATTGTTTATGTGGACGATATCTTAATTGCGACACGTACGGTGGAAGAACATTTAGAAGCATTGAACGAAGTATTCCAGTTGATGCATGATAATTGTTTGGAAATCCAACCGTATAAGTGTTTATTTTTTAAACCCACTTTGGAATTTCTTGGTTACGATTTTTCCAAAGAAGGTGTACGACCATCAAGACGACATACGGAAGCAATGACCGAATATCCTGTTCCGAAGAATATCCATGAGGTTCACCGTTTTGTGGGACTTGCTAGTTTCTTTCGGAGGTTCATTTGTAATTTTTCCGTTATTGCTAAACCGCTATATGACTTGCTTAAAAAGGATTCAATTTTCAAATTTCAAGAGCGGGAAATAGAAGCATTTCGAACATTGCAAACCAAGCTATCTATCATCTGCTCCGTTGTTGAAAATCTATAATCAAAATTACGAAACGGAACTTCACACGGATGCTAGTAGAATAGGCTTTGGTGCAATTCTGTTGCAAAGGCAACCCGATGTAAAATTACATCCTGTGGCGTTCTTTAGTAAGAGGATAACGGAACCTGAAAGTCGTAAGCACTCATTCGAACTTGAAGCATTGGCAGTTGTCTATGCTGTTAAAAAATTCCATGTGTACATACACGGATTACCATTCAAAATAGTCACTGATTGTCTATCTTTTAAACAAACTTTGGAGAAGAAAGATTCGAATTGTCAAGTTATGAGATGGTCGATATTGTTAGAAAATTATAACTACAGTATTGTGCAACGAGATGGAACGAGAATGAGACATGTTGATGCTTTCAGCCGTGCACCGGGTATCCATGTAGAGCGGAGTGTACATTCCTAGAAGTTTTAGCTTCATTTCAAATGGCCGATGAAAGCGCTCGTTTCATTAAAGAATTTTTAAATGATAGTAAGGATGATGATTTTTATACCATACGAGATAGTCTTTTGTACATAGACCATTTAGGCCCTTTCGCCGAAACAAAATGTCATTATAAGTATATTCTGGTGGTGGTGGATGGCTTTACAAAGTATACGAAATATTACCCTACGAGGACGACAAATTCACGAGAGGTTATTACCTTAAAAATCACTTTCTAAGCTTTAGTACTCCGATTAGACTAGTAGCCGATCGAGGATCCTGTTTCCGATCCAAAGAATTCAAAACTTTTATAAGTTCTCGTGATATTAACCTTGTATTAACCGCAACGGATTCCGCTCAATCTAATGGACAATCCGTTTCAAGGTTAGCAAAAATCTTAGATGTTGATTCGAATAGGGACTGGGACAAAATAGTTAGTGACTGTGAGTTCGCTTTCAACAATTCACTGAATCGATCGATTCAGACAACACCGTCCATGGCACTGTTTGGTGTAAATCAGACTAAAGAAAACGATAATATGTTACGATTTATCGAAATGTTGAATGAAGAACCACGAGATTTAGATAAGTTACGTAGTGAGATTGTTAAGAATACGCGAAAGTTACTGATATACAATAAAGATTATTTTGATAGTCGTCGAAAACCTGCACATATTTATAAAACGGGTGATTTTGTCCTTGTGAAAAATAGGATAACTGAGACTGGTATAAACCAGAAGCTTGCTGCGAACGAGAGATATGTCATTGAAGACATACCGGAACAAAAATTGACCAACATTCCTTATCATAGTGTGTGTGCACCATTTAATATGAAGCCGCTTGCTTTGGCGACCGGGGCGATCGCATTGTCAGGTATGGCCGAATGAAGTAGAAACAGTTAATTTTATTTAAATAATTATAAATTTTTGTCGCTTAGACCGCCATCTATGTTTGAGTATAATATAGTTACATGTGGTAACACGCTTTGAATTGTCATTTTTATAATAAAGTTTGAGTACTGAAATAAAACGCCATTCGAAATATAACGCTGAATGGAAAAGAAGTAAAATATAATAAGCATTTTTTAAATATTTTTTTTTGAATTAACGGGTAATACTACAAAACATAAATTTATAACTTGAAGTTACCATGATCTAAAATTTTACAAAAATCGACAAATTTTTTCACATCCTATTTATCATGTTTTATTTGGAGAACGGTAAAAATTTCATTTCACTTGAGCTTATGAGTACTAAGCTCTAATATTAAAATAATATTACCTAATAAATATACAGTTACCAAAAAAAAAAAAAAAAATGTCCATGCATCACATTAAAAATGTATTACATAACCACGCGTACATAGTTATATACAATATATTAATTTGTATTTTCTTTTGTCTGTGGGAAATTTTCTTTTTGCCCTGCATGTTTTAATTTTTCATTTGAATGAAATGGCAAGCCTCTCTCTAACCTACATAAATCCATTAAGCGCTAAAAACTGAAGAAAAACAAAAAAACCAAATGAAGTTTCCTATGTGAACATGTTATATGGTCGATTTTCCTTTGTTTTCCCTTTGTTTTGTGTTTACATTTATATACTATACATAATATATGTACAACATTTTCATTTGTTTTTTTTTTTTTTTACAGATACCATTCAGAAAAGCAACATCGAAATTTTACCCATAAAAATTTTGAATCAAAAAAATTTCATTGTGATTGTGTTCGCGATTTCGATGATTCATCATCTGTTAATATTTTGGTTGAAAACCACTCCCATCAACAATATCAATATCCCCAACAAACAATGGCACCAATACTACCATCAATATCAACAAAAACATTGAAAAATCATGAAAATTTCAATGAATTGAAAACTGTTACAAATACTGCGCAGTAAGTATCCTTGAAATTTTATTTTTTGTTTTTGTATATAATTCAAGAGAAGTTCGGAGAAGATAAACAATTTCTCTCTGTACCGTACAAGTTTTCTCGGAGTGTTTAAAACATACGGATGACTGGGGAAAAAAATATTAGCCAGGGTAAATGTCTATTTAAGGATGTATGAGTATATAGAGTTTAATGTAAACACGAAGATGTGTAAAAATGGTGAGCAACTTTGGGTAAATTGAGAATGGCTTCTTTTTATTTTGTATTTTCACGTTGTAATTTTCGATTAAATCGAGCAGAATAATATAATGAATACAGATAAAAGGAAAATTCCTATTTTCTTTGTGTGTCAAATATTTTTTTGCCATTCATCAACGAACAAAAAAAAAAAAACAAAGAAAAAAAACAAGAATGATAATAAAAATATTGTGACAACCGAAAATCGAAAATGGAAAATTCATTGATTAATTTTGTTTTCTCTTTTGGTTTACATCGTTTTTCGAACCGGGTGTGTGCGAATACATCAGGAAAGCGCGTGGGTGTGGGCTTTTTATTTTTATGAATTAAAATGGAATTCAGGATATGTATATGCAAAAAAAAAAAATGGTGTGAGAACGAAATAAAGAATAAGGCCGGTACCTTTAGGCAGGGGTGTTTTCTGTGTACATATTTTGTTTTTCTGAAGGTTAGTGTTTTTCTTTATTAAAGTCTAATCAATATAACAACAGGGTAGCCGATTAGAGATTTGCTTGAATGAATTTATTTATTTTTTGCAATATGATTACGTGGAAGGAGGTGGAATGATTGATTAGAAATATTTTTTTCTGCAATAGTCATTGAAATTTGGGCGCTTATTTAATTCGTTTCGTTTTGTATACAGATAATGATAAGTGTGTTCAGTAAAGCGCAGCGATTGCTACAAAATGAAGCGATGAGTTTTCTATCGTTCTAAGGTTTGCTGCAATAATTACGCTAATCCCGGCCAAAGACACTGGTGGATTGAACATACTTACACAAAAGCAAAGCTTACAGCAAAGCGATGCAAAACCATACAAAAATTGAGAACTACGAAAGTTATTGTGAAATGTACGATTGGTTTTAGCTCATAATGTTAATAAATGCCAGGCGACTTTTAAATTCAACAACTTGAGAATATATCAGCTCTATAAGAAATATAGAAACATTGGAGATTTTGAATGAGCTGCTAGCAGCTCAAGTCAACGAAAAGTTAAGAAATCGTAAGAAACTTAGTACGGATACTTGGTGGTTTGGCGTCTATTGGACGGGGGGATCAAAGTTGAGTAGATTAATCTACCAGCTCCGTAACCTTCCAGTAGGGTGCGCATCACGTAAGCTGTTCTGGTCTTGTCATTAGGCAGCTGCGTGATGGGTACAATTGTGTAAGGGGCAACCTGTTCACAATTCGCAAGTGTACGTACTGCCTCCTCGTGGCAACCACTGGTAACTAAGGCCACTTGGCACATTTTTGGCCATTTGGCACAGGCTAAAGTACGGCGCTAAAGGAGAAAACCTTGACAAAAAACCCTAATCTAAGGTGGAACAGCATATGCCCAAAGATGAATGGCTGATAGGTTAATCAGCCCAAAATATGCGGACTCTGGATACCAGGCACCCTCCAGTTTTATTTAGCCTTCCTGTAGTAAAGCTGGGTGACCTACAGGTGATTTGCAATTCCGAGCAACTCGTAAGAGTAAAATCAAACGGAAGACGGGGCAGGAGTAGGAATATACGAGAGTGGGACAACCCTCTCGAGGTCCTTGAGCTCCAATGCTACCGTCTTTCTAGCGGAACTACATGCTGTAGTAAACATCTAGGAGGGAGAGCAATAAGCCCGGATAGTATGTATCACGTACCGGGAGGCAGTATCGTTAGGTTCATTAAGAACCTGAGTATTGACTGGACGGATAATTAAGCAGGGGCCAGCACAATAGATCTTTTAGGTCGCAGTGCGAAGTGGCTGATCGCCCGCATGGCCCCCCCAATAATAATAATAATAATAATAGTACGGATACTTATTAACAATACGTTTATACTATGTAAAAAATTGCTAATTTAAACGGCCAAATCGACGATCACTCGGGACAAACTAATATTATTGGGGACTACGTCCATAAGGAAGTTTAAATTAAAATTAGAGGTATACTATATGAAAAATTACAATTAAAACTAGTAGTAGCAGAATTTAAACCTAAAAGTGACCTAGTTCCAAAAGATAAGTCAACCCGAAGACCAAGATGTGCAAATTGCGGGTATAAAAATCAACGAACAGAAGATTACCGATTTAAAGAACCAAAATGTTTTAAATGTAACAAGTTTGGGTACAAAAGCCTAACATGTCCGGAAAAGGTCTTGGTTTGCACAATAACAACAAATCGGTATTTAAAAGATATTGGAATCAACAAATTGAAGATGAGAGCATTAATAGGCACCAGCAACTGTGTAAACATATTTAGATCGGATGAATTTCTTTCGTTGGATGATGTCGGATTGGAACATTCAAAAGTTGAAATGATTGGAAACTTCACCGCAAAAATTAAAGCTGATGACCAGATTTATATAACCAAAATCCATGTTGTGTCAAAGAAATCAATAGACTTTCCTATGATAATAGGTAATGATTTAATGATTTTAACAAACAGAGAAAAAACCCCGCAAGTATTTGAGGATCTTCTGCACGTATATTTAATATTGAATTAGACTTTAATATTCTAGAACCAAATATTTCATAATCATAATCAACAGCTGAAAATTTGTGGTAAATGTATCAATTACGATAACATGGAAAGAAGACATACCACTCTATCAGCACCCTAAAATAATGTCAGTCCACGGTAAGGCTATCTTAGATGGTACAATGAAGGAATGGCTTATCAATGAATAATATAGAAAAGTCACTCAGAGTTTTTAAGTCCAATAGTATTGGTCAAGAAGGTGGTTTGGCGCCTATTGGAGGGGGGGGGGGGGGACCAAAGTTGAGTCGATTAATCTACCAGCTCCGTAACCTTCCAGTAGGGTACGCATCACGTGAGCTGTCCTGGTCTTGGCATTAGGCAGCTGCGTGATGGGTACAATTGTGTAAGGGGTAACCTGTTCACAATTCGCAAGTGTACGTACTGCCTCCTCGTGGCAACCATTGGTAATTAAGGCCATTTGGCACAGGCTAAAATGCGGCGCTAAAGGAGAAAACCTTGACAAAAAACCCTAATCTAAGGTGGAACAGCATATGGTATGCCGATGGATGAATGGCTGATAGGTTAATCAGTCCAAAATATGCGGACTCTGGATACCAGGCACTCTCCAGTTTTATTTAGCCTTCCTGTAGTAAAGCTGGGTGACCTACAGGCGATTTGCAATTCCCAGCAACTCGTAAGAGTAAAAGCTGTTTAAACTGACAATCACAACAACTCAAAAGGTTTGGTTCTTTTAAGTCTGCGTACTAAATTCGTGATGCTTAGGAGCTGAGTTGCCTTAATGTTCACATGTTGGCGGAGCCTTTCTTCATGTCTCCGTGCTTTTTCGTGGATTTCGTTTAAGATGAGGTTCATTCTAAGGTTCCTATGAAGGTCATTGTTCCTGACATACCAAGGTGCATCAACGATGTTCCTTAATACCATATTCTGAAATCTTTGGATGCTATTTACGTTGCTCTGTTTGGTACAACCCCAAAGCTGAATACCATAATTGCAAATCGTTTGCAATATTTGCTTGTAAAGCAGAAGCTTGTTGTATGTTGATAAAGAAGAGTTCCTTCCCATCAGCCAATACATTTTTCTATATTTAAGTCTTAATTCTTCACTTTTCTTCTTGACGTGTGCTTTCCATCGTAGTTTAGCATCCAGGGTCATGCCGAGATACTTAGCTGTGTTCGCATGCGATATTATTTCCCGATTTATGGTAGTCGGAATATGTTCGAATCGTCTGTTTATAAAGTTGATGTGAACTGATTTAGCTTCATTTAGTTTTATTCTCCATCTTTTTGTTTGTTGATTCTTCGTTGCTTTTTCCAACAGCTAAGATCGCCGTATCATCTGCAAAAGTTGCCACTGTGTTATTTTCTAATGTAGGAAGATCATAAGTGTATAGTAGGTATAAAACCGGCCCTAATACACTGTCCTGCGGAACTCCTGCATTGATTTCTTTCAATTCAGAAAATGTATCATCTTACTTAATCCTGAAGAACCTATCTTTCAAGTAAGATTCCAGTATCTTTTGCAAATTGCATTGGTAGAAGATTCCTTAACTTGTGGTTAAGTCCTTCATGTCACACTCTATCAAACGCTTGTGCAACGTCTAGAAATACTGAAGTTTATAGAACGGTAGTAATTTCTTGAACAAATTAATACAAGCCGACTTTGTCTCATCGACCATCTAGTGCTACTTTGGTCTCATGTTATCAACGAAATTCCAGGACACTAGAAGTTTTCATCGACGTTGCAGCCACTTTTCTAGTTAAAATAGTGACTGGTTTTTTTTCCAGACAGCGCGATGGATCGGTCAGATTTCAGCTCTTTTACGTATTTGCCAAATGAATATGTCAATGGAATAGGAAAAAGGTGTAGATTATTATATTTTACAGCAAAAATTTGGTGTAGTAGGTTAATAATACGTAAGGAAATGCCTGTGAAATACTTCCCAAAATAAAATCCCAAATTTTGCGTATACGTATATATTTTATGTATGTGGTGGTAACTTATTCGCCTAAATGCCATTTTCAGAGATAAGATTATTCAAATAATCATCTTTAAGGAGAAATCCAATATTCAATTTAATTTAAATTATAACATTTAAGCAGTTTTTATTAGTCAAAATGACTAAACCAATAACGATTCATTGGCTTTGTATTTTGATTTTATGTAAAATTAAATAAATAACAGGCCTATATATATGTACATACCGTCTGTTGCACCAAATTATACGTCGAAATCCGTTCAAAAGATTAACATTCGACTATAGTTTCTTGGATCTCTATTGTATAGGCCTTAAACGTAAAATGTCACATGGCCGATCCTAGGGGTCAGCGATATAAATAACAGGCAATATATATGTACGGCATGTTGCATCAAATTTCAATGACGAAATCTGTTCAACAAAAATCAAAAGATTGATAATCGACTATGGTTTCTGGCGTCTCTATCTCATAGGCCTTGTATGTAAAGTATCACTTGGTCAATCCTAGGGGTAAGCGATATAAATAAAAGTCAATATATAAACGGAATGTTGCATCAAATTTCAAAGACGAAATCTGTTCAACAAAAATTAAAAGATTGATATTCGTCTATAGTTTCTTGGATCTCTATTGTATATGCCTTGAACGTAAAATGTCAAATGGTAGATCCTAGGGGTTGGCGATATATATAACAACAACAAGCATATATCTACGGCATGTTGCATGAAATTTCGATGATGAAATCTGTTTCTGGGATCTCAGTTATGTATAGGCCTTGTACGTAAAATGTCACATGGTCGATTCTAGGGGTCAGCGATATTAATAACAGGCAATTGTTCAACAAAAATCAAAAATTGATATTCGACTATAATTTCTGGGATCTCTATTGTATAATATATAATGTATAATTTTTTATAAAATGTCACGAATAATTTAAACTGCAAATTGTTTTGTTAATGTTAGATGTTTAAGTTTTCAACGCTGGTAATGGTAATTTACGGGGCTGTGAACTGTACGGCCACCTTATAGCAAAGTTGGTGCTATTCCTGTTGTGGCGAATGGTATTGCCATTTGTCCAATACCTCTTTTAAAATGTATCAACATATTGTAAAGTTTTATCATACTGTATATTCCTAGGCCACCTAAGAAGAAATAGTCCCCAGATTATTCTCGAAATCTACGTATAGCGAAAATAATATTTGTGAATGCTGTCAACTGCTGCGAATTCAAAGTTCGAATGCGAGTTTCTGCATCATCAGTCAGTCGTGCATTATAGAAAGCGATTTCCGAATACAATCGTTAAGAAGCTTAAGCAAAAACTTGATGACATGGTAGAGTCGGGAATCATAACGCCAGTGACTCATCCAACAGATTGGGTGAATAATTTGCAAGTGATTGAGAAATCAAGTGGTGATTTGCGAGTTTGCTTGGATCCTTAACCTCTCAATACGTGCCTCAGGCGTGAACATTATTTGATACCCACTGTGGATGAATTGACCTCAGAATTGGTTGATAAGAAAGTATTCACAGTATTAGACTGCTCAAATGGATTTTGGCAATTGGAATTGGATGAAACGAGTTCAGAATTGACAACATTCATGACACCCTTTGATCGGTATAAATTCAATAGACTTGCGTTTGGCTTAAATATTTCACCAGAGATTTTTCAGAGACGCATGGTACAGATTTTCGGTGATATACCGGGTGTTTTTGTGTATTTTGATGATATTGCAATAGTAGCCTGTAACAAAGAGGAACATGACAGAATCCTGAAAATCGTTCTTAAACGTGCTCGCTCGAACAATGTCAAGTTCAACCCGGACAAGGAACAATACTGTAAATCAGAGGTCAAATTCATGGGTCTTATTTTGTCGGATGGAAAAATTAGACCGGCCCAAAAACATACATTGATGCCATTTTGAAAATGAAAAAGCCAACTGACAAACACGCCGTGTCACGTTTATTGGGTCTTTGTAAATACTTGGCAAAGTTCATTCCAAATCTGTCAAAGATGACAGCGGAACTGCGTTTATTATCGGGGAAAGAAACTCCGTTGGAATGAAAAACACGATATTGAACTTGATAATATAAAGAAAATAATCACATCCGACCCGGTGTTAAAATCATTTAATCCGGAAAATCCAATCGTTATTCAAATAGATGCATCAAAAGATGGACCTGGTTCGGGTTTGATTCAAGAAGAGCATTCTGTTGCATTTGCGTCTAGAACGCTTAGTAAAGCTGAAAAGAGATGGGCGCAAATTGAAAAAGAACTTTTGGCTGTGGTATTTGCATGTAAACGTTTTCATAACTTTGTCTATGGACGTCGATTTATAGTTGAAAGTGATGGTGTCACACCAAGATTGTAGCTCATGTTTATGAGGCTTTTGAAGTATCCGGGATTGGAAATTGTTTATAAACCGGGCAAACATATGTTGTTGGCTGATTGTCTCTCTCGTGCACAATTGGACACAATTGAAGAAGACACAGAATTGAACACAGTCATTCACAGTGTCACATGATCCGTTTGTGTGTCGAGAGATAATTATGATTATTATAGACAGATAATAAATAGCGTCGGATGAGGATCTTAAGCGCGTATGTGACTACGTAAGAAATGGTTGGCCCGACTTTCGATCTCTGAATGATTTTTCCAGGGTATTTCACAAACTAAAATCCGAACTGCATTTTGAAAATGGGTTGTTATTCCGAAACCACCGACTCGTAATCCCAACGAAATTGCAAAATAAAATTGCAAAATGGCTACAAGAACCACACTTGGGAATTAAGAAAACATTTGCCAGGGCCAGAATGTTGTACTTTTGGCCGGAAATGAACACAAAAATCAAAGAAATGATTGCATCATGCAATATTTGTGAAAAGTTCAAATGAAACAATCAAAAGGAACCATTGCTTCAAGAAATAAATCCAAAGATCTATTTGAAATATGCTGGTCGCGATTTCATGTCAATTTTTGACGCATATTCAAACTACTTGGTAGCAATTAAAATCAACAATAAGACCTCTTCACACATTATCGATAAATTTGGTTCGATATTCAGTAAAATTGGATATCCGTTGATAATTAAAAGTGATAATGTTCCATTCAACTCGTCTGAATTCGAGAAGTTTTCAAGAGATTTCAACGTCCAATTTAAATACTCGAGCCCGAGATATCCGCAAAGCAATGGGTTGGCCGAAAAGGGTGTAGCAATCGCGAAAAATATTTTGAAGCGTTGCTACGAAGCAAATGAAGTAAACCAATTCCAATACAGAATCATGGAGTACAACACGACTCCGGTGGCAAGTATGAGTCTCACACCAGCAGAGCTATTCTTTGGCAGGTTGATCAAAACAAGATTGCCAGTATCGGAACAACTTCTTGTCAGAAACAACATGAAAGAGGAAGATATTCAGAAAATAATTCAAAATAAGAAAGAACGGCAAAAATATTACTATGATCGAAACGTGAGGTCATTACCATCGTTGAACTTGGGTAAGTCACCCGTGATATTTAAGAAAAATGAAAAAGAATGGCATTATGGAAAAATAATTGGAATAGTTAATGAACGTTCATACATTATTGAAGATGCATTTAACAATTAGTTTAGACGTAACCGTAGATTTATAGCTAAAACAAAGAATGAAGTTTTTAGTGCTAGTGAATTGTTATTCGAAGATAATGTTAAATCGGGTCAAATAGTTAATTTGCAAGAAATCCAAATTGTAACACCGACACAAGAAACAGTCAGTAACGATGAAAATCAGATGTTGAACACTCCCGCTGTAAATGTGAGTGCGGACGAATTAGATCGGCAATGATACAGCTGCAGCATCGGAATATGATACAGCTGAAGGTGAAAATTCAGAAGCAAGTTCGGGTAGTGATAGTGAGGTAGCTCCTCAACCTGCCATTCAAGCTCCAAATAATCAAGGAGAAGTCAGAACGCGCAGTGGTCGTAGTTCAAGACCGCCGGATAGGTATGGCTGGTGAAAATTGTAACAGTCATAGGGGTTTGCCTGGTCCATATCATGATTGTTAATAATTTAAAATTAGAATTAAAAAGAAAAATGCGTGTAATAATAATGTGAACGAATCTTAAGTTTTCATGTGACTTTTGTAAAGTGAGCTACTGTAACAAATGACATTGACAGTTCAGTTGAGCATCAACCATCATACAACCAACATGCACAAGTTATAGTTGAATAAAGAACATTATTATTATTAACGTTAAACTAGTTGTGTTGTATTATTTCTAATAGTCCATTACAGATGACCTTTAATTCCAATTTAAACACTTGAACAACTAAATCTGCACGACCTGATGTGGTTTCTCCTTTTGGAGGTTCTTAACAATTTCAGGCCATTCCAGATTTGACATAACTTTAACGAAAAAACATAATTGAGAACATTAATTTGACATATTTGTAACATTGCAACTTTCTGTCATATTCTTGGTAAACCTTCACATGACGATGACAGAATCACTGGAATGCCGGAATGAAGTTACAAATTTGCACTATGGTTAGCCACATGATCTGCAAGTCTTTGATATAATTCTGTTTGCAACGTTTTCTGACCGAAATGAATGAAATTTAAATTATTTGCCTCAACTTGCAAATATGAATCTACTACTAATTGCTGAGTAAGACGACCGGCATTAATGATTGGATTATAGAAATTTCTAAAAGCTAGTTGAAAAACCTTAGAATGCACGCTAATATTTTGCCAAATCCGTCTTATATTATCATATCGGGGGATCTATATTACATACGTATATGGACCATATATGGATAAATTCAATGCCCAGAAAGCTAGCCGCAGCTATAAAATTGTTCTTCTAACTTGACAATAAATAATTTAGGCGGAATTATTTTAACTGTTTTTGATGTGAAAACATTTTTAGCGGTGGAAAATAAAACAATTCATATTAAAAATGGAACCGAAATTCCGGTAAGAATGAAAGCGAAAATCGCATATGATTGAAACAAGCAAATTGTGCACACATAGTTTTAGTGACCTGTATATAAATTTTGGTCCCACATTTCCTCACTGCCTCATGAGAATTTTGTGTACGTACAAGGAGTATAAGATACATTTTGTTATTGTGTTCTGTCATTTTCGTTGTTTGTATTAGTGTATCGTTTTGTGACGGTAAGTATCAAAAATAAGCCAATCGGTTGAAATCGGGAAATTTTTTTGATGCTTATGCTCACGTGTGAGAATATTTCACTTGCTATGAAGCAAGAGAATTAACAATACTGTGTTGTTCGTTGTAAGTATTTTTTGAATATTCTACTTTTAGTAAAGTTCTATTATTGTATAATAAAAAAATGTATTTCTTTAGTTTTAACTTAACATGTTTGTTTATTAATTTTTTAGGTTTCGTGTTGCAAAATCAGATTAATTTTTTATTAAAAACTTAATTAAATCAATCAAATATTGTGTAAGTACAGTTTACATTACGTAAAGGTACTAAAAATGCTTACACTCAAATACAAAATTTGATAAATTTAAACAAATCGAGATTAATCTCAAATTAACAAACTGTATTTGAAATTGATAATGATGTTTTACGAAATTTTTTTGCCCTTTATGTTTTTTTTAACATAATATCCAAGATAAAAAAAGGTAGAAAAAATTATAAGTACATAACGTAAAACATTTGAATTTTTAAATGTTTTTGTTAATTGCTCTTGTTTACCAACAAAATATAATATTTTGAACATACGAGTACATATGTACCTATTATTAAAAATCTCTTTTCTTATTCCTTTATTTTCTGTTTATCTTGCTAACTACTACATGCATTTTATACATTCTCCCAATGCCATATGAAACGTAAACAAAATCATATGGGATTTTCAAATGCATTATTTTACATCGTCTTTATTATCAATTTAAAAGAAAATTTTTGTTTATAAATATAAATAATTTGATATTAAATATATCGAATTGCAGGTTGTACACAATTTTAATTGAAATTAATAAAATTTTAATACACAATTTTGCATTTTAGTCGATTGATTTTTTTTTCAAACATCGTCATCTTCGCGTCCCTTTAAAAATTTCATTCGTATACGAAACCCTAATCTCAACAAAGAACACAAAATAACTATACGAAAAACTAAAAAGAGCATGAAGAGCATGAATAACAAAAGAGCATTCGAACACACACACAATAACTAATACGATTACGATCCGGTAATTCTCGCCTCACCGACTCATGAGAGGACCAAAATTTATGTCCTGGTAAAATGAGACAAATACATTGATTATATAAAATAAAATAATAACTTTCAAATTACTAATTGGGAGGTTTTGTTTTTGCCTGTTTCTTTTGATTTTTGTTTAACAGATTTCGTCATTGAAATTTGATGCAACATGCCGTATATATATTGCCTGTTATTTATATCGCTGACCCCTAGGATCAACCATCTGACATTTTACATTCAAGGCCTATACAATACAGATCCCAGAAACTATAGTCGAATTTCAATCTTTTGATTTTTGTTGAACAGCAGGGCTATTTGGGAATTCGATTCGAATGTGATCGAGTCTTCGATGTATAAGAATCATATTTGATTTGAATAAGAAATAAATTAATCTGATTCAATTCAAATAGGAATCTAACTCATCGAAGACTCGATCACGGTCGAATCGAATTCCCAATTAGCCCCCCAGTTTTCGTCGTTGAAATTTGATGCAACATGCCGCATATTTATTGCCTGTTATTTATATCACTGAGCCTTAGGATTGATTATGTGATCGACCTTGTGACATTTAGCGTACGTGATGACGATGTACATAGCTAGTAATATAGGATATTTGATACTTCTGATTTTAAGTTCAACTTTTTTAGGATTTATGTGCAACACTTGATGCTCAAAATATCGCCTGAATGAATGCTATTCGTACAAACACATACTTACATATTTTTTGTTATTTGGGATGAATTTCACTTCGGTGTAAGGAAGTATAATGCAGTGGTGTCACACACAACTCTTTTTGCATTTAGACTGGTTGAGTTGTTTGGAAAAAAACATTTTTAATTTATGTTACCGATATTACCACGGTAACACCACTTTGGGTAAAATTACCTAAAATTGCCTATTTTACCGGTAATATTACCACCGAGAATATACAATAAGATACAAGCCAGTCGAGTATGCCACTGGAGGTAGCCATGTTAGAATTTTTAGATATATTTGTAAAAAGATTTTTGTTGTAAGGGCTAATTTTTCTTCTGTAAAAATACTTGTTCTTTAAAAAGCTTCATATTACCTACTTATACACATTATGTATTGTTAAATGTTCATATTTTTGTGTATTTTCGTTTGAATTTTCCAAGGCTTATATTATTATTACCTTCCCACTTGATTATTTATAGCGGTACATACATAGGTAACGTAGTATTCCCAAAGGACGATGTCTATGTGTACAGCAGGTAAATCCAAAATTTGCGTCGTAATACTTCAAAATGTGTCGTGCCGCGGTAATCGGAATATAATTCGCACACACATTCATTGTATTATAAATTTTGCTTGTGTGAAACTAGGAAAACACATAAACGTAAGAGGTATACTCCGATTTAAATGACGTGTCTCATTTTTAAAGTATATAAATAAAATTGCGTCACATAACTGGGAGTTTGAGGAAAACCTTCTAAACAATTTCTCATAATATTCAAATCGGAGTGTACCCTTTGTATGTGTGTGTGTGTGTGTGCGTTGGTGTGTTGTATTTATGTAATATTGTTTAGCAGCGAGAGCAGAACGCCTCCATAGAATTCTAATTAATTTATAATATCGATTTTCCAATTTTTTTTTTTTTTGTTCATCATCCAACCTTCAAGCCAATTTTGATTTTTTGTTTTGTTTTAAACTGGCAAACAAATCAAAACAACCTGTATCTGTGTTTACAAAACAGAACTGGTGAGTTGGTGTGGCTGACGCAGGTTAAAAAAAGGCAACAGAATAGGTTTTGGCGGTATATAGAAAATAATTTTCACGATTTACTCTTATAATCACTTTTGGAAATGCTACAAAATTCTTCAAGTATTCTAGAAGTTCAAATAACGTTAAATATATGTATGGCTCAGGAGGGGACGCTGGACGTCCAGTATTAGCGGAAATTGACGATACTTCTTCAAATACAAATGCCAAGAAACAACGTGTTGAAGTAAGACCCTCTAGACCAGGTAGTTCAGGTAGTCCAATCAAAAAATTATAAATTTTTTAGTTCATATATACATTGATAGATGATGGATTCATAGATTAGTTTCATATGTGCATTCATAGATGGTGCACAATTTCTTCGGTGCGGCGAGACTGAATAATAAAAGCGACGTTAAGTAAATGTGTGTGTTAAATTAAAAGATTTGCTTGCTCATAGGCATAAAGAGCCTTTTTAGGGGCTTAAGAACAATTTTGTGGAGGCCTGAAATATGTAGTTATACACCAAAGTTCAGTACACACCAAAAGACTGTTTGATTTCCTTATATGTAAACCACTAAACACTAATTGGCGGAATAGTGGCAATATTGATATTAACAATCCAAAGCAAATTTTCTTGGAAATGAGAACGATATCTAACCAAATAGCTAATGGATTACATGTATGATATTCTTTAATTGAAAGAAAATAAAAGAAAGTGACGTCTTACCACCCACCCAATTAATCTTATAAAATGAATCTTTTCTAAATTATTTTTCAATTTTTAATTCGACTTACATAAAAAAAGAAAATAAAAACCATATCTTTCAATATTTCAAATTGCTCTTGTAAATATATTCTAACTACGTTTGGAAGGGAAATTTTTTTTTGTTACGAAATGATCTATTTTTAGATCAAGTAATAGGTATGTGGGTGCACCTCTCCTACACGATAGAATATAATATGTACGAGGGTCGTTATTTCATTAATTTGTACGTTATATAAAATAAAAATCCAAATTACATATGTACATAATATCCGATATACGATTACAACAGATTTATTTCTATATTTGTTCACAGACCAATCGTGTGCCATCGTACATCATGTCCGCAAGAATCGAAGAACCACCAGCACCGGTATTCACATGATATGCAACGAAGCAATTCAAATTCATCACCAAGCAATTCTATGTCCGAATTAGATTTACCAGACTGTCGGAAATATTTGAAAGAACTGCACGAGAAGTGTCGTCGCTATTTATATGAAACTGATTTGTCACATTCACCCTCGCATTGTGCTACCTGCACCAAGTATCGTCGGACATTTAATTTAAAATAGGCGTTTGGAAAAATCGTTCGTGCCAAAGAACATGCACAAAACCACAACAAATTTAATTTAATAAAAGGAATTGTGACGGTGTAATTTGTGCGTTTTGCTTTAGAAAAAAATGTTGAACGCGTCATTCGTTGTTTGATATTGAAATGTGATGACGTCATTGCGGAAAATATTTTATACTCGTACCAATTTTTCAGGAAGGTGAAGAATATGTACATAAAATAAAGAATTACAAGAAATTGAAATTATATGTATATGTATTGCGTACACGTGTACCATCATTTAACGGAATAATTTTGGGTGAATGACGTCGATGATGACTGTAGGATGAGGTAAACATAATATACATATATTGCTTTGCGAAGGTATACGAAATATCAGGCAAAAAAAAATAAAGGTTTACAACACTAATACTAAAGTACAAAAGTAAAAGCACATTTTAGCATAAACAAAAAAATGTAAATGTTTTTGTATTTGAAGCGGTTATCAAATATAAAAACGAGTGTGATATGAGAAGTCTGCATTGAAGCATTCAGGCGAGTATGGGAAAATAATTAACTTCGGCTGTTGTTGTGACAATATAATCTCCGCGGATTTAGGTTAATTGTCTTCCCGAAAATAAGTAATTTCATTTTTGTATTTTTATTATAACATTATGTCGAAGAACATGGGAAATTAGGATCTTTGTAATTTTTGAAATTGCAGGTATTTAGGTATGTTGGCAAGGAGATCTCTATTTATAATTTTGTGAAGGTAAGAATTAATATAATTTATAAATTCAAGGATTATACTTTATAATATTGATTTTAGAAATAAGAGAAACAGTCTGCTCATTTACTAATTTTAGATGTTCATGTAAAAAATTAGGAATGGAGAGATATGTTTATTTTAGCTGAACTTGAGTGGGTTTCTCCAAACAGGTGTTTCTCATGAACTGTATTTTTGGTTTTAAATGTCACACAAGTCTTATTGAATAGCCCCGATGAACCTCTATTGCCGATAAAAAATCGCTAGCCTTTAAGAAAGTACCCCAAGTCAATAGTTTTTCAAGATTTCAATCACAAAAACTTCAAATTAACTTACAATGTATTTAAAAATTTAGTAAATGAGCACTGATGCTACTTTTTAATTCGTTTCAGTAATAATTCGATTGAAGAAAAATATTTACACTTTTAGAGTAAAAATAGTACTCTTTTTACCTTCAAAATGGTCCACTGACAAAAAATGTACAGAAGGTATTTTTTTTTTGCACCAATGCATGTCGTGCTATTCTCGGTTGGTTAGATAGTGGAAAATATATTATGGTGGAAAAGTACATTAAAGTTTTGTATAAAGTCATTTTGGTATACCACTTTACTGCCTTCTATTGGTTACGATACTCTTTCCGACCGAGCTGGAGTGCAATCAGATGACAAGGCAAGTGTATTTTCGTTTATTCTGTACACTTTAATGTTACATTTGGCACAAATTCGTTTGTTTGTTACATCAAGGCTTGCCTTATAATTGCCGTCGCCTCCGGGTCCACGCTCATTGAGCGGGTGTTAATAAGTGACCTAGGTATAAGGCGGGTCACGCTAAAAGATGGCAAATGGGCCGGATTAAGGTGTAAAGCGACCTGTGCTGACGATCTGGCAGTCTAGGGGCCCATTTAACAAAGCCCAGCCGTGAACGGAGCCCTCTGGATACCTGGCGATCTCTGCGCAGGCGGACCTTTATTTCTCCGATACTCGTGGGAATCATAATGGAAAGATCAAACAATAACAAAACCAAGGGCACCGGCTCTCCTCAAAAGCCGGTATCAGCGAAGGGATGTACCTCGAACCAGACTTGTGGGGCCTCTAAGGTTGCAAAGGTGGTTGACTCTAGGGCACCAGTCCCGGGAGTTAGCGGTACCAACGCAGCACAGAGGAGTGGGACGAGACAAATTCCTCCGGCGAAAAGGCGGTACAGAAATCGCCGCTCGGCATTTCGAATTCTCGAGAAGTGGGCTGTGACCCCCGAGGGGCAGCTCACGGAAGAACAGAGAACATCAGTAGCTTGGACATGGAGCACTGTGGGCTGCGGAAGCTCGGAAAGGGGCCATGTGTCGAAAAGACAGCGGTCCCAGGACGAGGTGGAAGTAGTCGACAGCAAGCGGGCCATTTGCTGACTGACACGAAGCCGAGCTCTAACTTAGGGACAAAGCTGTTGAGCGATGTCCTGAGGGAGCATGTATTGATGCTAGCCGTAATTGACGAAAGTCAAGAAGATGGGGGCATCACGGCGGAAAAATGAAGGTTGGTGTATAATGCACTCAACCTCGTCTTTTTAAAGGTCCTGGGAGAAAATCCAGGACCACCCCAGCCTGCAGAGATGCGGGATGGTATCAAGGGCGTGTGAAGATGACTGCATGCTCGGACTCTAGATCTGTGGATCTGTATAAAAAGACTATAGCCAAAGTAGGGGAGGTGTGGCCAGGCGCAAAGCTCGCGGCAGTTAGGCGGGAGGAAATTCCCAGCAGGCCGAGGGCACGTATCTGGCTGCCATCCGAACCGGCTAGCCCCGATGAGGCTTTGAAAATCATTCAGGCCAGAAACCCGATTCTTCCGACCGGAAATTGGAAGATCATCAAGCAGGAGGAGGCGAAGGGGGGCTCGAAATTATCAATTATGGTAATAAATAAGGAGTCCCTTGCCCTCCTGCACAAAACGAAGGGAGTAATTGACTTCGGATTCGAGTCAATTACTATCAACGTTTATAAAAAGGATGGGACGGAGCGCGTACGGGAGGCTAACCGGAGGATGGTGGCAACCCGCCCATCTCTAGTAAGTCTGGGAAGATCAGATCTTGTATTTTTGGGAAAAATAATATTAATCTTTTCCTTCTCTCTCAATACAGCAATAAGTCAACAAGCAGTAGCCTGGAAGAGACAGCAATATAGCCTGGAAGTAGGCACTTGTAGATTCTGGCTAGTTTCAGCCTACATGGACCGGGAGAAGGAGGTTCCACCGGATAACCTGGAGGAGCTGATCCGTGAAGTGGAACAATCAAAGGTAGGTGTGGTACTGGAAGTTGATGCTAATGCGCATCACACTATCTGGGGAAGCACGGACATTAATGAAAGAGGTGAGTCGCTTTTTGATTATTTGATGAGTACTAACCTTTCAGTGTGTAATATTGGGCGGGAACCCACATTTATTACTAGTAACAGGCAGGAGGTTCTAGACGTGACCCTTGCCTCAAATAATATTCTTCATATGGTTAAAAATTGGAGGGTGGATAAGGAATGCTCCTTTTCTGATCATCGATATTAACCTATAGCCTCGATATTCACCCTGCTACCCGGGAAGCCTTCAGGAACCCTAGAAGGACCAACTGGAGCAAATAAGGGGAATTAGGAGGATTTGTTGCCGTCGAGGGCTCTGGAGCTCCCGACGACCGTTGGGGAGCTGGAGGACATGGTGGCTAGCGTTACTAGGCAAAAACCAGTATGGTGGTCCAGGGAACTGGAAACCTATCGTAAGGCTTGTAGGACAGCCTTTAATAGAGCCAAATATACAAGGGAGGCTCAGGATTGGGACTCCTATAAGGAGAAACTCGGAATTCATAAGAAAGAATTAAGAAAGGCACAAAGGAGGTCTTGGAGAATCTTCTGTGATAAAATAGAAGAGGTATCCGAAACCTCCCGCCTTAGGAAGATTCTTTCCAAAAGTACAGCTAGTCCCAGTTTTTAGATAAAACCGGACGGATCTTGAACATCTTCTAGTGGAGAATCTCTGGAGCTTCTCTTCGAGACCAGGGAGCTTTGAAGACCTGTTGGTGCTTAGCAATCATCAGGAATCACTGTCAGTGTTCACAGAGGATATCGTAAGCAGAAAGCGGATCCTATGAGCACTGAGGGGTTTTAAGCCATTTAAATCGGCTGGTCCGGATCAAATTGTACCAGCGGAACTTCAAAACAACTCGGTAATTATTCTTCCTTACCTGGAAGCTATATTCAAAGGGTGTTTGAAGCTGAGCTATATTCCTAGGTACTGGACGGAGGTCAATGTGGTGTTTATACCGAAAGCGGGGAAAAGCTCACATGTCTATCCTAAGGACCTAAGACCAATGACTCTATCATCCTTTCTTTTGAAAACCTTGGAAAGGCTGCTGGATGTAAGTAATTCTGTTTGATGGCCTTCCTGGATATAAAGGTCGCCTTTAATAATGTGAAAGCGGAGGCAATCAAGGAGGGATTGTTAGTTTTGGAGGTGGACGTTCCTCTGAGAAGGTTAATAAATTGTATGCTGGGAAGCAGGATTGTTAGCTCGAAGTTGGGGTACTCCACCATCAAGAGGCGAGTAATTAGGGGAACCCCGCAAGGGGGGTTCTGTCCCCTCTTCTCTGGAACATAGTGGTAAACGGATTACTACTTGAATTGGAGAGAGAGGGTATTGAAGTTATCGCTTTCGCAGATGACATATCTTTAGCTGTTACCGGGAAATTCCTGGGACTTGGTATTAACCTGTCCAAGACATAGCTGGTACTCTTCACTAAGAAATACAAAATCCCGGTTGTTGTCCCTCCTACCTTAAATGGCACGAGACTTGCTTTTACTGATAGAGCTAGATACGTATCTGGACATTATCTTAGACAGTAAGCTTGTTGGACTGCAACATGTTGGAGAGAATAAACAAAGCTACTATAGCTTTGGACTCCTGTAGGAACGCCATTGGTCATAGATGGGGTTTGAAGCCGGAGCTGGTACACTGGCTCTACATCACTGTAGGCTCTGCACACCTGTACTCATGTACGGGGTGGATGTTTGGTGGCCAGCTCTGGACAAGGTAACTTAAAAAAGTAAGATTGAGAGGGTGCAAAGAACGGCCTGTATGCTTGTTAGCGGGGCATTGAGGTCGACACCGACAAGTGCCTTAGAGGTTATGTTGCACCTTCTTCCGGTCGAAATTTTTAGCAAACAGATGGCGGCAAATACGGCTGTACGACTTGCAGCCGTCTCTCAGTGGAGGTGTCTTAGTATAGGACACTCTACTATTGTTAGATCGTTGAAGAATGAGCTGGCGAATCTTGACTACATTAAACCTACTCTACGCTTCGAAAAGCGATGTCGGACCTCCTTCCCTTCAAGGGAATCCTGGAGGGATGGACAGTTACCGGAAACCGAAGCGTTGCAATTCTTCAAACCGAAGCGTTGCAATTCTTCACAGATGGTTCCAAGCTACACGGCAAAGTGGGAGCTGGAGTATTCTGTGACAGATTAAATGTAAACATTTCTATTCGTCTCCCTGATTACTGCAGCGTGTACCAAGCTGAAGTCGTAGCGATTGAGGAGGTCACGACGTGGTTGAAGCAAACTGTGGTATCCTCAGATGATATCGCAGTCTATGTGTACAGTCAAGCGGCGATCCAGTCGTTAGAATCGGTGTCTTTGGCGCCACGGGTGGCGCTGAGTTGTCACTCATCTCTAAATGAGATGGGTGAGCATTTCAATATCCAGGTAATCTGGGTCCCAGGTCACTCGGGCGTCATGGGGAAATGCAGGGCGGATGAACTTGCTAGGCATGGTACGACTCTCCAGCTGCAACCGGAAAGGGCAAGTCTGGGGAGGGCAATCACAGCGCTGAGACAAGCACTTGGGAAGCAGGCGCTATCCTCAGCGGGGGAAAGGTGGTCTAACACCCTCACCTGTAGAGTTGCAAGACAAGTTTGGCCAAAGCTGGACTTGGGGCGCACTAGGGCATTAATATCCCTACGCAGACGTGAATTAAGAACGGTCGTAGGAATTCTCACGGGACACTGCCTTTTTGGAGAACATGCAAGAAGGCTGGGTCTGGAGGCAAATGACTTCTGCAGAAGCGGCTTGGACGAAGAGGAGGAAGAGACGTTGGTCTACTTCCTTTGCTCGTGTCCAGCATTGGCATTCAGAAGGCACAAACACTTGGGTAAGTTCAGGATGGACTGCCTCTCGGATCTCGAAAACATTAAAGTTCGGGACGTCTTACACTAAATAAGTAGCTCGAAATGGTTCCAATAGGGGTAAAGGGGATATAATCTATGGTATCACATTGGACCGTCACCGGTCTAAGTGTGCCTAAGCAGCCACTCCAACCTAACCTAACCTACCATATATCAAGGCTTAGCTGTTTTTTACAATTTTCCGCTATATTTTCATTAACACTTCTAGTTTTTAATTTCATATTGCAATGATTAACTTAATTAAAAAGATTTTGGTAAATTCGAAATAACTCTTAACTAATTTAGACGAGAACGAGGCAATTCCAAGCAAAATTTTTACAAAAAATTAATTTTATTATTAATTACTTCAATTTACGAGTATATTGTATTTGCGGAATATTCTCATCTTTTATCTGGTGCTTCGATTTTAATCAGGAAGCCATTGCTACAAATCCCAAGGCAGTGGACCAAAAGAATTACCGACAGAAACAAACAATAATTGTAAGTTAGTATTCCACCATATGGACGAAACTGGAAAAATCAAATATTTATGAAATCGACAAACATAATTTCAAATAGAAACATTTTAAACCCTCCATCAAAAAATACTCTATTATGAATTGTAGACATTTCCCACCGGCATTAAGCTGACTCTGACGAGAGTATGACGACGATGAAAATAAATCGTATTTTCCTTGTGCACAAAAAACAAAACGTAGAAACTATAAAACGAGGAAAATGAAGAAAATACAAAAAAGGTAAGTTGATGACATAAGAAATATGCCAAAGTTCAAGTTTTCATCATTGAAATATGGTATTCGAGTCTGAATGTAGTATTATAGTAAACATTGTGGGGGAGAAAATTTGTTTTGTTCAAAAATAAAATTTAATATTTTCCATTTGTCCCCCTCTTCAACGTCGTCTTGTGCCTTTAAACTTGTGTTTTGATTAAAAATTTAGTTTTTTTTTATAGGATTTGTATCCATCTCTGGATCTATAAGTGCGTAAAGGTTAATGCGTGACATTTAAAAGAAATCAACGAAATACGTTGTTGTTTTATTTAGTAATTGCTTCTTCTATACACTGTATATAAATAATTAAAATTTAGGGAAACAACAACAACAACATCTATATTCTTATACATGAGCAAACCCCAAAAAAATGTTTTTTTTTATGTTTATGATTGATTTAATGATTCTAGTGATAAAAAATAAGGGAGCATAACGTATTTTTGTTTTAAGGGAGGATAAGCTTTTCTAATTTTTTCCACTTTTCGTATTTTTCATTTATTTTTATTTTTGATTGGAATGACCTTTTCGGTCTCTCCGCATCGTAATTATGTACCTTTCATTTCAAGATACTGTTTGTTTATTTCGTATAATCAAAGATTAAAAGTTCGTCTTGAATGTTTTAGCAGGTTGATTAAATATCATAATTACGGGTATACGCTTTTAATAAATAACAAAACAAAGTTTTTTTTTTTTTGGGATAATCTACTGTGTGTGACCTATGACATTTAAAAATCTTCTATTGAAATTAAAATTTTAGGGGAATACAATAAAGGCTCAATCAGCGAAAAATTATAAACTTAAAAATTTTAATGGAACCATTGTTTTTGACGTTTAATGAAATAAATTTGAATATTTTAAATTATTTTATTGTCTCCAAAATAATTAAAAATAATAAATAACAAATTATGTACTATTGTTTATGTGCAACCAAAATGGGACAAAGCTATACATAAATAAGAAACACAAAATTTTCGCATTTTTACCACTTAGAAAAAAATTAGCTAGAAAAATGCAAAACATAAACATTGTTACGTTTTCGCCTTGTCAATCACTGGATTGTTAATAAAACAAAAACACTTCAGTTTAACACAAACGAATTTATTTATTTAACACACAAAATCACTTTTTATAATATTTGCACAAATTTTACTGATCAAGAATAGTCTAGAAACATTTAGAACAGTTTTATTATGGAAAATTCCATTTTAGTACAGTAAAACTTTGTGCTATTAATTTAACTTATTCTATTATACTCTAGGTGTCATCGTAACAATATAAATAAAATCCCATTAAATAAAAAACTTTGTATTTGAGATCGATTGGCCATAATCAGTGTATGGCTGTGTGAAGACGTGTTTCATTATCTCCTTAATTTTGTTAATTTTCTCGTGTTTTTGATTTAATTTATTTAAAAAAATTAATAGTTTGTTGTGTTGTGGGGTTTTGTATCCGTTGAGATAAAAATTTCAATATTGGTTTAATTGTTTCCCATTTGTTTTGCAATTTAAATTTTTTGATGGTTTCCTAACGTAAAATATTGTATGACACGATGACGAGAGAATTGACAGTGAAGAAAAAAATGATAGATTTTTTTTGAGTTGTGACTGTTCGAAAATGTATTGATCGAAAGTGTTGTGGCCGATATGAGAAAGGGAGAGACAAACAAAATAGAAGTAGGACAACGATCATTTGTAGATTGTCATAACTACCTATACGCTATACTTACGAGTATATGGGTACAACACAGTCTCAATTAAGTATTAAGCCATAGGAGCATTGATGCTGAAGTGTCAACCTACATATCTTTTACAGTATTGACGATTTTAGCATCACAGATTCCACCTAGTGAAAAATTTTTAAACTGAGGTAGCTGCTAATTTGACGTTCGAAATTGTTGTAAACAATTCCAATTTTGAACTATAATCACAATTTTTACCTACCAGATTGATAGTAATTGTAAATAATTCCAATTTTGGATTATAAAAACAATTTTTAATTACCGGATTGCAAAAATTTCTTTCGTCGCATTTATGAGAAATGTCATTTTGCCGGTTGCCTCATTTTAACTTTTTTCCTCGAGAGGCGCTTTTGCTACTTTTACAATCGTCAATTAATTATGATAGTAGGCATGTTCGATTCATGTTCGAAATTTGTAGTAATTTTTTATTGTTGTTATTTCAATTTGCTACCAACCGCCATATTTGAATTTTATTACTAGCCGATCGTTTGTGCTATAAAGTTAATCGAGTTTTTGTTAAATCTTTTAACTAAAATAATTTAAATTATCAGTCTAAAAATGGATGTAAGTATGCTCTAGTTGCTATTTGTTAAAATATAATTTAAATATTTATCAAAAATAAACTTAAGTATAAATATGTAATAATATGTATGTGTAATACAAATATTGGGTAGATTTCAATTTTCAATTCTAGTGAAGATGAGATTTTTGATGAAATTGAATATCGGGTATTTAATTAAATGATGTATATACACCAATAATTTAAAAAATTAAAGAATATGCAGTACCGAGAAAAACACGGATGTTCTGGAAAATTCACCAACGCGTTCCTACCTCAATGTACAATTTAAGGACTAATGAGGAAACTGAGGTTTTATTAAAAAGCTGCGAGAAGTACAAAGGCATTGCGCAAAGAGATCGAAACACTTTTTACGAGAAAGTGCATAGATAATTGCTAAAGTTAGGAGCAACGGTAAATTACCAATAATGGACAAAAATTTAATGAATTATTATTTGGGAGTAATAATCTTGCTAAATTTTATGAGTAGAGTATGCTTTTCGAATTTATGGCGACTTCATTACCAGAATATTTAGTCCAACTATTCCATATTATTTTAATGCAATAATAATGTTTAACAACAAACAATAATGTTTAAAAACAAAATTTTAGTGCAATAATAATGTTACGTAATTAATTAATTATTAAAAAATCGAGCCTCTAGAAAATTCGATTTTCATGAAAATCACCTTACTATAATTCAGCAAATTCTAAGCCACAAAAATCTAAAATCTGCAATTATGCTCTGATTATGGTGCTTGATATCTCTAAAGATAGGTGTTGGGACCTGTAATTGTTGTGTCAACGTTCATTTGGATTGCTTCATTATTCCCATAAATTAGAAAATTTGGAGCTTTATATTACAAAAAAGAAATTTTTCAGCCGCTAGGATCGAACTCTTACCATAAGAGAGCAGATTAAAACCATAGAGTTCTCGAGTTCGATCCCCGCAACTGAAGGATTTTTTCTTTGTAATAAAAATCTCCAAATTTTCTATTTGGGTGATTGCTGCTAGAGTTGATTGCCTTTTTAATTAAAAAAAGTTAATTTTTATTTACCAGGTAAGCAGAAATTTAAAAAAAAAAAAAAATTTTCATCAAAAATCGCCAAAAAATTTTGTCATTTTAACAGGCGAACAGAAATTACAAGAAGGTAGAATTGTCAGCAATATGACTTTATTTTGTATGTTCGTGTCACATAACTTGAAGTGGCAGGCTTTGATACAAAATAATGTCACGTTGCTGACAATTATGTTGTTTTTTAAATTCTCTCGCCTGGTAAAATAACAAAATTTTGTATGCGATTTTTCGACAAGTCCGAATTTATTCAGTATTTTATTTAAACGAAAAACTGAGTAGAAATTAACCAGAGGTTGAGTGGTTGGGTGTGTAAGATGAAGGAGTCGTGTGCGAAAGGTGTGGAGTTCGATTCTTGAAACTTCCGACTTCACTTTTTTTTTTTTTTAGGCAAAAATTTGATTTTTTTTTTATTTACACGAATTTATTCGATTTTTACCAATTTTTTTTGCAGCGATCTCGATCCCGATAAATCCTCTCGAATTACCTCCAATTTTTTTCATCTAAAATAAATTTTTTCGTTGGCTTTGGCTGGACTCGAACTCATGACCTTCGTCACTCCAATCCATCACCTTACTACCTCCGTTTCCACATTATATAGAAGTTAATATAAATTTGTTTGTTTTATGCAATCGTGCAGAGCAAAATAAATGTCTCTGTTAGGGCATACGTATACATTTAGTACAAAGTGTTTCTTATACAGTTTTCTTGTTATAAACAGAATGCAGATACATTTTTCGTTGCTTATTTGCAGCTATGTGGTTTTCGAAATATATTCTTACCTCAAATGTACCTACCATTTTCTTTTCGATATCGCATTAAATTCTCATCCTGTAACCATTTTAAAATTACAAAAATACAAAAAACGCATGATTGTATAAAACAAACAAATGTATATTTAACTTGTATATGATGTGGTAGCCGAGGTACAGATTCATTTGTGTTTGAGATTCTGCTTGCCTGGTATCAGAAAAATTTGTTTATAATGAATGAGTCCACTGCGCTACCACGCAACCACCTACCACCACATACATGTTTATTTATACTAACTTTGTTTGTTTTATTCAATATGAGAAATACTTTAAAATCAAAAAAATATTCTTATTATTATGAACATGGATAATCATGAATTAACATTTTTTAGCAAATTATACCCACTCTATTATTTGGACTTTCCCAGAATTCAATTTTTCGTTCTCTGGTATTATAAGATCTCTGCTATAAATAAATATTAAACAGGTGCGTTAATTTTTATAGTTTAAAAATGTGTTTGGTTCCGTTCCTGTTGTTGTTATAAAATTTCTGCTCCACAACAAATCAATCCATATTTCAAAATGTAGTTTTAATTTTTCGAGTTAAATGTATCTTCTATTTAGCCGTCCGTAGCTAAAACCTGTTTGATGTAACGGCGAATGAAATTTAAAGCAACAAAAAATCTTCTCTCCTCAAACAAATAGAAAATTTGGAGCTTTTTATTACAAAAAAGAAATCCTTCAGCCGCGAGGATCCTCCCCGAGGAGCTGTCGATCGCAACCTCTAGTTGTCTTTAAAATTACACAGGTTTATAAAAATTACTATCGGTTACGAAAATATTAAATAAATATATAACATTTTTAATTAAATAAATTATGGGAATGGAAATATAAAAAGCATAAAAACGAATTAAAAATAAACGTGAATTATTTGTATTTAAATTCCTAAAAATAAAATAAATACTTTGTACAGAATTTCTTATAGATTGGGTAAACGTAAATTACGTTTACATAAAATAGACAATACTTCAACTGTAATTCATCATTTCCTCCTTTGTTACGAGTACCTCTTTCCCTATAAACTGTAGGCAAAGAGGTAACTATTGACTGGTGTGCATAGGCACAATTATATTGGGTGATATGAAAACTCTCCCATTACCGGCTGGGCGGGACTACCTTCACGATGATAATAGAAGAAAAATAAATAAAGTAAACAACAATACCGTACGATTGAATTTAATAAGTTCAGTGAAAGACTGCGCTGGCAGTAATCAATTTGTTATGCATGATTCAATATAACAATGTAAATGATTGGGACAACAACAAACAGAAAAATGAAAAACGAAATCACAAACGTAACACTTTATTCCCAACCAAAAAAAAGCTTAAGAAAATAAAATTGAACAAACTCAAATCTGTGGACGAACAATACCGCAAAAGCATCGGTTGTGGTTCATGCTTGTTAACATGCAATTAAAATAGAAAAAACAATCATGCATGATTGCATTCTAACTCTCTCTCTCTCTCTATTTCTGTACAATTATTTGAATCTGTTTGCAGCTAATCATCGATGGGTTGATGATTATTAAAAACATAGTATTTAGGTATACTGGAGTTTCAAGATGTTGACGTTGACTGAGAGAGAGTAGTGCTGTAGCTCCAAAACATAAAGTTTATGACCAAGCCTAACCCTGTCTCCCACCTTTTTTATAGAAGGAAAGGAATATTAATATTGTAGACTTGACTCGGCTACAGACACATAGCACAAGGCAACATAGTTTTAAACTATATGTCCGTTAGATTCTTATTGTTCTGGAAGCTTAGATCGGTAACTCAGGTATCTGTAAAAATTCAAATCAAATTAATCAGTTATTCTAATGTCGCGTTCGATTCGTCTTCTACCCATCTCTGAAAAAGCAATCGAATTGCCTGTTTTTATATACATACATGTGCGTGTGTTTGACATCTGTAAAAAATATTATTGACGTTTTTGAAAATAGATTTTTTCTGAAAATGACAGTACTAGTTGTTGGTATTAGCAAAAGAGGGGTAAATCTGCCAAAAAATCGAGATTCATAATGTTTTCATTTCTTTTCTTAATTAGATATAAAGCTTCACTGTTTAACTTGGATCGTTCAATTCATTGTTGCTGCATTCGCCGTTGCAGGGTTCGTCGTTGCTGATTCTTCTTTGCTTTGATTGTTTGTTTTTATTATTTTGTTTATTCTTCTTCATGTGATTCATGATAAGGTATCCACATCTTCATATAATCGGCCCAATTTTCGCGACTTTATATGGTCCTATGAATTTTGTTCCAATTGTATTCCCTCCTATAAATTGTGTTCTTTTTATAGCTACAAGATTTGCAATGTTGTATTTTGTAGGTAGTCAGGTCATCTCCTTTTGTTGTAGGTCTTCTTGTTCTCTTCCTGTATTTTTGCTGTTTGTTGTCTTGCGTCTTCCCTCAATGTGTCCCGTTATTGTTATAATTTTGGCTCTTCTCCCGCTCGAGTTGATTGAATTCGAGTTGATATATGTACATCTGAATTTTGTTGGAGTACTTGTACCAACTTGTCTCTGGATGTTCAATAGAGGCTTTTGTGAGGACGGATAGTAACCACTCGGTTTATTCTCTCCAACTGACCATTTCCCCATCTTATTCCAGTAGTAATCATTCCATCTCTGATATTGTTTTCTTCACAGTATTTGTTGAACGATGTTGAGGTGAAGGCAGTACCCCTATATGTAATGACGTGTTGCGGATTACCAAAAATAACCTGTATGGCTTCTAATTTGTTCAGCAGCACGGATGTCGTCGTGGTTTTTGTTGGATATAACCATACATATTTCGAAAATCCATCTACAATAGAAAGAATAAATTTGTATTGTTTAGATGTGCTTACCATAGGGCCAATATGGTCGATTTGAAACGCCATTAGAGGTACAATATCTTTTGGTAACGGATCAATGAATCCTTCTTATTTGCCTTTTTCCTTTCCGTGCTAAAATACAATGAACACAGTTGCGCCTACAACTTTCGCAGAGTTCTTTAAGCTTTGGGATATAATATACGTTTGAAATAACTTGCATCATTTTCTGGGCTCCAAAATGTCCATCTTCGTGTATCTTCCTTACCACTTCTGATTGCTTTCTCAAAGTTGCTTCCTTCCTTCATTGTCGATATTAAATATGATACCATGGCCCAGAAGTTAATGATAATCTTTCGTCTTTCATTTCGCTTGATTACCCGAAAGATTGCTTATTGCCAGAAAGATGGAAAAATGTATAACTAATAATGGGCAATAGTTTGAATAAAATACTCTTAACCATTATCAAACGATGAACGTGTAATTTTTACTAAACATGTATGAAATTTGTATGGTTATGAATTGGATGTTGTTGACAGATGTGCAAAGAAAACAATGGCGCCGATGATACGGTTTGTCGAAAGAAAGGTACATTGACATGTGGTGCCATATATTGGTAAATGCCGGTTTCTACAGATCTGGTATAAAATTAAATAACTCAAACATTAAACAGAGAACTTCAGTCAAATAGCTGGGAATCAATATAGATCACTTTTGTTACATTTATCCACATATAAAAATACAACTAGAAAAGGCTAGACGGGCATTCATGAGTTGTAGACGAATTTTCTACTCAAAATAATTCGACAAGAAGGTAAAAAGGATATGTTACCAGTCTCTAATCAGATCAATAATTACTTAAGGTTGTCCAGTTTGAAGAAAATGCATTCGATACTACAGAGGACAACACAGAAAAAAGGCATTATGATGATTTCGCAACTGACAGAATTAATCTGCAAATTATCGAACTGATACGAAATCATATAATATGAACAACAACTAATGTAATACATCATATTCAACGAAGAACAAACGAAAAAGGTTTTGACAGAGAAACGTTCAACAATTTTTTGGTAAGCGGAAGATATACTACAGCGTTCAAGAGAAAAGAGTACTAACAATTTAGGAAACAAAAGGAAAAATATTGGTAGTTACAATAAGCATGATAAAGGACGACATTATCGATTTGTCATGATTTAGTATTTTTTTTTTTTTTTTTTGGTTTTAATCTATGCAATCTGTTCTGGGGGCTCAAGGCACTCCCAACTCTTTCGCAGTTTACTTTTACCGTCCTACTTTACGCAGTAGTAGCCAAATCGAGGACGTCCGGCTATAGACCCGTTTTGTATGCCAACCTATAGTGCTAACATGAAAGGTGGGTCGGGCCCATGGATTCTGCACTCTCAGCAGGGGGTCATAGATATGTTCATCTTCATCACCGATCGTAATCAGATGATGAAAAATCCCTTTTGCATCCCGCCCCTATAGGGATTCGAACCCGGTACCTCCCGATCCAACCGCCGCAGCTTTAACCACTGCGCTGTTTGGTCGGTAATTTAGAATTAAGTAACACATTTCAAATTAGAGTATAGGCAAAGTAGCATAAATAGACTAACGGCACTTTTAGTCAGGTAATTTTTTGTGCGAAAAAAAAAATAAGGAATTAACTTGAGAACTTTAAAGGTCATAAGTTTTTATATAATTGTAAAAAAAAAATAAATAATTAAAACGATCCTGAGTTGTGAATCCATGCATGTGTTGGCCGTCGTTAACCAGATTAACCGTTGTTACATTTTCATCGCTGCTTAAATTCCTTATTATTACCATAAATATATTTGCAACTGTTTTAGTGGGAGCAAAAGGGATCAAATGGCCACGATAAATCTGACCGACAAAAATGGCCGGTTTGTCTGGCCTAATTTGTAAGGTTGTAAAACTTGTACAAACGAACTCATCCCCTCACTTCTATTATTCTTGACAATTTTTATCTGTACCGTTTTTCGCTTGTAATTTTTAGCGATAATTTTAAATTTTCATCTGCAAAGTAGTTGAATCACATACTCATATTCAGCCACAACTTCGGTTTTTTGAGCACAATGCCTTATTAAGGTTCGTCGAATATAATATATATGTTTTAAAATGGTGTGGTTTGCTCCTATATACCTCTATATACCTTAGTTACCTCGCGCCTGGAATTTCTATCTAAAAATAAAAAAAATTAACATTTTTATGAAATGAACCCATTCGAAAATTCTTCAATCAAACATTTTCAACAGAAACTTAAAATTTTTTCTAAATTTATTTCGTAGATAATTACAAAAATTGTTGTAGCCTAGCAACTATGTATAAATAACATTCTTCGAGTAATCCATTATGAGCACACATGAATAAATTCCCGAAAGAAAATCATCATTTTGGTAATAACCATTCATCATTTTCATAACGTAAAATTGGTTTATCCGTTAATTTCTCACCATAAACGTTCGTCAACCGTTTCAACACCTCCGCCTGAATCATATCAATTTGATCTATGGGACAATAATCATCAGCTGTTGACCGTGAAATTGTCACCAAAATCGGATGATGGATTTGAATTTTTCGCAAAAATATTTCAAACATTTCCAGTAATTTGTTTATCTCGCTGGGCGTTGATTTATGATGTGGTAATTCAATTTTATCAATAGTACAACCAGCATTATACACTAATAGCCAATCGATATCGCTATCATCGTATTGGTCAGTCAGCATTTTTATTAGGTCGAATATTTTTTGGCGATAGCATTCGGTTTTGATGGTCCATTTGAAATCATCAACGTGACGTTCAACATTCAATTCATTAAATATCAGTTCGAGTTCGTCTAATTGGGTTTCACGATTCTTTGAAATTTCCCAAATCTCCGATGGTTTTCTATCGATTTCTTCGAAATCATAATCGAAAAGTGGTCTCAATATATCGAGCAGTTTAACTTTTGGATACAATCCTCGGAATGGATTGAGGGTGCTGAAAAAATCGAGATCTACATCCAAAATGAAATTTTCACTGGTGATCGGATCAAAAACGGTTTCAAAATTTTCATCTTCATTCAAATCGTCTGCAGTGTGATCTAATGTTCGCACAAATAGTTTCACTAATCTACGATTTATCATTTCGGTATCCGGTGCATAAGTGCCTTCAGACAAAAAATAACCTTCCGGCGAATTCGTTCGTATCCTTCCATACGAATCGCCTATCAAAAATTCATAATCTCCATTTGAAAATTGTTGTGCCCATTGTGGCTTCATCCATACAACATGATTTACATGTCCTCCGTAACACATTGGCATTATCCAATTCTCGATGCTAAGCTCATCGAGCAGCTTTTCCTTATCGTACACAAATTCGGCGGGCATAGTTCTTGGTATCGTTAAATCTGGGTGCGAATCAAAATGTAGAAGATAGTTTTTTTGGAATTTTAAATGTCGCGACCCCAGTGAACGGTAGATAATTTCCAGCACCTCATTATGATTTTCCACTATAAAAATTGGTATTTTGGCAAATTTTTTTAACTGTACAGTTTTTGATGATTGTGTAGACATCTTTATGGCACTTCAAGTATAGTATCTATAAATAAAATAAAAAAAACAAAGAAACAAAAATTAATAATTATTTTAATGTCCTTTGACCTATACTATATTTATTATACAATACAGACATGCGCGATTTCGTGGTAAAACCCCTATAAAATACCATTAAGCAAAAACAAAAAATTATACAACTTTTGTTTATTATTATTAGATGGCTGAAGAAGTGCTTTGTTTTGTTAAATAATTTTATAGCGAGAGGATAATAAAAAAGGAAATTGAATGTTTTTTACGTACATAAAATAAAAATCACGATGTACACACTTAATGAATTTGTGTTGGCACATTGAATACAAAATACGAATCAACGTCATATTTGTATGTAACTTTTTAATTAAATTTATAAATACACATTGGAAAATTATTGTAGCGGCAGCAGTAGCGCAGAAAGCCAACCCAAACATAACAATTTATGAGGAATTTACAGAAATTACGGTTTCCTTTCTACTTAATGTTAAATGGATGATGTGAGAGAAACGCGCACAGAGTACCTCATGAAAACTCAAATAATTGATTCGAGTTATAATTTTAGAAATGAAATTTTTGTTGTTTGTTTTTAAGCAACGGAAGGGAATTTGTGATTAATTTTATGTAATTTTATGAATTTTCTTTGTAATATATGAAAACAATCAAACAATCGAAAGTCGCCTTGAAAGGAAAAAATCGCTCCCGCAACTTATCCATAGAGGTTCCAAGAAACGGAATCGGAACACAATTGCCAAAAAAATGGAAAATCTGCAATTGTGCCCCGATTGCGGTTCTTAATGTCTCTAAAGTTGCCTTTATAGCATTTGCGAGCAAATTCTTCCAACGTCCCTTTACTGCAGGAATTTCACCGTATGATTTTCTTTGATCTTTCAATTTTTGAATGAACGTTCTTTCCTCTGGTGGACAATCGATGTACCGCCCCCTCCACCATTAATAAACAAAAATCGTTTATTTATATTTATTTTATCAAATTTAATTAAACTACAATGTTTCCTTTTCAATAAATACTAGTTGATCAATTCATTTTAAACACAAAATATCAAAAATAATTTAAAGAATATATTAAGTATTACTACTGCGCAAATAAAATGAAGTGCCAGCTGATTCTATTTTATAGTTCTAGAACGAAGTACAACTACTCTACACTAGATGTCCCATCAATAAAGTAAAGGTTATTATTGAATATCGAGTTGTTTTATTTAATTGGTGTCCTTAATTTTCTGAGCACGACTGTGCATTTGACCCAGTCAACAAAAAATTAGTCAGCAAAATCTTTTAATGGATTCATACAAGATTCGTCAACGTTGGAAACTATCTTTTGATGGCAGCGACAAGACAAATGTACATGATTTCCTATACCGCTTAGAACAAATGGCTTTAAATGATGGGTTTCCACAAGAACTACTACCTAGGGTGGTGCACTACTTTTTGAGCAATACAGCAGAAGACTGGTATTGTATATACAAACAAGATCATGCAAATTCTACCTGGCCAGACATGAAGAATTCAATGAGATCATTTTTCAGTTCAAGCAATTTTGACGAGGAAACGCAAGAGCAAATAATACGCAGGTTTCAAGCAAATAAAGAACCTTTCTCGGATTTTGTATTATCCATACAGAAATTAAACTCACGATTGCAAAATCGGTTATCAGAAAAAAAACTAATCTATAGGCTCTGCCAAAATATGGTTCCAGCATTGAGAAATGTCACACTCCCTTTCCATAATACGATTAAAACAGTGGAGGAACTAAGAAGAATATGTCATAACTACGAAAAAATGTGGGAAGAAACGGGGTACGATCCACGGCGATTTGAAACAACTCAAAAACGCAGACAAGTGATAAATGAAATGTTTACACCAAACCAAATTCTGACCAGATCAACACCGTTTGTATCCATATCTACGTTACCAGACCATCAAGACTGCCAAAGTAACAGACAACATTCAAACGAAGAGGTAAATGAAGTAGAAGCATTTCAAGCAGGAGGTGCTAGTTCAAACAAACCGACAACGTTAGTATGTTGGAACTGTAAGGATCTGGGCCACAGGTATCAAGATTGTACGAAAGAATTTCTAGATGTGTTTTGTTTTGGATGTGGTGCAGAGAACGTGAGAAAACCTGCGTGTCAAAATTGTATTATGTACTCAGCAAAAAACATGCGTGCGAGTGCGGGAATGTCGAGGGATTTGCACTCGGGAAAGAAGGCTTGAATACCGATACTAAGAAAAAATCATCACAGCCACTATACCTCGAACAAAAATATTTAAACAACCAAAGTAACAAGGTTAATAGATCATTCAACTACTTCCGTGAAAAACGATCTCTAATAAAAAATTGCATTTCCTCAGTGCTTACCAGGCTGTGTAAAAATGACCCTAGACCATATGCAGAAGTTACAATCGCGTCAAAAACTATGCGAGGGTTATTGGATAGTGGCGCATCAGTGAGCGTGTTAGGTAAAGGTTCACTACAATTTTTGTCCGAAGCTAGCATTAAATACCAAAAATTAGGATCATACATAAGAACCGCAGATGGTACAAAAAATAGGATTGAGGGTTATGTATGGCTTCCAGTTCAGTTTGGGGATATGAACGAAGTGGTAAAATTCTGTATCGTTCCAAGCCTACAGTCACCACTCTACCTAGGGATTGATTTTTGGGAAAAGTTTCAAATATTTCCCAGTGTCGGTAATGTTAGAGTAGCTGAACTGTTGTCCCCGGAAACTGGCAACCAACATGCCCTTTCTCAAATTGAAAAACGTAAACTAGACAGAATTATTTTAAATTTTCCTTCGTTTATAAGAGATGGATTAGGCAAAACAACGCTACACGAACATGATATCGAAATAATAAAAAATTGCAAACCAATTAAACAACCATACTATACCATCTCACCAGCTATCCAAAAGCACGTTGATGCTGAAATTGATAGAATGCTAGAATTGGGAGTAATTGAAGTCAGTAAAAGCTCCTGGAGCTCACCTGTTACAGTAGTGCCTAAACCAAACGGTAAATACAGGATATGCTTAGATGCACGTAAGCTGAACGCAGTTACCGAAAAGGATGCCTACCCTTTACCATTAATCGATGGATTGTTGGGCCGGTTGTCCGCGACTAAATACATTACAGGACTGGACTTGAAGGACGCTTTTTGGCAGATTCCGCTTGCGGAGTCTGCCAGAGACAAGACTGCTTTTACAGTACAGGGACGGCCACTCTATCAGTTCAGGGTGATGCCGTTTGGGTTGTGTAATGCAGCCCAGTCAATGTGCCGGTTGATGCATAAAGTTATTCCGCATGAGCTACACGACAACGTCTTTGTTTATCTTGATGACTTGCTCATCGTCACCGGTACATTGAAGGAGCACCTTGAGTTGTTAGAGTTGGTAAGCGACAGACTACGGGCAGCCGGTCTTACAATTAATGTTGAAAAGAGTAAATTTGTAATGCGTGAGATTAGGTATTTGGGTTATCTTGTAGGAGAAGAAGGACTGAGACCAGACCCAGGAAAAATAGCTGCTATAATCGACCTACCGGCACCAACAAGTGTTAAGCAAACAAGGCGGATACTAGGAATGTGCGGTTGGTATAGGAGGTGTATAGCAAATTATGCAGACATAACCGCTCCTATTTCCAATTGTCTGAAGAAAGGAAAATTCATATGGTCCAATAAAGCACAAGACGCATTTCAACAATTGAAAAAGTTACTAACCACAGCTCCAGTTCTTGTAAACCCAAACTTCAACGCACCTTTCTTTAATAGGTGTGATGCAAGTACTGAAGGTGTCGGTGGGGTATTATACCAGAAAGATGATGACGAAAACGAGCGACCAATTGCGTTTATGTCGCAGAAACTCAACAAAGCACAAAAAAATTACTCAGTTACAGAACTGGAGTGTCTTGCCGCTATTTTATCAATCAAGAAGTTTAGAGCTTATGTAGAAGGGTACGAGTTCACACTAATCACAGACCATGCTAGTCTAAAGTGGCTGATGAACCAAAGGGATCTTAGCGGCAGATTAGCAAGATGGAGCCTCAAGCTTCAGGGTTATAAATTTAAAATTGAGCACCAAAAAGGAAAAGATAATGTCGTACCAGATGCACTGTCTAGAGTATTTTGTGATTCACAGGAAGAGTTCGAGGAAAGTTACCCGGAAACATTGAACCAGATCAGCGTGGACTCAGCTGATTTTGATGACCCAGAATACAAAGAGCTTCTTGGAAAGATAGAAAGTGAACCGAATAAATTTCCAGCATTTCGTGTATCTGAAAAACAAATTTTCATCCGGCTGGAGCCTAAGAAAAACAGTGGCCTAACAGATCTTTCAGTGTGGAAACTATGGATTCCAACCAGCATGCGCACATAACTGATCGTAAAGGAACATAATGACCCTATTTCATCACATGGGGGTATTCGGAAAACCCTGGAGAAACTAAGAAGGTTTTATTTTTGGCCTGGAATGCCTAAACAAGTGAACGAGTTCATAACCAAGTGTGAAATATGCAAAACAACGAAACCTACGAACTCATTGACAAGACCGCCAATGGGGAAACTGTATGCGACGGAAAGACCCTGGCAACGTATTTATGTGGATTTACTGGGCCCATATCCTCGCTCCAGTTGTGGTAAAACAATAATACTTATTGTTCTGGATCATCTAACAAAGTTTGTTTTACTGAAGGCACTTACAAAAGGTACAGCGCAACAAATTACAGATTTCTTATGAAATGAGGTATTTCTGATTTTTGGGGTTCCTGAAACAATCCATTCAGATAATGGGGTTCAGTTTAAAAGCAAAGAGTATAAAGAACTTTTATCAGAATTCGGTGTGTACGATACAAAAACCGCGATTTACTCACCACAGTCAAATGCGTCTGAACGAGTTAATCGTTCAGTGATCTCTGCAATTCGTGCATATATAGGTGAAAAACACTCAAATTGGGATAAACACTTAAGTGAAATAGCATCCGCACTGCGCAATGGGGTCCACGAAACGGTGAAACATTCTCCACACTTTCTAATGTTTGGATATCACAAACTTCACCACGGCGATGATTACAAAATATTACGTAAACTTGGAGACGTCTCAGAAGGAGAAATAATGTTGCCACTACCAACAAGGCTTTCACTCATTCATAATGAAGTACAGACTAACATTGTTCAGGCTTTTGATCGAAGCGCAAAGCGTTATAATCTTCGAACAAAACCTGTTGACTACAATCTTGGGCAAAATGTATTTGTACGTATGCATCCCCAAAGTGATGCAGCAAACAAATTTTGTGCAAAATTTGCGCCCCAATTTATAAGTGGGATAGTCAATAAAAAAATTGGAAACGTGATGTATGAAATAAAGAACAAATCTGGAAAAATACTTGGGATATTTCATACAAAAGATATTCGGTTATAAATGCTAAATGATCGTTTCTCAGCTTCATCGCCACTGCAGTATTCCGTGTAGAATGAACCTGCCCTGTTACGACTGGAGTAAATAAATTAAATTATTGTGGTTCAAGCAACGGTACGGCACGTAGCCCATATTCTGTAGCCGTTTGTGATTTAAATATATATTCCGATATCGTTAGTGTTATTGTATTATATAATACATAAGCGATACATATTCTTGTTTTTTTTATTTTATTTTTAAGCGGGAATTCCTCATCAATAGATGTAATTGTAAATCTGTGATTTCTCTTAGTGATGTTCGTTCAGACCAATTGATTGTATTGTATATTATCTCTAATGGGAATTGTTTTAGTCATATATTTTTTTTTTGTGAGGGAATATGTATGTTATTCCGAATTTCTAGTGTAGGGGAATTAATATATTAATATTAGTATTACCTATACAAACTGATTACAAATAAGTTATATAATTACTTGTACATAAGAACAAATTGGTATGACAAGAATATTTAGAAAAAATAATAATTAGTTATGTCAGAGAGGCCACTGCGGCTATAGTGTTATTTATTGGGAAATAAAATTGGTTACTTTGTTGTGTTTTATATTTTCTTCTGGAACAGTTTTTTTTTGGTAATTGTTTTTTTTAAACTTTACCTATTGCCATACTACCAAAGTTAAATATAATTATAGGGTGTATAAAACGTGCACATAATTGTTAAAGTTCATACCCCAAAAGGGCAAAAGTATTTAACAAAAGTCCTTTTATTACTTAAACGGGTAAGAATCGCTGTGCAATTTAGTGAGTTTGGTACTTTGTTGAAATTATTATTTTCTTTATCAAGATGGGATCCGTGTGAACAGTCAACGGTGAAACTGGGAAATAAATCAAAAAGTTGTTGGATATATACATAGTGCTATAGTTTTGCGGGTGAGTTTTCTCTGTTGCTGGTTATTTCTGGGATGGTTTGGCTTATATATTTGTTCTTGGTTTGTACAGGGCCTCATTAGCCACTTTGAATTGAATAAACCGTAAATGTTTATTTTCTACAAATATACCTGATCATATGGCTTGGATAAAACAACAGAGCGACTGACGCATCCAGAAACAACAGATCTTCAATAGTGTGACCTTGATCAGTAATTTTAAGATCAAGTGTAAAGTGTATTATTTATTTCAATTGTTTTTTTTGGTTCTTAAATCTTGTGTTTAAATTATTAAATTTCTTTTGTATTCTTAAGTAAACACATAGCTACTTAATTATTTAAATTTCTTAAAGTAATTATATTTTATGGTAAAGTGAGTGGTTGTGATCGCAACAAGTAACAATTTTTTTTCAGAAGGTACAAACCATAAGGAGCCATCGAGTACTCAATGGATACTTAGGGGTGAGTTTTTTTAGTTTTACAATAAGGTTACAATTATTTACAACACACTTAACCATAAAAATATATTTAAAGAAAGCATCATAGCTGTTTCAAAAAAATTTCTATGTAGTCTAATATTTTATTTAAATATAATTAAGTGTTAGTTTAAAATATAAAAAATGGAATAATCGTTTTTTTTGTTGTTGGTGATGAGTAAAGTTTCGTGGTGGATCATATAGCTTTCAAAGTAAATTTTTGTTTCTTCAAAATGTTTCTTTTCCTCTCAACACGATTTTTTTGTGGTGTCTTAGTTAATATGGCGGCAAAGAACCCCCTAGAGGCCACTGAAGTCTATCCCTATCAAACGTGTTGGCCGACCATAAAGACGCGTAACAAGCAGCATGGAAATAAATATCTAGGCTAAAACACCAACCTGTGCCAATTAGCGATCCCTAAATTCTGGAAAAGGACGCATTGCGTCTTGGAAACTGCACTGAAGGTTTTACTTAAGGTTCCAAATATGAAAAAGCGGCCGAAATTATTTAATTATTTAGCAAGGCGGGGATTTGAAACGCGCGAAATCATTATACCTCTGACAAAAATGCTATCCAAGCAAGTCATTTATTTTTGGTAAAATATAAATATTATTTTTCTGACCAAAATTGCTGAACCAAAATATTATTTTTTAATTATAAAATTTTTAACAAGGTTACTTTTTATGCACCTACTATTTATTTATTTATTAGCTTTTAAGCACGTATAGTAATTTTGCCTTAACAACACATTATTTTGATGATAAAATTTTGTGCACAATTTATTTATTAAAAATACAATTAATAATATCGCAACACAGACCTCGGCAATTTTCTCGACTTCTCCATTTATAAAAAATAATGAAAGTACACGTACACGTATATGCTCAAAAAACTTTCCCTGCAACCCACTTCTTATGTCGGATATGCATTTCAAATGACTACTGGGTTCGCATTCTTGAATTCAATCGAAAAAAGTCATTGGTATCTTTAGTATGTATCTTTAGGTGGCATCTAAAAAGGTTAACAGAAAATTTGATGGGGTCAACACATGGTTATATATGATAATAAAGAATGCAACGCCTATGGACAGGTTTATGAATTTTGGATAGCCATATAATTTCGAAATCTCTCGGTGGTCTAACTCGTGAGTTTTTTCTTTATATCTAAATCTATCTTGGCAGATTGTTCCCATTATTTTACTATAAAATGTATTTGTGTTTAAATTCGGGATTAATTATATTTATAGCTAAAATTTTAAATAGTTTTTAAAATACTAAGAGTGCCAAACTATTATACAATATTAAACAGTTTGTTTGATTTAAGTTATTGGCTCAAGAAAATCAAAATAAGAGGTTTTTAAGAGAAATGGTCATTTAAGTATAGAGGAGTCTGATGATGCGTTTAGAGATAATTTCAATTTAATACTACCTTGATCAACAAGTTCTCGGAATAACCACCGTGTGGCGCTCCCATCGTTCCGATTTGAGTTCTGTTTTTTTGTTAAGTTGGTACATCTGTAGTTGATATTCCCTCTAAATCTTAGCGTCATAGCTTGACATTTGCAAAAGTTACGTAGTCAAGAGTACATCTATCTCTGTGTGTGTTGGCCATTATTTACAATTTTAGACATGATTTGCGAGGCTGAATCCGACGAGACGTGGGTTTATGAGTACGACACGCAATCCAGACATCAGGCAAGTGAATGGCGTTCACCAAAAAAAAAACCACGTCGTTTTCAGTGAAAAAAGAAGGCAATGCTCACGGTTTTCATGGATTACAACGGTGTAGTGCATCATACATTTTTGCCAGAAGGCCAGACCGTAAACAAAGAGTATTATTTGGGCGTTATGAGACGTTTGCGTGAAGCAATTCGCCGAAAGAGACCAGAATTGTGGGCAGAAAACTCGTGGATTTTGCACCATGATAACGCACCGTCGCACAGAGCCATCATTATTCGTAATTTTTGGACGAAAAATGCAACAAATACCATCCAACAGCCACCGAATTCACCTGATTTGGCTCCCTGTGACTTCTTTCTGTTCAATCGAGTTAAAAACCCATTACGGGGAACGCGTTTCAGCAGCCGAGAGAAAATAATGGAAAAATCGCCAACACACACAGAGTAGATGTACTCTTGACTACGTAACTTTTGCAAATGTCAAGCTATGACGCTAAGATTTAGAGGGAATATCAACAACAGATGTACCAACTTAACAAAAAAAACAGAACTCAAATCGGAACGATGGGAGCGCCACGCGGTGGTTATTCCGAGAACTTGTTGATCAAGGTAGTAAGTTTTTTATCGGCGCTACTTTGGTCTTGGATGCAACAAGAGTCACGTTGATATCTCCATCGTTGTTCATGCTCCTAGCGTAGACGACTGCTGCATAAGCTTTTTCAGACGCATCGCAGAATCCATGTAAACTGAGCGGTAATTGACCATCGGAACAAAGCCATCTAGGTATAGATATTAATTCTAATGAAGGAAGTGCAGTTTTAAAATCCTGCCATTGCGTGGCTAGTATCTGAGGTAATGTTTAATCCCAAGAAAGGCCTGCTACCCAAAGGTCTTGCATGATTAGTTTAGCTATTATAGTAACTGGTGCTAACCATCCTAGAGGGTCATAGATTTTTGAGCTCTCTGAAAGTAGACTCCTTTTGGTAACGTTTCTGTTATCAGACTCCGATAACGAAATGCGAAATCCGAAGCTGTATGTGGCAGGATTCCAACGAAGGCCGAGTGTCTTTATTGTATCATCAAGCTTAAATTCCAAGATTCCAGTATTCCGCAGATTTGTTGGTACGGCGTTTAGTAGGGCTTGGTTGTTGGAAGCCCACTTTCGGAGGTTAAAACTTCCACATCTGAGCATTGTTATAAGCTGTTTCTGTGCTGATAATGCATCGTCGAGCGTATTGTTTCCAGATATGAGATCGTCAACATTGAAATCAGTGAGAGCGATTTCCTTCGCGATTGGATATCTATGGGCTTCATCTTTCGCTAATTGTTGCAAGGTTCGCACCGCTAGGTAGGTCGCTGCCGTAGTGCCATAGGTCACGGTTGTAGGTTTGTATTCTTGCAGCTGTTCTCCAGGAGACTTTCTCCATAAAATTCGCTGATATTCCGATCTTCTTCATTCTTATATTTTCGCCAGCGTAAAAGTATGCTAATTAAGTCCTGCTGCAATGTGGGACCATTCAGCATTAATTCATTTAATGATGTCCCTGTGGATGTTTTTGCCGATGCATCGAAAACGACTCTGTGTTTTGTCGTTGTGCTCTCCTCCTTCAAGACAGCATGATGAGGAAGATAGTAGTGTTGGGTATCTCCATCTATGCTTTCAGTTTTCTTCATATGTCCTAAGGCCTCATACTCGTCCATGAATTGTTGGTATTGTAGTGCCAACTCAGGGTTCTTGGCCAGACGTTTTTCGACTTGGAGTAGTCGAGCGATGGCTGTTTTTTTTTTTTGATTGACCGAGTGGTTTAGAAACTAGTAATTCGTTATTAAACGGAATTCTTGCCTTATAACTTCCGTCGGTTAGGCGTATATGAGTTTCGACGTAAATTTCTTCACATTCCTTTTCTTCTTTTGTATGACTTCTTGGTTTATGTACTTCCTCGATTTCCCAAAACTTTTTTAATTGATTGTCAATCTCGTTGGTGGTTACAATCATTGTCTGATACATTGCCATATTGACACTAGCAGATGTATTCCCAGTAAGAATCCATCCCAGTTTGGTTTGTTGTGCAATAGGCTCATTAGGTGCACCTTTCATTAGATTCGGCATTATTATTTACCCATAGTAATCTGCACCTAATAATATGTCAATTGGACCGGGTTCATAAAACGTTGGATCTGCCCAAATAAGATTATTTGTATGGTTCCAATAATTTGGTTCAATGACCTTATCAGGTATGCTACCGGTTATGTTTTTGAACACCATAGCCTTCATTTTGATCTTGAAATTTGAAGAAAACCGCGGACTAATGATGAACTCTACTGATGAATGAGCCGTACCGGCTTCTGTCTGACCCATTCCGGCGATGTCTGCTTGAATCGGTGTTCTTGTAAGATTTGTAAGATTGAGATTGTTTGCTAACTCTTCAGTTATGAAGGTGCCTTGGGAGCCTGGATCAATTAGAAGACGGACCAAGTGTTCTTCATCATTACATGTTATTTTTACCATGGCGGTAGCTAATAAAATGCTCCCTTGCACAGCTTTATTAGCTGTTTGTAAAGTTGTTTTTTCAGGGGTTTCTTTCGGTTTTTTGGGTGCCTTTTCGTTATCGTGGAGTAGCATATGATGAAATCCATTGCATGTTGCACATCTTTTGTGGCAATATCTTCCATGATAATTCTGTAGGCAGCTTCTACACAAGGATTTTGCTCTAGCAGCTGAAGTTCGTTCCACTATCGCTAAGTTTTGGAAAGTCTTGCAACCTGTAACTTGATGAGTCCCACCGCAATAACCACAGGATGGTTCATTTGTTGTTGCCACATGCGTTGCCTTCTTTGCAATGTTTTTTTGGTTTTGTGGCTGCGGTTTCTTGTTTCCCTTTTCTCTAGTTATAGTTGCTAGAGATTGAAATCTTGATTCCAAGAAACTAAAGAAATTTTTTAACGTTTGAATTTCTTTCGGATTTTTGATCGTACTCTCATAAATACGGTGTGTTTCAGCATCAAGTTTCCTCGTTAAGATGCCTATTACTAAGCCACTCCAGTGTTCTGTCTCTACACCTAAGTTGTTTATTGCGTGTAGACATTCCAAAGCGGTGTCGTGTATTGTCCTTAACCCACTAGCAGGTTCCACCGTCAAACAGGGTAGATCTAACAATTCATTTACGTGCGTGCTAGCTAATAGCCGCTTGTCATTGTATCTGGCAATAAGAGTATCCCATGCAGTCATATAGTTGTCTTCCGATAGTGTGAGATGATTGATTAGTTTCGCTGCTTGCCCTCTTACCATGGAAAGTAGATAATATATCCTTTCTTCGTTTGACAAACTCTCATTTTGATGTACCGTTTTATTGAACAGACTATAAAAGCTTGTCCATTGCTTGTAATCTCCGTAAAATAAGGGAATTTCAATGGTTGGCAACTGTATGTTTGCATTCTTCGTGACGCCGGCTTTAGGAAATCTGTTGAACTCTATTTCCAACTTCTGCTGAATCTCAATGATGCACAACTCATATTTCGCTTGGATCTCTTCAAACAAGTTGTTTTGAAAGTATGCGTTTTCAAATTATTCGTCAGTTGCATTTGCGATTATCTCCTCGTGGTTGTTATTAAAAGAATTCCAAGCGTCTGTTAGCTGTTTTATTTTAAGCTCACAATATGGCTTGTTGAAATTCTAAGTTCCGTATTTTGTGATGCTGCTTAAATTTTGTTTCAGCATTTTTGATTTCGCCATTTGAACTTTGTAGCGCTTCTCCTGATCCTTATTATCTAACGTGACAGCTGAGATTTTATCTTCGTTTTCAAAATCATCATCGTCACCTAAAATCTGGTAGGAGGAGGCGTCTGCCACCTCGTGTTCTAAATCTGCTTTTGCCTGTTGCTTTGCTTCCTCAGTTCGGCCTGGTGCTGCTCTTATTTGAGCCTCGAGAAGTAGATTTCTTGTCTCTTCAAATACATCCTTCACCTGTTTATAATAATTTTGAATCCGATATTCATGGTCATTAGGTAAAGTATGTGTTAATTGGGCATCCACTGTGCAGAATTTGTCGTAGAGAAGTTGTAAGTTGATGAGCCGTTGTTCACAGTATTCTACTGTTTTTCTTTGCAGTCCATCCTTCTTGATATTGCTCTTTATTTTGTTGATTAGCTTTCCAGTAGAGGTTTGCTCGCGTAAGGCTTTTACCGTGTCCATTTATCCCTTGAAGTGATTAAATTCTCTGATTGGATAGCTTGGTTTTTTTTGTACTGTTTTGCAAAGGCACGGTTGTTTTGTAGCTCGAAGGACCAATGTTTGTTTCCACGTTATTTTGTGTTCATCGTTCATGTTGAGTTTCATCAAAATCGGATAAGAAATGGCTAAGTTCCTTCTTAATTACCCAAACATATTCCAGAACCTTATACACTCTACAAACCGTATATACTTCATCTGGAAGTTTATAATAGCAGGTATTGACAAAGCAATTATCGTTGCTGATTTGTTGAAGCACTATGGTTTGTTGGTAGATATTAGAGGTAAAAAACTGTTCGATCCCCTTTCGCCCCAAAAAAACAATAATGGGAACATCTTCCAAGCTGAAGACGATTTCATCCGAATCATTGAGTCCGGATGTTTTTAAACTACTAGGTCTTTATAAAAATACAACAATAGACAAACTAAATGTTAGTAATTCCAAAATAAAAGTTTCACATGTTACCTTGACCTCAAGACTGCCGTGTGCCTCAAAGATTCGGCGATTATTCTCTGATAAGAGATAGCACAAAAAGGATTCGACATCATGCTAAACCAAAGAATTTGTCGTCCCTCAGTTTAAGAATGGTCCAGTCCCTCCCTTACAGCTTGTTAGGAAAAAGATGGCGTCCTTGCGGCAATTATTGCATGTTAAATTCACAAAACAAAACCTGATCGGTTCCTATTTCATTTCTAACTGATTTTTGTTATCAATTACATCGACCTAAAGTTTTTTCTACAGTAGATTTAGTTAAGGCATATTATTAGGTTTCGATTAACGAAGATTAAATTCCTAAAACGGCAATCTGTACACCATTTGGACTTTTTGAGTGCCTTACAAATGCCGCGCAGACTGTTTTCCATATTGATGACTTGCTTGTTGCGTCGTATTCTAAGGAAGAACGTTTGCTTCATCATAAAATCGTTTTTCGATTGATTAAAAGATACAGGCTTGATTATAAATGTTAGTAAATGTGTTTTTTGCTGCGTCTGAGGTTTCTTACCTTGGTCATAAAACTTCGTGTGCTGGAATAAATCCATCCGATAAATTTTCACTTTATTAAATCGTTTCCTATTGATTTACCGCACAGGAAATTTACTATTAAATTCGCATCAAACTAAAATTAGCAAAATACTTCCAAAATACAGAATAATCCCGAATACATTTAAATATGATTTATGATTTATGTAGGTAATAAAAAATCTTCTTGTCCATTATCCATGAAACTTGTTTTGTATACTTACTTGTGTAAATTGGCTCATATTAAGGCAAAAATCGCGTGTGGAAAATTATCCCAGCGCCTAAATACGTGGGCTTGATAAAAAATATCTGTATATCGCAAACAATCGGATTAAAAACAAACGAAAAGTTTATCGCAAAAAATTAATTCGATTACATGATAGTTGTGTATACGAATAAACTATAGACTCTACAAAATATCTATCCATTGAGTCATTAAATTTTTTACCATAAAAAAACGAACTCATCAAAAACATATATCGCTATGTTATACATGGTATATGTAATATGTATATTGTATGTGTATGAGAGGAACGCCAAAACCAGACAACATAATAATGAATTTCCCACACGCAAAAAATAAAAAAATAACCGAAATGAAATGAAATGCAAAATTTATGCTGTGTAGATAATATGGTACAGATAATATGTTTGCAAGAATTATAATTAACGATAATGAAATCCCGTTTTAAGAGAGCTGGAGAGCAACAAATTCATTTATATACGTACATATACTCCAGCACATCACTCGAATTCGCGCAGAGAGTGTGGGAACTAAAATAAATGTAACACGGACGGCGTGGGTTTTTAAAAACAAAAATTTCGCTTACAAAATTCAATGATGCAACCTTAACACTTCTTTTACCTTGGAATGGTATTATTTTGCCACGCAAAAATCGACACAAAAGCATCATTCTGTGAAATAATAAATATACAACATATTTTTGCTGTGCAAAGTGTCATGACAATCATTTATCTGCCTTTATATACATATATATAGTATGTACTACCCACTATATTATTACCTGACTACGAATACAGTTAATTATAGTGTATAATGTTCAAATTCGAGTATCAAAAGATTTTTTTTTTCCGTGAAATTCCAACGCTAATTTAGACGCAAGATAATAGCGTATAGATGAAAAATTTGCTTAGGTTAGGTTGAGGTGGCGGTCCACTGGAACCAGCATAGATACAAAAATGCTCCGTAGCCATAAACATGTGCTTGGTCTAAGAAAATATTTGTTTATTCTGTCTTTTACTTGGTTTAGCTTACTTCATATAGGTAAATTAAGTATGCCTAAAGATAAAAAACCTTGCATTTGCAACTTTTTAGAAAGACTGTTCTCGCTTTGTACATAAATAATTCTTTGAATTTCGTTAAACTGAATTTCTTAATTTCCCTAATTGTTAGTAGTTTCGTCCTCTGTCTCCATCGAGCAGAGGTAAAAATGATATACTCTATATTTACTGAAATGATATACTCGTTTACCTCAGACTCTGAAGCTTCTAAATGAATTTTGATGAAACCTTTTGTCATCGGGCTTAATCCGATTTAAAACAAACTTTAACACAGTAGAAAGGCTTGTTTATTTTTGTTCTTAATTTCTTTTTTAACAAATTACAGTTTTTAAATGCAAAATAAAAAAAAAAAAAATTTGCAATTCATCTAATAATTAATATTCAGAGGTGTAACTCTATGCCCAGGGGTTTATTTGGTTGCTGATTATTAATTTATGGTTCAAATTGTATAATTCAAGATGGCTGTAATCGTCAGTTAAGAATGAGTGTGAAGTTTATGCTAAAAAAAAATAACAAACAATTACACTGTTAAATTATCTATTTTCCAATTGGAATTTAAATTTTTTGTAATTTTGGATTTTTTGTACCACCAAACAAATTCTTTTAATCAGAAAACAGGTTCTTTTTATCCTTTTCAGATAGCTATCTGTTTATATCGTTAACCAAAAGCATCCAATTGTGTTGAACATTACTATATTTCAGATAATTTAAAAGTTGACTGAATTTTGATGGTTTAAATAATTATTTTGCGCCGATCATGCAAATGTCCCGAAGGCCCCGCACATTTCGTAGAATAGCTTAGCAACATAACGGTCAATGTCACCAAGCCGATTCAATTATGATGAACTATAATATATTTCACAGTTTTTGGAATTTTTAATAATTTTCCATTAATTAAAAGTTTTATATCGCCGACCGCAGAGATGTCTACAAGGTCTTGTCCATATTTTCGGATAACTTGGCCATTTGCCAGTCTACGTGGTCAACCTTATCCAATTGTGATGAACTATACAATACTTCACAAAATTTAGAATTTTTAATAATTTTATTGGTTTTAAAAATGGTTGTATCTCCGATCACAGAGATGTCCACAAGTTCTGGCCTATATTTCTGGATAACTTGACCATATGCCAATCTACGTGGTCAATCTTATTCAATTGTGATGAAGTATAATATATTTCACAGAATTTCGAAATTTTAATAATTTTATTTGTTTTAAAAATTGTATCTCCGATCACAGAGATGTCCACAAAGTCTTGCCTATATTTTTGGATAACATGGCCATATGGCAGTCTACGTGGTCAACCTTATCCAATTGTCATGAACTATACTATACTTCACAGAATTTAGAATTTTTAATAATTTTATTGTTTTAAAAATTGTTGTATCTCCGATATTTTTGGATAATTTGGTCATATGACAGTCTATGTGGTCAACCTTGTGCAATTGTGATCATCTATACTATACTTCACAGAATTTAGAATTTTTACTTATTTTATTTGTTTTAAAAATTGTATCTCCGACCACAGAAATGTCCATAAGGTCTTGCCTATATTTTTGGATAACTTGACCATATGCCAGTCTACGTGGTCAATATTATTCTATTGTGATGAACTATACTATAATTCACAGAATTTAGAATTTTTAATAATTTTATTGTCTTAAAAATTGTTGTATCTCCGATCGCAGAGATGTCCACAAGCTCGTGCCTATATTTTTGGATAACTTAAGACCTTGTAGACATCTCTGTGATAGGAGATACAACAATTTTTAAAACCAATAAAATTATTAAAAATTCTAAATTCTGTGAAGTATAGTATAGTTCATCACAATTGGATAAGGTTGACCACGTAGACTGGCATACGGCCAAGTTATCCAAAAATATAGGCAAGACCTTGTGGACATCTCTGTGATCGGAGATACAACAATTTTTAAAACCAATAAAATTATTAAAAATTCTAAATTTTGTGAAGTATAGTATAGTTCATCACAATTGGATAAGGTTGACCACGTAGGCTGGCATATGGTCAAGTTATCTAAAAATATAGGCAAGACCTTGTGGACATCTCTGTGATCGGAGATACAATTTTTAAAACAAATAGAATTATCAAAAATTCTAAATTCTGTGAAGTATAGTATAGTTCATCACAATTGAATAAGATTGACCACGTAGACTGGCATATGGTCAAGTTATCTAAAAATATAGGCAAGGCCTTGTGGACATCTCTGTGATCGGAGATACAATTTTTAAAACAAATAAAATTATTAAAAATTCTAAATTTTGTGAAGTATAGTATAGTTCATCACAATTGGATAAGGTTGACCATGTAGGCTGGCATATGGTCAAGTTATCCAAAAATATAGGCAAGACCTTATGGACATCTCTGTGATCGGAGATACAATTTTTAAAACAAATAGAATTATCAAAAATTCTAAATTCTGTGAAGTATAGTATAGTTCATCACAATTGAATAAGATTGACCAAGTAGACTGGCATATGGTCAAGTTATCCAAAAATATAGGCAAGACCTTGTGGACATCTCTGTGATCGGAGATACAATTTTTAAAACAAATAAAATTATTAAAAATTCTAAATTTTGTGAAGTATAGTATAGTTCATCACAATTGGATAAGGTTGACCATGTAGGCTGGCATATGGTCAAGTTATCCAAAAATATAGGCAAGACCTTATGGACATCTCTGTGATCGGAGATACAATTTTTAAAACAAATAGAATTATCAAAAATTCTAAATTCTGTGAAGTATAGTATAGTTCATCACAATTGAATAAGATTGACCAAGTAGACTAACATATGGTCAAGTTATCCAAAAATATAGGCAAGACCTTGTGGACATCTCTGTGATCGGAGATACAACAATTTTTAAAACCAATAAAATTATTAAAAATTCTAAATTTTGTGAAGTATAGTATAGTTCATCACAATTGAATAAGATTGACCAAGTAGACTGGCATATGGTCAAGTTATCTAAAAATATAGGCAAGACCTTATGGACATCTCTGTGATAGGAGATACAATTTTTAAAACAAATAGAATTATCAAAAATTCTAAATTCTGTGAAGTATAGTATAGTTTATCACAATTGAATAAGAATGACCACGTAGACTGGCATATGGTCAATTTATCTAATAATATAGGCAAGACCTTGTGGACATCTCTGTGATCGGAGATACAACAATTTTTAAAACCAATAAAATTATTAAAAATTCTAAATTTTGTGAAGTATAGTATAGTTCATCACAATTGGATAAGGTTGACCACATAGGCTGGCGTATGGTCAAGTTATCTAAAAATACAGGCAAGACCTTATGGACATCTCTGTGATCGGAGATACAATTTTTAAAACAAATAGAATTATCAAAAATTCTAAATTCTGTGAAGTATAGTATAGTTCATCACAATTGGATAAGGTTGACCACGTAGACTGGCATATGGTCAAGTTATTCAATAATATAGGTCAGACCTTGTGGACATCTCTGTTATCGGAGATACAACAATTTTTAAAACAATAAAATTATTAAAAATTCTAAATTCTGTGAAGTATAGTATAGTTCATCACAATTGGATAAGGTTGACCACGTAGGCTGGCATATGGTCAAGTTATCCAAAAATATAGGCAAGACCTTATGGACATCTCTGTGATCGGAGATACAATTTTTGAAACAAATAGAATTATCAAAAATTCTAAATTCTGTGAAGTATAGTATAGTTCATCACAATTGGATAAGGTTGACCACGTAGACTGGCATATGGTCAAGTTATCCAATAATATAGGTCAGACCTTATGGACATCTCTGTGATCGGAGATACAACAATTTTTAAAACCAATAAAATTATTAAAAATTCTAAATTTTGTGAAGTATAGTATAGTTCATCACAATTGGATAAGATTGACCACGTAGGCTGGCATATGGTCAAGTTATCCAAAAATATAGGCAAGACCTTATGGACATCTCTGTGATAGGAGATACAATTTTTAAAACAAATAGAATTATCAAAAATTCTAAATTCTGTGAAGTATAGTATAGTTCATCAAAATTGAATAAGATTGACCACGTAGACTGGCATATGGTCAAGTTATCTAAAAATATAGGCAAGGCCTTGTGGACATCTCTGTGATCGGAGGTACACTTTTTAAAACAAATAAAATTATTAAAAATTCTAAATTTTGTGAAGTATAGTATAGTTCATCACAATTGGATAAGGTTGACCACGTAGACTGGCATATGGTCAAGTTATATAATAATATAGGTCAGACCTTGTGGACATCTCTGTGATCGGAGATACAATTTTTAAAACAAATAGAATTATCAAAAATTCTAAATTCTGTGAAGTATAGTATAGTTCATCACAATTGGATAAGGTTGACCACGTAGACTGGCATATGGTCAAGTTATCCAATAATATAGGTCAGACCTTGTGGACATCTCTGTGATCGGAGATACAACAATTTTTAAAACAATAAAATTATTAAAAATTCTAAATTTTGTGAAGTATAGTATAGTTCATCACAATTGGATAAGGTTGACCACGTAGGCTGGCATATGGTCAAGTTATCCAAAAATATAGGCAAGACCTTATGGACATCTCTGTGATCGGAGATACAATTTTTAAAACAAATAGAATTATCAAAAATTCTAAATTCTGTGAAGTATAGTATAGTTCATCACAATTGAATAAGATTGACCACGTAGACTGGCATATGGTCAAGTTATCCAAAAATATAGGCAAGGCCTTGTGGACATCTCTGTGATCGGAGATACAATTTTTAAAACAAATAAAATTATTAAAAATTCTAAATTTTGTGAAGTATAGTATAGTTCATCACAATTGGATAAGGTTGACCACGTAGACTGGCAAATGGCCAAGTCATCCGAAAATATGGGCAAGACCTTATAGACATTTCTGCGGTCGGCGATATAAAACTTTTAATTAATGGAAAATTATTAAAAATTCTAAATTTTGTGAAGTATAGTATAGTTCATCACAATTGGATAAGGTTGACCACGTAGGCTGGCATATGGTCAAGTTATCCAAAAATATAGGCAAGACCTTATGGACATCTCTGTGATCGGAGATACAATTTTTAAAACAAATAGAATTATCAAAAATTCTAAATTCTGTGAAGTATAGTATAGTTCATCACAATTGAATAAGATTGACCACGTAGACTGGCATATGGTCAAGTTATCTAAAAATATAGGCAAGGCCTTGTGGACATCTCTGTGATCGGAGATACAATTTTTAAAACAAATAAAATTATTAAAAATTCTAAATTTTGTGAAGTATAGTATAGTTCATCACAATTGGATAAGGTTGACCATGTAGGCTGGCATATGGTCAAGTTATCCAAAAATATAGGCAAGACCTTATGGACATCTCTGTGATCGGAGATACAATTTTTAAAACAAATAGAATTATCAAAAATTCTAAATTCTGTGAAGTATAGTATAGTTCATCACAATTGAATAAGATTGACCAAGTAGACTGGCATATGGTCAAGTTATCCAAAAATATAGGCAAGACCTTGTGGACATCTCTGTGATCGGAGATACAACAATTTTTAAAACCAATAAAATTATTAAAAATTCTAAATTTTGTGAAGTATAGTATAGTTCATCACAATTGAATAAGATTGACCAAGTAGACTGGCATATGGTCAAGTTATCTAAAAATATAGGCAAGACCTTATGGACATCTCTGTGATCGGAGATACAATTTTTAAAACAAATAGAATTATCAAAAATTCTAAATTCTGTGAAGTATAGTATAGTTTATCACAATTGAATAAGAATGACCACGTAGACTGGCATATGGTCAATTTATCCAATAATATAGGCAAGACCTTGTGGACATCTCTGTGATCGGAGATACAACAATTTTTAAAACCAATAAAATTATTAAAAATTCTAAATTTTGTGAAGTATAGTATAGTTCATCACAATTGGATAAGGTTGACCACATAGGCTGGCGTATGGTCAAGTTATCCAAAAATATAGGCAAGACCTTATGGACATCTCTGTGATCGGAGATACAATTTTTAAAACAAATAGAATTATCAAAAATTCTAAATTCTGTGAAGTATAGTATAGTTCATCACAATTGGATAAGGTTGACCACGTAGACTGGCATATGGTCAAGTTATTCAATAATATAGGTCAGACCTTGTGGACATCTCTGTTATCGGAGATACAACAATTTTTAAAACAATAAAATTATTAAAAATTCTAAATTCTGTGAAGTATAGTATAGTTCATCACAATTGGATAAGGTTGACCACGTAGGCTGGCATATGGTCAAGTTATCCAAAAATATAGGCAAGACCTTATGGACATCTCTGTGATCGGAGATACAATTTTTGAAACAAATAGAATTATCAAAAATTCTAAATTCTGTGAAGTATAGTATAGTTCATCACAATTGGATAAGGTTGACCACGTAGACTGGCATATGGTCAAGTTATCCAATAATATAGGTCAGACCTTATGGACATCTCTGTGATCGGAGATACAACAATTTTTAAAACCAATAAAATTATTAAAAATTCTAAATTTTGTGAAGTATAGTATAGTTCATCACAATTGGATAAGATTGACCACGTAGGCTGGCATATGGTCAAGTTATCCAAAAATATAGGCAAGACCTTATGGACATCTCTGTGATAGGAGATACAATTTTTAAAACAAATAGAATTATCAAAAATTCTAAATTCTGTGAAGTATAGTATAGTACATCAAAATTGAATAAGATTGACCACGTAGACTGGCATATGGTCAAGTTATCTAAAAATATAGGCAAGGCCTTGTGGACATCTCTGTGATCGGAGGTACAATTTTTAAAACAAATAAAATTATTAAAAATTCTAAATTTTGTGAAGTATAGTATAGTTCATCACAATTGGATAAGGTTGACCACGTAGACTGGCATATGGTCAAGTTATATAATAATATAGGTCAGACCTTGTGGACATCTCTGTGATCGGAGATACAATTTTTAAAACAAATAGAATTATCAAAAATTCTAAATTCTGTGAAGTATAGTATAGTTCATCACAATTGGATAAGGTTGACCACGTAGACTGGCATATGGTCAAGTTATCCAATAATATAGGTCAGACCTTGTGGACATCTCTGTGATCGGAGATACAACAATTTTTAAAACAATAAAATTATTAAAAATTCTAAATTTTGTGAAGTATAGTATAGTTCATCACAATTGGATAAGGTTGACCACGTAGGCTGGCATATGGTCAAGTTATCCAAAAATATAGGCAAGACCTTATGGACATCTCTGTGATCGGAGATACAATTTTTAAAACAAATAGAATTATCAAAAATTCTAAATTCTGTGAAGTATAGTATAGTTCATCACAATTGAATAAGATTGACCACGTAGACTGGCATATGGTCAAGTTATCCAAAAATATAGGCAAGGCCTTGTGGACATCTCTGTGATCGGAGATACAATTTTTAAAACAAATAAAATTATTAAAAATTCTAAATTTTGTGAAGTATAGTATAGTTCATCACAATTGGATAAGGTTGACCACGTAGACTGGCAAATGGCCAAGTCATCCGAAAATATGGGCAAGACCTTATAGACATTTCTGCGGTCGGCGATATAAAACTTTTAATTAATGGAAAATTATTAAAAATTCTAAATTTTGTGAAGTATAGTATAGTTCATCACAATTGGATAAGGTTGACCACGTAGGCTGGCATATGGTCAAGTTATCCAAAAATATAGGCAAGACCTTATGGACATCTCTGTGATCGGAGATACAATTTTTAAAACAAATAGAATTATCAAAAATTCTAAATTCTGTGAAGTATAGTATAGTTCATCACAATTGAATAAGATTGACCACGTAGACTGGCATATGGTCAAGTTATCTAAAAATATAGGCAAGGCCTTGTGGACATCTCTGTGATCGGAGATACAATTTTTAAAACAAATAAAATTATTAAAAATTCTAAATTTTGTGAAGTATAGTATAGTTCATCACAATTGGATAAGGTTGACCATGTAGGCTGGCATATGGTCAAGTTATCCAAAAATATAGGCAAGACCTTATGGACATCTCTGTGATCGGAGATACAATTTTTAAAACAAATAGAATTATCAAAAATTCTAAATTCTGTGAAGTATAGTATAGTTCATCACAATTGAATAAGATTGACCAAGTAGACTGGCATATGGTCAAGTTATCCAAAAATATAGGCAAGACCTTGTGGACATCTCTGTGATCGGAGATACAACAATTTTTAAAACCAATAAAATTATTAAAAATTCTAAATTTTGTGAAGTATAGTATAGTTCATCACAATTGAATAAGATTGACCAAGTAGACTGGCATATGGTCAAGTTATCTAAAAATATAGGCAAGACCTTATGGACATCTCTGTGATCGGAGATACAATTTTTAAAACAAATAGAATTATCAAAAATTCTAAATTCTGTGAAGTATAGTATAGTTTATCACAATTGAATAAGAATGACCACGTAGACTGGCATATGGTCAATTTATCCAATAATATAGGCAAGACCTTGTGGACATCTCTGTGATCGGAGATACAACAATTTTTAAAACCAATAAAATTATTAAAAATTCTAAATTTTGTGAAGTATAGTATAGTTCATCACAATTGGATAAGGTTGACCACATAGGCTGGCGTATGGTCAAGTTATCTAAAAATACAGGCAAGACCTTATGGACATCTCTGTGATCGGAGATACAATTTTTAAAACAAATAGAATTATCAAAAATTCTAAATTCTGTGAAGTATAGTATAGTTCATCACAATTGGATAAGGTTGACCACGTAGACTGGCATATGGTCAAGTTATTCAATAATATAGGTCAGACCTTGTGGACATCTCTGTGATCGGAGATACAACAATTTTTAAAACAATAAAATTATTAAAAATTCTAAATTCTGTGAAGTATAGTATAGTTCATCACAATTAGATAAGGTTGACCACGTAGACTGGCATATGGTCAAGTTATCCAATAATATAGGTCAGACCTTGTGGACATCTCTGTGATCGGAGATACAACAATTTTTAAAACAATAAAATTATTAAAAATTCTAAATTTTGTGAAGTATAGTATAGTTCATCACAATTGGATAAGGTTAACCACATAGGCTGGCATATGGTCAAGTTATCTAAAAATATAGGCAAGACCTTATGGACATCTCTGTGATCGGAGATACAATTTTTAAAACAAATAAAATTATTAAAAATTCTAAATTCTGTGAAGTATAGTATAGTTCATCACAATTGGATAAGGTTGACCACGTAGGCTGGCATATGGTCAAGTTATCTAAAAATATAGGCAAGACCTTGTGGACATCTCTGTGATCGGAGATACAATTTTTAAAACAAATAGAATTATCAAAAATTCTAAATTCTGTGAAGTATAGTATAGTTCATCACAATTGGATAAGGTTGACCACGTAGACTGGCATATGGTCAAGTTATCCAATAATATAGGTCAGACCTTGTGGACATCTCTGTGATCGGAGATACAACAATTTTTAAAACCAATAAAATTATTAAAAATTCTAAATTTTGTGAAGTATAGTATAGTTCATCACAATTGGATAAGGTTGACCACGTAGGCTGGCATATGGTCAAGTTATCCAAAAATATAGGCAAGACCTTATGGACATCTCTGTGATAGGAGATACAATTTTTAAAACAAATAGAATTATCAAAAATTCTAAATTCTGTGAAGTATAGTATAGTTCATCAAAATTGAATAAGATTGACCACGTAGACTGGCATATGGTCAAGTTATCTAAAAATATAGGCAAGGCCTTGTGGACATCTCTGTGATCGGAGGTACAATTTTTAAAACAAATAAAATTATTAAAAATTCTAAATTTTGTGAAGTATAGTATAGTTCATCACAATTGGATAAGGTTGACCACGTAGACTGGCATATGGTCAAGTTATATAATAATATAGGTCAGACCTTGTGGACATCTCTGTGATCGGAGATACAATTTTTAAAACAAATAGAATTATCAAAAATTCTAAATTCTGTGAAGTATAGTATAGTTCATCACAATTGGATAAGGTTGACCACGTAGACTGGCATATGGTCAAGTTATCCAATAATATAGGTCAGACCTTGTGGACATCTCTGTGATCGGAGATACAACAATTTTTAAAACAATAAAATTATTAAAAATTCTAAATTTTGTGAAGTATAGTATAGTTCATCACAATTGGATAAGGTTGACCACGTAGGCTGGCATATGGTCAAGTTATCCAAAAATATAGGCAAGACCTTATGGACATCTCTGTGATCGGAGATACAATTTTTAAAACAAATAGAATTATCAAAAATTCTAAATTCTGTGAAGTATAGTATAGTTCATCACAATTGAATAAGATTGACCACGTAGACTGGCATATGGTCAAGTTATCTAAAAATATAGGCAAGGCCTTGTGGACATCTCTGTGATCGGAGATACAATTTTTAAAACAAATAAAATTATTAAAAATTCTAAATTTTGTGAAGTATAGTATAGTTCATCACAATTGGATAAGGTTGACCATGTAAGCTGGCATATGGTCAAGTTATCCAAAAATATAGGCAAGACCTTATGGACATCTCTGTGATCGGAGATACAATTTTTAAAACAAATAGAATTATCAAAAATTCTAAATTCTGTGAAGTATAGTATAGTTCATCACAATTGAATAAGATTGACCAAGTAGACTGGCATATGGTCAAGTTATCCAAAAATATAGGCAAGACCTTGTGGACATCTCTGTGATCGGAGATACAATTTTTAAAACCAATAAAATTATTAAAAATTCTAAATTTTGTGAAGTATAGTATAGTTCATCACAATTGGATAAGGTTGACCACGTAGACTGGCATATGGTCAAGTTATCCAATAATATAGGTCAGACCTTGTGGACATCTCTGTGATCGGAGATACAACAATTTTTAAAACCAATAAAATTATTAAAAATTCTAAATTTTGTGAAGTATAGTATAGTTCATCACAATTGAATAAGATTGACCAAGTAGACTGGCATATGGTCAAGTTATCTAAAAATATAGGCAAGACCTTATGGACATCTCTGTGATCGGAGATACAATTTTTAAAACAAATAGAATTATCAAAAATTCTAAATTCTGTGAAGTATAGTATAGTTTATCACAATTGAATAAGAATGACCACGTAGACTGGCATATGGTCAATTTATCCAATAATATAGGCAAGACCTTGTGGACATCTCTGTGATCGGAGATACAACAATTTTTAAAACCAATAAAATTATTAAAAATTCTAAATTTTGTGAAGTATAGTATAGTTCATCACAATTGGATAAGGTTGACCACATAGGCTGGCGTATGGTCAAGTTATCTAAAAATACAGGCAAGACCTTATGGACATCTCTGTGATCGGAGATACAATTTTTAAAACAAATAGAATTATCAAAAATTCTAAATTCTGTGAAGTATAGTATAGTTCATCACAATTGAATAAGATTGACCACGTAGACTGGCATATGGTCAAGTTATCTAAAAATATAGGCAAGGCCTTGTGGACATCTCTGTGATCGGAGATACAATTTTTAAAACCAATAAAATTATTAAAAATTCTAAATTCTGTGAAGTATAGTATAGTTCATCACAATTGAATAAGATTGACCACGTAGACTGGCATATGGTCAAGTTATCTAAAAATATAGGCAAGGCCTTGTGGACATCTCTGTGATCGGAGATACAATTTTTAAAACCAATAAAATTATTAAAAATTCTAAATTCTGTGTAGTATAGTATAGTTCATCACAATTGGATAAGGTTGACCACGTAGACTGGCATATGGTCAAGTTATCCAATAATATAGGTCAGACCTTGTGGACATCTCTGTGATCGGAGATACAATTTTTAAAACAAATAGAATTATCAAAAATTCTAAATTCTGTGAAGTATAGTATAGTTCATCACAATTGAATAAGATTGACCACGTAGGCTGGCATATGGTCAAGTTATCTAAAAATATAGGCAAGACCTTATGGACATCTCTGTGATCGGAGATACAATTTTTAAAACAAATAGAATTATCAAAAATTCTAAACTCTGTGAAGTATAGTATAGTTTATCACAATTGAATAAGAATGACCACGTAGACTGGCATATGGTCAAGTTATCCAATAATATAGGCAAGACCTTGTGGACATCTCTGTGATCGGAGATACAACAATTTTTAAAACCAATAAAATTATTAAAAATTCTAAATTTTGTGAAGTATAGTATAGTTCATCACAATTGGATAAGGTTGACCACGTAGGCTGGCATATGGTCAAGTTATCCAAAAATATAGGCAAGACCTTATGGACATCTCTGTGATAGGAGATACAATTTTTAAAACAAATAGAATTATCAAAAATTCTAAATTCTGTGAAGTATAGTATAGTTCATCAAAATTGAATAAGATTGACCACGTAGACTGGCATATGGTCAAGTTATCTAAAAATATAGGCAAGGCCTTGTGGACATCTCTGTGATCGGAGGTACAATTTTTAAAACAAATAAAATTATTAAAAATTCTAAATTTTGTGAAGTATAGTATAGTTCATCACAATTGGATAAGGTTGACCACGTAGACTGGCATATGGTCAAGTTATATAATAATATAGGTCAGACCTTGTGGACATCTCTGTGATCGGAGATACAATTTTTAAAACAAATAGAATTATCAAAAATTCTAAATTCTGTGAAGTATAGTATAGTTCATCACAATTGGATAAGGTTGACCACGTAGACTGGCATATGGTCAAGTTATCCAATAATATAGGTCAGACCTTGTGGACATCTCTGTGATCGGAGATACAACAATTTTTAAAACAATAAAATTATTAAAAATTCTAAATTTTGTGAAGTATAGTATAGTTCATCACAATTGGATAAGGTTGACCACGTAGGCTGGCATATGGTCAAGTTATCCAAAAATATAGGCAAGACCTTATGGACATCTCTGTGATCGGAGATACAATTTTTAAAACAAATAGAATTATCAAAAATTCTAAATTCTGTGAAGTATAGTATAGTTCATCACAATTGAATAAGATTGACCACGTAGACTGGCATATGGTCAAGTTATCTAAAAATATAGGCAAGGCCTTGTGGACATCTCTGTGATCGGAGATACAATTTTTAAAACAAATAAAATTATTAAAAATTCTAAATTTTGTGAAGTATAGTATAGTTCATCACAATTGGATAAGGTTGACCATGTAGGCTGGCATATGGTCAAGTTATCCAAAAATATAGGCAAGACCTTATGGACATCTCTGTGATCGGAGATACAATTTTTAAAACAAATAGAATTATCAAAAATTCTAAATTCTGTGAAGTATAGTATAGTTCATCACAATTGAATAAGATTGACCAAGTAGACTGGCATATGGTCAAGTTATCCAAAAATATAGGCAAGACCTTGTGGACATCTCTGTGATCGGAGATACAATTTTTAAAACCAATAAAATTATTAAAAATTCTAAATTTTGTGAAGTATAGTATAGTTCATCACAATTGGATAAGGTTGACCACGTAGACTGGCATATGGTCAAGTTATCCAATAATATAGGTCAGACCTTGTGGACATCTCTGTGATCGGAGATACAACAATTTTTAAAACCAATAAAATTATTAAAAATTCTAAATTTTGTGAAGTATAGTATAGTTCATCACAATTGAATAAGATTGACCAAGTAGACTGGCATATGGTCAAGTTATCTAAAAATATAGGCAAGACCTTATGGACATCTCTGTGATCGGAGATACAATTTTTAAAACAAATAGAATTATCAAAAATTCTAAATTCTGTGAAGTATAGTATAGTTTATCACAATTGAATAAGAATGACCACGTAGACTGGCATATGGTCAATTTATCCAATAATATAGGCAAGACCTTGTGGACATCTCTGTGATCGGAGATACAACAATTTTTAAAACCAATAAAATTATTAAAAATTCTAAATTTTGTGAAGTATAGTATAGTTCATCACAATTGGATAAGGTTGACCACATAGGCTGGCGTATGGTCAAGTTATCTAAAAATACAGGCAAGACCTTATGGACATCTCTGTGATCGGAGATACAATTTTTAAAACAAATAGAATTATCAAAAATTCTAAATTCTGTGAAGTATAGTATAGTTCATCACAATTGAATAAGATTGACCACGTAGACTGGCATATGGTCAAGTTATCTAAAAATATAGGCAAGGCCTTGTGGACATCTCTGTGATCGGAGATACAATTTTTAAAACCAATAAAATTATTAAAAATTCTAAATTCTGTGAAGTATAGTATAGTTCATCACAATTGAATAAGATTGACCACGTAGACTGGCATATGGTCAAGTTATCTAAAAATATAGGCAAGGCCTTGTGGACATCTCTGTGATCGGAGATACAATTTTTAAAACCAATAAAATTATTAAAAATTCTAAATTCTGTGTAGTATAGTATAGTTCATCACAATTGGATAAGGTTGACCACGTAGACTGGCATATGGTCAAGTTATCCAATAATATAGGTCAGACCTTGTGGACATCTCTGTGATCGGAGATACAATTTTTAAAACAAATAGAATTATCAAAAATTCTAAATTCTGTGAAGTATAGTATAGTTCATCACAATTGAATAAGATTGACCACGTAGGCTGGCATATGGTCAAGTTATCTAAAAATATAGGCAAGACCTTATGGACATCTCTGTGATCGGAGATACAATTTTTAAAACAAATAGAATTATCAAAAATTCTAAACTCTGTGAAGTATAGTATAGTTTATCACAATTGAATAAGAATGACCACGTAGACTGGCATATGGTCAAGTTATCCAATAATATAGGCAAGACCTTGTGGACATCTCTGTGATCGGAGATACAACAATTTTTAAAACCAATAAAATTATTAAAAATTCTAAATTTTGTGAAGTATAGTATAGTTCATCACAATTGGATAAGGTTGACCACGTAGGCTGGCATATGGTCAAGTTATCCAAAAATATAGGCAAGACCTTATGGACATCTCTGTGATCGGAGATACAATTTTTAAAACAAATAAAATTATCAAAAATTCTAAATTCTGTGAAGTATAGTATAGTTCATCACAATTGGATAAGGTTGACCACGTAGACTGGCAAATGGCCAAGTCATCCGAAAATATGGGCAAGACCTTATAGACATTTCTGCGGTCGGCGATATAAAACTTTTAATTAATGGAAAATTATTAAAAATTCCAAAAACTGTGAAATATATTATAGTTCATCATAATTGGATCGGCTTGGTGATATTGACCGCTATATCGCTTAGCTATTCTACGAAATGTGCGGGGCCTTCGTGACATTTGCATGATCGGCGCAAAATAATTATTTAAACCATCAAAATTCAGTCAACTTTTAAATTATCTGAAATATAGTAATGTTCAACACAATTGGATGCTTTTGGTTAACGATATAAACAGATAGCTATCTGAAAAGGATAAAAAGAACCTGTTTTCTGATGAAAAGAATCTGTTTGGTGGTACGAAAAATCCAAAATTACAAAAAATTTAAATTTTCATATAATTTAAATTCCAATTGGAAAATAGCTAATTTAACAGTGTAATTGTTTGTTATTTTTTTTTTAGCATAAACTTCACACTCATAGTTAAGAACTGTTTCATAGTTATTCAAAAATTTACAAAACCATATAGAAAAGTATTTTTTGGGTCGCTGATTAGGAATTTAATTAAAAATTTAGTTGAAAATGGCGGATTTTGTATGTCATAAATCTGGCGTTTCACGTTTAGTTTTTAGTCGCTTCATTTAGTTTAACTGCATAAACTTTAAGTAGTGATCACACTTTCTCTTCTGGCGGCCGCTATAACTAAATTGATACAGAAGTAGGCTAAATTGGGAGGGCTGTAGTCCTCCTAAGGGTGGTTAGCGTTGGATTAACAGCCCAACCTATAAAACCTTATTGTTAAAAAACCTCAACATGAGCCTCGCATATTTTTGGATTCCCAACAACGACCTCGGACACGATATCGGAACTTTTCGAACACATCTAAGTATAATCTCGACCTGATGGCGCTGCAGGAAATATGACTAATCGGCAATGACATCATCGACTACAGTTTAACTATCTGTCACATCAATAACATAGATGAACATGAATATGGCGTCGAATTTTTGGTTAACAAAATTCTGTAACATGACATTAAAATTGCAACTTGGTGGTTGCCACCACATATTTTCCACATAAGCGTATTTATAAAGCCATATGGAAACCAAACTACGAAACCATCTTCTTGTCCAAATGGCATTTTCCTAGCCTCAAGGAAATCAGAACTAAACGTGGAGCTAATATCGATTCAGATCACTTCCTGGTAGTTGCTGAATTAAAATTTCGTCTATCCACCATAAATAATCATCGTTTCCAGCGTATCACTCTGGGAACATCGTTGCATTGAATACGCAAGCTATCCGGACCACCTTCGAGATTACTGTAAAGAACCTTGGAGAATAAACCACTTCCTAACTCCTTTCAAGAACAGTGGGAAAAGTCCACCATAGCCAAAATTCATCTAGGCCTAAAAATCCCTCATTAACGAAATCTATCACATATAACAAGACAATCTCACAACGCCTAGGCTGAGAGGTAGATATCGCAGCATAAGAGAAATAGCTACAAACTTACATCTACCGAGCAGCGCTATTCGCAACGAGTCCGGTGAATTAAAAATGGACCCTAAAACTGCCCTCGAAGTGTTTCGGAATTATTTCTTATCACATTTAAATAGATAGGCAACACTTTCCGAGCAATAACCTCTCTTATTTCAACGCATTGTTAACGTTGTTGAGATGACACCATCGCCTCCTCCATCATATGATGAAATCCGGAAGGTGATATCGCAGATCAAAAATTATAAGACACCCACACCCGGTGAGGATGGTATCTGCAACGAAAAAATATGGCGGTGATTATCTGTTCTACCGCATGTTTGAACTCATATCAATAGTTTAGAGACGAGTGGAAGACGGCTCTTGTCTATCCACTTCATAAAAAGGGAGGCCGGTTAAATTGCATCAACTATCGCGGTATAATTTTGTTGAACACAAGCTACAAGGTTTTCAATCAAATTTGATATATCGACAACAATATTTGTTGAGATCAACAGTGCAACAAAACACAATATTTTATGTCAACTCATCAACACTACAAGCCGGAACCTAACAAATTAACAATTTGTTTTCTTTATAATGTCACACAACACCTTTTCTCATTAATATGCTTACTAAACATTAATGTTTTATTATTTCTTTTTATTGTAAAATAGTGTAATTTGGATGAATGAGATTTTGTATAAAAAGACGAGCAAATTAAAAATAAATCGTCAGAATAAATTTACAACTGAAACAAAGTGTTTGTTCTCAAGATTATTAAGACCCCACCAGTGGTAATCTTAATAATCATCAATATACGGAACTCTTATATTAACAACAAGTTGTTTATTCTCGATAACCAATAGACCCCACCCGTGGTAATCTATTAGTTAACTGTAGATCAAGACTATCTTGAATTTATAATTTAAGTACAAAAGTCTATGATTTTACAATATTTGTAGTTCAACCTTCTAATTTTTGTGACGGAATAAATTCATATTTATCGGCGGAATTAAATTCATTTGGACGTAAATCCGAGCGAAATTACCTCATTTTAAAAAATTAGACGCCTCGGATCCCTCGGAGTTAATTCGGTTCCCCTTTTGTTTTGTGAGACATGAATTCGAAATTAAACTAAATTACGACTTTTCATTTGTTAAAGTGTCTTTGAACAGTTTTTTTTCGATATTGGTATAATCAATTAAAGCAGAATAAATACTATGATCTGGAGATTGCATTGTTTGATATTTTTATTTGTTTTAGTTATGATTGAAAAAATGACCACTACTAGTCATCGATTTAGTTTAGTCGGCATTTTGCGGTACTAGTAAAGTTTCAATTTAGCAATAGGAATTAACGGTATTCTGTCGTAGGCGTGATTTTAATTTAATCGGTGGAAATTAATTTCACCGACAAAAATTAATCGATTTGGCGACATTTTCGACGCGAAGTTAATTCATTCATTTGCGGGGAATTAATTCAATGTTAGTTAAGAATTAAATTCGCCACGAAATTAATTCATTTTTAAAAACATAATAAACTCTTATTTGCTTAATTTATTTGTAGTAGTTTGAAATAATAAGTTAAATTCATTTTTTCAATCTATTGTTGAAGTACACCTGTCCCTCGATTAACACGGTAATTACGTTCCACCAAATTTCCGTGTAATTCAAAACCGTGTTAATCGCGACAAATACACCTGTCCCTCGATTAACACGGTGCTTGATTAACGCGGCGAAACTTCTGTGCGTGTTAATCAAGACTTTGTCTCAATTCGTTGACCGTGTTAAATCAAATCCGTATTAATCAAGTACCGTGTTAATCGAGGGACAGGTGTACAAGTTTTTTAAGTAATTTTTCATGAAGGTGAGAAATTTGAGCAATATATAAAATTCATTTCAAGTCTTTAATTCGGCAGACTAAATCTTAAATCTTTTATAATCCAATAAGTATTTTTAATACTTTTTCATAAAGTTGTAAAGTATGCATTTAATGTCTTGAAATGAAATTCATCTCAATCCAATGAAATTTTTATTACTTTCTCGTGAAGGTACAATGTATGTGTGAGGTTTCAGTTCAAGCTCATTTCAAGACTTTCGTTTCACTTCCGTCTAATTTTTGTGGCGGAATAAATTCATACGTACATATGAATTTATCGGCGGAGTTAAATTTATTTGGAATTTGAATTTATTCTGCTCCAATTTAACTATTTTCCAAAACGAATTAAATCCGTGGCATTTAATATTTAAAAATTTAATTAAATCCTCTCAAACCTATTTCATTCTAAAAAAATTAAATGTTGCAGATTCATATTAAAAATTGAATTAATTTCGCAATATAATAATGTTTGGCGGAGTTTTTTACCGTGGAGGTAATTCGGGCCTGTACCACGAACGCAATAATTTAATAAACTTAAAATATAAATAGTTCGAAGAGTTCTCACTTAGTGGCATAATGTTTATGTTTTTAAGCTTGTGTATGCCATATCTGGTAAAGATGTGTACTACATATAGTGATGTAAACGGTAATATTCTCGGTGGTAATATTACCGGTAAAATAGGTAATTTTAGGTAATATTATCCAAAGTGGTGTTACCGTGGTAATATCGGTAACATAAATTAAAAATGTTTTTTCCAAACAACTCAACTAGTCTAAATGGAAAAGGAGTTGTGACACCACTGCATTATACTTCCTTCTGCACTATTAACCTACAACACCAAATTTTTGCTGTTTCATTGACATATTCATTTGGCAAATACGTAATAGAGCTCGAATCTGACCTTGAATATGATTCATCGCTCTGTCTGGAAAAAACACAAATCAGTATTTTAACTAGAAAAGTGGCTGCAACGTCTAGTCGATGAAAAGCTCTAGTATGCTGGAATTTCGTTGAGAACATGAGACCAAAGTAGGACCAGATGGTCGATGAGCTATTACTCGAGCAATTTTCTTTTCTGGTGTTCCATTAGGATCAACCACAAAGTTGGCTTGTATTGATTTGTTCAAGAAATTGTGACCGTTCTATAAACTGCCTTCGAGATACCAACTTTCCAATCAATTGTTGGGCCTTGAGTACCATCGCGGCGAAGGGTTAGACTTACCAAAAATTGCCGGCGCATCTGACGTTGCAGACCGATGCTTGGTCGAATATACGCAGGGACTCCATAACAAATTATGTCATCAATACAATACACCCAAAGCCTTTTTCTTTAAATCTACTCACTAAGAAAAATCGACATTTGGCTTTTAAAGTTGCTTTTCGAGAAAGTTGAAGCGGTGTTAAAAGACGACGAGATTTATAATTTTATTGTACTTATTACTGACAATGGAAAAAACAATAAAGCGTCCCGAAAAATGTTTAACAAAAGCCATCCCTATATTACCGAGTATGGATGCATCTGCCATGGACCTAACTTGCTCATTGTCGATATCTTCAAGATTTAGTTTATAAACAATTTGAAATTTTCAGTCAGTCGTACGGATGGTTTCGGAAATAAAAATCGCACATTTTTCTTGCTACATTCGATCTACATTCATGCTACATCAGGTATGCCCTGAAGCCGCTGTATATCGAAAATGAAGTAAAGTCTTTTATGAAGGTATCTACGATCTTCTATTCGAAATTGTTCACTGGTCACTAAATGGCCATCTTCTTTTGAGAGTTTGCTGTTTTGCCTAAAGTGGTGTACTGTTTTGTTGAAATAAAACAAACCTTTGAACAAAATAAATGTGCCAATTATGAAGAACTTTCGGAATCGCAGAAACTTAAAGCGACTGAATTTATTTTTAATGTCGCAAAATTTCACCTAAAATATAAGGACAAAAAATTGAAGGGCAATACAATATATGAGTCTTTGGCGCGTGATCTTTTTTCACGACCGTTTGTGGTTGCACATCACCTTTAAGTGCTTGGCGGTTGATATTTTGAGCATGGAAAGCACATTCAATGCACATCCCATACAATGGAAAGCACATTCAGTACTTGTGGTCTTCTCAACAGGTAATCCATTGACTGTTGATCGTGCAGGAAAATTAACGTACAGTCTGCACAACTTAAACCTGTCGATATCGAGTGTAGGAAGTGTGGATAACGAAGATGAAGTTATTCCTGCTGAATCAAATACAAACTATTATTAATGGATGAAGCTGCTTAATCATATTCACTTGAAGAAGAGGATGACTTGGAGGAAAGTAAGAATAATTCGGTTATGAATGATGTTGAGTCTGAGGATAATAAATGCGTCGGCGGGGATGAACCATACTTTGATTAAAGAGTTTAATTGAGCATAAACTCATATTTATGTAAAATTTATTATTTACTGTAGGCGTTGAAGACGACCTTGCCGTCCTTCGACGTCTACCGATGAACACCACATCAAGGAAGTCAAGGATTTGGTGCTTAAGAACGAAACGTCGATTGACAATTAGAGAGCTTGTTGACATCACGAAAGTTTTGGACAGAAAACTCTTGGTTTTTGCATCATGATAATGCGCTGTCTCTCACTGCATTGGTTGTACGTTACTATTTGGCCAAAAATTCGACCCATATTGTTTCGCAACTACCCTTTGCCTGATTTAGCTCCGCTTGACTTCTGGCTATTCCTGAAACTCAAGAAACCGCTCCTGGGATATCGTTTTGACACTTTAATGTTCAATACACTTTAACAACTGTTTCGAACACTGGAAAAAATCTTGGCATAAGTGTATTGCATCCGAAGGAGATTACATACTTTGAAGAGGATGAAATCAATTTGAACGAATAATAAGCCGTTTGTGTTTTATTTAAAAATCTTACTACTTTTGTCCAGATGTCAAAATTTTACTAGTGTCCTTTGGTACAAATTGGAATTAAAATATTGAATAAAAAATGTGTTACCTATTTTACCCGTGTTACCGGTAATATTACTGGTAACATTACCAAATTTAAAAATATCGGAAATTTTACAACAGTAACTACATACCACATGGTTTTAAAACCACATGATTGCTTCATTTCAGAAAAGAAGCAGCAATTCGCAGGAAAGGGAAACAACATGAATTTTAACGTTCAAATTCCAGTCCTGCACAACCAAATTTTGTCCGAATAGTATTTGGTTCTCTAACTTTAAAAATTTTCCAATTTTTCCTTGAATTTGTCTTTAATTTGTATAATCTTTCCAAGCACGCAAAATTATTAGATCTGGTACAAAAATTAAAGAAAACATTTTGCAAATTAAGTCAATAATAAACATTTCACAAGAAATGTTATTTTATGACAACTTAGTTAGACTAATTCTAACATAAATTCTCACAAAATAACATTTCCTGTGAAATGTTTATTATTGATTTAATTTCTCAAAATATTTTATTAGCAACAAAAATACAAAAACGAATGAGTTTCTTTTGGGTCACAGACCAATATTATGGCTGTAACAATTATGACGTTATAGGATTTTTAGTACAAATTTAATTGGGAAATATTGCCCTACATTCACAATTTTTTATTATGCCGACTAGTGTAATAGTTTTTTGGTGATTTCCCCAACTATCATGTTTATTCTTCCATTTCATTGCAGCAATTTTCGAGAAATTGTGGGATTTTGGATAGAAATTGTGATTAATGGTACTCAAAAGTAAACTTTATGGTTTTTTATCTTGGCTTGGAAGTGGCATAGACAACAAATTTACAGGGCAGAAGGGGCTAATAATATTCTGAAAAAATTATAGATCAGTAAAAAAGCTACTTGCAGTGCAATACTGATTAATGATTTGGTCGAAAACTTGTTATAGACTTGATGCTGAATCATTTCAATGGGATTACAGTGCCCGAGCGTTAATGGACTCACGTTGCAATTTTTGAAAATTGGTGAGTGTATCGCCGAAGAAAACATGAATATCCGATGTAAACCTCCACAAATTGGTCGAATCAGTGAAGGTGATGATCCACATAGAAAATAAATAGAAATCGGATATTGTACAATTTCATGTTAAGCGATACGACGGTAATTTCCGATTTGTGAATGTATTTACGGATAATGTTTGGAATCAATTTAAATTACATATTTCTGTCAGTATTCTGACTTACATGCGCGTGGTGTGCCCAATATGTATAATTATATGGTCGGTAGGAAAATATGAATTGTAACTAACGTCAAGTAGTAAAAAAGAAAAAGCCCAAGTATAACAATTCGAAACTGAAAATTGAGCCACCGTATTTTCCTTCGACTTTTGAGGAAATAATCGAAAGCTAACTTCATAGTTATTTATTAGGGTTATGTATTTTGTTGTTGTTGTTATGTATGAACGAGTTTATATTATTATGTACGGTATACATTCGATGTTAGTGTGATGCAACGCCATTAGTGTTTTGTGTTAAATAAATGTAATAACGCCAAAACTGTGCGAAGAAAATTTCTTGGCAACCATCGAAGCTGGAAAAGTAGCAATATTACGAAAAAACGGATCCCCCGAGAAAATTGCGAGGACCACCATGAAGCTAATAAATCAAGCGTGTGATGCGTCTATGCCAAAAAGACGAGGCACAAGGGGGAAAAAGACCGCGGTTTATTGATGGTCTGACGAGATAGCGAATCTCAGGAAGCACTGCCTACGTCTTAAACGCCTAGTCACTAGAGCAAGAAGAAGAGACCGATTCGCGGCAGAACAGGAACATGAGGATTATCGACTGGCGAGAAGAGAGCTTAAATTCGAAATAAATAGAAGTAAGCGCCTGAAATGGGAGAGCCTGAAACGGGACGTGGACAAGGACCACTGGGGCTTGGGTTACAAAATTATGATGCGCAAACTTGGATCTCAGGCGCTCAGCCTTGTAATGGAGACACCACAAATATGGCATATTGTAAACTCCCTTTTCCCGAGTCACACAAACGACAATCGGCCACATTGCCCCGATAAACCAGAGGAAATACCAGCGTTCACGGTGGAAGAGATTCAGCAAGCCGCCGCCTCTTTCCGCAATAAGAAAGCGCCGGGCCCAGATTGGGTCCCTATGGAAGTCCTGAAGGTAATCGCTCGATCAGAACCTGAGATACTTTTAAACATGTATAACCACTGTCTTGAGGAAGGGGTTTTCCCTAAGGCATGGAAAAGCCAGCGGTTGGTGCTCATTAGCAAAAGGAAAGGCAACCCGAACTCCCCATCAGCATATATACCCTTGTGCATACTTGAAACAGCAGGAAAATTATTGGAACGCTTACCTAAGTCGCGGATCTTAGCAGCAATTCAAGCTGCAGGAGATCTCTCTGATAAACAGTATGGCTTCAGGATGGGTCGGTCAACTATTGGCGCTGTAAAGGAAGTGGTGAGAGCTTTCCATATGGCGCAACAAGGGAATCACCATTCGAGGAAAATAGTGTTGCCTGCCACGTTGGATGTGAAGAATGCGTTTAACTCCGCGAGATGGGCGGACATGTTGTCGGCGTTAACAAGCGACTTTCATATGCCAGACTACCTTCTGCGAATAATGCAAAGCTACCTTCAAGATAGAAGGCTTATGTTTGAAACCATGGAGGGGAAATGTAGCAAAGAGATCACGGGAGGTGCTGCAACACACATTCTTTAGATGCTAGAAGTGGAAACGTGAGAGAGAAGAACTTGAAAGGAAAATCGGCAACGCAACGCCCGATAATATCGTTAATTGGAATCTAGTGGCCCAGTATGTGGAACTGATCCTACGGCGAAAGAAAACAGCAATGGATAACCACCAGCGAAGATAGAAATGAAATTATAAAAATTATAAATATGGGAGGCCTGTGAGGGCAAAATACGAGACACCATCCCGATGTAATACGAAAAGTAGTTCCAGGATGGATTTGTGTCTGAAATAGAGGAGGTTTTTCAGTGGGTGAGAGTCCCACACACCGTGCATAATGCATTTTCCTCCTCTACATAAAAAAAATAAAAAAAAACCTTTCATACTCCTAACCATACGAACTTGAATTAAGAATCATTTAGGTTGCACAGATGCTGATTCAGTTTGGGGCAAATGCCACTTCTCTCACCAGATGAATTTTTAGTGTTAATTTCCAGTTATACTGGACTGGATCTGCAGTTCATCAGTAAATTTAAACTGGCTAAGTAAACGCTTCATCCATTATTACTAGAATATGTCTCCAACAAATAACCCTAGGCAGGCTATAAGCACTATATTGTGTCGAGTAACTTTTAATGATTAAATATTTTCAACGTTTCTGTTTCATTTCTTCAGATTTTTTTTATTATTTTACCAGATTTTTTACTGGCAGGAGATTGAAAATTCCGCACCAGCGGAAAAATCCCGATTGAGATAATTGTACTCCCGAGTAATATGAAATACGTCTTAAATATGATTTCTAGAGTTGATCCATTTATAAATTAATAATTTGATCGAGAAAATAGATTGTGTAATAGACAGAGGAAATGGAAAACAGAAAAAATGCTGCTTCATATTTAAGGCAGCGTTTACTTTTTTCCCTCTTAAACAAAAAAATTCTTGCATTAATAATTAATGGCCTTCAAAATCCAAAGATCCAAGATCTTCAAATTTTCCCATTCTTTCGAAATAGCTGCATTTAGGTCCGCCACACTATCCTGTTGTTTATTTTCAGCATATACTCTTCTAACAACGACTCCCCAAATATTCTCCGTCGGATTTAGATCCGGTGAATAGACCGGCCTAAAACAACCTAATTTAAAACATTAACACGTTTAGTATCTTACCATGGCATCGTCTCGTGACTGGTGTGAATCCTACCGTTGTCTTGCTGGAAAATTCATTTTTTGTGTGAATCTGCGTAGGAATGGTATTAGACTACATTGGAAGATATATGTATACTATTTACTGTTCATTCTGATCGAAGCTAAATTAATTTCAAGTGTGTCATTGGAAGTTGTTTGGAATGACTCCCAATACCAATAAGATTTCACTTTTTTATCGTCGGAAAGAATTACCTACACAATTGTAATTTTTAACAGACTACACGGTAAAAAATATAATACTATTTTTTAAACCTTAAAAAAGATTACAGACATTTTCGCAATATAAATAGAAATAATTATAGTATTTCCAAATCATTAAAAATTGTATATTCTTTTTTCCGGTTACAATTTAACCACAGAAGAAAGATTAACCAGAATAGACATTACGTGGATCAAAATTTTTTTTCATCTTACCTTCTTTTTTGGACATTGAAGTATAATTATTTTCGAATATTATGAATTTTTTGAATATTTAATACAAATTGTGCTGTCAAAATAAAACTTGTCAAATAATTTCACTAACTATACTGTTAAGGATTCTCAATTTTTATTATTTCAATTAAAAACCAGTGAACCAAAGAATACATAACCCAACTTTCTCTTACCTTCGGCAAATCAAGGTCAAAAAAATGTGTCCAAATTTTTCCATACAAAAAAAACGTTATGACTATTCTGGTTAATCTTTCTTCTGTGATTTAACTATCATGCATTAAAATCGAATACAAAATGTTATCTTTCAAGAATTTTGGATTGGAATCTACCAACAAAAATGTAATCGTCACGCAAAGAAATGGATTTTATTTATTCGTGTATTTTTCGGCCAAAATCGATAGTTTTTGGTTTTTATTTTATTCACGATCATGCATTTTTCTTTCGTTGGCCTTCATAATGTACGAAGTACTTCCCTATGAGTGAGTAGCCAAGATATAAAAATTTGGTTTTCTCTTTCAGTAAATACAATAAACAAATTAATTGTACCGTTTTTGGTTTTACATTTTTTGTAATTATATCGACATGTTTAGAACAGGAAACTTTTATTTAATTATATTATATTACAATTTAAACCAAGTGGAATTATAAAATGAATGTATTAATCCCGGTAATATTTTAGTTGATGCGAAAATTTGGATTATTGCATGTCGAACATGTCGAACATAAAATTTTAAAAAATAAAGTATACTTGCGGTATACAAAATACTAAAAAAATAATTACTTTCAATGTTTTAAGTGATGTTTTAGAAAAAAGTAAGGTTATATCTGTGGCAAATATATAAAAGGTGATAACTGAAATATCAGCTTTTTAACTTTATTAAATTTTCGGAATGTACAATATTTGTTCCATGTTACCTCAAATTTTCACTTTTCTAGGTGCACTATTTTATCAATTATTAAACCTTTTAAAAGGTACTAACTCCAAAAATTAACAATCACATTTATGGAAAAGGGAATAGTTCGATTAAATTGAATTAAAAAGAAACTAATAGAAAATTACGCTACTTTCCAAAATTTGTATAATGAGTTAATTCGTTTTTAACCCGTTTGATCATTAGTTAATATAGGATATTATTTTTTGAATAAATATAGAAAACGGGACAACTATAGTACTCATTTTTTATTAATTGTGTATAGTGACTAATTCCTAGAATAACACAAATTATCACATTTTAAAATATTGCTCTATAAATCGAAATTATGTCATACAAAATAATAAAAAGGAGCTTTCTCTAGTTAACCCGTTCTCCATTTTTACAAACGAAATAAATTATGGATTAAGTTTAATTATACCATTACATTCATTGTTCAAAATCAATAAATCTAAATAACCTTTTAAACACTGATGACTGTTATTTTAACTAATATAGCATGCATAGCATAAATAGAAGCTTATTGTTTCGTAGAAAATTTTTCTGCATTCTACAGTTATTTGTATAAGAAATTGTGGTTAGAACAAATCTAAAAAGACATAATTTTATTAGTTTTTATATCTCGTGAAATGACCAATTTTGAGCGTACAGATGAAAATTCTCAACTAATTGTAAGTCTCTCAGCCTATCCGAGGATTCAATAGATTTTGATTATAGTGATGTAGACGTGTCTTATGTGCCAGCCTGCAATTTATCTTCTGATTCAGAGGATTTTAGTGCCAATTTTCAAAATAATGAAGATTTAAGTAACTTAGAAAGTGAACGATATTCGGAGGGTGCCAGCGAAATTAGCCATTCCACTATAAATAGGGGAAATCAAAAAAACTCGATAAACGAAACGAAATTTAGGTTTACAGTACATTACATCCTCCGGAAAACAAATAAAAAACCGGCAATGCATTCCATTGACTGAATGCAAGAAAAAATGCCAGTTAAAAATAAAATACGACGACCAAAAGAAAATTTTTGATGAGTACTGGCAGAGCCTACTCTATAAATAAGAGCCTCCACATTGACTGTATTTTTTACTAAGCTTAAAATAAAGTACATAAAATTTTTTCTTTACTATAAAACTATATGGGAAAACGATTGTTTTCATTTACATTTTTAGTCTATAAGAATTATGAGCTTTTACATTATTTTTGTACTAAAATGTTCATAAAACATGTAATTTTATTTGATTGAAAAATCGAATCTGGAAAATGTTTATTTCTTAGTGAAAATCCTCTTGGAATATAAACTATTGCTAAACTTTTACGGAATGTTGTTGTTGTTTACGTCATAACATAAAATTTACAAACAATTATAACCATCTCTTTTTAGTCTACTTCTAAAAGCATTGCCACATGACAAAAATCTGCCCGAATACAGATTCATATCATGTGGCAATGCTTCATTAACGACTTTGTTTAAACCATAGATGTCGCCTACAATTTAAATCATATAAAAAAAAAATCAATTAGGTGATCGAACCGGTCGGATTCTAAAATCGGTCTGATTTTTGATTCTGTTAAACATATTTTTGGTGGCTTCCACCTATAGTAATAACTAAATTATATTAATAATTAATTTGATATAATTTTTTTTATAAATTTATTAAAATTAAACCATTGCTATGAAAGAAAATATGTTAATTTTACGTAAAAAGTTTTCTTTCAAATCGTTTACTCAGCCCGAATCCCTGTTGTTTTTATTTGTGTGTTAAGTGACATCTAGGAATGGGAATTATAAGTAAGAGCTATCTTATTTTATACACCGCTCTCAAATGTTATGACAACTCAAATATTCTAAACAAAAACTTATTTTGAATGGGTCAATTATTTTTGGAAAAAAAAATCGATGCCAAATATTAATCATGTTGTATTTATTTTCAGCTGTGACTTAATTTAAATAATATTTCTAATACTTGAGAAATAAATAAGGCATTTATATTACAGTTAATGTTTATTGGTTATGTCGTTTATTTGTGATGCATAACAATCTGGGTTGATTTGATTTTTTTGATTTCTTCTCGCTCAATGCATATTATTATATTTTTTATCTCTTTAATTTTTAACTCTTTGACTCTCTTTGAATCATTTTAATTTTGGCTGTTCAACGTATTGTCTGTTTTTTACCATTGATTTTAGTTGTGAATAAGTGATGACGTCATTAAATAGAATATTCTCTTTTTAATACATATTGTTGTTGTTGTAGAACGTTTTTTAATTTAATTCCCTTATTTTCTTTTGATTATATCTGGAAAATGGGGAAGCTTGAGAATCTGTGCTTTAAATGAGTTAATCATTGAGTTGTTTATTAGTGATTTTATAAAAAATTATTTATCAAGGTTTAATTTTTAATTCATATTTTTTCGTCAATCGAAATCGCGTTTTTTCATACAAACTCTATGAAAATAAAATATTTTTTAGTGTTCCTATGTCCTTTATTTTAAGTTCATTTTTTACATGCCGGCTCTATTCATATCAAGATGGTTCTGGTACTGGAAACTAGGTAAGCTTTCTAATTACGAATATTATTATAATAATAGCGTTAAAAAAGGCCTGTTAAGCGTTGATTTACTTTAGACACTTTTTAGTTATTTAAACTAAAAGTATCATAACGCCATTTTTATATACGCCTGGTTGGATACCTATACACTTTTATTAAAATAAAATTTAAATTTTAGGGAATTATGATATGAGCTCGGCTTATATATGTGGTTTAATCGAACTCGAGCCAACAAAATGCCGAAAAACTATTTGCAAAACACCTCGCCGATATTCAGCCAAATTCTTTTTAAAAAATTGCGGCAGTCGTTTTGAAGTGTGCAAAAAATGTTTATTAGATACATTTGGTGAAACGCGTAAATTCATTGATATAGCTTGTGATAAATTATACAAATGCCCCGGAGCTACACCGGAAAAAGATAGGCGTGGAACGGCATCTAAATTTCATAAAACACTTCCAAAAGAAACAACGGTGGAATTTACAAACACATCAACAGTTTCCCAGCATACACTTCTCACTATTCACGTCGGCATAGTAGCAAACGCCATTTGTCAACTGGGCTAAATTTAAGCATAATATAAGAACTGTATTCTAAGGAATACACTAAACCCGCTGCCATTTTTAAGTACTCCGAAATTTTTAAGTCCCTTAATCTAAAATTTAAACAACCAAGCTTAGGCGCTTGTAATTATTGTGAAACTATCCATAAAAAAATGAAACTAGCCACAGAAAACAAAGTTGAATTATTAAAGCAGTAAAAAGAACATCATGCTTTGGCCGATTTAGCATACACCGCAAAGAACCAGGACAAAGAAAAATGCAAACAAAATTCAGAAATATCAAGAATGTTCACTTTTGATTTACAAAAGTGTCTACCGACACCTCGGCTAAATACAAGCGTTTCTTTTTATAAACGTTCATTATGGACATTTAATTTAACTGTGCATGACGGGGCATCAAACCAACCTTTTAATTATATTTGGCATGAAGGCATAGCAAATGGCGGGGGAAATGAAATTGCCTCATGTCTGTATACGCATTTGAAATCGTTACCGCAATCAGTCCAACACATCATATTTTATAGTGACAATTGCGTGGGACAAAATAAAAACAGTTTTATTTCAGCTATGTTTTTATACTTTTTGCAATCTGAAGAAGTCAGTGTCACAACAATCGATCACAAATTTTTAATTGTAGGTCACACCCATATGGAATGTGATGTGGTTCATGCTACAATTGAAAAACTATTAAAAAAAACATCCATCGACATTCATGCTCCACATGATTATTCACAATTTATTCGTACTATACGATCGACCAGACAATATAAAGTGATTGACATGGTCCAAACTGATTTTTTGAATTTCAATGATTTAGTAAAAAAAAAATATACATGGCGTACTAAAGATGTTGCTGGGAATCCTTTTGTTTGGTCTAAAGTGAGCTGGCTTAGGTATACCAAACAATACGGAATTATAGAATATAAAAACTCTTTGGCCGAAGATGAACCATTTAAAATTCATAGTATAAAACGACGAGGAATTTCGACTATTTCAAGATCCGATTTAAATATGGCTTACCGGGGACCAAATCCTATAAATTCAAAAAAGAAAAAAGATATAATGGATTTATTACCAATAATATCGCCACAATACCACGATTTTTACAAAAATCTTAAAACTGACCTTGATAGTGAGGATGATGATCTGGATCCAGATTTGGATATTTTGGATGAAATCAATGAATAGTAATAATTTTCAATTTTGTGTTATAATTTTAAACAATGTATGTATTTCAATTTTACTTTAATGATTTTTTTCTTTTCACAAAAAAACATTTTGTAAATAATTAATTTCTAATTAAATATTTATAATAATTTAAAGCATGTACCAACATAATACTTGATTATTTTATTTAAGGTGATAATTTAACTTTCAGATAAAACAGAACTATTTGAAGAAGGGAGCAATTGTTGTTAGATTAACACACATATAATTTTATAAATTTTTAAATTGAGTTAAATGGACTTGTATCTAATCAGAGACACTTACTAAATATTTAAAACGGGATAAGTACTTATTACTGATATTGTTGCGAAATTGTGCACGAAATTAGTGGTTTAACTTAGCTGACCTCTTGGCTGCACAATAAAGGACCAATTGGTGGTAATTAGATTATTTAATGTTAAGAATTGTGTTTCACAGAAAGAAAAATATGTTTAAATCGTTCTACTGAAAAGTAGTAAAAACCCAGTTATCACTTTTTATATATTTACCACATATTGTATGTATTTGCATTTTAATAATTTAAAATTTATGATTTTTAGTAATCAACAGCAGTCCCTAGGACTTATGTGAAAATACATTCACACTGGAATTTGATAAAATCCAAATTGAAAAAGAAAACTTGGAAGACATTATTATACAATTTGGTAATTGTGCTTGTTTTTAGGTTGAGCTCGTATCTTCCGTTACAAATACCACGTCAGTTAGTAGAGCGAATGCTGTATTTGGCCCTGAATTATTGATTACCGCTCAGGTAAGTTCCAAAATGTGCTGTTAATAATTTGAAGTGTAATAATTAAGTGAGGTTAAAATTATTTAAATTAAATTTAGTGAGCGATCGCCTATTCCTTTTTAATCCAATTAGTTATTTTAAAATTTGTAAATTTTCTTATTAATTTTGCATCGTATAAAAACGAGTAAAACTATCGTGTTTGCCATCTTATTTCTAAAATTCTTTACGAGGTGTGTATTTCTAATTATTAGTTACCTAAAATAAACGTTTATTATATTATTTTTATCATGTTACAATACTATACCGTCGGTGACGGTGCAAAAGCATGTATCTACACGTTTGCTATTTTTTCAGAAAATGAGAAAAACGTGCGAATTTGCCATAGTAGGTACAGTAAAATACACAAACAAAATTGATTAGCTTCACTTTTGAACGTTCTGTTATCTCCAATTTAATTTAAAAACCAGCAAACTCTATTATTTTCTATTATTTTTACCAATAAACCAATAAAATGATTTTGACAAATTTTGTAGATAGTAGATACACGCTTTTGCATCGTCACCGACGATATTGGGGGGTAAGGGGCGCCGGTTTAGATGGTCTTAATATACTAGCCCAAATGCCAACCTCACCTGCACGTGGTACTTCCTGCTAATTAACTAACGAGGCTCTGGCGACCGAGATACGGCGGAATAACCGACTACCGAGAACATAGCAAATGTTGTTCTCTTCAATGACCCACTACCAACTTGTACTGGTTAGGTTGGTAGTTGATTCATAACCAGTTTTAAAGCAATGAATACAACGCAAAAAGGAAACAATACCCCAGGTGGTAAACCAACTACCCAGTTGGCATATCCACCCTCTTATGAGGCTGGCTCAATGGATTCTGGGGTGAGCCAATCATTGCTAAACCCATTCGAAAGAAGTTCAATGTTGTTAAGATCACCAAACAATCATACTAACTCTGCAAATCAGCAGAAAGACGAAAACACTGAACTCTGTCGAAAACTCAGTGAAGTAGATGTACTTTTAACCCAACTAAGAAGCGAAATTGAAAAACTAAAAAAAGAAAATGAAGAATTAAAGAAGCTCAAACAAATGGAGATTTCTGAAAACCCGCTAACTTGTTATAATGAAACAATTACTCACACCAGTTATAACAATGAGTTCCATACTGATGAAGAGGATCTCATGAGAGAAACAGATTGGATACTGAAAAGGAAGAAAAGACCTACCAAAAAACGAAGAGCAGCAACCTCGTCTGAAGTTGGAGATCGTTCGCAAGCTAATGTATTAGTAACTGGTGATACTAATACCAAACGAGCTCACCAGCAACAGCAGCAAAATCGGCAACAAAAGTTTGTACCGAAAGAAAAGGCTCCTCCGCCAATTAATGTAATCGGCATAACAGAATTTGCTAGTATACAATCTATAATGAAATCAGTGACAGCTAAGGAATATAGAGTAGTGTCACTAAACAACAACGTGTGGAAAATCAATACACCAGATTCCGATACATAAAAAGCTCTAGCAACAAAGCTCAATGCGGAAAGTAAAGAATGGTTCACATATGAAGATAAAAACGAACGCGCAATTAAGGTTATGGCCAGAGGCCTTCATCCAACGTGTAAGAAGGAGGGCATAATTGAGGACCTAAAGGCAAGAGATCTGCAAATAGAAGATGCAGTAAACATCCTAAAACGAGAGAGAGGTGAGAACAATCAAGTCAAAAAAAGGGGGCTTCCACTCTTCATGCTTACGTTTAACAAAAAGGAGAAAGTTGAAAACATCTTCAACATCAGAGCAATTCTCAATATGAGGGTTAAAATAGAACCGCTAAAGAAAAGCACGAGGCTAATACCTCAATGCAAAAAATGCCAAGGTTTCAACCACACGCAAAAATATTGCAGACGGGAGCCAAGATGCGTAAAATGTGCTGGAAAATACAACGCGAAAGAGTGTACAGAAAGTAGAAACATCCCTGCAAAATGTATAAACTGTAAAGGGCATCATCCTGCAAATTATAGAGGCTGTGAAGTAGCCAAAGAACTTCAAAGACTAAGAAACAAAACGCATCAGTTTCCTCAAAACCCTAGGGTTACCAGAGAAGAGAAACCAACTAAAACCCAAGCGGAGCCAAAACCACCAGGTATAGGTACAGAGCGGAAAAGTTATTCACAAATTGTACAGCAATCATCTAATGCTACGAATGATAATCCCCTTGAAAGGATTTGTCGAAGCATAGAAGCCATAAATATAAGGCTAGCAAAGCAAGAACGTGGTCTAGAAGCTTTATATAAGCGTCTAGATATGCATCAAACCTTGAACGAGGCAACAGCCCTCATATACTAAAATGAGCAGATCACTAAGAATTGTAACCTGGAACGCGAACGGACTAGCGCAACATGTTCCAGAGCTAGAAGTTTTTCTAAATTTAGAAAAAATTGATATCTGCCTTATATCGGAGAGCCATTTGACAAAAACATCATTTATTAAAATACGTGATTATGAATGTTACCATGCTGTTCACCCAGGAGGAAAACCTAGAGGAGGATCAACAGTAATAGTGAAAAAGAATCTCAAACACTATGAAGAACTTAGTATAGAAGAAGAAAGTATGCAAGTTAAAACCATAAAAGTTGAAAATAACAATAATAATGAATACAGTATTTCCTCTATCTACTGCCCTCCACGCTATAATCTAAACAAAGAAGATTATAATAGACTCTTTAGATCACTAGGATCCAATTTTATTATTGGTGATGACTTTAACGCAAAAAACACCTATTGGGGATCAAGACTTACAACCCATAAAGGAAAAGAGCTATTCGAAGCCGGACGAATAAATAACTGCGAGTTCCACTCTGGAGGTAAACCAACATACTGGCCTGCTGATATAAATAAAATAGCAGATCTCATTGATTTCTATGTAACGAAAGGGATCTTCGAGGATTACATGTGCATCGAAAACAGCGAAGGGATATATTCCGATCATACACCTGTTATCATGACACTCAGCACAATGATAATTAATAAGGATAACCTGCCTAATTTAACAAATAATAGAACTAACTGGGACCTATTCCAAGAACTAATTGAAATGCAAATAAATCTACGAGTGCCGATTAAAACACCGGTACAGTTGGAAGACGAACTAGAGGTATTTAACAGTACTATTCAACAAGCAGCATGGGAAAGTTCTCCTATTAGTCACACCGAATCCCGTAGGAATCAAAATTATCCTATTGAGGTCAGGGAGTTAGTGAGAGAGAAACGGAAGGAAAGAAAGACCTGGCAAAGGACACGCGCCCCGGAAAACAAAAAAATCCTCAATTTTATATGCAATAAACTAAAACAACTTATAAAAGAAATTAAGAATGAAACTATTAACAAGTACTTAAATCTAAATGATCTCACCGAACATAAAGATATTGATTACTCTCTTTGGAAAGCAACAAAGGGATTAAAAATAACCAAAATGCATGTGCCGCCTATTAAAAATGGGGAAGGAGCCTGGGCCAAAAGCGACAAGCAAAAAGCTATTTTATTTGCGGCTCACTTGGAAGACATCTTTCAACCGTTACCTAGGCAAACAGCAGATGAAAACATAATAACAGTTAGCAAAATTGATGAATATAATATTCGATGTGTAACATTACAGGAATTAAAAAATGAGATCAAGTGTAATTTGAACGCAAAAAAAGCTCCAGGATATGATTTAATTACTGGACAAGTCGTAAAAGCCATTCCCGAGAAGGGACTACGAAAATTGGTTCAAATTATCAATGCTGTCTTCAGACTAAAATATGTCCCACGACAATGGAAGGTTGCTGAAGTAATTATGATCCCCAAACCAGGCAAACCAGCGAACGATAAAAAGTCGTACAGACCGATTTCACTACTTCCTGTAATTTCAAAATTATTTGAAAAATTACTGCTCAAGAGACTCAAGCCAATAATAGAAGAGAGAAATTTGATTCCACCACACCAATTTGGATTTAGAGAGAATCACTCTACGATAGAACAAGTTCACAGAATAACGGATATAATCGAAGACTCACTTGAGAATAAGAAGATATGCTCCAGCATCTTCTTAGATGTAGCACAAGCTTTCGACAAAGTTTGGCACCAAGGACTTGAATTTAAATTGCATCGAGATCTACCTAAACAGTTCTATCAAATTCTTAAATCTTATATCGCAGACCGACATTTCCGTGTAAAATATAACGGAGAGTACTCTGAACTAAAGAGAATATCAGCAGGCATACCACAGGGTAGCGTACTGGGTCCTACATAGTATTGTACATCCTGTACACCAGAGATATGCCAAATACAGAAGGTGCCACCACAGCAACATTTGCAGACGATACAGCTATTCTGGCGACTGGAAAGTGTATATCAAAAGCAACGACAAAACTTCAAAAAGCAACCGACACAGTGAGTAGTTCAGCAAAAAAGTAGCGCATTAGCCTAATCGAAGCAAAATCGGTTCACGTGGATTCCAGTGGAACTTAATTCATGGCCGGTTTCAAATGCAAATACAGCCAAATACCTCGGCATGACCCTCGATTGCAAGCTTAGATGGAAAGAGCATGTTAAAAAGAAAAAATAAGAATTGAACATCAAATATAGGAAAATGTATTGGCTAATAGGTAGAAACTCTAAGCTTACAATACATAACAAATTGCTATTATATCAGCAAATACTTAAACCAGTATGGACCTACGGTATTCAACTTTGGGGTTGTACCAAGAAGGCAAATGTACAAATGATTCAATGTTTTCAAAACAAAGTGCGTGGCATTGTAAACGCACCATGGTACATTAGAAATGATAACTTCCGTAGGGACTTAAACATGTAATATGTAGGTGAAGAAATACAAAATCATGCGAAGAAACACATTCAGTGGATATCTCAGCACCAAAATTCAGACATACGAAGTTTGTTGGATACCACCAATGCAGTAAGAAGACTTCAAAGGCAGAAACCTTTGGAATTGGGCAGTTGTATTTAATTAGGATAGAGAAAAATAATTACTATGTAAATTCAAACGGGAGTAACCATTGGGCTACTGCCCGTCAAATGTGAATCTTCATTTAAGAAAGATAAATTACTAAATGATTTGTAAATCACTTGTAATATTAAATAAAGTGGGAAAAAAACCGACGATATTGCTTGTGTAAATTACAGATTAAAGTAACGTATTAAAAGTTATAGGTTAAGTTATTTTTCGATTTAAATTTTTATGTAATCACCATAATTGAGATGAACAAGGAAAACCATGTTGGCATAAATATGTGCATTTAATTCAAAATAATAATTTAATTTATTTCTTGGTTTTTTAATACATTCTTGGATTTATCAATTTTTTTAAATTTAATATTTTAAATATTTTTCCACAGGTTCTTAAAATATTTTTACAAGAAGATACGGATGGATTGGAGATTCCCGAGGAATATAACGAAAAGAACACTTTATGCAAATCTAGCAGGAGAACTTTTGTGAAAATTTTGACCAATTATTTAAGAAAATATTTTGGTAATTATCCTAAAAAGGAAGCCAAAATTGCAATTGCAAAAGCAGCAATTACATTATTCCCATCATTTAAAGTTGCTAACAGTAAATTTGAAGGAATCGTAAGTCAATTACAAAATAATTATTTGAAAATATTCATGTTACCAATATATTTTATGGCTGTAGGATATATTTTTCAACCCAGAGGATAATAGCGGCTTTTTGGTATCAAAATTAAAAAATATTAATAACAAACGACATAAAGTGGAAGGTACATTCGGCAATATAAGAAAAAAACAAAAACTAGGAAAAGTCGAGGAGACAATTGTGAAATCAAAACTAAAAATTGAAGACAAAGAGTTTTTTAAAACCTGTGTAGTAGAAACGAAATTAGAACTTTTAAAATTAAAGCTTAAAAATACAATAGATGAGAGAATTGAATTTATAAAGGAAAACCTAAATATAAAGCAACAACATTTCCCTTTCTTTTTTTATAAACCTGAACTGGTATACATATTTAATTAACTTTTATCGTTGATAATTTTTTAATTTATTTCAACTATCTTTTTTAAATACTGTATGATTTTGAACTGCGGCATCCAAACATTTCGAATAATTTACTTAGCTGCTGGGAAGAATATAGCAATAAAATTGAATCGGTACTGCAGGTTACCATTGGGGAAACCTTCGAAAAGTTAGGGAGTAAGTTTCATACAATTATTAAAATCATTCCACAATTACGTCCGATAATTAATATATTTTACAGGTTGGAGTCACACTATTAAAACCTTTTTTGGGATTATTAAAACTTTTACCGGCTACAACTTTTGGGAAAAAATCAAAATACACCAAACGGTTGAACTTTAAAGAAGCTTGTAATTTGCTAGTGCAGTTTGAGGATGTAAGATATGAAAAATATTTAAAAACTTAATTATTATATTAAATTATTTTTTACAGTTAAATACACCGCCAAAAAATTTTGCAACGAATGTAAAAGAACCACATATAGTGGCTGTTGGGCCAAATAGAATTGCTATATCTCAGTTTTATCTTCAAATTGATGGAGAGCTGATTCCTTTACCGTTCCATTATAACTTCTTGGACGCGTTTTACATTGTATTTAAGTCTTATTATATTTTTAATATTAATTTTAATCTGAATTTACTACATTTTTTTAACTTTTTTGCTATTTATATTTATATTATTCGCAGTGCGAAGCCTTCTAGTAATTTAATAGAAATTTTTTCCCGGTTCAATTAACAAACCAGTATACAAAATGTTTTTCTGCTTCAAGTGCAACATGCAAAATTTTAAATCAGTAAATCATGTTATTTTTCATTTAAAGTATGACCATTTTATGTCTGAAACTAAAAGTAGCAGTTTAAAATGTATAATAAGTCAAACTTGCACAAATGAATTTATTACATTTAGTGGTCTAAGGCGACATGTTAGAACTTGTAAATCAGTTGCACAAACTCTTCCATTAAATCAAACTGAAGAAATAATTAATGTTAGTAAGATAACGAATCATACACCTCAAACTACTTCACAGTCCAACATAAGTGATGATATTTCTGAACAACCTATTGAACAAACTAATTATGATGCAAATTTGGGTTTAAACTTTCATAATATTAAATTAAACATTCAAGAGTTTGTTAATGAACTAATGTCTATGAATATTTGTCAAGACAATATTACCATCATTTTAAAAAGCATTAGTAGTTTATTCAACAAAAATTGTGAATCAATGATTGATTATGTAAAGGATATAAATAGTAATTCTCAAATTGTTGAATTTATTTTTAATTTTAATCCATCAGTCGTAAGTGAAATTAAAAATCTTTCAACATATAGTATTATAAAAGGAAGCAAGCTAAAAAAGATTGTGAATATTACACAGATTTATTGGAAAAAAGTTTGGGTGATAGATGGGATAAAAAATTTGATGTAAATCAAAATATTTATCAAAATGTTTTAGTACAATGCACCTTTCAATACATACCAATAAAACAAACTTTATATTCTTTGTTTAAAAAGAGTAACTTTTGCAATATGTACTTCAAAAGTGACCATGTTTGTGATAAAAGTTTATTACAAAATTTTTGTTGTGCCAACATTTTTAAGGAGATCAGTTTCTTTACCGAAAACACATTTCCACTTCAAATTCAACTTTTTTTGATGAGTTTGAAGTTGCAAATCCGTTAGGTAGTAAAAAGGGAGTTCATAAAATAGGTGCTATTTATTTTTCATTGCGAAATGTCCCTTATCCATTTAGCTCTAAATTAGAGAATATACAGCCGTGGCCAAAATCATAAAGCACCCCTCCCAAATTGCAGTATCTACAAAACGAATGAAGACAAAAATTAAAACTCAATATTTTTAGGAAATACTTTTTATATTTTATTAATTTTAGTATTTTGTAGGTCCTCCTTTGGCTTTGATGACAGCCAGGACTCTTTTATTCATCGACCGTACTAATTTTTCGCAGGTATTTCTCGATATATTTTTCCATTCCTCTGTCAGCGCACGTTTGAGGTCTTCCTTTGAAGTCATACTGCGATCCTTGATTTTTTTTTTTAAAATTGACCACAAATTTTCAATGGGATTTAAGTCTGGTGACTGGGCGGGCCAGTCCATGACTCGAATTTGTTTTTTTCGAAACCAACTCATCGTAACGCGGGAAGTATGGCAGGGGGCATTATCCTGTTGATAAATTATCGAAGAACTATCCGTTTCCCCAAAGATTTGCCGAATTGAGGCATTCAATGCAGCCTCGAGGACGGTAACATAGTTGGTACTGTTCATCGGACCCTCACAAAACAACAGTTTTCCCACCCCTGATGATGCCATACAACCCCACACCATCAGTTTACCCCTCCATGCTTTACGGTAGGCACTATACAATCAGGATTGTATGCTTCCCCGACTCTTCTTCTTACGATGGTTGCGCCAGGAGTTCCAAAAATCTATAAGAATTCCATCAAATTTAACATAAATTTCTCTATTAATTCTTTTAAAATACATAGCACAATTTTTTATTTTTTTTTGACTAATTATTTTTTATATTTACCTCAAAAGTAGATTCATCTGAGTAAACAACTCTCGCCCAATCCACGTCATTCCAATGTTTGTGTTCTCGAGCCCATCTCAAGCGACTTTTTATGTTGGTAAGTGAGAGCAAAGGTTTTTTTCTTGCTTTACAACCTTTCAATCCAGCTTGCAGGAGCCTTCTTCTAACTGTCCGTGCCGAAATGTGAACTTCCTGTTCTGTTAAATGCTCTGCAGCTATCTCAGCAGATGTTTTTCTTCGGTTTTTGAGAGATTTTCGCACAATTTGTCGATCGTCTCTTACCGAAGTGATACGATTTCTGCCTGAGCGTAGTTTATAGGCATAGTCCCCGGTCTCTTTAACCCTTTTCAATGTAGATTGAACTGCTCCACGAGAGCATTTTAATTTTTGGGATATTTTAATTGGCTTACACCCTGGGAATCCAACAACACAATTTGTGCCCTTATTCCTTCACTGAGTTGGCACGCTTTAGGCATAATTATCACAAACACACTTTTTTTCTCAAAAAACTTACGAAAACTCTTTTTGATTTAAAACACTTTATGTGAAGACTGCACACGATCAAATACAAAACTAAAATAAAAAAATTCTACGACGCTACAACTTCTTGTTAAGAACCTAAAACAAAACAAAAATTGGTGATTTTCAATAATTAAGGGTCGCATTCGGTGGGATGACTCGTTCGTTAACACCCATTGTTTAGAAAGACATAATATTAAAATATAATGCTAATAGATAGGGGTGCTTTATATTTTTGGCCAAGGCTGTATATTTAGTCAGCTTATTTTTTAGTAATGATTTAAAAAATGAAAACATTAATTTTAATAGAGTACTTGAACCTATAGTTGCAGATATAAAAAATTTAGAATCGGACGGAATAAATATAAATTTTGAAACGAAAAACTATAATTTAAAAGGAACTTTAGTAGCGTTAAGTCACGACAATTTAGGTGCAAATTGTGCATTAGGGTTCGTTGAATCATTTCAGGCGATTTTTTTTTGTAGAATATGTACGGCACATAAAGATCAAACACAAATTTTAGCATCGGAAAATGTAGCTGAATTAAGAAATTTTACAGATTATAAAAATATTTTCAGAACTACAGACGTAAATATTAATCATAACACATCTAAGTAGTTTATAATTAAACACTTCTTGCAAGTTGCAATTTCTTCAAAGCTCATTAAATTAGAAGAAGTCAATGCAAAATTAAATGTTTTAAATTTGGCTACATGTTCAGAAAGAATTTACCATCAACTATTTATACAGACAAACAGACATTAACATATATAGGTCTTACAGCTTCGCAAAATTTGTGTTTATTTTTGCATTTTCCTTTTATGTTTTATGAATTAAGTCTGAAGCTTCCAAAGTTTTGGAATGGAATTACTACTCTATTCAAAATTGTTCATATTGTTTTGTCGCCATCTATACCTTTATCAAGAATTGTGCAATTAGAAAATAATATTACTCAGCACCTCAATTGTATTTTGCAAGATTATAAATTGAAGCTATTGCCAAAGCACCATATACTAACACATTATCCTAGGATAATTAGTAAAATAGGTCCTTTATTGGATAGATGGTGTATGAGACTTCACCAAAATTAATTCAGCTATAAATAATTATAAAAATATTTGTAAAATATTAGCATTTCGTCATCAATGTTTTATTTCACAATCTATAAACAATCAGACTTTTACTGAAAAGAAACTTTTAGGCAAAACGAAAGAAATATTTTGTTTTATATCTTAACCTTTCGAGGTGCAAACCAATGCTGTCGCTCTGAAAACTTTAAACGGAGTACGTTTCAAATTTTTAGGGGAGTATTTCAAGTCAGAAGGGAGTACAATACATACGAAATACAATAGCTAGACCTTAGACATAAATAATTGTTGGTGTTTAAGAAAAATCACGATCCAGCAAATTACACTAAAATTGTTTTTAATTTTTGAGCCAAATTTGAATACTAAAAGAAAAGTGATTTATTTATTGGTTTAGAACTATTTATCTATTTTACTATTAAAGCGTTAAGCCCTGTATGCTGCTCGAGCTAAATAGTTTTAAACGCGGCCACAACTCAGATTATCGTTTAGGGATTTTTAAGTTTTTGTAGTAGGGAAGAGTACCGGTCAGTGAAATCGTAAGTGATTAATGGAATATTTATTTTAAAGCAACTTTAGCTTCGAACCCTTTTCATTTTCAAAAGCGTAATTTTGGCAGATGTATACCAATACGGACATGTCAAATAGGCGAACATGTAATTGAACATGAATTGAAAGAAATTTTGGTGCAATTTAAAGAAATGTAGTTGCCAGACGATACCACAGTAGGTACCTAGACTGGAAATCTGGCCGAAATCTAAAAAATCGCCTTAAAAAACAGAACAATTGTTCGAAGTCTCATGTTTTTAATCAAAATAAAGTTTTTGTTTTATCTCAAAGTTTTCACTTTACTTTCTAATTTCGTTTTATTTTCAAAGAAACGTGTTTATGCTTTATACATAATTTTAACGCAACTCTGTGCGATTAGGATTGAACTTGACAATTCTTAACCGGTTATGCAGAAATTCGACGAATGCAATGGAAATGGGGCTCCAATCTGATGTTTCTACTTCCGGGAGCCAGTACTACTATTAGAAGCTTCGCTTTGTTTTATTGTGAGGAGACAAGACTGTCAATTATTTTGATCCTAAAAACCGTAAATTCAATCGCCAAATTTAATTGACTAACTTTAATTAATTATCGCTATATATTTTATAACGGTTAACATGAGCACTAGAAAAAATGGAGGTGTGGCCAACATACGACTTTCTTTTACGAACAGAGAATTTTGAGAAATTTTATTTTTTTCTTAATTTTATTTTTTATTTTTAAAGTTTCAAATTTTTTTTTAAAATTTTTATTTTTTATTTTTATTTGTTTTTAATTTTTGGAAACATTTTGTTTCAAGTAATTTTTTGTAAACCTTATAGTTTTTAAGATATTTGCAAAATAAATTTTCTGGGCCAAGGGAGTGGCCACTTCCGGTTAGCCGATTAGGAGTAAAATTCACTGGGACCTCCCAATTTATCAAACAAGCTTAAATCTAAAATTTCAGTTCGATTGGTTAAACCATCTGGGCTGTAGAGAGGACACAGACAGACTGACAGACTGACAGACTGACAGACTGACAGACTGACAGACAGACAGATAGACACCATTTCGAAACCCACTTTTTCGGACTCAGGGGACCTCAAAACAAATAAATCTCTAAAAATCTCAAGGTCCAAAATTTTCATGATTACTATACTTTATTTTACTAGAGTAAAAGAAAGTAAAAAGCACAAAAATAAAACACAACTATTTAAACCTTAGGCATCATCTGTATAATCAAACGAACAAGGTTTAGGATTTTTAGAAGAATTTATTGAGGGAAGTTCGAAGTGAAACCTTAAACAAAAAATAAACAGCTTTTATTAAACATGCCGACAATTTTAAACTTGAAAGTGAAATACGCAACGAATGATGTGTTAGCGGTAAATTAGGATACGTTAATTTGCTTATTCACAGAAAACCGTATTTTGAGGAAAAAAATTTAAGAATTTTTTATAAAAATATTTAAATATTTCTTTTATCACATTTACAAGTGGATAAAGTCTCAGCTTGCTTATATTGTCAATTTGCCGTCTTTTTTTAAAAAAAGAAATCGACACGGCCAAAATTTTAAGAAAATAGTTTATAATTCACTAAATCGGTGTGTCCGTGTGATATTTTTGCGTGAACTAAGACGTTGTGCAAGTAATCGGATAAACATAAAAATTATGCGGTGTTTTGTGGAATTGGAGAATTAGAGTTTTAGTGTTCGATTGTGGTTAGGGGCTTGCTCCACTTCGTTCGAGGGTTAATCTGGGTTTTAACAGAGTCAGCCTGATAAAAAAAGTCAACAGGTTGTTTCTCTCCAGTCAACTGATGTCAGTGTCAGTATCTTAGTCTCAGGTTCGGTGTCGGTCAGTGCTGTCGCTCTGAATACTTTAAACGTTTTCAGGGCCGTGTTTCTATCCAGAAGAGAGTACATTCAAAATACAATAGTTAGACCTTAGACATAAATAATTGTTGGTATTTTCTGATTAAAAAATCACGATCTAGCAAATTACTTTAAAATTGTTTTTAAGTAGTTTTTGAGCCAAATTTGAATATTAAAAGAAAACTATTTTATTTATTGGTTTAGAGCTCTTTATTTATTTTACTATTAAAGCATTAAGCTTCTGTATGCTTCTCGAGCTAAATAGTTTTTTTAACATGGCCACAACTCGCCAGTACCGATCAGCGAAATTTTTAATTTTTAGCTATTTTTATCTAAATTTTACGTGGTAAATGGAAAATTTATCTTAAAGAAACCGAACCCCTTCCATTTTCAAAAGCGTAATTTTCACAGATATGCGAATTCAGACCGTAGTAGGTACCTAGGGGGTGACCAGGTCAAAAATGACTAATCCTGGACGAAGACTTAAAAACAGGACAGTTATTAAGTCTTGAAATATGTTGTGTATTTGACTTAAAAAAATTGCTAATAATATTGGTTTGGTGGCGATGATTGGTCACAAAACATGCACTTCGTGAAATCTCTTCTAAAAAAGTTTTAAACTTGCTAACTTGATTCTTAATTTGGTGATGCTATAACTAATTCATTGATCATCAATTGTATTGGCTAAGTCAGATAATAAATTTCAATGGTTTCTTAAATAAAACAAGGCCAGAATTCAACAAATATTGCAAGCCACTATAATGCCACATTGGTTATTAGAAAACATTTAAGGAAATTAGATTTACCAAAGAAAAATTTGTTTTTTACTTTTGTAACCACTCAAGGCCATTACGAAATTTCCAGGTTCCAGCACCAAATGGAGCACGTTTTTAAATGGATTTTAGAGTAGTTTTATACCTGAGTTATAAAGCCGATTCTATCTGCAGTTCCTAATATAAAACAGAATTATTCACAAACTGAAAATTCCTTGGGTCACTTCATTTGAGGTCGGATTTGATAAATAAACTAAGAGCCAAATTCAAGAAATATTGCGGAACACCACTAATGATATTTTGGATGATGCCATTTATAGAAACATTGTTTCACCAATTTTTCTTTGTTTTTACATAGACATACATATACATAGTATACTTAGCTAATTCAGACTATCTTCTCAGTCTCCAGTATCTAACCGAAGGAATAAGCACATCTGTTGATGAATTTTTGTGATATTTATTATCTGCAATATATAAATTGTTCCTATTATGCAACATATTATTTCATGGCCTGAACATAAGGCAGGGCTGCAATCAGAGTTTTTAAAATAAAACAAGGCCCAACGGCAAGAACTATTTTGGAACACTATTCATGCTAATGGTATTATGATTGATACCATAAATGAAAAATTAGATTTGGCAAATTTTTTTTCCATACACAGCTAACCCAGACAATTTTCTTCGCCTCCAGCACCGAACGGAATACACATATTTGTTCCTATATATATAAAGAGTAAACATTGGGCCAGTCATTTGGGTTGGAGTTCGAATTAAATTTTGTTGAAATTATTATTTTTCTGGTTCCTATTCCTACCTACATATATCCTACCTAGGCGAGAAGCAGAATGTCAAAATAAATCTGAAAGACAATTTCTGCTGTCAGCGTTTAACCTTGCTAGACAAGAAAGATGCAAGGAGGACTGGATTTTATTCAAATGTAAGCAAAGGATTTGAGAATATTGACATCAAGGCATATTGGACGAATGACACTTCTCATATACATATATCACACTGCATAAATTCAAACTTTCCTACAACTTTCTAGTCTGAAAGGTTAGATGACTGCAGAAATTATCTTACAGTTTTTTATATCCCTATAAAAGAGGGTCCTAGTTTAAGCTTATGGAAGGCTATGGAATTATGGCCGCATAATTTGTCTTGTAATTTTTCTATTCAGGAGGTCGTAATCAAAATATTTAGCCAAAGCAGACAAAATGTTTTATTAAAATTAGGTAATTTCTGTCATGTTTCAGTTTTTCTGGTGCCCCCATATAGAGTGCCTTGATGTTTTTATAAGTTGTGAAAAACCCTAAATTATCTTTTTATAAGTTTTACCAGCAAATTTTAATCGCAAATTTGACATATTTGAATTGATATTGCCTGCTAAAGTGACTAGCATATTACTGCAAGAAAACCGTTTTATGGGCTTTTGCCTGAGAATGACAGAAACCAGTTTAGCTTTGAAAAAATGCTTTATGAAAAAGCCAGCTCTCTCCCAGAATATTATAATTATTGCAAACAAAAGCCGATAAGTTAAAATATTGTATAAGAGTATTAAGTATTAGTAGAGCAATTATTACAACAGGGGAGTACAAAATGAAAGTGCGGAGTACACGAGTAATCACTAGGCGAATGTAGTATTAATACTCCGATCGTACTCACTTCGACAGCACTATTACATTATAAGTTTTTTCCTGATTAAACATTTTTTTTAATCTTTGGTGAGGATTATAATGTAATCTAAAATTAGTTTGTACTATTATATAACCCCAAATAGATTATAAATTAGTACAATTTTTTTTGCCGTGTATGTATTCACTTCGTTTTAACGCCCTCCAAAATGTTGCAACGGAAACATTTGTTTCAGTAAGGGCTCCCAAAGCTTTGCAGCTCATTGACGAATTACTCGCTTGGCAACTTGTATTTTCGTCCAGTGCGTTTATTTTGTTCATAATTTTCTTGGTCTTTTAGAAAATTAGAAACAATTTTATGACTTCGACAAATTTTACGTCCTATTTCACGGAACGGAAACTACAACCCGAACTATAGAAAACACTTATTTCATACTTTTCATAGTCACTTCACCATGTGGCATTTTCTTTAAATTTGTAAAGGAATTCTTAAAAATCACTTTCCCGAATTTAAATCTTTCTTTTCCCAGATTTTAATTATTTGAACTTCAATCTCTTCTGTTGGTTTTTTCAGTATTTTCACATATTTAACTTTATGTGCTAAATATGAAAATGTTACTTTGATTTGATATTTCTGTATTTTCTACGAAAAATTTCAAAAATAGAAGTGGCGCTATAATTTTGGAAAGAATTGTATTATATATTGTCCCACAATTTATACGCCTCTGCTTTAAATTTTAGATTTAAATGTTAAAGCTACTCGTATATACCAACCGATTCCGCGGAAAGGATATAAAACGGATAGCGAATTTCACATTGATGATTGATTGACAAATTTTATGTACATGCAATGACTAAGTTTTTCAATGAAAGTTTTTTGAAACCTGATGAAATCCTAATTTTGTTATATGTATAAGGATATCTCGTATAAAATCCATATATGTACGTATGCACGTCATCTCTTTAGCAAGGATCTGTTGATAACTTTTACAATATTATCTTAATTTAAAATCAAAATAAATACACAAGAAAATGATGAAAATCATAAACAAGACAAACACCAAGCGAAATTTTATAAAGCGTAATATAAAAATTAAAGAATTTAAATTTTAAAAATGACAAATTGTTTATCTAAAAAAAAAACGGTATTTTCTTTCGCCGAAAAACATTTAGGAATTGACGTAAACAAAAATTCGTAGAAAATTACGTAAATGGATATTAAGCAGCATCAACCAGTAACAGCATAAGAGAACAGAAAGGTTGTTTTATTTAATCCCTTTGGGGCGCTATAAAATTTTTCTTTGATTTTCTTTGTTAGTTAAAAGTTTATCGTATGTCGTATTTATGTTTGTCGTCATCAGTTAGGTTTCTATGTATGTACGTACATACAACGGTGACCAATTATTTGTGTCATTAGATTCAATACATATTTGTAAATATATGTTGGAAAAGAACGCAATTAAATCAAATTAAAAACGTGAATTTAGCATCACAAGGGATTTCCCCAACCTCAATTAAACTGTAACATAGATAACCGAAACGGATGGATTAACCGAATGATTTTCTTTTTCGAGGGAATAAAATATAAGTTTCCATACAAGCAGTTTGTGCTTTCAACAATATAAATATGTACACTTTATAAATTAATTAAATTAATAAGTTTATTGCGCAAAAAGGTGAAAACAAAATTAAACTTTGTATTCCCTTACTTTAAACCTTAAAAGGCAAAGAACACTAAAGAAAATGCGCTAAACAAAGTGTACTAAACAAAGAGCACTAAACAAAGTGCACTAAGCAAAGTGCACTAAAGCATAACTGCCTGAAGTTAAAAATGTGAAAATTGTTTTTCTTCGATTGTGTGGAAAAGTGGCATTTTATGTAGGTTTGTTACCTTACAGTAAAACCCTAAAAACTAGTACTGCTTGTTCAAAACTAGTTTATAGATTTTAAGAAAATTGACTAAAAGGAGTTACCTATTTCTATTGTTTGCAGAAGAGAATAGATATCAGAATTGTAGAGGTTAACGGTACACAGGTGATAATTTCCCTTAATCGCTTAGTACTCCGTGAGTCTTGAGAAAAAGCTTCGGGGACGTAGAAGCGAGGAGAGGAAGTGTTTTTAAGCCAATTACGACAAGAAGGTGAAGAATATTAAAATGGCGAGTACAACTATCTGAGTAGCAGACGCACTTAGCAGAATTAGAAAAGAGGAACTAATAGCAGTAACAAGCAGTATGAAACAGACGCACCAAAAATACGTAAAAACTAACCGCGAAATGAAGTTAAATGTGTAATCGCACAGTAACCTTGTGTAAATTTAATGTTCGACAAAAGCTTTTGCATGACTCCGTTTCAATTAAACAAAAAGGAAATTTGACAGTCGAGAGAAGAGAGATCAACCAACAGTAATAGTGAACGGTAGTTATATATACGGTGGAATAAGAAAAGACTCTTGAAGAGTTGATTAAAAATATAAATATTTAAGAAGTTAATATAATAAAAAATTGTTTGAATAAATTTACGTTTTGTAACGATGGACCAAATTGGCGTGTTTTATTTACAAGTGATGTAACGCCTAACATGGTTTTGTGTTGTTAACCTTTGTACGTGTTACAAGTGATCAAAGTCTGAATGTCGAAAGCTGAGGCGAGACAGACAAACGTACAAATCATAACTGACCTGAAAACGAGACAGTGGAGTCTACTTGAACGTCTACTGAAAACGAGACAGTGGAGTCACGAAGGAAAAAACCTAACATACAAGAGAATAGAATACTACTGACCAAATATGCTTAAGGATATAAGAAACTTCATAGGAAACTGGTTATTTTGGTACTTACGAACATATCCAAACTTCCATTTGAACGCATAGCTCTAGATATAGTGGGATCTCTGAATGTCACCAAATATTTAAACATGTATTTTAGCATTTCAGGACGATTTGTAAAATGGCAGGCGCCATAGTAGCATTACAAAATAAAAAAGCAACGACAATCGCAAAAGCGATATGCGAACAATACATTACAAAACAAGAAGCGGAGGTCACAGCAAAATACAGATACTATTTCAATCGAAAATTTGAATTGCTGTATACTGACATTTGTTAGAGACCCAAAAGAACAATATTTTGATGCGATAACGTATTACACCGGATGTTTGGAAAGGGAGTGACTCGGAATTTTGCCCCGGGTCGTAGGCAATTACTCATCAACAATAAGCATTACCTTTAATTCAAATATATGATTGCTTAGGTTGGTCATTAGGCGTTATGCCTCACGAACAATATTATAGGCAGCGATTAAAGCCGCTAGGTGAACCTCGTATTTGAAGCGATTTAAATGCTTGAAGCACTGTAGCAAGAGAATGGCTTATCCGATCGGACCAACGCTGATGTTAATTTTTGAATAAAGAAACAGTGGTGATTAAATTATTTTAAATTAAAATAATTAATCTCCACATATATTTTAATTAAAATAAAAGTCTACAAAAGGTTGATTTACAAAGCTTGAGGGCACTGTAAAGGTAGAATGCCTCATCTGATCAGAGCCATTCTAGTGTCAATTTGTGCGTAAAATTAAAATAATTAATCTCCAAAAAATTTTAATTAAAATTAAAATTTACAAAATAGCGATTTACAATACTTGAGAGCACTGTAGTGAAAACGCCTCATCTGTTTAGTACAATTCTGGTGTTAATTTATGTATAAAGAGAACTGTGGCAGATGATTTGTTTTAAATTAAAATTATTAATCTCCACATAAATTTTAATTCTAATTAAAATCTACAAACGATTTACAGTGATTGAGAGCAACTGTAGCGGAGCAATGCTTAATCTAATCGGAGCAATTCTATTGTCAAAATTTGCGTAAAGAATTATTATTTTAAATTAAAATAATTAATCTCCATAAAAATTTTAATTAAAAGTAAAATGTACGAATTAGAGATTTATAATGCTTGAGACGCCTGAACGACTCATCTGAACGCAACAATTCTGGTGTCAATTTATGAGTAAAGAACCTGCGGTAGATAATTTATTTTAAATTAAAATAATTAATCCCCGCATAAATTTTAATTAAAATTAAAATTTACAAATTAGCGATTCACTCATCTGATCGGAACTATTCTGGTGTCAATTTATGAGTAGAGAACCTGTGGTAGATAATTTGTTTTAAATTAAAATAATTAATCTCCACACACATTTTAATTAAAATTAAAATTTACAAAATAGCGATTAACAATACTTGAGTCCACTGTAGCGAGAGAACGTCTCATCTGATCGGAACAATTCTGATGTCAATTTATCAGTAAAGAACCTGTGGTAGATAATTTATTTTAAATTAATTAATTAATGTCCACATACATTTTAATTAAAATTAAAATCTACAAAGTAGCAATTAACAAGGCTGGAGGTCACTGAAAAGGGAGAATGCTCCATCTGATCAGAGCCATTATAGTGTCAATTTGTGCGTAAAGAACCTATGCAGATAATTTATTTTAAATTAAAATAATTAATCTCGACATTAATTTTAATTAAAATATACAAAAAAGTGATTTACAGAGATTCAGAGCAACTGTAGCGAGGCAATGCTTAATCTGATCGGAGCAATTTTATTGTCAAAATTTGTGTAAAAAAAACAGTGGCGGTTAAATTATTTTAAATTAAAATAATTAACCTCCATATAAATGTTAATTAAAACAAAAGTCTACAAAATGGCAATTTACAAAGTTTGAAAGCACTGAAAAGGCAGAATGCCTCATCTGACCGGAGCCATTCTAGTACCAATTTCTGCATAAAGAACCTGTGGCAGATAATTTATTTTAAATTAAAATAATTAATCTCCACATACATTTTAATTAAAATTAAAATTTACAAAATAGCGATTTGCAATACTTGAGAGCACTGTGGTGAAAACGCCTCATCTGTTTGATGCAATTCTGGTGTTAATTTATGCGTAAAGAAAACTGTGCCATTTTGTAAATGTGCATTGAATAATTTAACCGTTTTCGGTTGTTGCGTTGCTTATTTAAATTTCACTCATCCTATATTGATTAATAAGAAAGGATGAAAATAATCAATTAATCATACTTTTGTAGTTTTCATATTAAATGTAGTTTGTCTAAAGTCGCAATCATTTCCAGTTCCACAAATCAAATAATTCCGAGATAACTGAAAATTACACCATTTTTATAATAAACATATTATTATGTAGGACCAAGCTTATCATATGTCTTTAATTGCCATGAAACTTTTTTTTTACGTTTATTTCAACTCGGCTTCAATTCTATTTGAATAACTCAGCATATTTTTAACTCTGCAGTATATATAGCCAAGAGTTAATTACAAAAAAAACTCGGCTCCGTTGTTATTTGAGTGAGGACGTTTTATTTCGTATTTTACGTGTTAAAAACTTCAACGAGAAAATTATTACCACAGTATCTGAGCAGGGTGTTTAGAAAGAAGAGGAATTGGATATTGCGATTGTTGTTAGCTTTAAACTCTGTACTGCCATACTCAACATAACCACAATTTTTAAAGAATTTCCCATAAAATTGCCATCGCAGGTGCACTCGTGCTTTTTCAAATTCTCCTAAAAAAAAACTTTCAATTATCTTATGATTATTTTGTAAACGTTCTAAACTAAAATCAAATAGTTTTGTTGTGCTTTTGCTGTATTGTGTGTACTCGTATATGTATTTAGCGGCGTATGTACGTCGTAAACAACCAAAAGTAAAAAAAAAAATACAAAAACAAACGCCTGAACACTGACTATGAATGAAACTATCAATTAACGAAGGTCATTGTGTTCAACAACAATTTTCATTCATCGTTTCAATTAAAAAAAAAAAAATAAAAATAAAGCACGATTACAACAATAATCACGTTGACGACGACGTCAACGTCAATATGACGCGATATATAGTATGAATGAATTTAAATAAATACGAGATCCACAAACAACACACAACAGAAAAATGGGTTGAATTCGATTGGAATGTTGCGTTTTCATTTATTCTTTTTTTAAATGGTTTTAATTATTGTTATTTAGAGACGAGTTGGTGCAATGGGCCCCGCATTATTATGCAGGTTTCATTAATTACAAACAACTTTTCTGTTGTCGCAATTGTCGTATTTTATTTAATTGAGCATATGACAATTTTTTCTGAATATAGGCGATGTAATAAAATTATGAATGAATTAATTGGATTGGTCACGATTTTAAATAAAATAATTTGCTGTTCCAGTTTGTAAATTAATGGTAATTTACGTAAGAATGAATGACTGTTATCCTTAGTGGACTAAGTGGTACATAATATAGATCTAGGATTATTGAGATATTTCTGTTTAATAAAAGCAATTTAAAGTTGTTTGGGAAAAATATAATTTTGGTAAAAGCAAAGAGTGTATCCGGAAACGAACCGTAAACCGAAAACCGAAAAAAAAAAATTTGTATGAACCGAAAACTGGAACCGAAACGAAATATATAAAATGTAGTGAACCGTAACCGTAACCGGAGCAATATTTTCATGCGGTTTATTTCGTTCTTTTTCGTTTCGGTTCAAGTGTTTTTTGCACGAAAATTTGCCATATCTCTTAAAAACGGAAAAACCTTTTTTTAATTATAGTTTTTCTCTTTTCTTCTTTTACGATTTTTTTATATTGCATCTGAATCGACAAAATTTCATTGAACGTAAATGGGCTGTTAGTCAAACGAATGACTAAATGTTTAAGTCGGTACAACATCACTACGAGCGATATAGTAAATTTATCAAAGTGTATCAAATTTTGTGTAACAATTTTTCTGCATTGAACCTTTACTGACTGACAAATGGACGAATCTGATGGCAAATAATCTACAAAATATTTTATTGATTAAATTAAAAAAAATGAATTTAAAATTCGAGAAGATTATATCGTTAAAAATTAAACTTTTTATTATACTTATTCTAGTCCAGTAAAAAGAGCCTCATGAGAAGGACCAAATTCGTACACATTGCCACTTTGCAAGTATGTTCAATAAGGTACCGGAAACTTTTATAAAAACATCTGCCATTCGTCGGAGAATGTTTTCTTCCTCCTGAGGGATAAAAACGGGGCAAAATGGTATTTTCTAAAATATTTTCGAGTAAGAGTTCATGTTGACAATATTTTCTTTAATTTGGTTTCTGTTTTATTTTTATAAAACAATAATTGGTTCAATTATGGACATTTTAATTTTCTGTGTACCTACTAACGTGAAAACCGGAAATCAATTTATATAGAAAAATCGTTTTATAAGCAAAAACTTCTAATCATTTTTTAAATGCAATTTTTATTTTAACTACGACCAGACGCTAAATCACTCCGTATACAATACCACCTTTGGTTATACCAAAATAGCCCTTAAAAGTTAAATTAACTGGCTCTCTGCCATACACTTAAGTGATTTAGTGTTTCATATTGCCTGATTGCCTCAAATTTTCTGGTTCCCGTAATTGTTTAAGCCAGTGATACCCAAAAAATATGGCGGGTAAACATACACATGCAAGTCTGTTACTACTACTTAAGCATGGTTCATAACATCGGGAGCGACATTGGAAAAATACGATAGTATTGAGTTGAAGTTAGTAGCTGTTGGTTTTGCTCAAAATATTTGTCTAATTTGTACGTCATTTTATTTGTGATATTTCTCATTACATATTTCAATTTGCGTTTGGCTTTGACTGGGGTTAATACCAAATTTTTTATAGTTTTGTGATTATTGTGAGATTTTAAAAATATTTTTAATTTTTTGTCGGGTTTCTACAACGTTCTTAATTTATTTTCTTGTTTCTCATTTCAATTTTTAGTTCATTTTACTAGTTTTTCAATTTTTAATTTAAATATTTTTTGCCTATAAACTTTAAATTTGCCTTTATTAAACTTTTTATTGGCGTCATTTTAATTTAATTGTTTTAACCGGGTTTCCTTAATTTTTATTTTTATTAAATTTATTATATTATATTTTTAATTTACCATAATTAATTTTATTTTTTTTTTTAATATTTTGTAATTTTTATTTGCACAACAAAACACATCAACATCAAATTTTAAATAACAGAAAATCAAATCAAATAAAACGTCAAAAAAAAGCTATTTAGCGCCTTTTGTACATAAACTAGTTAGCGCATTTTGTACTAAGAGCAAAATATTGCAAATCATTTTTTTGTTGTTTTTTGGTTGGTAACCCTGCGGTACCCTTTGCTCAAAGTAAGAAATTTTTCAACTCGAGTAAGGAACAAGTAGGAGGAGCTTATGTCATTTAAAGTGATTTGATTGATAGAGAGTTCGTAAATAAATACTATGGTATTTTTACAATGTCGCTACCGATGTTATGAATCAAGCTTTAAGCACAAGCAACGAAAAGAAAATACGAATAAAATAATTTCAATTTCAATTCTCTTTAACCGATTTTGTATTGGGTTTATATATAAAGAAAAACAATATTATTAGGTTGTCACGGAAATAGTGATTATTTTGTGGCCGTTTATTGCAAATTCATAAATCTATTGCTAGTATTTTGTTCAAATGAAACATCAAAAAAATATAGTTTAAAAATAAGTATATTTAAATGCATATAATGCAAATTATTTACTAGCCAAAATATCAAAATCAATTTTAATGGCGATAGTAGAAAGCCTTAATAAATTTTCAAGTTGTTCATCACTTAATGAGAAAACGTACTCTTGCAAGTATACGTACTTGAAAACAAAGAGTATATCTTGATAATGGCTTTAACTAAGTTAGGAAATCTTGATGGGCTAACGAGCTTCCAAAAACCCATTCCAGTTTCCTTAGAATTTTTTAAAATAATATCCGTTTGCAAATCGCATAGTTCTAGTTGAAAATCTGTTGGTTGATTTGCTATTGTGCAATGAATGGGATTACCAAATATTTCACTAATACGTCTAATATTTTCAAAATCCACAAATCTTTCGTTGAATTGTTGAATTAAAAATTTTTTTTTTTTTTTAATCTATGCAATCTTTTCTGGAGCTCAAGGCACTCCCAACTCTTTCGCAGTTAATTTTACCGTCCTACTTTACGCAGTAGTAGTCAAATCGAGGACGTACGGCTATAGGGATGGATTCTGCACTCTCAACAGGGGGTCATAGATGTGTTCATCGTCATCACCGATCGTAATCAGATGATAAAAAATCCCTTTTGCATCCCGCCCCTATCGGGATTCGAACCCGGTACCTCCCGATCCAAACGCCGCAGCTTTAACCATTGCGCCGTTTGCTCGGTAACTTTTATTTCTGGAACGAATTTTGAAAAGTTGAAATCGGGAAATTGTTCTAATACAGCAAAATAAGATTTAAAATAAGCCAAGTTATTATTTTCTAAACTGGTTTTAAAAATTTCAAGTTTTAGTTTAAAACCATCAATATTTCCTAAAACACGAAAAACGGAATGATTCTTGCCTTGTAAGTTTAAGTTTAATGAATTCAAATGTGTTAACATATCATTCATAAATGCAAAAGATGTAATGAATTCTTTACATTTTAATCTGCTAATTAACAATTTGACGTTTTCGGTTTCAGATATTCGGGTTTCCATAAATGCTAAAGTATCCTTTCGTAAAATAAAAAAACGATTCAGGCAATCAGGCAGCCAGCGAACTTGAGTAAATAAAATTACATCTTCATACATATATTGATTCGGTTTCTTTTAAAAAATTCTACAATTCTCTGTGTGTTAAGAAATTTTGCTCTCCTTTCAATTTATTTACTATATCCATGGTTGATTTAATATTGAACGATTTTGTACATAGACTTTCCTGGTGAACTGCACAGTTGTAGAAGGGCACGTCAATATAATTTTTTTTTCATAATACCCTTAAGACCATTAAATTTGCCGTCCATTGAAGCTGCTCCGTCAGTGCATACTCCCGATAATTTATTAATATTTCCAAACTCAATAATTGTTTGATCAACAGCCCTAAAGATATCAATGCCTTTGGTAGTTCTGTGCAAAGGTACCCAACTCAACATTTCTTCATGGATGGTGAAATTTTCAAAAACCATTCTGGCAAAAATTACCAATTGACTTGTATCAGATAAATCTGTGGATTCATCTAATGCTATTGAAAAATATTTGCAATCTGCAAGCAAATCTTTCAGTTTGCTATACACATATGAACTTAAATCTATGATTTTCCTACTAACTTTGCTACGCGATAAGTTTATGGAACTTATGCATTTCAAGCTTTTCTCAAAAGTATGGCCAAGGATTTTAAGGCTTCTTCGAAATTTCTTTTGAGGAATTCACCTTCAACAAAGGGTTTTTTGGATTTAGCAATATTGTATGATATTATGTAAGATACTTTCAAAGGCGAACGCTGCATGTTGATTACATCAGACATCGATAGAGACGTTGTAGTAAAATTTATTTTCATGTTATCGAACAAGGATCTTTTCTGCGTAGCATTCTCTTTATTAAAATCAGTGCTATGTTTTGTCCGATAATGTCGTTCGCAATTAAATTTTATGTTACTAGGAAAATCGCAAATGAGACATTCAAATTCATTGAGTTTGCGCATTGAATTTTTATTTCTATGTACCTATTTATAAAAAAAAACATTTTTTTGGTTTATATTCGTTTCTATATATTTTACGTAATGAAAATTGTTTGAATGTGATGAGCAAATTGAGTCAAGGCTGGGCATCACTGGTCTAAACGATCAATTTTACAATTTGATTTTATAATTACAGTTCCTAATATATTTAAGTGATGCTATTTGGAAAAAGTTTTAAGCCGGTTCACCGGTTTTGAACCTGAACTGAAACGAAACCAGAAACAAATTAACAAACCGAAACAGGATCGAAACGAAAAAATAAATTTGGGAACGTAACCCTAAACCGGAACGGAAAAACATTTCGGTTTCACTGTCTGGGTAAAAGTATGACCCCAAAAATGAGTCAAGTTATAAAATTAAACAACTGACATTAACATCATAAAATAACAGTAAAACAAGGATGAGAATCGAAGTGATGATAGATCACAAATTGTTTGCTCGGTTCCAATATAAGCCGTGTTTTCCATGAGAACTGCACTAGAACTCGATAAACTTTAAATCCCTTTTATTCTATGTAAAACGAAAAAAAATAAATTCATAAACCGCGAATGTGTAGTGTATTTGATATAATTACATATTTTAAGTTTAAAAATTTCCACCTTCAGTTATTTCACCAATATTTTCTTATTTCTTGCTGACGTCATTACACGCAACTACACTCGATAAATTCATGGGTTTATCCAGTGTAACTAAAAAAAAAGCTATAATTGTCATTATTTATTGCTTAACAACTTAAAATGTGTATTTTTGTGAAATGCACTATACATTATCACTTTATGAATTTTATTTGTTTTCTGTTTTCGTAGAATAAAATGAATTTAAAATTTATCGAGTTCTAGTGCAGTTCTCATGGAAAACACGACTATACAGTGATGGAAAAAAATAATACAGGTAACGCCCGAAGAACACGATTAATTCGTTCCGTGTTTTTTAAAACCGTGTTGTTAGAGACTACAAAAAACAACAAAAACAACGAATGAAAACATGAAGCGCATTTTTTTTTTTTTTTGTGAAGCGTATACATATGGCTATGTATTTTATTCTTTTTCAAAAGAATAACTCGAAAATCGTGTAGTTTCGAACCGTGTAATTCGGGGGAAAGTATCCGTGTTCTTCGAAACTCGTGTTCTTCAAATACCGTGTTCTTCGGGGTTACCTGTAGTTAACTAATGTTTACAATATAAAAACAAAAGTAAGTTAACGGAATTTAAAAGGTAGCACAAAATAAAATAAGATACATGTTTTGTATTTTGTAGATAAGTAAAACGCAGTATATTAACTGGGATTGCTGACTGACTCTCTTTATTATATTGGCGTACAAAAAAGTATATGTATGTTTGAAATGAATATAGCTATCAATCGTCTTTACACTAATGGTTTTACATGATGAGTTTACACTGGTGGTTAAGATATAACAGCTCTTCCCCTCGCAAGTAATTCTTCTGTGAATATAATTTCGTACCTTTTGTATGTTAGCAATCTAAACATTTCGGCGCCTTTCGTTGTCGTGTGGATCGCCGCAACTCTACTGGAGCCTCCGTTTGCACAATTCCACTTGACATTCCTGAAACGACTGTTGCCTGTGTTGTAGATGGTATCGATGTATTTGGGATTTCTGTAGGAATGTTTGATGGTTCATTTTCGGTTGTTGAATTATCATTTTGCATAGATGGCTGTGTTTTTACATTATTTTGTTGATCTGTTGTATTTTGATTTTGTATCAAATCATCGAGATCTTGTTGAATATCAGGTAATGGTTGCAAATTATCACCAACTTTTCGTATTTGTTCAATGTGTCGCTTCCACTCACGACCATCATCCAATTTCACTTGAAAATGTAAGACACCCACTTTGTCGATGATCCTGCCGAATTGCCATTTGTTTTTAGATAAATAATCACGCACAGCAACACGATCGGCAATATTCAATTTCGGTTTTGGTTGATTGCATTCATGCGATTTGTTTATTTGTTTTTCGACTGGCATCATTAGATCTAAACGGGAACGTATTTGTCGACCAAACATAAGCATTGATGGTGATCGCCCAGTAGCAGGATTTATACTTCGTCTGTAAGACAACAAAATATTTGCAACTTCCATTCGTAAATCACTTCGTTTAGCTTTAATAGTTTTTAGTTTGTCTTTAATCATTTTCACGTAAATTTCTGCTTGTCCATTCGTACTCGGATGATATGGTGCACCTTGTTTATGTTGGATACCATTTGATTGTAAAATTTTTTTGAATTCATGCGATACAAATTGCGTACCCAAATCACTAACAAAAACTGATGGAATACCAAATGTTGAGAAAATTTCCCGATATGTTTGAATGGTTGTATCCGCAGTAATATTCGGCAAAATATGAACTTCTGGCCATTTTGTATAGGCATCGACCAACACGAATAAATATTGTCCGTGTATAGGTCCCACAAAATCCCCATGCACACGTTGAAATGGTTTTGTTGGCGTTTCCCAACAATGGGCTGGATGTAATTTACTCGGTTGAGCACGATGTGATTGACACAAATTACAATTTATCACCATTTCTTCAATTTCTTTGTCCATATTATTCCACCAGCAATAGCCTCTTGCCAATGCCTTCATTTTAGTCATACCAAAATGTGCAGTGTGTAATTCATCCAACACTTGCTTTCGTAATTCCGTTGGTACGTACACACGTATACCACGCATTAGACAATCCTGTTGTAATGTAAATTCAGTTTGATTGATACCAAAACGATCAGTTCCATTGCACTCGCGACCAATTTTCAACGCATGTATTCAATTTTTCACGGTCGGATCATTTTTTGTAGCTTCACCAAGTTCGATTGTAGTCACTGGCCAATTTTCGATTGCATTAATTTCGATTACATCTGTTTCTTCGTTTGTATTGGTTTTATTCGGAACTAGTAATCGAGACATCGCGTCAGCATTTGCATTTTCATTTGATTTTTTATGCCGTACCACGTAATCAAATGAACTTAAGAATATAGCGTAGTGTTGCATTCTTGTAGTAGATAGTACAGGTAAACTTGCGTTCGGTGAAATGATTTGAGCAATCGGTTTGTTGTCCGTACACAATGTAAATTTTCTGTCAAAAATGTACTGATAAAATTTCTTGACACCAAAAATAATTGCATATGCCTCACAATCGATTTGACTGTATCGTTTTTGAACATCGGATAACGTTTGTGATGCATATTGAATTGGCCTCTCTGTGCCATCTGGAAATGTATGACTCAACACAGCCCCTACACCGTACGGACTTGCATCAACCGCTAACACTAGTGGTAATTTTGGATTGTAATGAACCAAAACTGTATCCGATTGCATGACATTTTTCGCATCGATGAACGCTTTTTCGCAGGTTGTATTCCACTTAAACTCAACACCATCTTTTATTAAATTGTACAATGGATGTAGAATTGTACTTAAATTCTGCACAAATCGACCGTAGTAATTTATTAAGCCGACAAATGATCGCACTTCTTGCTTTGATGTAGGACGTTTCATCTGTTGTATGGTATTCATTTTACTTGACATTTTATGAATACCGTGGCGATCAATTAAATATCCACAATATTCAATTCGGTCCTTCATAAATTCCGATTTGTCCAAATTCACCCGCATATTCCTTTCATTTAATCTTTTGAAAACCTCTTGTAAACGTAGCAAATGTGTAATATCATCAGGAGCAGTGATTTTAATATCATCCAAAAATACAACTACGCCATCAATGTCTCTTAATAATTGTTCCATGTATTTTTGCCATTTCGCTGGAGCAGAAGCCACCCCAAACATTAAACGTTTAGGACGATACAATCCATTATGTGTGTTTAAGGTAAGCAATTTTCTGTCATCTGGATGTATTTCCAATTGTAAATATGCCTTTGACAAATCGATTTTTGAAAACTTCTCGCCACCGGCCATAGACGCAAACAATTCATCAATAGATGGCAATGGGTATTCATCGATTTCTAACCATGGATTGATTGTCACTTTGTAGTCGCCGCATATACGGACTCGATTATTCGCTTTGTGCACAGACACAACTGGTGTAGCTCAATCGCTAGTGTCCACTTTTTCCATAATATCGTCCTCAACTAATTTATCCAATTCCTTTTCCACTGATTGCATTAATGGAAATGGAACCCGACGTGCCTTTATGAACACTGGAACGGCATTACTGTTCACGTGTAAACGTGCTTTAAAACCAGTGATGCAACCCATTGTATTTGAAAATAATTTTTCATATTTTTGTAGCAGCGATTGTAATTTCAAATTTTTTTCGTATTTTATTGCAGCATGTATATTTGATTGCAATGTACTTACTTCCCCCTTCTGTTCCTTTTGAAACTGCTTACAAATCTTGACCCAATCCAATTTAATTTGTTGCCATTCACGTCCCAACAATGGATTTCGTCGTGATCGAGCAATGTACAGTTTCAAATCTGTGTATAATTCGTCGGTTTCAACCTTGACGTAAGTGAATCCCAATATGTCCAGTCTGGCCTCGGTGTAACTTTCCAATTCTGTATCGTTGGGTTGTTAAATCAATGAACTAAAATATCGGCGTGCATCGTCCAAATTAATAATCCTAACTGGACTACCGGTATCTATTTCAAATGTAAAAGGAATATCATTGATTTTTAAATCGTAAAAATATTTATTCCGAAGATCATTTTTATTTTCAATGAGCAAAATTTCACTGATCTGCATATTATTTTGAACTTCTTACAATTGATGTGGTTTGCATTTGTTTTTTTTTCATGCAAACTCTTTCTAAATGACCTTTTTGTTTGCAGAAATTGCAATTTGCATTTATGAATGTGCATTTGTTGGCTAAATGATCCGGTTTGCCGCACCGAAAACATTTTCTGCCACCATTTGTATTTGTGGTAGTAGCCACTTCATTCGATTTTTTCGCATCGCCGTTTGTACCGCCTCCGCCTTTACCACTGTATGACTTCTTCTTTTTCGTATGTATTTTGACATGATTAACTGTATTCGTGTCTTTGTATTTGTAAATTTCAGCGCCACCTCGTTCCGATGCTTCCATCAATTTCGCAGTGCTTAATGCCTTTTCCAACGTTAAATCTTGCTTTTCCAATAACCGATTTAAAATACGTTCATTTTTCATACCGAACACGAATTGATTCCGTAAAGCAGTATCTAAATGTGCACCAAATTTACACTCGGTTGACATATGACGCAACGCGACCAGAAATTCATCACAATTTTCATGGTCTTTTTGCTTACGTAAATGGAATCGATAGTTTTCCAATATTTCATTCGGTGTTGGTTCGTAATAAGCCTTCAATTTAGCCACAATTTCCTTGTACTGTTGATCTTTGTCTTTTGCAGGAGCAATTTTATCGCACAATACGTTGTACGCATCACCGCCCATGTACATCAGGAGATAACTAACCTTATTTCCCTCGCCATTTTCTACCAGTCCAATAGCATTTTCGAAACGATCAACCCATTGGCTCCACTTTCCCACTTTGGCATCAAATGGTTCCATTGTAATCGTATTTTGCATTACTGTAGTAGTCGCCATTTTAGATGTAATTAAAAAAAAATCACACAACTCCGAATCTTCCGATTGTAAATCTTTTTTGATGTAGAAATTGCACGAATAATTCTTTTCTTTTTTTTTCCTTGTCCTCGTCGCCAACTTGTTGTGTATTTTTTAGATAAGTAAAACGCAGTATATTAACTGGGATTGCTGACTGACTCTCTTTATTATAATGGCTTACAAAAAAGTATATGTATGTTTGGAATGAATATAGCTATCAATCGTCTTTACACTAAAGGTTTTACATGATGAGTTTACACTGGTGGTTAAGATATAACAATACCGTTACCCATTGATTTTTAATCAGTATGTTCATGGAAAATTTTGTTAGTTTACCGTGAGCTTTTGGTTATCGCTGTGTAAAATAATAACTACAGTTTTGAAATTTGGGAAATTACTTGAGAGCTTATAAGTTTATTCTTGTTTTTCTTTAAGAATAAGGTAATATTTACGTTAGGCTGGGCCGATCACGGCATTGCAGTGCAGCAGAACCAAAAGTTATAAATGAACTTAAACGTAAAGGGGTTTCTTACAGAAAAATTGCTGAAGTTATTGGACGCTTTAATACAATGGTAGAAAATGCAATTAATTCGGTTGCTAAATCAGAAGCACGAGGAAGAAAATCAAAAATCGTAGTGATGTAAAGAAGAAGTTTAGCCTTGATGTGGATACATCTACAATTCGCAAGATGATCATTCGCGAAAATTCAAGACTTGCAAGTGTAATAAAGGTATCTTTTCTATCAAAGACGAATGTTGAAGAAACATTGAATTTCGCTAAACAACATCACTGCTGACCTCAAGACATAAGGCGCAATATTCTTTGATCGGATACGACAAAAGTCAATTTATCTAACTCTGATCGTAGAATAGCACTTGTGCGACACCTTCCAAGTGCAGCTCTAGATGATAAATATACAATTAAAACAATCAAGTATGATGGAGGATGCATCACGGTATGGAGATATTTCTCCCACTACGGTGTAGGTGCTATCCTTCGAATTAGGGGCATTATTAAAGAAGAGGACTACGTTGGGATACTTAATAACCTTATGCTATCCTATGCCGAGGAAAATATACCGCTTCGGTGCTTGTTCAGCAGAACAATGATCGGAAACACTCATCGAAGCGAATGGTTTCAAATAAATCAAATAAACGTTTTAAGTTGGCCTCCTCAACCATCAGACCTAAATCCCATAGAGAACTTGTAGCGGGAGATCAACGTGACTCTAAGAGGTATAAAAACCAAAAATGATAATCTAATATAGTCCTTTGTAAAGGATCGATGTTAGGCCATTCCGGTCAAGACTTGCCAGAAATTGGTTGATTGTATGCCGCGGCGTTGTTTAACAATAAAGGCTATTCAACAATATGTATATTAAAACTATACGTAATAAAAACGTAATTAGTCCCTTTTTCGTTGAAATTTACTGCTTGTTCCTATTATTATTCACACACAATTAGATTAGATTTTCAGATATTGAATTATTATTTCATTTTAACAAGTCAAAATGAAGAATTTATTATAATTATTTTATAGCTTAGTTTATAAAGAACAAATAAAAAATAGGTTGTTGGGGGAGTAGTTTTAGGAGTCAAAGCTTTCTAGGTTATGCGATTCTCATAAGACTTCTTCCTAGTGTAGTTACGCCTCCTCGTGGCGACAACCGGGCAATGCATCCTAGAATGTAGCCAAGTAACTTACACGACCGTGCAATGGCGGTAAATCCATTGCCCCAAGCTTTGGTGGGACAACATACGCTGAGAGCTGCGTGGCTAAGAGGGAGCTTAGTCTTTAGTATGTGAACTCCGGGTACCAGGCGACCCCCGGTTTAAAGTAGCCTTCCCACAGTATACCGATCTCTGCTGTGGGTGACCTTCATTTCTCGGATACTCGTGGGATTCAAATGAAAACCGAATTTTAAAAAAAACATAGAGGGTGATGCCTCTTTAAAAGCATCAACTTCACCAGCTGTTGAGCTGGGTCTCCTAAGTTATGATGGAATGGTAGATGCCACAAGGGCCACTACTCTTGATTATCTTAACGTCCGGACCAAGGAAAAGGTGGAACAGTCCACCTCTTCTACTACGGACACCTTCTATGATGACAACATAAGTGTAATCTCTCAGTTATCGGGCACCTCAACCATTGGTGTTGATATTGGGAACATGTCCCTCAACGCCGGGGAATGGGTTAAGCTCAACTCCTTCGAAAGAAGGCGTTTTAAAAAGGGGCTCAAGGAAGGCAAAACTAGAGAAGAGGCTCTAGCTGCTGCTAAGTCCGCGACCCCTCTGAAAGCACCCTCGGGGCCTGTTGCTCCTACCCTAGACAAGAGGTCTGGTGGTAAGCGTGAGAGGTCTTTCGAGGTTGCTCCGGAACTAAACAAACCACCTGCCAAAAAAGCAAAAGAAGGGCCTTCTCCGGTAAAGCCCTCTTTCAGCCAGGTAGCAGGCAGTGTTAAGCTGGGCATCTTACCAGGTGATCTCAGTGGCAATCGTCTTAGTATGGAGCAAATGGCAAACATACAGGAGTGTGTCATTGACCTCATTATTGGGATGCAAGGCTCAAACCACAAGCCGCAATTCCTTGGCTGTTTCCGGAGAACAGGTTGGCTATTTTTTATATGTTCCGATCATTCCACAGCGGAATGGATGAGGAACAGTTTTGTAAGCCTAAGGGAAAAAATTGGTCTGAACATAACTTTGGTGGAAGAGGATGATTTTCCTCGGCCAAACATCGTTAGGGGGTTCTTTCCACAGAGCCTTAGCTTAACTAGCGAGAAGATTCTCGCTACCATGGCCGCGCAGAACCATGGTCTCGCGGCCAACTCATGGAAGATACTGCAACGGACGACAACTGGCGCACTCGTCCATTTGGTTATGGCCATAGGCGAGTCTTCCATGAAGAAACTGCGCGAATCCAACGGGAACATCGCATACCGCTTTGGTAGGATAAAACTCCTTCTCAAGAAGGATTCCCCCTCTACCAACCCAACCACTGGAGTCAGCTCCAGTAAGGAGGGTACTTTACCAGCCCCAGTAGTAGGCACAATCACAGACGAGGAGGCATCCAGGAACAGCAGCGCTATTGAGCATTCTGTTCCTGCTGCCTCTTCGTCGGGAGCACGATCATCGGATCTCTCCGCAACTCCTACTGTGGGATCGAGTAAATCAGCACTCACCCCGAAAATTAAGCATATGGGCGCTCGGGGTGTTACTGGGAAAAGTGGCAGAAACAGGCCAAATCCCGCAAAGCAGACGGCTGGCAAGCAGCCAGGAGCGTAGAGCTCCTTTACCCTAATCATCCAGTATGGCTGGTACTATTAGGGTACTACAGGCGAATCTGCATCACGCAAAAGGAGCTTCGGATACCTTTTGCAACAGGTTCGCGAAACAACACTTAACCCTTGGCCTTATCCAGGAACCTTGGGTTAATGGAGGAAAAATCAGAGGCCTCCACCTTAAGTCATGTAAGTTGATTTACGATCGAAGGGAGGAAGTTCCCCGAGCAGCAATATTTGTTTCATCTAATATTAACGTTCTTCCAATTCCAGAGTTCACCACTAAGGATTTGGTTGCAGTAATCCTGGAGGTTCCGACTAGCAGGGGAATGCAGGAGACAATATGTGCCTCTGCGTACTTCCCTGGTGAGTCGGTTAGTGCTCCACCTGTAGTTGTACAGGATCTGGTGGATTACTGCAACCTAAAAAACAAGCATTTCATCATAGGCTGCGATGCTAATGCACACCATATCATTTGGGGCAGCAGTGATACAAATGGCAGAGGTGAGTCCCTTTTAAATTATCTTATGAGTAGTCACATAGACATTTTAAATAAAGGTTCGAACCCCACTTTCATAAACTCGACTCGGCGAGAGGTGTTGGACCTCACTTTGTCAAGTCAGTTTATTTCCAACTCTGTTGCAAACTGGCATGTTTCAAGCGAAGCTTCTCTGTCGGACCACATGCACATCAGGTTCGATATACCGGGAGTGATCATACAGGCAACAGAGCGTCGTATCCCTTGTTTTACAAATTGGAAAACATATAGGGATATTTTATTTAACAAAGCAGACATGCTGCTAACATCTTTGAGTTCAATTAGTGACCTAGAAACCGCAGCTGGTCTGCTTAATGACGTGCTCCTATCTTCCTACGAAAGCAGCTGTATGGTGCGTAACGTTGTGGTTAATCGCAAAGTTCCATGGTGGAACGAACAGCTGGCTAAACTTCGTAAGAAGGTTAGGAAATTATTTAATAGGGCAAAGCATTCCAATGAGTGGAATGAATATAGGCAAGCCCTAACCAGTTACAACACAGAACTAAGGCGTTCCAAACGCCTCACGTGGAGGAAAAACTGTGGAAATATCGAGGATATACCTACAGCTGCTCGACTCCATAAAGTTCTAGCTAAAGATCAGTCCAACGGGATTGGGCTTCTTCTGAAATCCGATGGTAGTTATACATCAGGTCGCAAAGAGTCACTCGAAACCCTGCTTCAAGTGCACTTTCCGGGCTGCACTGTTTGCGACACAAATACAATCACTAACTCCATATCTGGTACACACATGGGTCTAAATATGGGTTGGGTTAATAGTTTATCCGGTAAGCTTTTTACTCCGGATAAAGTCAAATGGGCCATTAACTCTTTTCAGCCTTTAAAGGCTCCAGGAGGGGATGGAATCTTCCCAGCCCTCCTCCAAAGGGGCCTGGACTTGATTACCCCTGCTCTGGTGGCCTTGTTTAGAACTAGCTTCAATTGGGGTCACATACCACAGGCTTGGAGTCAAGTAAACGTGATTTTTATCCCAAAGCCTGGCAATCGGCCATGTGAACTTCCTAAGTCCTTTCGACCTATCAGTCTTACATCGTTTATTCTCAAAACCATGGAACGACTTATAGGTCTTCATATCAGAGACTGGTTAACTGCAACCAGACCTCTAAATCCAAATCAATTCGCCTATAGGAAAGGCAAATCCACAGAGGGTGCGCTGCATCTACTTGTCACCAAGATTGAAGCAGCCTATCGCTTGAAAGAAATTGCTCTGTGTGCATTTCTGGATATTGAGGGAGCTTTTGACAATACTGGATACGACTCAATTGCTAGGGCAATCAAGCGTATAGGTATTGACGATCCGACTAACCACTGGATTAGTTCCATGTTGGTTAGTAGGAAGATTACATCTAAATTAGGTAATGAGTCAGTCACGATTACGGCAGCAAGAGGGTGTCCGCAGGGCGGTGTCCTGTCCCCTTTGCTGTGGTCACTCGTGATCGACGAGTTGCTTGATAATTTACATCTACTTGGGTACGATGCCATTGGTTATGCGGACGATTTGGTTATCATAGTCTCTGGAGGGCATGAACGTACGATGTCCGCCAGCATGCAACAGGCTTTGCTTGTTATTTCGAATTGGTGCACTGGGGAGGGCCTTTCGATTAACCCTAGCAAAACAGTCCTGGTGCCCTTCACCAAAAGACGTAATTTGAACCTTGGTTCAATTAGTCTAAATGATATAAGTATCGGATACTCCAATGAAGTCAAATATCTGGGTGTTGTCCTAGATAAGAAACTAACTTGGAACTCTCATATTACTTCAACTACCGAACGCGCGGCCAGGGCCATGTGGGCCTGCCGGCGTATGTTCGGCAGGACCTGGGGCCTGAACTCAAAAATGATTTACTGGATGTACATCATGATAGTGAGGCCAATTGTAACATATGGGGCAATAGTTTGGTGGCCTAAGGTACAGCAAAAAGTTATTATGAACAAGCTGACGTCATTACAGAGACTAGCATGTCTCGGAATTACAGGTGCTATGCGCACCTGCCCTACGGCGGCAATGGAAGCTCTCATCGGGCTCACTCCACTTCATATCCACGTCAAAAAATCAGCTGCTACCTGTGCAGCTAGATTGAAGCTAGTGAATCAATACAGTCATGATGACCATATGGGTCACCTGGACATTTTGAATGAACTTCCAGACCTGAATATGTTCTTTACTGTCCCGGACGTTATGCGGAAAGAACTCTGCTTTGGCAGGAATTTCGTGGTAACAATCCCCGATAAAACAGACTGGGATACTGGGTTACCTCAGATGAAACCTAACAGCCTAGTCTGGTACACTGATGGATCAAAAATGGATGGTGGAGTCGGCATTGGTGTCTTTGGACCCAATCACAAAATATCGAAATCACTGGGTACTTACCCCAGTGTTTTTCTGGCCGAAATTCACGCCATCGAAATCTGCGCCTCTACTATTATGACCAAAGGTCTTAAAGGCGCATCCATCCACATTTTGTCTGACAGCCAAGCAGCACTGAAAGCATTGGCTTCTAACTGCCTGGATTCCAAGTCGGTTCAAAGTTGTTATAAACTGCTACAATCTCTCTCTTGTCAAAACAAAGTAAGGTTGTGGTGGGTGCCTGGTCACATGGGCATCACTGGAAATGAGATAGCCGACGAACTTGCACGGGCAGGCTCGTCGACTACACTCATTGGCCCTGAGCCTTTTTGTGGTATCCCGTGGGCTTCTGCAACCTACACAATCAGTAAATGGGAAAAAATACAGTGCTTGACTTATTGGAACTGTATTCCCGGCCTTAGACAAGCTAAATCTTTGATCAGACCATTTCACCACAAAAATTTGGCGATCAATTTCAGCAAAGAAAATATTAGGAAACTTGTGAGTTTTCTCTCAGGTCACTGTAACCTGAGATATCATTTGAACAAAATGAATCTGTCCACAGAGACGGAGTGCCGACTCTGTTTGGAAGAGACAGAAACCGCAGAACACATACTATGTGAGTGTGTTGCTCTGTGCACACGGAGGTGGATTCATTTTGAAGAGAGGTATCTGGCCCCGGAGAAATGTAAATTGGCCTCTATAAACAGCATTCTCGCCTTTATTAGAGAGGTGGAGAAGCTCCTGGAGTAACAGTACCCAACAGCACACAAGATCTCTTATCTTTTAGGTCGCAGTGCTAGCCGCTTTTGGGCAGGGTCAAAAAAAAAAAAAAAAAAATATTAAATTATAAACGCCAAGAATTTTGTATTTACATAGCTTTAAAGAAAATAGTATTCGCTGTCCTTATTATTTTTCACATCACTGTATCTTATAACTTGCTATATAACAATGTTAAATAACATCTTAAATGTATAACAATTATAATAGGGCGCGTTTGCACTATGTGTCAAATAGAAATATTAAACAACAACTGTTGTAAAAAGATTTTTATATATGTATACTATATACGAAAAACGTTATTTAACATAGCACAGTGTTACATAAAAAAATTCTTAATTTTTGTAACATGTTTATAACATTGTTATAAACCGTGGTATGTTTTACAGTGGAAACGGGCCATTATGTTATACAACATTTTCTTTATTTATTTATTTATGATACTCTCAAGACTAGTATACGGATTGAAATCGAATTACACGTCAGTTTACTGCTATTGTCTCATAGGCGGCAACTAAAAAATCAATTTACGAGCCTACTTTTCAATGACTTTTCATGTATTGCGTATGAATATAATGTGTAACATACCTAAAAATTGCATTTCTGAATGATTATATAAATTATTAAACACACAAATGTACAGCTTTATGTGTTTTTATTGAAATTATTGAACGCACTCTTCTGGTGTAATTTACTTAAAGTTAGTTTTGACATATTGTATTTATGAACCTGTGCACCGTGTTTTTAGACTTGACCGGTGTACTCAATTGTAAGAGTTGTTTTAGTTTTTTTTTTGGGACAGCGAACAAAACACACGCAAAATAAATTCCTTTCAAAACACGCAAGTTTTTTTTATTCGTTCCACTGTGTATTGTATGTACAAGTATTTGGACTGAGGGTTGGAGAATTAGCTGGATCAAGACTAGATCAACTATTACAAAAGGTTATGGGTCCAGTCCATGCCAACGAGTAAATCAAAAGAATTAATTAATTTTTTTTATAGTGCACGCAAGTGGTGTGCACGTGTATTAAAATTTTTTGAGGTTACAATATTTGCGAAGTGTTGTAAATTTTTTTGAGAAGCGTCGAGAAAGGAATATTTTTTTTAAAATTTTCATCATCGTGTAAAAAAAGGTGAAACAAAATGGAAGGCGATCGGGTGAACGTTAAAAAATTGGAAGGTAGCGAAAATGAGTGAATTGTTCGATGTAGTGGATGGCACCGAAAAAAATCCAACGATTGCGGATAAGGACTATGCGAATAATATTAAGACACGGAAACAGATTGATTCCAAGGCAAGACGTGCAATTTCAACGACGTGCAAAAAGCAGCCATTGCTGCAAATAATAAATTGTGACTCGGCAGCTTAAATGTGGGCGACGCTCAAAAGTACGTATGAGCAAACATCGAAGGCAAATATTATGTACTTGCAACAGCGGTACTACAGTTTCACAAAACAACTGGGTGATGATATTGCAATGTGTATGTCAAAGCTCATGGAAGTCGTGCAACAATTAAAAGATCAAGGTGAAGTGGTTTCCGATTCGAAGATTTTAATGTCCTTGCCAGCTGAATATAACCATTTTCATAGTGCGTGGGAATCAACGATTGCGGACAACCAAACTACGATAAATTTACGTGCGCGATTAATGGCAGAGGAGCTTCGATTGAAGTCACAGGGTCAGATTGAAAAAACGGAAGCGTTAATGGCCAAGATGAATTTTTTTTAAAAAAAAATTCAATAAAACAAAAAGATCACTCATCGGAATAAAACAAAACAAAGAAACCTAAGGGCAGTAAACCAAAGGGAAGGTGTTTCCGTTGTGGCGAGAGTGAACACTGGAGGCGCGATTGTACGCAGGATAATAAAAAAACCAAGAAACAGACAAACATTTTGGACGATGCTTTTTTGTGCTATGACCCAGCATTAGGTGGAGACAAAAATACTTGGGTGTTGGACTCAGGAGCAAGTGACCATATGTGTCATCGACGTGAATGGTTCGATAACTTTGTGGAGACATCGTCACACATAACAGAGGGAAATGGTGAAATGATCATGGCTCGAGGAAAAGGCGATATCAACATTCTTGCGTTCAACGGCGATTCATGGATTCCTAGACGATGGTGGATGTGCTGTATGTACCAGAAATTCATATGAATTTATTTTCGTCGGGAAAGTTATTGGATCATGGCTATCGATTGCAATCGAATAGCAAACGCTGTGAACTACTGAAGAATGGAAACATTTAGGCAGTGGGAGTTCGATGCGACAGACTGTTTCAAATGCTGTTCAAAGTTGAGGAATCATCGGAGGTAGATGAGGCCATTGCAAATGTGGCGATCAAAAAAATTTCACTTCACGCATGGCATGAACGACTTGGACATCAAAACGTCGCACACGTGAAGAAATTTTTACAAAATAATGAAATTGATTTCGTGGACGAAAATGTTGCGTGCGAAGCGTGCATCTACGGAAAGCATCATCGTGGAAGTTATAAACTTCGTAAAGAAAAGTCAGAGGAATGTGGCAAAATTATTCATGCGGACGTTTGTGGACCAATGCAAACGAATTCAATTGGGGGCTCGAGGTATTTTTTACTTTTAAAGGATGATTTTTCACATTTCCGTTACGTATATTTTTTGAAGCAAAAGTCGGAGGTCACAGAAAAGGTCAAATTTGCGGTAATGCGAATGCAGCAAGAGAACGAACACAAAGTGCGCAGTTTTCGATCAGACAACGGGACAGAGTTCGTCAATGCGGAATTGGAAACTTTTTTTAATGAGATGGGCATTGAGCATCAGCGAACTGTGCCGTATATGCCAGAGCAGAATGGCTGTGTGGAACGTGATAATCGCACAATTGTGGAATCTGCGCGAACAATGATTCATGCGAAACAGTTGGATTACAAATTCTGGGCGGAAGCTATCAATTTGGCAGTACATGTACTGAATCGAACGGGAACGAGTACAGTGCCTGAGAAATCACCGTATGAATTATGGCACGGCAAAAAGGCGAAAATCGATCATTTGCGGCAACCAGGAAAAACGACAAAAGCTGGAAAGGCAGTCAAGTGTGTGTTCGTTGGATACGGTAATCATCAGAAATCGTATCGAGTGTGGAATCCAGAAACGAATAAAATTGAGGTAGCTCGTGATGTGATTTTTCAATGGTTGCACTAGATATTAGTAACACACATAAGAAGGCTGACGAAGACGCGAACGTAAAAAATATTGAATCAGAGGTGAACGATGCTGTGACAACGCCGGCGCAATTAATCGAACGCGGTGCAATATGCAATCTGGATGAGAGGAATATCATTGAACAACATTTGCGCGATCGAAACAACATTGCAGCGGCGCAGCGATTAACGTATTATGCATCAGCAGAACACGTTGCACGTTGCTTGATTATTAACATTGAGCTGCGTAAAATTGGTCATCATTATAGTTTTATTAAATGTTATATATGTCGTTTTACTTAAGTTCATTTTCAGTTTATTCTATGCAAAATACTTTTGTAGAAGGCATAAATCATGTTCCATATCAAATTGAAGAGCCTCAGTATTAGCTGAACCGTATACAATAGCGAGGTCATCCGCAAAAAGTTGAGGTTTACCTTTCGAGATCAACCTAAACAAACCGTTAATGTATATGAGAAACAGGGTAGGGCCTAATATTGATCCTTGTGGCATACCAGAGATTAAATTTGTTGTTTGAGAGGAGATTGATCCTAATTTAACAAATTGCTTACGATTTGTTAATTAACTTTTAAATAAACTAAGAGCTTTATCACGTATTCCAAAGTTATTAATTTTCTCAATTAATTTGACATGGTCAACACAATCAAAAGCCTTCATTAGATCAGCAAATATACAACCAGTTGCTTTTTTCTTCTCAAGAAATCTATAGATATTATTCATTAGACACAGGGTTTCGGAGGTAGTGCTCGAGCTTGCTTGAAACCCATATTGGAATTCAGATATCAAATTATTAGTTTTAATATGTTGTGTTAATCTATTTAAAATAAGTCGCTCAAATATTTTGGATAATATAGGCAATACTGATATAGGCCTATAATTGGAAACTTCAAATTTGTCACCTCCCTTAAATATAGGTACTACTAGAACAAGTTTGAGAGTGTCTGGGAATTTAGAGCATTCTAGGCAATTATTAACTGCTACATTCAAAATTGGCTTAAATTCATTAGAATATTCTTGAAGAATATACGCTGGAATAATATCATATCCCTTAGACGTGGCCTTGTTCAGTGACTTTATTACAAGTTCAATCTCTAGTTCGGTTGATACATTAAATTGGTTAATGATATTATCGCAATTATCTAGTAGGGCAACATATCGTCGACCTAACTGTGAATTAACGTATCTGACATTTTTTCGAAAGTTCTTTATTGGTACTAAATGTTTCGTCATGAGAAACTCTGTCTGAAGTTTTTCACCCGTGTTGGTTCACCGTTAGCACGGCGACGTCGTCCTAACAGTCAACTAACGTGGGTGCAGGAATTCAGGTGCAGTTTCTCACGACAAACATTTTAGTATCAGAAATGAGTTTTCGGGAAAATGTCAGTTACGTTAATTCACTGTTAGGTCGACGATATGTTGGATCAATATGGCAAGAATTAGCTATATCCGCGCCTACATTTTTAAAAAAATTATTAAAGATTTCGGAGACTTGATTTTGGTCACTACACATACTGTTATTAAACATCAACGTCGGTTGATTCAAAAATTTTGCAGAAGTCATTTTGTTGTTTATTATTTCATACATAAGACTCCCAAGTTTTCTTACCATTGTTATAATTTTGAATAAACTTCAGATTATAGTAAGATTTTTTTGCGGCTATAATACCAATTTTTATTCGACTTCTGTACTCTAGGAATTTATAGGAATAGTGAGCATTAAGCGAATATTTCTTTTTTAATTTATAAAAGAAATTACGTTTACAGTGTAGCATCTTGAGATTATAAGTAAACCACGGTTTATCTAACCTATGATTAGCTTTCTCTTTTAAATTTATTAACTTAGTATTATGATGGACTAGCTCACACATTTGGGTATGAAATATATCAAACAGGTATTTGTTATTATGAACTCTTTGACGAACGTGCATATACTATGGTAGTTAGTTTTATATGAGCTGTAGGAAACGTTTTGTTTGAGATTTTTGGTTTCAATGGTTACTATAAGATAACGATGATCAGAAATATCAGAATCACCGTACAGAATTGATAAAGGCTTGCTCAATGAGCTAAGAATATGATCTAGTATTGTAGTTAAGTGATAATTTCTTATACGGCTGTAGACAATTCTTGTATAATACTCTTCATTCAAATTATTTTTAATCGTATAACCACCAGCATACAAAACACACTTGTAATTGTTAACCAGATCAATCGATGAATCAAGTATGTTTATATTGAAGTCACCAAATATAATTGATTGAGGATTCATTTTTAATTTTGACTCTAGATACTGAATAAACATAGAAGTGTTAGAATCTGGTGGCCGATAACAAGCAAGAATCCTAATGTTGCACAGTTTTATTGTCATAAAATCAAAGTCTTCTTTAGTCTCCATCTCCCCTAAAACAGCATCTAATTCATCCCGTACGAACATAGAAATACCGCAACATGCATGTTTGGGCGAGCTTACTTGGTGAATTAAGTGAAAAACTTTAAAACCGTCAATATTCATTGAATTTAAATTATCATATTGACTAAGAAATATTTCAACCAGAACAATAACATCCACACGAAAATTTAAGTTATGTAAGAAATATTCCAATCGTTTCAAAATATAATATCGTAAGATTCAATTGATTGATTTGTATATGCTGAGAAAAGTCTGTTAATTTTAGAAAATGATTATCACTATCTCTATTATTTGACATTGTTAGTCTATTTATAATAAAATATGTGTAATAGTAAATTGGTACAACCGATATTTCTTTGAACAAAATGATAAACAAGCACTTACAATTATTAGTTTAGTTCACGAAATTACAAGTTTATAATGTTGTTTGACAGAAAGTTAGAAATTTATATTTTATATGTCATTGCTTACAGCTATTTAAATTGTTATTGTATTATATGATTGTATTGTATTATTAATATTATTATATTACATTCAAATCATCAGCTGTTTTTACTATAACAGGAATGCTGTTTGCAGTAACCCGTACCAATATATTTGGATGCTTATACTACACGTACTTGATTTTCTCGTCGAAACAACAACAGTTTCAATTTTAAGCACCTCTTGAAAATTTCGTGATTGTAGCTTGTTAGCTTATGATTTATATAGATCAGCTTAGTATCATCAATATTGACGTTGGGTAATAATTTGTTGACTATTAGTGGCCGTTGAGATTTGTGTAACTTAAAGAACTCCAGTTTGCTTTTGAAATCAACAAATTTAATTTGGATTTGTAGAAATTGTATACTACTAACATCCTCTTCCCCGTGGCGTACTGCAGCTATCGGGTGGGTCACAGGTGGTGGATAGTGGACGACCTATCGATAGGTAGGTTAGCGGTGAATTAAATAAGCCGGCCCCAACTGCAGTCCAGCTGGTGGGAGAGTCTCAGGGAACTGGGGAGTGGTTAACCTCAGTTCATTAAATTCTGAGTGCCTATGATGCCCAGCATGGAAAGGCGAATAGATGGCGCCAGAAAACCATCGACCAACAACCACGGCGGACTGGGCGTCACGTCCTCTCTGCACCTCCGGAGTCTCCGCGGGTGATGAGTGGGGGTACCCTATAAACGGGTGACCCGGGGAATGGAATGGATCCCATTGGATTGGGCTCTCCATGTGAATAGGTGAAAGGGGGAGAGAATGTGGGCGGAGGGAAGGGGGTGCTGGGAGGCCGCGGTGCTAGCGAGCCGAATGAGCTGGATTAAGGTGTTAAGCGACCCGTGCTGATGGTCAACTAGGCTGAGGCCCATTTAACAAAGCCCAGTCGCTAACGGAGCCCTCTGGATACCTGGCGACCTCCAGTTGTAATTAGCCTTACCTGCATATACGGATCTCTGCGCAGGCGGACCTTTATTTCTCCGATACTCCAATGGAAAGATCAGGCAACATAAAAACAAAGGGCACCGGCTCTCCTCAAAAGCCGGTATCAGCGAAGGGGGGTACCTCGAACCAGACGGGTGGGGCCTCTAAGGTTTCAAAGGTGGTTGACTCTAGGGCACAAGTCCCGGGAGTTACCGGTACCAACGCAGCACAGGGGAGTGGGACGAGAGACATTCCTCCGGCGAAAAGGCGATACAGGAATCGCCGCTCGGCATTCCGAATTCTCGAAAAGTGGGCTGCGACCCCCGAGGGCCAGCTTACGGAAGAGCAAAGAACATCAGTAGCTTGGGCAAGGAGCACTGTGGGCTGCGGAGGCTCGGAAAGGGACCATGTGTCGAAAAGACAGCGGTCCAAGGCCGAGGTGGAAGTAGTCAACAGCAAGCAAGCCAAGTTGGTGACTGAAAGGAAGCCGAGCTCCAACTCAGGAACAAAGCTGTTCAGCGATGTCCTGAGGGAGCATGTGTTGATGCTAGCCGTCATTGACGAAAGTCAAGAAGATGGGAGCATCACGGCCGAAAAATGGAGGTTTGTGTATAATGCACTCAACCTCGTCTTTTTAAAGGTCCTGGGTGAAAATCCGGGACCTCCCCCATCCTGCAGAGATGCGGGGTGGTATCAAGGGCGTGTGAAGATGACTGCATGCTTGGACTCTAGATCTGTGGATCTATATAAAAAGGCTATAGCCAAAGTAGGGGAGGTGTGGCCAGGCGCAAAGCTTGCGGCAGTTAGTCGGTAGGAAATTTCCAGCAGGCCGAGGGCACGTGTCTGGCTGCCATCCGAACCGGCTAGCCCTGACGAGGCTTTGGAAATCATTCAGGCCAGTAACCCGAGTCTTCCGACCGGAAATTGGAAGATCGTCAAGCAGGAGGAGGCGAAGGGGGCTCGAAATTATCAATTATGGTAATAAATAAGGAGTCCCTTGCCCTCCTGCACAAAACGAAGGGAGTAATTGACTTCGGTTTCGGGTCAATTACTCTCAACGTTTATAAAAAGGATGGGGCGGAAGCGCGTACGGGAGGCCAACCGGAGGATGGTGGCAACCCGCCCAGGCCTGAAGGGGGTACCAGCAGCATGGGGGGAGAAGCTGAGGGTATGGGGAGAGTGAAGCCGGCGACCTCGGTCGGACAAGGCCTCCCTTGAAGCATAAGGAGGGGCACATAAGCGAAGGAGCTGGTGTACCGATGGAGTAGGCTGTCGGCAGCCAGGCCAGACGGGTCGGCACTGACAAGTCCTCTACAGAGAGTATGAGGGGTGGCGAGACGGGCGGATCCGGCGCATCCCAAAATACCGAGAAATAATATCCTGCGGTAGCAGGAATATACCATAGAGATAGGTAGAGGTTAAATGGTTATGATTAAGATAACACAAATTAACCTTCACCATTCTAAGGCTGCTTCGGCAGCTCTACTCCTCAGGCTGACTAGTTCGGATGAGGATGTGATATTAATCCAAGAACCTTGAATTAACAACAACAGGATCTGTGGCCTCACAACCAAGGGGTATAAAATTATATCCTCTAGTAAGTCTGGGAAGATCAGATCTTGTATTCTTGGGAAAAATAATATTAATCTTTTCCTTCTCTCTCAATACAGCAATGGTGACACTACTGCAGTTAGCCTGGAAGTAGGCACTTGTAGATTCTGGCTAGTTTCAGCCTACATGGACCGGGAGAAGGAGGTTCCTCCGGATAACCTGGAGGAGCTGATCCGTAAAGCGGAACAATCAAAGGTAGGTGTGGTACTGGGAGTTGATGCTAATGCGCATCACACTATCTGGGGAAGCACAGACATTAATGAAAGAGGTGAGTCGCTTTTTGATTATTTGATGAGTGTGTAATATTGGGCGGGAACCCACATTTATTACTAGTAACAGGCAGGAGGTTCTAGACGTGACCCTTGCCTCAAATAATATTCTTCATATGGTTAAAAATTGGAGGGTGGATAAGGAACACTCATTTTCTGATCATCGATATTTAACCTATAGCCTCGATATTCACCCTGCTATCCGGGAAGCCTTCAGGAACCCTAGAAGGACCAACTGGAGCAAATATGGGGAATTATTGGAGGAAATGTTACCGACGAGGGCTATGGAGCCCCCGACGACCATTGGGGAGCTGGAGGACATGGTGGCTAGCGTTACTAGCGCATGCAACCGATCCTTTCGCGCTGCCTGCCCACTGGCTTGGCCTAGGGGTAGGCAAAAACCGGTATGGTGGTCCAGGGAACTGGAAACCTATCGTAAGGCTTGTAGGATAGCCTTTAATAGAGCCAAAAATACAAGGGAGACTCAGGATTGGGACTCCTATAAGGAGAAACTCGGAATTTATAAGAAAGAATTAAGAAAGGCACAAAGGAGGTCTTGGAGAATCTTCTGTGATAATATGGAAGAGGTATCCGAAACCTCCCGCCTTAGGAAGATTCTTTCCAAAAGTACATCTAGTCCTAGTTTTTTGATAAAACCGGACGGATCTTGGACAGCTTCTAGTGGAGAATCTCTGGAGCATCTCTTCGAGACACACTTCCCAGGGAGCTTTGAAGACCTGTTGGTGCGTAGCAATCATCAGGAATCACTGTCAGTAACCACAGAGGATATCGTAACCAGAAAACGGATCCTATGGGCACTGAGGGGTTTTAAACCATTTAAATCGGCTGGTCCGGATCAAATTGTACCAGCGGAACTTCAAAACAACTCAGTAATTATTCTTTCCTACCTGGAAGCTATATTCAAAGGGTGTTTGAAGCTGGGCTATATTCCTAGGTACTGGACTGAGGTCAATGTGGTGTTTATACCGAAAGCGAGGAAAAGCTCACATGTCTATCCTAAGGACCTAAGACCACTAACTCTATCATCCTTTCTTTTGAAAACCTTGGAAAGGCTGCTGGATCTATACATCAGAGATAAAATAGGTGCCAGGAAGTGGGCATCGTCTCAGCATGCGTACACAAAGGGTAGATTTATGGACACTGCTCTGCACGCCTTGGTATGTACGATTGAGAAATCGATTAGTTCGAAGGAATTCTGTTTGATGGCCTTCCTGGATATAGAGGGCGCCTTTAATAATGTGAAAGCGGAGGCAATCAAGGAGGGATTGTCATTTTTGGAGGTGGACGTTCCTCTGATAGGGTTAATCAATTATATGCTGGGAAGCAGGATTGTTAGCTCGAAGTTGGGGGACTCCACCATCAAGAGGCGAGTAACTAGGGGAACTCCGCAGGGGGGGGGGGGGGGTTTGTCCCCTCTTCTCTGAAACATAGTGGTAAACGGGTTACTACTTCAATTGGAGAGAGAGGGTATTGAAGTTATCGCTTACGCAGATGACGTAGCTTTAGCTGTTACCGGGAAATTCCTGGGCACGATTGTAGACGTATTGCAGAATTCGCTTACCATCGTTACGAAATGGGCTGGCAAATGTGGACTTGGTATTAACCCGTCCAAGACAGAGCTGGTACTCTTCACTAAGAAATACAAAATCCCGGTAGTTGTCCCTCCTACCTTAAATGGCACGAGATTTGCTTTTACTGACAGAGATAGATATCTGGGCATTATCTTGGACAGTAAGCTTAGTTGGAAGCCCAACATGTTGGAGAGAATAAACAAAGCTACTATTGCTTTGTACTCCTGTAGGAACGCCATTGGTCATAGATGGGGTCTGAAGCCGGAGCTGGTACACTGGCTCTACACCGCTGTAGTGAGACCTGTACTCATGTACGGGGTGAGTGTTTGGTGGCCAGCTCTGGACAAGGTAACTTATAAAAGTAAGATTGAGAGAGTGCAAAGAACAGGTCGACACCGACAAGTGCCTTAGAGGTTATGTTGCACCTTCTTCCGGTCGACATTTTTGGCAAACAGATGGCAGCAAATACGGCTGTACGACTTGCAGCCTTCTCTCAGTGGAGGTGTCTTAGTATAGGACACTCTACTATTGTTAGATCGGTGAAGGATGAGCTAGCGAATCTTGACTACATTAAACCTACTCTACGCTTCGAGAAGCGATTTCGGACCTCCTTCCCTTCAAGGGAATCCTGGAAGGATAGACCGTTATCGGAAACCAAAGCGTTGCAGTTCTTCACAGATGGTTCCAAGCTAGACGGCAAAGTAGGAGCTGGAGTATTCTGTGACAAATTAAATGTAAACATTTCTATTCGTCTCCTTGATTACTGCAGCGCGTACCAAGCTGAAGTCGTAGCGATTGAGGAGGTCATGACGTGGTTGAAGCATAATGTGTTATCCTCAGACGATATCACAATCTATGTGGACAGTCAAGCGGCGACCCGGTCCTTAGAATCGGTGTCTTTGGCGTCACGGGTGGCGTTGAGTTGTCATTCATCTCTAAATGAGATGGGTGAGCATTTCAATATCCAGGTAGTCTGGGTCCCAGGTCACTCGGGCGTCATGGGGAACTGCAGGGCAGATGAACTTGCTAGGCATGGTACGACTCTCCAGCTGCAACCGGAAAGGGCAAGTCTGGGGAGGCCGATTACAGCGCTGAGACAAGCACTTGGGAAGCAGGCGCTATTCCCACCGGGGGAAATGTGGTCTAACACCCTCACCTGTAGAGTTGCAAGACAAGTTTGGCCAAAGCTGGACTTGGGGCGCACTAGGGCATTAATATCCTTATGCAGACGTGAATTAAGAACGGTCGTAGGAATTCTCACGGGACACTGCCTTTTTGGAGAACATGCAAGAAGGCTGAGTCTGGAGGCTAATTACTTCTGCAGAAGCTGCTTGGACGAAGAGGAGGAAGAGACGTTGGTCCACTTCCTTTGCTCGTGTCCAGCATTGGCTCTCAGAAGGCACAAACACTTAGGTAAGTTCAGGATGGACTGCCTCTCGGATCTCGAAAACATTAAAGTGCGGGACGTCTTACGCTACATAAGTAGCTCGAAATGGTTCCAATAGGGGTAAAAGGGGATACATCCTATGGTATCGCAATGGACCGTCACCGGTCTAAGTGTGCGTAAGCAGCCACTCCAACCTAACCTAACCTAACCTAACATCCTCTTCACTTGATTTAGGTTTATTGTACACATTTGCAAATACACTTTTTATTTTAGAAACATTAAACTTAAGAATGGAACATACCATATATCATTTGCAATAGTTTGTATATCAATGCCCTTCAACGGTGGTACACCAGAAACAATAGCATCATTTTGGATACCGTTCTGCTGCATTTTATTAATTATTAATTTCAGATTCTCAATCTCCGAAGAATTTTTTGTACACTTGTTATCCACAGTTTGAATTTTTGTATCCATTTCACATTTTTGTTGTTGTAGAACTCCAATTTGATTTTTTAGGTTAGAAAGTTGTTTAGTATGATCATTAAGTAATTGGCTATGTAGCTCCAGTTTTTTATGATTTATTAACATTGCACTCATCAAATCAGCATTTGTGGGTTGTTCAATTTTACTCAATTCATCCATTGTTTTGCTACCACTACGAGTATTAATTGCCGATTTTACACTCATGATTGAAATGTCACTTTGACACGTTTGCACAGATAGTATTTTATGTTGAGTTTTAGATTATTTTTTAGGCACGGCAAATTCTTCGTTCTTTTACACTTATTGTTTATAAATACTATAGTTTCATTAACAATTCACTAATGTTTGAAAATAATTTTTAATATAATTTTAAACAATTAAATAAACTGATAGCAATTACTTGTGTATCACTCGTAAGCCATTTTTCATTTTTTCGTATGGCTACGGACCAATTTGGTGTCTATGCCTGGTCCTTGTGGACCGCCACTCAAACCTAACCTAACCTATACTTTATTTTACTAGAGTAGAAGAAAGTAAAACTGTCTAAACAAAAAATTAGAGCAAAAATTCGCATGAACCGACTTGAAAAATATTCCTTCGTTTTTGATCATTTTTACTCACGCATTCACGAAATTTTTTGAAGTATTTTACACCGATCAACAACGCGCGAATACGGGACGTGTATATTTTACGAAACTATTGAGTGAATTATTTTATATAAAACAATCGTTCTCCTCCGTAAGTTTATTTTAGATGTATAGTAAATGGTTTAAACTTAGAGAGGTATTATGGGTTCGGTTGATTTTACATTCATAATCACAAAGCACAAACATGAAAGAATCTAATATAAAGGGAAATATACAATTATAGGTAATATCTATATATGTGAAGTGTATTGTGTATTACTAGTGAATTTAAAATTTTAAAAAATGTTTTATCTATAATTAATTAAATTATCATTTAATTTGCTGCTTTCCTCACACCATTTGTGTCTCTTTCCCCTCAATAATACTCAGTTCGAGAGCCTTAAACAAAAGCCCTGTTTTTAAAATAACCCACCCTGTATAACACAATAAACCGGCTGTGCGAGAACGACTAAAATGAAAAAGCCGGTTAAAAGAAAAAAAAACAATTAATTTCCGCCTACATTTTGTTCATAGAAATCAAGATTTATTATCGAGAGAATGTTTTCTATGTTCTATATTTAGAAAAATTTTCATCGATCCGTTTGTTTCATTCACTTTTCATGTGTTATCCCTTTTCTTTAAATACATAAAATATTCCAGTTCTAAATAATTTGATTGATTTTCACCAATAAAAAAAAAGTTTGAATGAAAAATTATTTTGTTGAACTTTTTGAAGAACTTTCTATGTACTCGTATGAACTATTCCATTTTTCTTTGGGAGGCGAACACATTTATTTAATTAAATTTTTGACCACATTGTGGGTGTGTGTGTTGTGTTTGCGTATGTATCGAGAATGTTGAAAATTATGAACAATTTAATTTTTTCTACAGCATATTCGCATTATACACACCTAAAAACTGATTGTGATAACATACAAAAAAACTATGACAACGTTGGTATATAAAAGAAACTTCCAACTATACCTACATACTCGTATGTGTATATGTATATTGTACATATAGTGAGAAAGAATAGAGAAAGTGAAAGTTTGTGGGTGGAAAATTTTTTGTGAATGAATGAAACATAATGAAAAGCAACAACAACAAAAAAAATGATTGTGCTTTTTTTACTTTTCATTCTTATTGCTTATAACGTTCAAGCTGTATACCCGTACATCTTATATAGAAGCTATACATTTGTACACATAAACGATAAGTATAACACCCACCATTCAATTTTATATTTCTGAATATGGAAGCATGTTATGTCATTCAGATATGTTGTTCATTCATATACTTAGTTATATCTGTGTGTATAAGGATTTATCAAATCATAACGTTTTGCACAAAAATCTAGAAATACGATGTTCTGAAAATAGGATCTATGTATCTACTGTGTGTCTGTGCTCTGTGCTTAAAAAAAGCTCATAATATACAATAGATATAAGTGTGTTTTTAGTGCCTAGCTTCTGAGCTTGATTTTCCATTGCAATGCCAATTTAAATATTTTCCATTGTAATTTCAAGTGAACTTTTCAATTAATTTTAAAATTTTGGTGATGTACTGTTCCGATGATTTTTTTTAATCGGAACGCGTTGATTTTGAATTAATAAAGCAACAGTTTGTGAGCTGATTTTAACTGGCTACAACTGAAAATATTTTTATTTTTTTTTATGTTATAACATTTCCAATTTTATTAAAAATTACATTTCGTTTAATTATTTGTTTAGATTTCCTTATTCTTCTTATTGTGAAGTATTCGCAAGAGTGCAGAGCAGAAAATTCTCATATTTTTTCTTGTCTTTCTTTTATTTAAGAAAGCGGTAACTGCTGTGTTTTTCTTTTTTATTTTCTATTTTATCCACCATAATATTTTTGAGTGCGTTTGTATGATGATATAACATCATCCCGCCCGGTGCATTTGCTCTCTCAAATTCACCAGCATCCTTAGTCGTACTGTCTTCCCTCGTAAATAACGCATAGGCGTTCTAATCGCGAGTGCAAAAAAAACAAATATTTTCATTATTTAAACGAAAATTTCATTTAAAACGCTCATCCAAATAAAACGCCTAGGCTTTCTATTTTAAAATAAAATAAAACAATTTAATTTTTTTTAAACTCAAATATTTGTATTTTATTTTGTTACATTCAAGACAGTCTATATCTAGAAATATTACATATTTAACAGAGGTATAGGAGAACAATGTAAAAATAAGTTTGTACTATTTATTATTTTATCACATTTGGAGGCCATAATAATTCTCGATTTTTATTATGGATACATCTTTGGTTGAGTTCTCAACACCGTATAAATGTTCGTTTATTTTTGAACAGTTACTGTCTAACGTAATAACAGTAACGTTCCAGTTTTCGATAAAGGAAACAGCAAATATTTCTATTCCAGATTCGGTTGTGTGTCCAGCTTTTAAGGCATCTTCTTCTTTGGAATCCATCAGGTCCTGCATATCGGTTTTTAAGAAATCAATAATATTTTTTATGTAGTTTTCGATCCATTCTAGAAAATTATCTGAAGAAGTTGATTTTACGTATTTTACACATTGAAAAAAACTTGTTGATATCTGTTTTGGCCAAAAAAAATCCCGTCCGCTAACAATTTCAAAAAAATTTTCTTCATCAGATAAAATTTCATTAGAAAATCTTTCAAGCCAGGTATTTATATCGAAAGTATCGTTAAATAGTTCTTTTAACGGATTATGGAGATTTTCTATTTTAAATTCACTTTTAGAGGTTATTCCGCAACATACAAAAGCTTTTATGATTATTTCAGATAGAAGTTCCATCGTAAATTTCACCACCCATTCTGATACCGTACTGTAAGATGGAATTTTCGGATTGCCTTGTTTCGTCTGCATACTCGGCTCAGATATTGCTTCGGAAATGTAGCTATTGTATAGTTCCCCATATGTCTCTTGGAAAATTTTATGTATGACGACATCTAATGATTGTAGTATTCCAGTCATTTTTGGTGGTATAATTCTAATAAAAATATTAAATTTCTCGTATTGTCGAGTATTTGCCACCGCAAAATGAGGGTCATACGAATCTATTAAAAGCAAAGCTGGGTCACGAAGCAAATTAGTTTGCGGTCTTGTCATTAATATAATTATGCAATATTTCACTGCTCCACATACCAGTTACGTTTATGTCGACAATCACGACATTCCTGATCCCTTTTTGAGTTATGGTAGACTGGGATTCGCATTCAAAATATCTTTGGACTTGGTCAACATTTATTATATTATGAGGCCTTATTTGCTTCTCTTCGATGATCCATTCTATATTGTCAAAACAATCGTGAGCAAGCGAGCTTGCATTTTGGGGAAGATGCTAACACGATGTTTGCCTTCTCGACACTAATTTATAGCGATTTTTAAATCAGCTAAGCCATCCGTCTGTTGCCTTAAATGTCATATATTTTTCGGTGCTTAATTTGGATTTAATTTTCAAAGCCATGCTTTGAATATTTTTCTCTTTAACTCTGAGACCTTTATTGTTTCTGTCTTGAATCCATTCGAAGAGCTCTTTCTCCAATTCAATAAATTCCTCATGCTTACCTCCACCCTTCAAGCGACGAGCTACCTGCCTTGTGAGTTGGTATTTCGTAGCAAATGCGGCGTACCCACTTCCTGCGGTATTTGCTTTATATTCTTTTAAAACCTGGATTTTAAAACGTAACGAATACGATTTTCTTTTGGAATTCATCGTTGAAAAACAAGCTTGAACACTATAACGGAAAAAATATATATACAACTTAATATTTTTGTATTGTCCTCTGTTTTACGTCTCGTATACACGTTCGATAATCATGCATACATGTTTTAAATTAAACAATATGTAGAATTTTGATTTAAATTGCACTTAAGAGTAGAAAAAAAGCGGTTAACATTTGCGCTAAAATTTGACGTTTTGTAATTGCATGGAAATGTTAACAGATGTATCTTCAAGTAAGTTAAGTTGCAATAAAAGTGTTGCCTGGTTTCATACATTTCAAGTTTAAGTTTCGGCCGATAGGGTTTTATTTATTTCTTTTATCGAAATTTAAAACATTATTAAACATTTTACTGCTTTTTATGTTAAACTACAAATTTGAATGATCTAAACAATAAAAAATACAAATTTGAAATTAATGAATAATTTAAAAATGATTTATTTGTATTCAAATTTTGATTATTCACCCTGGTCGTTTTATTCGAATAAAACGCTCAGGATTGTAGTATTCGTTTTGAACGCTTAGGCCTTATTTACGAGGGAAGACAGTAGGCTTCACGTAGAGAAATAAAAGCTTCATTGATGGGATTCTATAAACTCCATCGCTTGTGCACTTGTTCATCGCCACTCCGAATTATTTCCTCTTTTATTCCTTTTGGCCAAGTATATCTAGATTTGTTACCTGTCCAAACCACTTCGTTCTTCTTGTTAAAAGCAGGGCCACCTCCTGTAATCATCTTCCCAAGAAATGTTGAGAAACCATTTTCGTAATCTGTCAATTTTTACGTAACACCATGACCTCCTCATTATTGTCGCTGATCGGCTTAACCTCGGAAGATGATCCCCAAGAGAAAATGGTTAGGATTTAGAGCCTCTGATTATCCAACCTCAATTGGTATACAGGACAATCTTCTGGAGTTCACCGTGTTTGCCACTGTTCGCCACCGTGTAGGCAACACTTTCATCATATTGATCTTTAGAGGCCCGTCCCACATGGGGTACCCCAGAGGGTTAAATAGACATCGAATCATCAATATCGGGGATTGACCGGTTCAACTAATTTATAGCAACACAAAAATTAGTGATATTGTCACACCACACTTCCACAGTTGCACCCCTACAACGGGTCATACATTTTCGCAATAAAATAATGAAGGAATCTGTGCGTCATACTATGCGGAGGGTATGTAACTCGGTTTTTAACTCCGTCAAGTTGTCATTTTCTTGACGAGCTCAATGGACAAATCTGGTGAATCAACCTTTATACTAAAAATTTAAATACATGAATACATGAATAAAGGACAATTTCACAGAAAAATTAAATTGTAAATTCAATTACAGGAAACCGACCGGTGTGAAGTATTTCACACAAAGTGTAGCTACACAAATTAACGAAAAGTGTAAGTGTACTGAAAAAGTGTAGGCCTACATAAAAAAGTGTAAATAAGAAGTAGAACCAGGCATGGAGCGATATTTCCATAAAGTGGACAGGTCAAGCTATCCGAAACAATTTTTCTTATTAAAATAAAAAGGGTTGGGTATGTTCGACGATAATTTGAAGATTGTGAAAATCACATAAAATGTCCAAACCTGATGCTACACTATGACCATTTACGAAAATCTCAGAGATATTACCAAGTGTGGGCTTATATTTCCATAAAGTGGACAGGTCAAGCTATCCGAAACAATTTTTCTTATTAAAATAAAAAGGGTTGGGTATGTTCGACGCTATTTTGAAAATTGTGAAAATCACATAAAATGTCCAAACCTGATGCTACACTGTGACCTTCCATTTGAAAATGTTTTTAGCATTAATCAAAATTCATTAACCAAATTGCAAAATTCTATAGATTTTAGCAGCTCAAACTGTCCAACATGTCAAGGGGTCACAACAAAAAATTATTTCATCAATTATGGCATTGTTATAGCTGATGTACAGCAAAATAACAATAATTATAATACATATATCACTTCAAGATATAAGCCAAATAATAAAACTGTCTGGAGATGATTATTTTTTGAAAGCACTTATTCATTTTCAACAGTCCACAAGTATTAATGTTCCAGGTCATTTTATAGCATATGTCAAACGTGGAAATATATGGGAGCAATTCGACGACCTGGTTTCATTTACAATGGAAGTTAGTGCTAAGTATAAAGTTAATCCAGCGATACTAATTTTTTTTTAAATATTAAAGAGAACAGAAATTAGTTATGAACACGGGGGCAGGGAAAATAACAAGAATAAGCCAAGCAAAATTTACGAGTTATTGATTATATTTTGTGATTGCACACCTACCACGCATGCCCATTCGGCAAAGACAAATCTCAGAAATTAGCATAAAGACTATAAAATTTGTAAAGGGAAAACATTGAGGAATTCCAATCAATCGGTGCCATTTTGATACCAGCCGTAGAGGTCTTATGAAACATTTTTGAAAGTTAACAAATCAACGAATTTCGTATGGAACAAGGGCGTTTTTAATGATTAATGAATTGACTACTGGCAAACCAGACGTTTCGTGTCTCTTGGAAATGAAAGATGGTCCCTATATAAATGGGCTCTCAGTCGTGAGTGAAATGGATCCCATTGGCTTGGGCGCCCCATATGGATAGTGAATAAATTAAGATCCCTATTAAGGGGCACTCCTGGATGAATGATTGTATAAAGGCTAGAGACCGATACGTTTCGGAGAGTACACGAAAAATTGTCAATGCGAAATACGTCGATTTGCTAATTTTAAAAAAATTTTGCAAGAGTTCTTACGGCTCATATCAAAATGTCAATTAGTGAATTAAATTTCTCAACGTATGTACTTTTTAACCAATAAGTGATACGTGGCTACATCTCTGAGATTTTCGTAAATGGTCATAGTGTAGCATCAGGTTTGGCCATTTTATGTAATTTTCACAATTTTCAAATTAGCGTCGAACATACCCAACCCTTTTTATTTTAATAAGAAAAATTATTTTCTGATAGCTTGACCTGTCCACTTTATGGAAATATCGCTCCATGCCTGGTTCTTCTTCTTATTTACACTTTTTTATGTAGGCCTACACTTTTTCAGTACACTTACACTTTTCATTAATTTGTGTAGCTACACTTTGTGTGAAATACTTCACACCGGTAGGAAACCGATATTTCAAAATGAATTCCGAATAAAGCCCTCTGGATGCTTTATTTAAATAAAACGCCTAGTAGGTGTACTATTTGTTAAGAATGCCTAAGCGTTTTTTACGAGGGAAGACTGTATGTAGTTCCATTTCCTGTTTTCACACTGTCAGATTGGATTTTGAATATAAGCTATCATAGTAGCCGATGCTTAGGTTCTTATGATGAGTTTAAATCTAAACATTTTTCGAACTGTAGATTTTCAAGCTATTTTTGTCGTTTTCTTTTTTTCAGTAGGTTATGCAAATAAAGCTCACGATGCCCCTAGTAGCTCGGGTTATAAAATAACAATGGGTTATTTTACATTTTCTTTATTTGAAATCAGCATAGTAATCGAGCTATTATACAATATAACAAAAGTGGATAATAGTATTTTATACACCAAGATTGAGAAGTATGCTATTACAGCCCGAGCGTGGTGTAAATATTATTTTTTCCACTACTAGTTGTAGAAGGCACACCAACCATTAAGGTTTTTTGTTTGATAAGAAACTTAATTTGATACGGAAACACTTGCTCTTTAATAATATTAACTATGTCGAAGTAGCCCGAATTTTTTACTGAATTAGTAAGCGTAATTTTAAAATGACACTGCATTTTGTTTTGTTATTTGAAGTTTTAATTTTGTTGAGTCAAATAATCATAATCACCCTATCCATTTAATCGCATTACATCTAGTGTTCATTTTTCATTATTAACTAGTGGTCAATAATAAAATATTATTAACCACTAGCCGAGAAATTTTGTTTCTCAGGCTACTAAAACACATAATAATGATGCCTTCTACGACTAGTAGTGGATAAAATAAAATATTTCTCTCAAGCCATGAAACCCCCTAATGATTTTTTATATTTTTTTTATATTTACCTTCTTTATAAATAAAATTGAGTTAAGTGTTCAGTTCTGGTCAAATTTTTTATATATCGTTTAGTCAATTTTCACTATTTCCCACAAACACAACTAAAATAAACTTTACCCCAAATTAAAAATAAATTATCAAATGTGAATCAACTCACCAATTTTCCAATTGTCTGGAAACTAAAAACGAAAAAAAAAAAAAATGTATTCATAAATTTTCCTTTCAATGTGCGTGGGTTTGGATTCAACTAAACTAAAACCAACATAAAAATTATTTGTTTACATACTATATAAGTATATACATGTGTTAAAAAAGCACAAATTTTTTATATTTCACAGTTGTGTGTATGTACAAGCTTACAAATTATATGTGTAAACTAGTAGGGACTGTTTTTTGTTTTACTTTTCTTTCACAATTTTTAGAAAAGTCTACATTATACAGCAAAAAAAAAAAAAAAAGTAAAAGCGAGCCCAGCACACACAATACATCAGTTATGTATAAGAAAAATCGCGTGGGCTCAACATTATTTCTCTTTTGTATTTTGTTGTTTTTTTTTACTTTGATGTGTAGGAGGCCCGTGTAACGATCTCTTTTTTTTTTTGTTTTTTGGTATATAAACGTTTTCACTTTCCCAAGAAAGCTGGTACAAGTAAAAAATAAATAATAGAAATAAAACTTAAAAATGAAAATTTTATACAGCCAACGCGAAAACTTCAATAAAACCTCTTTCATAATTTTCCATGCATATTGTAGTACCATCGGCGTTGGCGCATAAAACATTTACAGTAAAACACAAGTTTTGTTTGTGTCGTTTATAGCTTTAAAAAAAGAGAACAAAAAAGATATTTTTTGCGTCCTACTATTTAAAATTGTTCATCCTACTTTTTTAGAACACAATAGACTAAACTGGATTTGTTTTATATTTGTCCGGCTCTTTTTATAGTAGGTTAGCGCACCATTTGACTTATTTAAGGAATTCAATAGATACTCTTGATGTAATTAATAATTATTATATTAATTTCTTTACAAACGGATAAAAATAGTGTATGCCACTCGGCCGAATATGTTTCTTGGATTCAGACTGGTTTCACGTATCCAAGACTAACACTGAATACGATATTTGATAGATTTTTGATAGATTTCTTTGTAACAAAAGGGATATCTGACTACATACTACATACTATTCGAAAACAGTGAAGGAATTTCGTCTAACCATACGCCTGACATTATGACAATTAGTGATATCATTATCGAAGAAAAAAATTTGCCTAGGTTAACAAATATTAAAACAAACTGGAATCTCTTCCAGAACCTAGTCGAAGACAATACTAAATTACAAGAACCAATGAAAACTCCGGCACAACTTGATAACCAATTAGGGCTGCTGAACAATAGTATACTGCAAGCAGCGCGGCAGAGTACTCTTCCTACTCGAAACCAAACTGAAGTGAGAGAAACGGAAAGCGTTAAAAATCTGGCAGAGGAACCGAGCATCACAAAGAAAATCACGAATTTTAGCGAATATCTAGACCGCCTTTCTGGCCACAAAGTCACTAATTATTCCCTTTGGAAAGAAACTAGAGGACTTTAGTACAAATAGCTTCTATCAAGAATGACGATGGAACATGGACTAGAGGTGACAAAGAAAAGGCTGCATTGCTTGCAGCCTATCTTGAAGACACATTTCACCCTTTCCATTCCATTTTAAAAATATTGTTCCAGTCTCTTTGGTTTTTCGGTTTCATTTAGGATGAGGAGTTAACATATTTGTTCTTTACTCTTGCACTATTATCACTAACAAAAAGATTTTATATAATAAAAGTCAATACTTTGGTTTTGTCACTTTCTTAATGTGATATTTATTTTATTTGAAATTGAAATTGAGATCGTTACGGATGTTACTCCTTTATCAAATTTCTAACAAACACTAACTAAAATTATGCTAAAAACTGCTTTTATACCCTATATTTTGTGCCTACGTGCCTTATGAATCTTCTTTCCCCTTTATTTTATTTTTTCTTCTTAAAGGGGTAGTACCGCCCTTCTTTTTTGTGGTGTGTGTTTATGATAAAAAAGAAGAAGAATTTGTTGACCATCTAGTGTGTGTGTGTGTGGATGTGTATGTGCAAAATGAAATATAATTACGGATTTACAATGAGGTAGTAAATTTTGTTGTTATTTTGTTGCGACCAATTTTTTCATTTCCAGTTCTTCTAATCTGTTCATTAGTAATCCTTTTCGTATTCTCTGTAATACCTGTGAGTTTCTGTTGATGTCAGTGTAATTGTGTTTTTCTCTAGTCAAGTGTTGTGCATATTTCGAGTCGATTTTTGATTTTCCGATTTCTTTTATATGTTCTGTAAACCTAACTTCAAAACTACTGCCAGTTTGTCCAATGTCGAATTTGGGGTAATCATTACATGTATTCTTATAGATTCCGGTGTCTATTAGTGTATTTATGTTAAGTTGTTTGAGTCGATTCCCTAATTTGTTGTTTGTTTTAAATGCCATCGTGTATCCGTGTTTTTTAAAAACCTTCTTTATATACTTGTTGATATTATTATTATACTCTATAGTGATGTATTCCTCTGTTTGTTCATTTTGCATATACACACCCACACACACAAACACACACCAGATGGCCAAAAAATTATTCTCTTCGAGAAATTTCAATATTCGAAAAATTTTACCATCCCGACACAGACTGCACACTCACTCACTTGCGTCACCAAGTAGGGTCACCATAATAGGGGCATATTATGAAATTTTTCGATTTAGATTTTTTTCGATATCGAAAAAATTCGATTCGATGTGGACTTGTCCTACTATGAAAATTAGTTTTCGAATTTTTTCGATATCGAAAAATTTGATGTCCTTTATTAACCATAATAGAAAGGCTTTAACATTGATTTTGTTTTATTTCGATTTTGCGTTATAGTGTGTGATTAATAAAGTTAATTAAAAGTAGTAATTAAAATAAAAAAATATTCTTGGAACATTTGAACCATACATAAAATCCATACTTTTTTCCAACCAATTATTTTTTTTTTGTTGGAGGGCTTGCGTCATTTAGCTCTTTTGTCAAATCTTCCCATAATTTGTTACTAGTCTCGTTAAATAGAGAGGCATTTAAATAATTTTTTGATATCCCTCATTTCTCTCCATGAAAGAGACTAGCACATAAAATTGATTGGCATTCGTCGTTCTGATAATGAAATTTGAATTGAAAAAATTTATTAGTTATGTTATATATTTCTTAATCAATACATCGAAATTTTTATTATAAAGTCAATATAAGAAACGTAATTTCTGTATTTCTTAAATAAATTCTCAAACAATTGTTTGAATAAACTTAATATTTGAACACCTAATTAATTATTATTATTTGAACACCTAGTTATTATTTTTAAAAATAATTTAGAATATATTTTTTTACACAAAAACTAATTATTATTAAAACAGTTTGATAAATGCAATTAGTCGTATACAAAATTCGTCAACTAAATAGCAGTCGAATTTTGTCGGTGCATTCGAAAAAATTCGCTGCCATGTTTTGTTTTTAGTTTCATAATAGGGAGAATTTTTTCGATATCGAAAAATATTTTCTTAAAACAGCTCTGTCTGCAGCATAACACACTTCAGTGAAGGAAGATAAGAGATACCGATCTCGACGATCATCCTTCTTCACAGCTACTGACGCAAGCATCGACCGACCTCATTCTCCTCCCTTTTCTCTATCGCGGCACACCGCCTTGATTAGTGTCTTACAAGATAAGACCACTTCCACCCAATTCTCATAGTCGTATCACGTCATTTTTCATGACTTTAGTCACATCACATCAATTTTGCGATTCTCTTAGTCGTTTGTTACGACTGAAGTTACTTTATACGACAGATGTCATTTGATTTTTGCAAGTGACAGGCGAATACCACAAAATGGAAAGACGCAATGATTTTATTTTATATATTTTAAAATATTGTTTTTTAAATAATTTTGCGCACTGTTTTTAATACGTTATTGTTTAAAATAATAAGATTATTGTTAAAAAACAATTTTACTTCTCATTTGCCTAATATATTTCAAGTTTCAGTCATGTCACTTGGTTCGCCTTCAAGAATATCAATTTTCAAGTGATGTGAGACGACTATAATCACTTCACTTGAAATGGCATGACTATGGGAATTGGGGTGTTCAATCAAGCGTTCGCCATCACATTTCGACTGATCAAACATCAGGTCCGAACACACAGACAGACCGAAACCAACCATTTTTCGCAGGAGGGAACTCACTTGCGGGGGAGTCCTTTAACGGTTCACCCAACTAACCACTACAAACTTGCCGACATACATTCCAGATGGAATGCGTATTGGGTTGACTTCTCAAATTAATGTAGCAAATTAAAACTAAATTTATTAAATAAAAAATAAATTAAATTAATAAAATAAATTACTAAAAGTTAAATTCAGTTGTGTGTGAGCCTATAAATTTATTTAAATCCAACAAGCTTTTGATAAAAATGATCATTCTATTCTTATATATAAGCTAGAGAACTTGTAACTTCTGGAGTAACGCAAGGAAGTCACATTAGTCCACTTCTGTTCTCATTATTTACTAATGATGTTGTGGAGCGTTTTGAATTTCCACATTGCCTTCTTTACGCAGCTGATAAAATATTCGCTCCGATTTCTAAAATTTCTGATTGATATGGCGGTTGATATCAGAGTTGAGTTCATGTCTGACTTGGGTATAATTTTCTCTTCTGATCTTTCCTTTACAAAACATATTGGTTCTATTATTGCTAAGGCTTACATTAAGTTAGGCTTCATTAAGCGCAATTGTAAAGACTTTGGTGCCCCGCCCACTCTAAAATCTTTATGTGTCTTCTCAGATCTGGTCACCATTTTATCAGTGCCATTCTGATACAATTGAAAGCTTTCAAAAGCAGTTTATTCTGAAAGAGTGAATAACTATGTTCTGCTACCTTATAAAGATCGATGTAGCATCGGCTATCTTTGTGCGCGATGTTTTGATCGCACGAATTGATTGTGATGAAATACTTACGCATTTCAATTTTTACGCTCCTACGCGTTATTTGCGCCGACGAGATGGTTTCTTACAAATTGATTCTGTTACCACAAACTAAACGAACTTTCTGAACCAGTCTTGAAAATATCGCGAATTTAACTCTGTTTTTGAAATTTTTGATTTTAATGTGTCAAGAAATTTGTTTAGAAATGATTTATTTAAATTTTTTTTCAATTGATAATTAATATTTTTGTATTGCATTATAATTTCTGAATTACCGATTGTACTTAAATACTGGTAGCACATTCAACGAGCCAGCTATAAATTATGACTTATTCCAAATATAAAACACAAAATCCAAATTCAAGTCCAGCGCAATTTGCTTCAACCTAAAAGTAAATCTTAGCGTACATAAAACCTATTTTTAAAAGTAGCTAAATCAGAAGTCTGCTAAAGCACATACTTAGTTTAAAGGAAAAGGCTCTAAGATTTTTGTCTATACGACAGATAAAACGCATTGCCTAAAAATAACATAAGTTTCTGACTTACATTTACTTACCACTACCGTGAGGAGTTAAAATCACCGGTGAATTTGCTTGACCGGAATATTAAAAAAAAAAATATAGGGCCTGATCCTGGAATTCGTTTCGAAAGTATTCGACTCATCGAAGTATACGATTCGTATTAGATTTAAATATAAAAAACGAACTTCTTCGAAGATCCGAATGCGTTCGAATCGAATCCCCCCTCCTGACTTCCTATTGAGTTGGATACACCTAATTAAGAGAAGGGTTTAATTTTTCATAAGCTGCTTAGATTTTTTAGACTACAGAGTACATTATACAGTACGCTTGATGTACAATTTAGCTTAATGATAATTAGCGTAGCCCAACGGCGAAACACCATTTCTAATCACCTCGTTTATATTATTTTCCATCCTACACAAAAGGAAAATTATTCTTTCGCGACGACAACAACGCGGTGTTAAAATGCGCAATAAATTTTAATTGATTTTTAGCGATTTATTATTTTTAGAAATTTTTTACTGACCAATAATACAAAATTATGGAACAACAAAATTATCATATACCCGCTATAAAATAATATCCGCTTAAATGTATTTTTAATTTTTTATTATTTACTAGTTCATTCATAAATTATGCGGCTTTAGGTTTTGTTGTTGTTTACATCACTTTTATATTTTTTTTATTTTTTTTTATTGTATAGTGATTGATGTGTGTTGGGTTTCTACTTTATGATTTTGTTTTTTATCGACTGTACTATTTTTGGAAAATTTGTGTTTTCATCGGAAACGGTAGAACGGAAATTTGAATGAGTCATGATATTGGGCAAAATGAAATACCTATACTGACATAATTCATCTATGTATGTAAGTATTTATATACCATATATAAATTTAGTACGTGGGTCGCTCCACATAAATATTCCCGCGGGTCTTTTATACGAAAACTTTAATCCCATTACGGTAGGTATAGATAAATTCGAATGTATAAAGTAAACACGCCCTTTTATAGCCTAATAAATACTTGAAAAAATCTTTAAAACTTTTTTATAAGAATTTAATCTTACAATTTTTTCGTTTGATCCTTATCACAAATCAAACGATTGTGTTCGCCTCCGCCTGTTACAAAATATATATGAGTTCATTGAATTTTGGGAGCCGTTTTTATGTTTTTATTGATTTGTTCCAAATTTTCGACATCTAGGAAAGTAATACGATAAGGCAATTAGGTATAATGTTCACATATCACATTACACTAAATAGCAAATAGTTACGGTTTTGATTTTTTTAAAGAGAAAACTTTTATTTATTCCTTCAAGATAATTTCAATTCGAAAGCTTTATACATTTAGACAACCAATTTTATATGTACAGCCCTAGCCTACACAATATTTTTCATTTTCATTCATATATTCGTTCAAATTTTAATTCATTCTCATTTTCCTCAAACTCTCTCTCCTCTCTCTCGTTCTCTGAAAGTTATTATTTTTCTTTTTGGTTTCTAATATTCATTCATTCTTTCATTCAGTAGCAGCAGCAGCATCATAATGTATATAGCCTATCTACAACTACAACACAATTAACTCATTCTCCAATTCCGATTCAATTTTTTTTTTCATTTTCCCGCATATCCTCTCGACACGCCAGATTTCCTTTCTTTTTTGGGGTGCGGCATACATACATTCTCGTATTTACGGATAGAAACAACTTTGGAAAATCAACTGAATAAATGTATGTCTAAAAATGTAGAAAGTACACATATACATGTGTATATGTACATGTGTATGTTCTACACATATACATGTGTATATGTACAGGAGTGAAAAGAAAATAAAGTTTTTCTTTCTTCATTTGTTTATGAATAGAAATAGTCAAAATTTACATAAACATTCATACATAATATGTACTATGTATGTTCAATACAACCAAATAAAATAAATGTTGAAGGGTGTGATGTATATATTACGATGTTTAGAAAATCTTTGCGCATTTTTCCGTAGTTACTAGTGGCTTTCCAATCGACCTCCTCAAGTACTTATAAGTCGGAAAAATATGTCTCTGCTAAATAAATAACCAATTGGAACATACGAAAACTTATGATATTCGTTTGTGGTTTAAATTTTTACGTTTATGGTAATAAAATATTAAAATTACCATATTTTGACCAGGCTCACTAATTTGTATGTCACTTCTCACAAAGCAGACTCCTTTTGGATTGATTGTGCCAAACGACAAGGACCAAATGCACACTACATTTTTCCATCAGGACTTTAACCTACCTCTATTAAAAAATTACAAATTCAGCAATATGTATAAAGAGGTTCTTCCATCAACCTATTAGCAAGCAATTTATGAAGGTAGAACCCGCTACCAGTGGCAGAAAATTGTAGATTGCCCTTCATGTCAAAAAGAGCAGCAAAATAGAATATGCTTGAATAATGGATTTTCCAACCATAAATCTCTCGTATGCCAGACTTTTTTTGACCATCTATTACGATTCAACCCATCAGATCGAATTCGCATGACCTACTATATTCCTTCTTTAAACAGTACAAAAGAACCAACCACCAGCGAATCGTTCAACACATTCCAATTTCTTCCTGATTCAATGAACTGATGATATCTGCGGAAACCTGGCCCACTCTGATTGAGGAAGATGACTACCATCCAATGGTCTCGTCACCCACCGTCACTCAACCCACCATTTTAAGATCGGAAAGAGCCACAAGGCATTTAATGTGTATTACTTTAATTTAAAATTGAAATCTGGTGACAATTTTGCAGGAAAAAGATATACATTTAAACCACCCGTTACAAAATCAATTTTCAACGGACAATGGCCAAATCATTCTCGTGAAGGAGCAATTATCAAATCTTTTGGGTCAATATAACGAATTAAAAACGAAGTTAGACAATCAAAGTGACATTAAAGATAACGACGGTTCATATAGAAATCATGAGCCTGAACTAAGGGAAACGTTTAAAGTCGCAACAAAATTACCTCCTTTTTATACCAACAAACCGGATCTTTGGTTTTTGCCAATTGAGGCACAATTCCGTAATAATAAAATCACACATGATCAGACCAAATACGATATTGTTATTTCAAGCCTCGACCCAACCAAAAATAAATACAAAGCTGTGAAAGTCGCACTCATTAATGAATTCGTGCAGTCACAAGAAAAACGTCTCACTAGACTATTACAAGGTGTTGATTTAGGTGATAAAAAACCTTCCACACTTTTACGCGAAATGATGGAAACTTCCAACGGTATGTTAAGTGATGCAGTTTTAGAATCACTTTGGCTTTCTAAATTACCAGAGCCGCACCGTTCTATCACAGCATCTTTAGGTATAAACCTTCGGGAAAAGGCCGAAGTCGCAGATAAAATTCTAAACATGGCAAAATTCGAAACTAGCTTGGTTGCAAACATCCCAACAAACGATACAGCGGACCTACGTATTCAAAGACATGTCAAGAAAATTCGACAAGTTTAATAATGATTCACGTTCATTTTCGCACTCGCGCTCTCTTTCTCGAAACAATAACAAAAATCCCCGTGATAAATCAAATGATAAAAAACAGTATGACCAGTGCTGGTATCATTTTAAATATGGTGTTAACGCTCGAAACTGCACAAGTTGGTGCAAATACAATAAAGACGGAAAGGATGACTCAAAAAACTAATTTCGCCGACAAGTTATCAAACAATCATTTTTTAGTCGATACGGGTTCAGATTTATCTATCGTTCCTCCTACTCCTATAAAGACAAATCAATTACGAATAATTCCATTAATTTGTTCGCCGCTAACGGCTCAAAAATCAAAACATTCGGACAGAAAATCGTTACCGTTTTACTAGGATTGCGTAGAAGTTTTGATTGGCCATTTACTGTTGCTGACGTTACAAAACCAATTATCGGTGCAGATTTTTTAAAAAATTTTAATATACTCGTTGATCTTAAAAACAAAAAGTTAATAGACTCAGAAACTAAACTTAAAACCTTGTGTTCTATTAAACACGTCTCAGACAACGAAGTGAATATAGCCACGTTAATTAACGACAATTCTTTGACAAATGATAATTATCTTCGACTCAACATAATTTCACGATCTGACAATTCCTAATTACAAACATTCAAATTCACACGTTAACGTTTTCCATTTTATTGAAACAAGGGTCCTCCTGTCTTCGCGAAAGCTCGTCGGTTGATCCCGGAAAAGTATGATTTAGCGAAAAAGAGTTTGAATATTTGGTTAAGGAAGGGATATGTCGACCAACAAAGTCTACATGGGCAAGTCCTTTACACATGGTGCCTAAAAAAAACGGTGATTGGCGTCCGTGTGGCGATTATCGGCGTCTCAATGCCGTAACTGTACCCGATCGATATCCAGTGCCTAACATACAGGATTTTACTATGTACCTTGAAAATTGCAAGGCTTTTTCCAAAATTGATCTCACACGCGCATTTCATCAAATACCAGTTCATGAGTTCGATATTCCAAAAACTTCAATAATTACACCTTTCGGTCTGAAGAACATTATGAATACCTTAAAATAGTTTTCGAACGTTTTTCTCAATTCGGTCTTAAAATAATTAATCTAGCAAAATGTGAGTATGGGAAGTCGGAGATTCATCTTCTTGGCTTTAAAATAGACGAAAGTGGAATCAAACCCAATCCGGAAAAGGTAGAGATGATATCACAAATTCCATTACCACAGGTCGCAAAAGGTTTAAGGCGATTTATTGCTTCAATAAATTTTTACCGTCGTTGCATCCCTAACGCTGTCGAGTCTCAAGGCATTTTACAAAAAATGGTAAAGGGGAATATTAAAAACGACAAAACACCGCTTATTTGGGTCGAGCATTCTATTAACGCTTTCGAAAAGTGCAAAGACGAATTAAGAAATGCAATTTTGTTGGCTCACCCGTCTTAAAATTCAAAAATATGCTTACACGTTGACGCATCCAATGATCGCGTTGGTGCGGCATTGCACCAAGTCAAAATGACATTCTAGAACCATTAGGTTTCTATTCAAAACGGCTAATCAATGCGCAACAAAAATACAGTACGTATGATCGCGAATTATTAGCCATTTATCAATCTGTAAAACACTTCCGAACTTCAATCGAAGGTTGTAATTTCACAATTTTTACAGACCATAAACCATTGGTTTTCATGTTTAATAAAAACATGAACCAAACATCACCTCGTCAATTACGGCACATTGATTTTATTGGACAATTTAGCACAGACATATAACACATATCTGGCGAAGAGAATATTGTAGCAGATATGCTATCGCGTCTAGAAGACAAAGAACTTTCCGAAATTCATTTTCTGGACTATGCCCAACTAAGAACTGAACAGGATAACGACATTGAGATACAAAATTTATTGCGGAATATTAAAACAAGTTTAAAATTTGAATTAATTGATATCCCAGGTACCAAGTCCGTATATTGCGATACTTCGACAGGCAAAAATCGCCTATATATTTCATCTACATTGAGAAAAACCTATTTCAAAGCAATTCATAATTTATCGCATCCGGATAGGTTTGTATGGCCTAGTATCAAAAACGACTGCAAAAGGATGTCAGAACAATGCATGTCTTGTCAAAAAGGTAAAGTCACTCGCCATAACAAGCGACTCTTATCTAAATTCTTAATACCTGATGAGCGTTTTAGCCATATAAACATCGATCTAGTTGGCCCTTTACCACCCTCAAGAGGTTTCAATTATTGCCTAACGTGCATTGACAGATTCACGCGATGATCTCGGCCGAAACTGTAGCTCGTGCATTGATGTCTGGCTGGATAACACGATTCGGTACGCCTCGAAATATAACGGCTGACAGAGGTCGGCAATTTGAATCGTTATTATTTAACGAATTGACTAAGTTATTAGGTGTTCAACATTAACGTACAACCGCATATCACCCATAAGCGAACGGGATGATAGAAAGACTACTTAGAACCATAAAATCGGCCCTTAAATGTAATAACACTAACGACTGCGTGGATTGTATTCCTACAATTTTATTGGGACATCGCTCAATTTTCAAGGAAGATATAGGGGCGACACCAAGCGAATTGGTATACGGTACTTCTTTACGTCTGCCTGGTGAATTTTTTGGCAGTACAGATTCTCGCATTTCTCAGTCAGAATATACTAACAAATTAAGGACCATTTTCAATAATTTAATAGCAGTTGAAGCTTCAAATCACAACACTAGTCGCAGTACGTTCATTCAAAGAGATCTAAAATCTCGTAGTCACGTTTTCTTTCGAGTCGGCGCGGTATCACCTCCGTTAACCCCACCATATAAAGGACCATAAAAGGTCATTAAAAGGAAATGCAATACGTTCGTCATGTTAATCAACGGACAGGATCAGGAGGTTGCTATAGATCGGCTTAAAGTAGCTTTTTTGGAGAATGACAGTTTGCAAACAGATAATAATATTAAAGTCAGTAATAATAATGTTAAAATTAGTAATAATCAAGGCAATATAATAAGAGACAATGCGACTAGGAAAGTTACTTTCGCACAACCACCTCCACAGCATTTAACCAGAAGAGGGCGCCTAATTAAAGCTCCGGGTAGATTTTCATCGTGACAAAGTCACTGGAGGGAGAGTTGTGTGGCGATTGACAACAGAAATTGTATGGCCTTAGAGCAAGAGCTAGAAGGCAAGAAAGTCCGATAAAGTTTTAAGAAACTGCTGCGAGGACCAGAAATTTTCGAAGTTGAAATCAGGCAATAGCTTATCATGAGCCATACTAATTTCTAAAACACTCCATGCACCAATGCATTTCAAGCGATACGCCGCAAAGCAAGCAGTGCCTAGAATGAAGGTGTTCATATGGGGCATACACAAAATTGAGTCCATAGCAAGAAGTGGAGTAGGAGGCAGCTCCTGTAATAGTTCTATAAGCAATATTTTGTAGTCCATTCAGTTTAATTAAAGAAGACTTTAATTTAACCGCTGGCCACCTTATAATGGAGGCGTATGAGAGGATTGGTAAAACTAACGATTTGTAAACAAATATTAACATTTTGGGGCTCAAGCCCCACGATTTCCCAAAAGCTCTTCTACACTGCCAAAAAATAGCAGTAACTTTTTAAACTGTGTAAACAAGGTGGTAATTCCATGAGAGTTTACTCGGATCTAGTAATCGCTCTTCCAAAAAAAGAAGAATAGAGAAAACTTCTACGCCTAGTAAAGATATTTAAATTAGTCTTAGTCGGATTGATGCGTAAGCCCTTACATCATGCCCCCACTATAGGTAGGGCCTATTGCATTAAGTCGGCCAATACATTCAAGATAATCAGCATAAGTTTGCGCAATGAAGCCAGAATGCTGATAAGTAGCTCGTCGATAACTAAAAGCCACAGCAGAGAAGAGAGCACACCACCCTGTGGACATCTTTCAGCAACTTTGACAGAAACGGATAAGCCATCCAGCTCAACCTCAACAATGCGAGATATATTCGATTCATAAAACAATAGTGCTATCCAAAATCCCCGCAATATCCAAAGAAACACACATAAGAAGCTCTTTATTATTGGGGAACCTTTCAACATTAGTGAAAAGTTCGTATAGAACAGTTTCACAGGATTTACCAACTCTATAAACATGTTACATGTTACTACGTGCGAAGAGCGGTAAATTGTGATCTTTAATAAATCTGTCGACAATCCTTTCTAAAGGTTTAGGAAAAGTTGAAGACGGATTACTACGCTGAAATGACTTAGGGTCCGTATAATCAGACTTGCCAGCCTTCGGTATTAAAATAACTTTAGTCTTACTCCAGCATTGTGGAACAATACTATATGCAATACACGCTTGGAATAGATGAAGTAGATGGTCCCGAATGTAGGGAAAGCCATACTGTAATTCAGCCGGGAAAATTCCATCTTGATTCCATGAGAACACACTCCAACGCAGAACGTCATGCGTGATCACCTTCTGAGGTGATGCAGTAAAATTTAATGGCTCTCAGAGCTGTGGTTCTTGGCCCCAACAAAAGTTTAATCTATTCATTATAAAATATTTTGTAAGTTCAAAATGGCACTTGACTCAACTTATTCAAGTGAGAAGTTGTGAGGATCGTTTTTGTTTCAGAGGACATTCCTGAGAAGAACATTTTATTTAACGCCTATGATGTGGGCGGACATGTTGTGTTTATTTCCATGTAGCACTATCTTGGCCAAAACTCGACAAAATTCCAAAACTGTGAATCTTGCTTAATGCTATATGTTTAAACTGAATAAATGATACCATTCTTGTCGCGCAATCCAACTAACATAATACTCTTATACCTTACAAATTAATTTTTATGTACTATTTTCCTATTGCATTGTATACATTAACCGAAGTGAAGTTCTTAGCAAATAACAAAAAATGTAGTAGTGTGAGTAATCCAAATAGTAAAAATTTAGGCGATTTTTGTGTCATCGAACAAACTATTGAAGTGACTAAATTTATTCACCAAAAATCAAAAGTCCCAAGGTCAAATGATTTTTCTCGAATTTTCGTGGTATGCACTTGATGAAAAAATCATCAAATGGTCGGTCCCTGGGATCGGCCATATAGTGTGATAGTGAGCAAACACTATTGACGCTACATTCAACGACCAAATGGATTCTGGGAGATCCATGATGACCTCGAAAAATGGATTGTAAAAGCCGCAAATACATCAACTGTGAATCCGTCGATTTTGTTTTATGAACAATTATAAAACTAAAGATTTGTATATTTTCTAAAATTGAATTTTAATAAACTTAATATTGAATTGTTATTTCATAATTTTATGTTTTAAATGCAATAGATGTTAGTCCCTCGACATAGCCTTAAAGTCCAGAGACTACACCTAGCGCATACATCGGACAATCGAAAAAATCATTTGACTTTGGGACTTTTGATTTTAGTTGAACAAATTTCGTCGGCGGAATATAGTACAACATTTGATGCAAATATTGCTTGTTATTTATATGGCCGACCCCAGGGACCGACCATTTGTAAATTATTACATCAAGTGTATAGCACGAACGTTCGAGAAAAATCATTTGACTTTGGGACTTTTGATTTTTGTTGAACAAATTTCGTCGTCAGAATGTTGTACAACATTTGATGCAAATATTGATTGTTACTTATATGGCCGACCCCAGGGACCGACCATTTGTAAATTTTCACATCAAGTGCATACTATGAACATTCGAGAAAAATCATTTGACTTTGGGACTTTTAATTTTTGTTGAACAAATTTCCGTCGTCGGAATATCGTACAATATTTGATGCAAATATCGCTTGTTATTTATATGGCCGACCCCAGGGACCGACCATTTGATAATTTTTACATCAAGTGCATACCATGAACATTCGAGAAAAATCATTTGACTTTGGGACTTTTGATTTTTGTTGAACAAATTTCGTCGTCGGAATATCGTACAACATTTGATGCAAATATTGCTTGTTACTTATATGGCCGACCCCAGGGACCGATTATTTGATAATTTTTACATCAAGTGCGTACTACGAACATTCGAGAAAATCATTTGACTTTGGGACTTTTGATTTTTGTTGAAAAATTTTCGTCGGCGGAATATCGTACAACATTTGATGCAAATATGTATTGCTTGTTATTTATATGGCCGACCCCAGGGACCGACCATTTGATAATTTTTACTTCTAATGCATACTACGAACATTCGAGAAAAATCATTTGACTTTGGGACTTTTGATTTTTGTTGAACAAATTTCGTCGTCGGAATATTGTACAACATTTGATGCAAATATTGATTGTTACTTATATGGCCGACCCCAGGGACCGACCATTTGTAAATTTTTACATCAAGTGCATACTACAAACATTCGAGAAAAATCATTTGACTTTGGGACTTTTGATTTTTGTTGAACAAATTTCGTCGTCGGAATGTTGCTCAACATTTGATGCAAATATTGCTTGTTACTTATATGGCCGACCCCAGGGACCGACCATTTGTAAATTTTTACATCAAGTGCATACTACAAACATTCGAGAAAAATCATTTGACTTTGGGTCTTTTGATTTTTGTTGAACACATTTCGTCGTCGGAGTATCGTACAACATTTGATGCAAATATTGCTTGTTATTTATATGGCCGACCCCAGGGACCGACCATTTGATAATTATTACATCAAGTGTATACCACGAACGTTCGAGAAAAATCATTTGACTTTGGGACTTTTGATTTTTGTTGAACAAATTTCGTCGTCGGAATGTTGCTCAACATTTGATGCAAATATTGATTGTTACTTATATGGCCGACCCCAGGGACCGACCATTTGTAAATTTTTACATCAAGTGCATACTACAAACATTCGAGAAAAATCATTTGACTTTGGGACTTTTGATTTTTGTTGAACAAATTTCATCGTCGGAATATCGTACAACATTTGATGCAAATATCGCTTGTTATTTATATGGCCGAGCCCAGGGACCGACCATTTGATAATTTTTAGATCAAGTGCATACTATGAACATTCGAGAAAAATCATTTGACTTTGGGACTTTTGTTTTTTGTTGAACAATTTTCGTCGTCGGAATATCGTACAACATTTGATGCAAATTTAGCTTGTTATTTATATGGCCGACCCCAGGGACCGACCATTTGATAATATTTAGATCAAGTGCATACTATGAACATTCGAGAAAAATCATTTGACTTTGGGACTTTTGTTTTTTGTTGAACAATTTTCGTCGTCGGAATATCGTACAACATTTGATGCAAATTTAGCTTGTTATTTATATGGCCGACCCCAGGGACCGACCATTTGTAAATTTTTACATCAAGTGCATAGTATGAACATTCGAGAAAAATCATTTGACTTTGGGACTTTTAATTTTTGTCGAACAAATTTCGTCGTCGGAATATCGTACAACATTTGATGCAAATATCGCTTGTTATTTATAAGGCCGACACCAAGGACCGACCATTTAATAATTTTTACATTAAGTGCATACCACGAACATTCGAGAAAAATCATTTGACTTTGGGACTTTTGATTTTTGTTGAACAAATTTCGTCGTCGGAATATTGTACAACATTTGATGCAAATATTGCTTGATATTTATATGGCCGACCCCAGGGACCGACCATTTGATAATTATTACATCAAGTGTATACCACGAACGTTCGAGAAAAATCATTTGACTTTGGGACTTTTGATTTTTGTTGAACAAATTTCGTCGTCGGAATGTTGCTCAACATTTGATTCAAATATTGCTTGTTATTTATATGGCCGAGCCCAGGGACCGACCATTTGTAAATTTTTACATCAAGTGCATACTACAAACATTCGAGAAAAATCATTTGACTTTGGGACTTTTGATTTTTGTTGAACAAATTTCATCGTCAGAATATCGTACAACATTTGATGCAAATATCGCTTGTTATTTATATGGCCGAGCCCAGGGACCGACCATTTGATAATTTTTACATCAAGTGCATACCATGAACATTCGAGAAAAATCATTTGACTTTGAGACTTTTGATTTTTGTTGAACAAATTTCGTCGTCGGAATATCGTACAACATTTGATGCAAATATTGCTTGTTACTTATATGGCCGACCCCAGGGACCGATTATTTGATAATTTTTACATCAAGTGCGTACTACGAACATTCGAGAAAATCATTTGACTTTGGGACTTTTGATTTTTGTTGAAAAATTTTCGTCGGCGGAATATCGTACAACATTTGATGCAAATATGTATTGCTTGTTATTTATATGGCCGACCCCAGGGACCGACCATTTGATAATTTTTACTTCTAATGCATACTACGAACATTCGAGAAAAATCATTTGACTTTGGGACTTTTGTTTTTTGTTGAACAATTTTCGTCGTCGGAATATCGTACAACATTTGATGCAAATTTAGCTTGTTATTTATATGGCCGACCCCAGGGACCGACCATTTGTAAATTTTTACATCAAGTGCATAGTATGAACATTCGAGAAAAATCATTTGACTTTGGGACTTTTAATTTTTGTCGAACAAATTTCGTCGTCGGAATATCGTACAACATTTGATGCAAATATCGCTTGTTATTTATAAGGCCGACACCAAGGACCGACCATTTAATAATTTTTACATTAAGTGCATACCACGAACATTCGAGAAAAATCATTTGACTTTGGGACTTTTGATTTTTGTTGAACAAATTTCGTCGTCGGAATATTGTACAACATTTGATGCAAATATTGCTTGATATTAATATGGCCGACCCCAGGGACCGACCATTTGATAATTATTACATCAAGTGTATACCACGAACGTTCGAGAAAAATCATTTGACTTTGGGACTTTTGATTTTTGTTGAACAAATTTTGTCGTCGGAATGTTGCTCAACATTTGATTCAAATATTGATTGTTATTTATATGGCCGAGCCCAGGGACCGACCATTTGTAAATTTTTACATCAAGTGCATACTACAAACATTCGAGAAAAATCATTTGACTTTGGGACTTTTGATTTTTGTTGAACAAATTTCGTCGTCAGAATATCGTACAACATTTGATGCAAATATTGCTTGTTATTTATATGGCCGACCCCAGGGACCGACCATTTGATAATTATTACATCAAGTGTATACCACGAACGTTCGAGAAAAATCATTTGACTTTGGGACTTTTGATTTTTGTTGAACAAATTTCGTCGTCGGAATGTTGCTCAACATTTGATGCAAATATTGATTGTTACTTATATGGCCGACCCCAGGGACCGACCATTTGTAAATTTTTACATCAAGTGCATACTACAAACATTCGAGAAAAATCATTTGACTTTGGGTCTTTTGATTTTTGTTGAACACATTTCGTCGTCGGAATATCGTACAACATTTGATGCAAATATTGCTTGTTATTTATATGGCCGACCCCAGGGACCGACCATTTGATAATTATTACATCAAGTGTATACCACGAACGTTCGAGAAAAATCATTTGACTTTGGGACTTTTGATTTTTGTTGGAACAAATTTCGTCGTCGGAATGTTGTACAACATTTGATGCAAATATTGATTGTTATTTATATGGGCGACCCCAGGGACTGACCATTTGATAATTTTTACATTAAGTGCGTACTACGAACATTCGAGAAAATCATTTGACTTTGGGACTTTTGATTTTTGTTGAACAAATTTCGACGTCGGAATATCGTACAACATTTGATGCAAATATTGCTTGTTATTTATATGGCCGATCCCAAGGACCGACCATTTGATAATTTTTACATCAAGGGCGTACTAGGAACATTCGAGAAAATCATTTGACTTTGGGACTTTTGATTTTTGTTGAACAAAGTTCGTCGTCGGAATGTCGTACAACATTTGATGCAAATATTGCTTGTTATTTATATGGCCGACCCCAGGGACCGACCATTTAATAATTTTTACATCAAGTGCATACTAAGGACAAGTCTTGCTTGGTTTCTTTATTAAACAAAATTCGTCAATGAATTGGATTCTTATGTTAGGATATTTCTTTTATGATCCACATTCAGGCGTATAATTTATATTCCCACTACATATAATTACGTATACGTATACGAGAAATTTGCTATTTGTTTTTGCTTAGTTCTTCACAGGCATATACATTACCATTATATATTTTTTCTTACCATTTTTGTATTTTATTATATACCGTTTATTTTATACCACACTCATCGTAATCTATTTAAAATAAATAATTATTAGTTCACCTCCAACCACCAACCAATAAATACCAGTCCACTTAGAACCACCGACCAAACAAGTAGTCTGTGCTGTTAAATAGGATCGAGTATTTGGCCGACCTAGGTGTAATTTTTTCCTCTGACCTCACCATTACTACACAATTTAATTATATTATCAATAAAGGCTAACAAGTTGTTCGGCTTCATTAAACGAACGCTCAATCTCCCATAATTGAGTGCCACTCGAACAGAATTGTAAGCGGCCAGAAGCAACTCGTTTTGCCTGACCACTTCGACACTTAACAAATGTGCGAGCAGAAGATTGTGCTCTTCCAAACCATTGACCCGTGCAAGCAAACTTAAGGCAAATACAGAGAATCACCATCCGAAAGTTGGTAACGACCTCATACATCGTTGATTTTGTCAGGTTATTCTGGATTCTTCTCGTGAAAACAGAATTCCTAAGTTACTTAATTTTGTTTTGTATTACAAACCGACTATGGAAAATAGGAGGACCTTAAACAAATTTTTCAGGCAACGTTGTTTGATAACAAATAATAAATAAAAAAAAGTACTAACACTAAATTGTATTCAGCTTTCAGCACATATACCAGCACATAAATAAGGTAACCACCACGTACGTCAACCCCTCAAAATCAAACGAATCTTTCTTCCTGAAACACTTTTTTCAATTCAATGCTTCACTTTCCAGATATTTAGTTATACCTACCTAAATGGTCTTCACGGTTCATTAAATATGTCATCTACTATTTTCAAAATTCCACAAATATTTATCGTTTAAGGTAAAATTCTACAATGACTGTGTGCGGAATGTACATTGTCATGAGTTATATGACTAATGTGTAAACTGAAAATATTGAAACTGCTTCACCCTTATTTTTCAACATAATAAAGTTTAATTGGGAATAGCACAATAACGTAAATGACACTGAAAACCTCCAGCGCCCAGCTGCAGGCAAATAGTAAATTATTGAAGAAGCTTTTTATAAGCTTTGGTTTTCGTTGATGTTACAAATGTACACGTGCCATCTCAATTTTTTTAATTTAGCGTGACTTGCTGTTATGCGTAACATAAACTGTTCGCCATATCTGTGATAACTGCTGTACGATAAATTTTATTTGCATGTAGAAACTAGATCAATGAGGGGATGAGCACCTTATATAAACGAATTATGACGTTTATCGAAACAAAAATGACATATCAAATAATACGACGCAACGAATGAACACATACAAAAAATATTTAGCTTTGATATTATACGTATGTACATATAATACAGATTCAAAGAAAGACTCAAATGGGGGTACACGTTTTTTGCGTTGGTGTATTTATTTGTGACGTGATTGCATGATGATAATTGATGAATACCGCAAAAACAATAACCCCTATTATGGTTCTCACCTCACCTCACCTCACCACTTTGAGTCGTGCGACTCATATTTTGGTATTATGATTCTCACCTCTATTTTAGTGAGTGTATGTATGCGGCGCTGCGCGTCATTTGATATGTTTCTTTATTGTCAACTTGATATTATTGGATTTTGAAAATTTCTGACGTTTTATGTAAAGGTTGTGTGTATAGAAATTAATTTTTCTGCGTTTTAAATTAAATAATTATATCATAGTTAATATCATAACCAGCGTAGGTTTATTTTTTGATGGTGAAATTGAAGAGCAAGGAACTAAATTACTAAAATTAGAAAATCTCTGCGAAATAAATCTGACCCATTCGTCCTTCCGAACAACATAATAATTTTTTTTATAATTATATTACGTACATATTATAAATTAATTCCATGCAAAACCATAAAAAATTTATCTGCAAAAAAAAATACTTAAGTGCTCTTGCCTTCCATTTTTATTTATAGTTTTGTTACAAAAAATTGTAGGTGAGGATTTTTGACATTGTATTCACCTCACCTAGACTCACCACGAGAACGATAATACGAAAATTTCAAGGCGGTGACTTGAAGTCACATTTTTGACGTTTGGTGAGGTGACGTGAGACTGAGAACCATAATAGGGGTAAACATAAACAGAAAAATTGAATTTGGTGAATTAAATTTGTGTTTGTTACTTTTTTTTTCTTGGTTCCATTCGCAGCAGCATATACGAGTATATGATGACGACAGATATAGCATTTTTTTTTTAATTTTTGGGGTAGATTGGTGAGAACCCAGTGCAACAGTGCACAAGCCAAATAATTTTCGAGAAATTTTCAAAATAAATAGATCATGGAATGTGTGTAACCAAACCAGAACAGCACACACGCACTTCAAACAGTACGCACGAAATTAGAATAACTGAGTTGCAAAAATTATTAATCCAAATTTATGCGTGGATTATGTGCATACGCATGATGTAACAGAATTTTTATTTGAAAATCAATAAATGTGAATTGCGTAAATGTAATACTGACATAATTTTATTGAATTTGTTATAAAATCTTATTCATATTGAAAAAATGTTGAATTTACGCACCATTTGTAATAAACCGTAAATATATAACATCATACCATATTTCCGGTATGCGCTTTATTCGAATTTGTATATGGAATATGTAAGTAGCGATGTAGGTAAAGATATTATGTAATTTACAATAATTGAAATATTTGAATCACCACAGGATGTCTGTACGAGCGAATAGTAAATCAATAGAATTTAAATACGATAAAAAAAATGTCAATCGATGCTGTCATAAGCAATGATACAAATTGCTTCAACATGCGTAAAAGATTGGGTCTCCCACATACATACATTCTGAACCACAATTTTATCCGACTTTAATATTCCCTTAGCAACTACCACGCATTTTTTTTTAGCTCAATATAATATTTAGCTGAGGAGCACAATGTGGGGAAAACCAAATCCATTTTTATTCTTCTTACTTACTAAATAAATTTTCAAAAGTAGGCTTGTCAGGAATATTTTCATTCATTCATTGTGAGACCACCAATTTCACCCGTACTTCCGTCACATACGCACACACCTCGTACTACTCTGTCTCTCGATTTCAAATGTTATTATCACTATAGTTGTCGTTATCATTAAACATATATACAACAACAATAATGAGTCTATATGAAGCAAACCCACAAACTCTCATTGAGTTTATACAAAGGATATTCTGTTCGGTTCGTTATTTTTTCGACTCATCATTTCGAATTTTTTTTTTTGTTATGTTATTGTGCTGTGTATTCTATGTTGTCTACCCACGACGAAAATCTAAATAAAACAACATTCAAGGAAAAAAATGAAAATGGTTTTTCCTTTTATGTTGCTTATATACTATATACATATATAATTATGGTATATTTATTATGTGTATGTATGTATAAAAGTTGCGTGGGCATTGTGAATAAAATGTGTCGATAATTCAATATTGTATAAGAAAACGAATTTTGTATATTAGGTTTATGTACATACAGGAGAATATCATTTTTTCTGTTATGTTTGGCTTTCTGTTGAAGGTAAGAAAAAAAGGCGGCGGAGGCCACGTAGTGTGTGTGTGTGTGTGTAAATTTGGGAATACAAATATTTTAATTTCTTCTATAAAAAAGGCCAGATATTTAACCACTCTTAACACCAAAGAATTAAAAATCGCACCAAAAAATAATCGTTCGTTCATCCGGTTGGGTCTGCTTTTCAAAATCCAAATTGGAAAAATTGAATTTTGGTAAAATTCTTTATGCAATAAAATTATATTTTATGTAGACTAAATTTTGTGCACATTTATTTATTAGAAATACGATTTTGTACACTATCCCTGCTTGAGAAAGTTTGCGTAGGCTTATAGTATATATGTATATTTCGTTTCATGTTCGTCTAATGTGTAACAGTTGAGAAATCAAGGATGATTCTTTGCGTAGGAGTTCACAAATTGTCGGAAAGCATTCTTATCGAATTTTTTAAAAATACTTTTTTCCAAGTATTTTAAATATAATTTATTAAGCCTTACTGAATTTATGATGTGGGAGTAACATCAAATAAATAACACCAATTTTGAAGGTTCATCAAATATATAAAACAACTTTTCCTGAAACACGAACATTTTATCTAAGGCAATAGAACAGAAGACGATTGATTTACACAACTTATCATGTGTTCAGCTTCATCTAAGCCATTTCTTAATCTGCAATTTTATTCGATACGAATAAGCAACACGTTAAGCTTAATTGAGCCACAAAATAAGAATATGATTTAAAATTCTGTTTTAAAGTGTTCGAGTTGAAATTAGTGTTTTTAAGAGTGTCAAAGTTTCAAGAGATTTAAGAATTTCCTAAACTTTAAGGATTTCTAGATATCTACGAATTTTAATAATTTTCAGATTTTAATAAATTTATTAAATTTCAGGAAAGAATTTCAAGTATAGTAAAAACTGAACAAATTTCAATTATTAAAAATTTTGACAACTATACTAGAATTTAAATTGTTAAATTTTGAAAATTCTAAATCTTTCAGAATTTTAAGAATTTCAAACATGTCAATGTAACAATAAATTGAGAAATTTAAAGTTTCAACCAGAGTTTAAAAAGGGATTTCATTTTGCTCTTTGCTCTTCATTTTTGTTCAAGAGCGATACTAAAAATTATTAAAAAGCTCTTTATAAAGAGCGATATTGTAAAAAAAAAAGTATCGCTCTGAAGAACTGGAGCATTATTTTCATTATAAGGCTCTTGATCTTCCACTATTGCGTTTGTGTTATCATATTTTCGCTCTTTATTATTGCGCTATATTGAGAAAATAAATACGCTCTGCTCTGATAAATAAAAACGTAATTATTATATTGCTCTTGCTCTTGTTATTACGGCAAACGGTTACATTCCAAAACTTCTAAATTTCTTTGGAAAGCCAGATTGTTTTATTAGCGAACAGATGCACGGGCATTGGAAATGGGATTCTAAAATGATTTTTGGGTAAAGTTCTGGAATATGGCCAACTAGGATGGAACTTGGCTATTCCTTAACTGATTTTAGTGAAATTTGACACGCGCGATGTAAATGGGATTCTAAATTGATTTTTAGGTGAAGTTCTGGGATATGGCCAATTAGGATGGAACTTGGCTATTTCTTAACCGATTGTGATGCAATTCGACATGTGCGTTGGTGAATGGAATTCTAAAATGATTATTACATGAAGTTCTGGAATATGGCCAATTTGAATGGAACTTAGCTATTCCTTAACTGATTTTATTGAAATTTGACACGCGCGATGGAAATGGGATTCAGTTTGATTTTTCGGCATTTTTTATAGAAAAATATATTAATTGTTCATGGCAATCCCAATATTTTCGATTTGATAAATCAGACAAATACAGAGGCCAATCGCTCATAATATATCTACTGAAAAAAAAGTAGAAATATCTTCCCCCTCCCCGTAATTTTGGCTGAAGGCCCAAAGAGTTATACCAATGTACCACTCTGCAAAAATGAGAACCCTCCATGAGTTCTTTCTGTTGGTAGTTTTCTGATTTACCAAATCGAAAATATTGGGATTGCCATGAACAATTAATATATTTGTCTATAAAAAATGCCGAAAAATCAAACTGATTACAGATAGACAAATTAAATTCTTAAGGAAATGGGATTCTAAAATGATTTTTAGGTAAAGTTCTGGAATATGGCCAACTAGGACGGAACTGGGCTATTCTTTAACCGATTTGAGTGAAATTTGCCCTATGCGTTGGAAATGGGATTCTAAAGTGATTTTTGAATACATTTCTGGAATATGGCCAATTGGGATGTAACTTGGCTATTTCTTAACCGATTCTAGTGAAATTTGACATGTGCGTTGGAAATGGGATTCTAAAATGATTTATGGATAAGGTTCTGGAATATGGCCAACTAGGATGGAACTTGGCTATTCTTTAACCGATTTGAATGAAATTTGACATGTGCGTTAGAAAGGAGATTCTAAAATGATTTTTGGATGAAGTTCTGGAATATGGCCAATTAAGGTGGAACTTGGCTATTTCTTAACCGATTTTATTGAAATTTGACATGTGCGTTGGAAATGGGATTCTAAAATGATTTATGGATGAATTTCTGGAATATGGCCAACTAGGATTGAACTTAGCTATTCCTTAACCGATTTGAGTGAAATTTGACATGTGCGTTAGAAATGAGATTCCAAAGTGATTTTTAGGTGAAGTTCTGGAATATGGCCAATTATGTTGGAACTTGGTTATTTCTTAACCAATTTAAGTGAAATTTGACTTGTGCGTTGGAAATGGCATTCTAAAATGATTTATGGATAAAGTTCTGGAATATGGCTAAATAGGATGGAACTTGGCTTTTCCTTAACCGATTTTAGTGAAATTTTACATGTACGTTGGAAATGGGATTCTAAAATGATTTATGAATGAAGTTCTGGAATATGGCCAAATAGGATGGAATTTGGCGTTTCCTTAACCGGTTTTAGAGAAATTTGACATGTGCGTTGGAAATAAGATTCTAAAATGATTTTTAGATGAAGTTCTGAAATAAGGCCAACTAGGATGGAACTTGGCTATGCCTTAACCGATTTTAGTGAAATTTGACATTTGCGATCAAAATGAGATTCTAAAATGATTTTTAGATGAGTTTCGGAAATATGAAAAATTTAGATGGAACTTAACTATTCCTAAACCGATTGTAATGCAATTAAATATATGCGATTTTCGATCTGCCTTACAGCAGATAAACCTCGACAGCTGCATGGTTACTTGGGTATTCCTCAACCGATTGCGATGCAAATCGATATATGCTTTAAAAGTGGGATTCTAAAATAGTTTTTAGATAAAGTTATGGAATATGGCCAACAGCAGATAAACTTTGACAGCTGCATAGATTACGGAAACCGGCAAAGACAATAGCTTTTTAGGTTACTCATATTGATATATTTAAATATATCAATATAAATGACTTAAAATAATAATAATTATTATACATCTGCCGGGAAATTTAGTCGCAATCAAACGAAAATAAGAAAAAATGGGTAACAGCTCGCTAACGTTAGTGTAGGATCCCGGAATTAGGAAAATAATTTTAGAATCTCATTTCCAACGAGCATGTCAAATTGCATCACAATCGGTTAAAAAATAGCCAAGTTCCATCCTAATTGGCCATATAGGCCATATTACAGAACTTCATCTAAACATCATTGTGGAATCCCGTTTTCATCACGCATGTCAAATTTCAGTAAAACCTGTTAAAGAAGAGCCAAGTTCCATTACAATTGGCCATATTCCAGAACTTGATCTAAAAATCATTTTAGAATCCCACTTTCAATGCGAAATTTCACTAAAATCGGTTAAGGAATAGCCAAGTTCCATCTTAGTTGGCCATATTCCAGAACTTCATCTAAAAATTATTTTAAAATCCCCCTTCTAACGCGCATGTTAAATTTCTCTAAAATCGGTTAAAGAATATCCAAGTTCCATCCCCGTTGGCCATATTCCAGAACTTCATCTAACAATCATTACAGAATCCTATTTCCAACACGCATGTTAAACTCCTCTAAAATCGGTTAAGGAATAGCCAAGTTCCATCACAATTGGCCTTATTCCAGAACTTTAACCAAAAATCATTTTAGAATCCCATTTTCAACGCACATGCCAAATTTCACTCAAATCGGTTAAGGAATAGCCAAATTCCATTGTAGTTTGCCATATTCCAGAACTTCATCTAAAAATCATTTTAAAATCCAACTTCTATCGCGCATGTTAAATTTCATTAAAATCGGTTAAAGAATAGCCAAGTTCCATCCTAGTTGGCCATATTTCAGAACTTCATCTAAAACTCATTGTAGAATCCCATTTTTATCGCGCATGTCAAATTTCTCTAAAATCTGTTAAGAAATAGCCAAGTTTCATCCTAGTTGGCCATATTCCAGAAATGTATCTAAATCGAACTTTCTTTATTTAATGGTATTCAAAGAACAATTCGTGTGTTACAAACAATGTTGCTCCCTAATGTATCTTCTTCAATGGCTCTGTAGAATGGGTTGGGAGCGATATTTTTAGCTTTTACGCTCTCTGTTTTAAGAGCAAAACTAAAAATAAAAATTTAAATCACTTTGAAAGAGCGAAATAATTTTTTTTTTGGATTTATCAATAGAGGGTAAGAGCGTAGAAGCAAACTGAGAAAAAAATTTATTGGGAGCAAGAGCGAAAATTTTTATAAATAGCTCTAAAAGAGCGATAAATTTAAACTCTGGTTTTAACGGTTTCAAATGATTTGCTTCAATTATTACATAATTACTTAGAATATAATTTTTTAAGGCTCCTAGAATTTGTTAAATTTGAAAATACCAAGCTTCAAATTTAAAGAAATTAAAAAAATTTAAGGAATTCAAAAAGTTTGAGAATTTTTTTATATAAGACAAATTTTATAATTTAAAACACATACGGTGCCCTTTTCAGTGCCCTTTTCAATCTGCCAATTTAAATTATTAAATTCGGGGTTATTTCGCATTTTTTATATAAGTTTTATGATTTAAATTATTGAGGTATTTAATATATTAAAATAATTGGCAGATTGAAAAGGGACACTGAAAAGGGCACCGTATGTGTTTTAAATTACAAAATTTGTCTTTAAAAAGTGTGGGAAACGAAAGAGTATACAAAGCAAAGTGAGAAATAACCAACAAATTGCGCGATGCTGTTCTACAATTGTTGCTACAATGCTCACGATAGAGAGAGGACAAACTAAATAAATTTACAAAATTTGTTGGCAACTTGCAAAACAATTTCATGAATTTATTTTTTTAAATTTTTTTAGAATCTCAGAATTGGTTAAATTTGAAAACCCAATAATTTAAGATTAAAGAATTTAATAGAATTTAGGAATTTCAAGAAATTTAAGAATTTTTTGATACTTAAAATTTAAATAGATAACAGAATAATTTTGTATATTTTAGCAATTTATAAGACTTCTAGAAATATTAACATATTAAAATTACAAATATAAAGATTACCAAGAAAACTCTAAAAATTTAAATTTTCATTTTATTTTTAGAATTAAAATATTTTGAATGATATAAAACTTTTAAGGGATTGCCCCATGCAAAACGGAAACCGGCATTTAAAACAATCAAACCCAATTTTTGGCTAAGTTGCTTCACTTTGCAATATGAAAATTATTAACAAATAGTTCAAATCTATAAGTTCCACCTTATTCTAAGAAAATTTTATGAAAATTGATTTAATTTCATTCAAAAAACCCCAATTTTATATTTTGGCGGCCATCAAGCAAAAATCCGTCCGTCGAAAGATAAAATTGGGGTTTTTTGAAAGAAATTAAATCAATTTCCATAAAATTTTCAATGAACAAGGTGGAACTGATAAATTCGAACTATTTTTTAAAAATTTTGATATTGAAACTCAAACAGTTTTATTAATAATTGGATCTGACGGTTTGAAATGCCGGTTTGCCAATTGTGCATGAGGCGATGCCTTTAAGAATTTATAAATTTTGAAGTTTTAAGAATTGTTTTACTCTACGAGTTTTTCATTTGTTTCACAATTTTAAGATTGGAACGATGTTGGAAGCAACCAATTTAAACAATTAAATTGTTTAATAAGAAACAATTCTTAAATTAAAAGAATTTAAAAAGTAGTAAGTATTGAAATTTTTGAGGAAGAGTCACAGTTTGCTAAACTAGATTCGATTTTAGAGGAGATTTTAGAAAGAATCAATAAGATTAGAAAAACTACAAACACTTTGATTAGATTTATCGCAAGGCTCATATCTGATGATTTCGCTTACTATGTTCTTAAATAATATCATAAATAATTCTGAAGATAAAGATCGATAGATTAGGCTGTAATATAAAATAGACCGAAAACGAGCCAGAAAATTTGCTAATGGAAAACATACCTACATACATGTTCGGAAAGATGTGTTGTAGTTTAGGATTGAAATTTTTAATATGATTTCAGGTAGATTGTTAAATTTAAACTTTTGTTTGATATTGGTGAAGTTCAAAGCAAAAACATTGACTGATCCAGTCAACGTTCTAAAAAATTACAGTATTTATTTTTAAAAAATGCATATACAGTGCCTGGCCATATTAGTATGAATGTTTCAATTAATTTTTAAAGAAATTACTTAATGAGAACATACCGATTAAAAACAATCGAATTGGGAAATGTGGACGAAAGCGCCTTACAACATCTAGAGATAGCCGTAAAATTGTTAAAATATGTAAGGCAAATCTATCTGCCTATTGCAATGCTGGCTAAGGAAGTCAGAAGCGTTGGTATTACGATTTCTAGACGTACCTTGAAGCGGGGATACGCATGCTATCGTCTAGCAAAAAAACCGCGTCTCACACCAGCTATGATATCAAAAAGGTATGAATGGGCCAAACGACGCCGAAATTGGTCTGAACGTGACTGGGAACAAGTAATTGTAATCATACCAAATTTAAAATAATTGATTTTTCTGAAATTATCCTGAAGATTAGATATGCTTTTCGGATGAATCCGTATTTCAAATGTTGATGGATAAATCATCGTTTGTACAGCGTAAAACCGGTGAGCGATACCATCCGAACTGCTCTACAAAGTCCGTCAAACATCCAACTTCAATCATGGGTAGGGTCTGTTATCAGTGGTAAGGGTCCGGGACGGCTATACATTGTAGAGGGCACCATGAAACAGGGCCAGTACCAAAAAGTATTGCAGATTAGGCTTTTGCCACAAGTGGGAGAATGGTTCCCGAATAATCAAAAATTTATTTTCATGCACGATTCGGCTCCTTGCCATAAGGCTAAAAGCATTACAAAATGTTTAAGCGATGAAAATATTGAGGTTTTGCCATGGCCAGGAAATTCCACGGACTGAACCCCATTGAAAAACTTTGGTTTATTCTCAAGAGGAAGATGGTCCAAGAACTAATAACAACCAAAACCCAACTTATTGAACGCCTTATTACGGTATGGCGCCATGATCAGGATATCGCGTTTATTGAACTCAAATATTTATTTTATTATTATATTTTTTCTCTGAGAATAAGTGCTCCTTATTGTGAAATAGCTTTTTATTTTGCTGCAAGAACGATTTCGATGCTATAGCATCATCGCCAGTTGACTTACTTATTGAATTATTTCGTATTTTTCAATCCTTTTTATACTAAACTTTTTTGGAATTTCAATGGTTGCGCCGTACAATTTTTTTGATTCAGGAACGATTTTCTGGTTATGTTGATTGCATGTTGATTATTAAATCGTATTGTGACGGTGATACCTAGTGTGTAATAGAAGAAGTTAATTGAATAGCTCAATGTTTAACTGTACTAAAATGGAATTTTCCATGATAAAAATTGTTACGTAATGTTTCTACGCTATTCTAACTGGAAGTATCATGAGCTTTCTAGAAGTTTGGTTTGTGTATATAAAAAGACGAACGAGATCGAATTGGATTATTAGTATTTGGAACGCGATAGAGTAAACTTGTAAGATTATAAGTAGTATTTGGAAAGCGACAGTATGAAGATTAAAAAGTATGTAATTAAAAAGTGATTTAAAAAGTGTTGTAGTGCGAAATAAAAATTATAAGTGAATAGTAAAATTGTGTAGAAATTATTTAAAATGATTTTGTGAATTTTTATTGATAAACAGTGTTGTAATAATTTTTGTGTGAAATAAATAAATTCGTTGGTGATAAATTAAATTGATTTTGTATTATTCACAATCCAGGGTTACGAACCTTAATTGACAAGGCAAAAACGTAACAGTATAGTGTTACGTTTTTGCCTTGTCAAATAAGGTTCGTATCACTGGATTGTGAATAATACAAAATCAATTTAATTTATCTCCAATGAATTTATTTATTCCACAAAATTTATTACAACACTGTTTATCAATAAAAATTCACAAAATCACTTTATATAAATTATTCTTAAATTTTACTGTTCACTTATAATTTTTATTTCCACAAAAACACTTTTTAATTCACTTTTTAATTCCTTTTTAATCTTTACTCTATCGCTTACCAAATATTACTAATCCAATTCGACTTCGTTCTCCTTTTTATATACACAAACCAAACTTCTAGAAAGCTCATGACTTTTCCAGTTAGAATAGCGTAGAAACATTACGTAACAATTTTTATCATGGAAAATTCCATTTTAGTACAGTTAAACATTGAGCTATTCAATTAACTTCTTCTATAACACACTAGGTGTCACCGTCACAATAGTTTATTTGTTGCAGTGTTTATTCTGTTGTTCAACATACACCGGTTGTCTTTATTTTTATATATTTCGAATTCTTCGGTTCGAATTAGCACATCCCCTTTTTTCATTCTATGTAGTACTTGTAAATTTGCTTCATAACTTATGTAATTATGCTGTGTAGAATTAATATGCTGAGCGAATTTTGATTCAGGGTTGATTTTTCCGATTGATTTTACATGCTCCCTAAATCTTTCTTTAGAGGATCGGCCCATTTGTCCTAAATAAAATGCCTGACAATTTGAACATGTTAATTTGTACACCCCCATATCCAAAATGTTGTTACTCCTGTTCTTGATTAATTTTTCTAATTTATTATTTGTTTTGTGCGCCAGAGTATAACCAAAATGCTTAAAGACTTTAAGCACGAAGAGAGATTCTACATTCAAAAAGATGGTCTACTTATGGGAAGCCCGTTACTCCGGTTCCTTTAAAAATAATCATAAACTTCGGGGCTCTGACTCCACTGGAAAAATGTGTAATTAATAGTAATTTTATATTATTGTGTATTAGATACATACTAATACTTATACATGGTGCTATTTTAATTTTGCTACAGAGCAATAAAGCGAAAATCCCAAAATGCAAACTGCCAGGCCAAAATGCCTCCCTTACATAAATATTTTCCTACCGGCTGGATCTTAATATTTAAGACCACGTTTCGATAAATTTATTAACATCTTCAGGTCTACATGGTTTTAACAATACAAAAACATTTTTTTTTAAATATATAGGAACTACCATGCCATACAATAACTTACCGTTAAATATATTTACATATATAAATTTCAAGGGTATTTCTTTTCATACCTGGACTTGTAAACATAACCTAAAATGTTTTTCCAATAAACGACAAATTGATTCAAACTTGGCGAATACAATCAAAATATGTTTACTAACCAATCTTTTCGAATTTGGAATTTCAAGTATCAATAAACGATTTATATTTTCGGAATTAATTAAAAAGGAGTACTTTCAGCCGCTAAAGAAAAAAAATCGGCTCGGCGCTTTTTTTTCTAGGACGAAAATACGAAAAATAATATGCCTGGAGAAGATAACGATCTTTCATGTGTGATGATGATTCTGGATATATATACAGGGTGTCATATACATTCGCATTGGTTCATACACAGTATAATGGTAGATATAGGGTGTTCAAGAAGTGTACGGCAAGTGCTGTCACTCATAAAAGCATTATTTATTATTATTATTAAAAGCATAAAAACACAACAGAAAAAATGATAATTTAGAGAGGTTTGTAAGATCCGTTTACGGCCCCCTCGAGGGCCTTGTCTGGACAAGAAAGAAACAAAAAACAATAGCACACATATCATAAATGAAAACTATTATATTCGCATACAGCTTGCAATATGTTTAGTACTTTGTGACGATTCCAAGTCTTACTAAAATCTGCATGGGTCGATTCGACAGCTTGTTCGCTATAAAACCCTAGTCCTCTTTTGGTTTCAGAACAAAAATCTACTACAAGGTATAGTATGCCATGAATTTTTGGTGTCACAGGTATCTCGAGTACTTGATAACTAACCTTAAAATCTTCAATATATCTCTTGAAATCGGGGTCTAGTTTCAATGAGAAGCAAGAATCGACAACTATCTTCAATTTTCTAAATGTCTCCACATACTTGACACAGCCAAGGCATTTCATGGCATCTAAAATATCCACCTTATCGAGCAAGACCTTACACGCCTTTCCTTCAAATGTTGGACTACCATAGGTACCCTGCCGGTCCATGTGGCACTCCCGGGCCCATTTTAGGCTGAGTTCTTCGTTCTCCAACATCATATGGTGGAAGAGGGTATTTACTGCTCCCAACAGTAAATGCAATTCTGGAGGTGGGATTATGTCGATGATCCACTTATTTTCTTCTGCTTTGAAGAGAGGTGGATGTATGCAATTATCAAATAACTTGGCTGACTTTCTAAGTCCTCTTTCTGAACGCCACTTTTCGCATTTGGCGCGACAATCATTGATCGTTCTGTAATTGCCCGAGTTGATTAAGTTTTTTTGGGGAGCATCGCACCATGTGCAAGGATGTGCACCTGAGTTACTCATAAGACCCGAAATAATATTGGCCAGCTTCAAATCCGTTGCAACTGTTCCAAGAAAGGAATTTATATCTAATGCTGACCATATAAGCGAGACATTACGGTAATTTTCCTGAGTGTTAGGGGCTAAGCAAAGAATAAATAATCGTTTCACCCCAGATTCGAGGAATTTTTCAGCATATCTTGTACTTGGAAGCTTTCCTTGAGGTGCCATAAGCGGTTCATCGTCAACTTTGAACGCGATCTGTTCACCAGTTTGTCTACAGTAGTGGGTTAGGTCAGTCGACCTCATTAGTGCACGGCGATTTTTACAATAAACGAAATTATTAAACAAAGAGTTTGCTTTAAATTTTGTGTTGCAAACGAAATTTTAAGAATTTTAAGGTTCTTTGGAGTTTTGGAGCAGCAAATTTACTGAACCACACTGAATTTAAAAAATTAAAGTTCTAAAGAAAAAAAATTTTAAAGTTTAAGAATTTCATAAATTTTAATAATTCTAAAAATTAGAAGGATTTAAAAACTAAAGTAACGTAATAATTTTAAATATAAGGAATTTTAAAACAATTTAGATTTAAAAGTTTAATAAAATTTGAAAATTGAAAGAATTATGAAATATTAAATTTTCAGAATATGCTCATCTAATTAGAATTTTGAGAAAACATTAATAATTGTGAAAGCTTTACGCAAATAGTAGGTTGAGAGTAACCAATTTTATTTGATTTTGCCCAAATTTTGAAACATTTTTAAGTGTATCGTGCCACATTTTCTAAGATTGTTTTGAATGACCTAGAATTTAGTTTTTGTTTCATGTTTCCAGCTAGTGCGGTTCAAGAGATATTCGCGTCAAAATATAATAACTATAGTTAAAAGCCATGTTGTGGGATACCGTAGGGTTAGTCGTCGACGCTTAAAGAAGAAAGACGTGTTTTTGTCGTTATCTTCGCAAATTAAATTATATTTTATTTTATTTTAATTTAATTTTAAATAATTTAATTTAATTTAATTGCTAAATTTATTTAGTTTAGTTTAAGTTAGTTTCGATAAAGTAAATTCAGGTATATAAATAAATAAATAAAATAAATAAATCTCGCATGTTATATTTAAATTCATGTGAAGTGAATTTTGAACAATAAGAAAGAAACGTGTTCAAAAAATAATAACGGTACTGCTCAGGTACCGATAGACAGGTTTCATTTTCACGTCACATCCATTGTTTTACATGTAATGGTGAAATGTGTAAAATGAAAATTTAAAATAAAAATAAAAATGATTTGGTTCTTTTATCTGTTTTACAGAGGCCCAAGACAATAACAAGGAGGTTTTTGTATTGTATATATACACAAATCTGTTTTTGTTGTCTTTTAGATAGCAAATTAAAAATACTGAATCTGTGTTATGAGCAATCACGAGCAGCAGTTTAAAATTTGTGACGGGCATGGAAATAAGTGTAATTAAATCGTGAAACTATAACAACAAAATAGTTTTTGTTTTTTGAAACTTGATTTTGTATTTTTTATTTTATTTCAGAAACGGAAACTACTAAATGGTTAATTTCCAGAAGTGTTTGCGAGAGCTTAAGGTGTACAGAGTATTCGAAGGGGGCCTTTACTTTAGTATACTGGTAAATAATTTTAGTTTGCTTCAGAATCTAACATAGTTCTAGAGTTAATCAATCTTAAAGGGATTAAATTTAATCCTGATTTTTAGAAATAAAATTATAACCTGAGTCAGCTTTACAGGAACAACAAGCAGTTAATAATCATGCAGTCTAGAGATTGTGATGTCTTGTGTTAACTAATTCACTATATTTATTACCAACAAATTTACTACTATCTACTGCATATAGATGGCTGAGACCGGGTCCAGTCTCTAATAGTAACCTTCCTTTCCTATCCGTCAGTTTTGTTTTATGTATAAAGGATGTACGTTGGACCCGGCATATTCCGGGAATCTTGCTTAGGCTTCATCGTATACCTGTATCAATTAACCAATCAAAGCCATGTTGTGGGATAAGTAAAAAACTCAACTCACATGACTAGACAAAGTATGCTATGGTAATATTTTCTAAGATTATTTTGAATGACCTTCAATTTGGTTTTTATTTCAAGTTTCCACCTTCATAAGTTATTCGCATCAAAAAAATATGTTTTTAGGGTGGCCCGTTTTCTCTGCCGGTGAGTGTACTTTGTATGGAAATTTTGGATGAAGCTGGTACTTACAAAGGGAAATGTGTACGTCAAAAGATCCTTTGGATGATTGGAATAAGAAAGATTCGACAGCTTATTCGTAAATTGGGCTCAACATGGAAGATGACCAATTGAACTACATTCGGGAGTTAAAAACGGCAAAGAAGGCTTCGAATTCTTTGACAGACTACAATGAGAAAAGTACAGCTAACAGCATGGATCGAATTGTGAAGCATATTTTGCGTTTGAGACAAGAAGAGGACGGTGACATGCAATGGCATATTGGTCGTATAAACGAGCTGTTTTAATGAATGATTGACCTTGGGTCAGAAATAATACCAGATGCCCGCAAAGCTGTAACAATGTTGGGAAGCTTACCGGAGAGTTATCACACATTAGTTATTACATTGGAGTCGCGGTCTGAAGGTGAATTGACACATGTTGTAGTGGAAACAAAGCTTATTAAGGAATATAAACGACGAATCGATAGACCTGTCAGTAAAGAAGTGACTTTGAATGTAAATAACAAAAAATATAAGAAAAAAGTTGGCAAGAGCTGACTTTTCTGCCATAAGTAGCGATGTATGAAACGAAATTGCGAGAAGATTAAAGAATGGTTGAAAAACAAAAACATATCAGGAAAAATTACCGAAAAATAACAAGTGAATTTAATTGAAGGTGGTTGTACAGAATGGACTGTTGCATATTCTGAAAAACAAAAGTGAAAGACGAAATTAATTCCCTACATAAAACGGTATATGGGAGCTTGTACAATTACCACCAAACAGAAAGCCGATTGGTTAAAACAAACGACGATGAAAATTCTGATTTCAATGGCAGCGAAATACGATATGAATGTTTTACGTGTTGATGCCAAAACTGCTTTCCTAAACGGAGAACTTCGAGAGGAAATATTTATGAGGCAGCTACCGAAATTTATTATTGACGGGAAGGAAGAATATGTGTGTTTTCTCAAAACGAGTATATGGGCTTAAAGCAATCCGCAAGGGTTTGGAATGAATCATTATTTAGAAGAAGTAATATTGGAAGGTTTATCAAATTCATTAATCTGGAAATCTTACAAATTCTAAACGTTTTAACTTTATAAGATTATAATTTAGAAATAGATGAGAAGTTTGAAGAAAATCTTGTGATGAATTAATTTTGAAAAAATGTTAACCATACATAAATTAAAGTATCCACCAGTAACTGTCCTGTTTCGTACATAATCTCTTACTTGAAGAAAAAATGGTTAAATAAATTTACAATTAGAAACTTGACCCTCTTCTCTTCATTCATAAAGCTAAATAAACTAAACATTTTAAGGGTGAATTTTTTTTGTCAATGAAATTATTATTTAACAAAAACCGGAAGTATAATCTTGGCTAAATAGGGGTTAAGACTTATTTTAGGAATTTGTATTCATAAACGATATAAATACACATATACATACGTGTACATTAGCTGTTTGAATTAGTGTTTTATTTTTAAATATTTGGTTTCTCGAATTCTTGAAAACATGCTGTTCATTCGGTATAAACGTTTATAAATAGAATAAATATAAATACCGGAAGTACTATTTCATTGATAAATAATGAGTTTCGTTTTTTATAGTATTCGGAAGTTTTGTCTATAATTGATAGCAGATTATTTTTATTTGTTGTTAATATATTATAAATCCCCTATAAAAATAGACACACGACTACGACTAATCGTTTTAGATATACATAATATTTGACAAGTATATGAATGGATTTTTAATCTAAACCGGGTTTGATCTATCTTTGATCTTTGCTCTCGAAATACATTTATTTGATTTTGGATGTATTTATTAGTACGGATGCTGATCGAACTTGTGATAACACTAAAATGGAAATGCATTTTAAGAGAGGGGTCGTTTTTACTCGAAAAGGGCAATCTTAAAATGTATCATAATTTCAGTTCTCTATCCGGTGAAGAGAATTGTTTTAGTGAAGTCATTTACAGTAAAACTTCTGTAAATCGAATCACTATAATCACGTCATGATAAATCTTACACTTTATTTTATGTACCTTTAAGAACGCGGTTGGAATATGTAAGAAATCCCATTCTTTGATTCGATGATGCTGAGCTTCATGATGTCGGTATGTTCCGATAATTCAATAATGCTAAATATACCCTGGAACTATCCTTAATACATTTTTTAATCATCGTCTTAGCAATTTCCACGTACCGTTTCACTAAACCATTTCCTTGTGGATGATTTGGACTGGACGGTGTATGTTTAATTGACCACTTCATCACAAATTTTTTAAACTCTACTGCAGTAAATTGTGGTTCAGTATCTGATTCTAATTTTGCAGGTATTCCATGAATAGCAAAGCAAGATTTTAAATGTTTAATGACTTCATTTGACGTACTTCCATTTAGCTCTTTAAATTCAAAAAACCCGGAATAACTCTCAACAATAATCAGGTATTCCTTTCCATGGCAATAAAATAAATCTATTCTTACAACTTCGAATGGAAGACTAGAAATTTCTTTTGTGATAATTGCTACTTTTGCCTTTGATTTTTGAATTAATTGACAAATTACGCATTTTTCTACGCCATTCGATGCGGTGATTCCATGCCAAAACATTTTTGTATTAAAAAATTTCCTCTATGTATATTATATAACATTGTTTGAATTTGCGCCTTGAGTACCACAACCTTAATATCTTTATATGGAATTTCATTGTAATATGAAATCTCTTCTCTAAAATTCCAGTACTGAAAAATTTATTGCCACGTAAACTTCCAGTTTTTCTTCCACTTCCGGTATAACGTTTTCGCAGTCTCTACAAAGTAAATCAGCTAAGTACTGACTCGCGCCTTTTTGTAAATAATAGTTCGGCCGTAATCCTTTGCAGTCTAAACGGTGCTGACTCTATCTGTTTTTGTAGATATATGGAGGTGGGCGATTGCCACTCACCATAGGAATAAGAAATGTTTTCTTTCTCGTTTATCTATAGAATATTTATTTTATTATTCCATTACAGTTTATAGATCTTTACAGTTCTTAGAATCTATATGAATAATTGGAACGGCTGTAACCGTATTTATTTTTGTTGACTTTCTAAAAATCGGTTCATTCGTCTTCCGTAGTTGTGCTTCGATTGTTGCCTTTTTTCCCTGAAAAAAGCTTTTATACCAATCAAATTTGTTTTTGCATTGGCTAATTGATTATTAAAATATTGTGAGCAAACAGAATTTTTCCCCACTAACTCGACCGACTTTCTATTACCTACGGATAGATGTCGTTGTTTTCCGCTGAGGTGAAAAAGAATTGACGGATAATTATTGGTCACTCTGTTGCTGTCAAAATTGTAAATAATATTTAAATGTCGTGTGTTAGAACGCCACATCACCCCTTACCAGCGAATCACCGATGAGTGATAGCGCGTAGCGTGTCGGTAGTTTGGTATTTCTACCTGCTCTTGTGGTTGCTGTTCTAGGTAAATTATCGGTCGCTGTATGTGTCTTGTTACAGGCTTTGCTGCTGGATGTTGACGGTGTGGCTTGTTCGTCCAGATTGAATCGTACTCTGATTGTCCGTGCGTTCGTCGGTGTTCGTTCTTCAGTCCGTTGTATCGGTGTATTCAAATGGTTTGTCGTGTTTGAAGTAGTGTCGTTGTGAGTCTCCGTCGGTGTGTTATTTTCCGGTATCGGATCGTCTCGTTCGTTTTCTATAAAACACGATTTCAGTCTGTCGATTAATACTCTGCACTGTTTGCCTCTAATTATTATAGTGAAAGTTTTTTCGTCGCGACTAACCACTGGGAAAGGACTATCGTACGGAGGTTGCAGTGATCTTCGAAGTGCATCAGTGCGAACAAAAACGTTCGGACATGAATTTAGTTCCGTTGCTATGAATATTTTATCTTGACAATGCATCGCAGCTGGAGGTGGGCGAATTTGGTCGAAATGTTTTCGCAATTCCTCCACGAACTCTGACTGACTAGTGGTTCTATTGCCTTCGGTTATCAATTGGCTAGGCACCCGTATATTCTGTCCAAATACTAACTCTGCCGACGTCGTCTTGAAATCATCTCGGTATGTTGTTCGAAGTCCCAGGAGCACTATTGGCAGTATACGTGTCCACTCTTGTTTTTGGTGACACATTATAGCTGCTTTAAGTGTTCGATGGAACCTTTCGATCGCACCGTTGCACTTTGGATTGTTTGGCAAATTCTGTGAATAGCTCCGATTCAAACTGGGGGCCTTGATCCGTGACAATGTTTAAGGGCACCCCAAAACGAGCAATCCAATTGCTGTACACGGCTACGGCTACGGTCTCGGCTCTAATATCTGTCGTTGGTATGACCTCCGTCCATCTGGTATATCTGTCTATTAATGTTATACAGTAACGCTGCCCCTCAGATATTGGTAACGGCCCGATTATGTTCAAGTGTAACTCTTCGAAACGGTTTGCGACTGGTGTGTAATTTCCCGTTGGACTTTTTGTATGTCTTGCGATTTTCGCCTTCTGGCATGCTAGGCAGCATTGGGCCATCCGTTTCGTGTCTCTCTTAATCCCATTCTACACGAATTGCTCTGTTATGGCTCTGACTGATGCTTGCACTCCTGGATGTGCTGGATTGTGTAATACCTCGAAAACCTTCTTTCTGTAGCTAGGAGATTCTCCTATTGCCTTCTATCCGTGATAGTATGTCGGCTACCACATTCTCCTTGCCCGCTATATGTCGAATATCCGTTGTAAATTGTGCTATAAAATCTAGGTGGCGAAATTGGCGAGGTGAGGCCTTAGCCGGATTTTGCGTGAATGCATAAATTAATGGTTTATGGTCGGTATATAGTGTGAATGTTCGACCTTCGACCATGTGACGGAACTTCTTTACCGCGGAATATGCGGCTAGGAGCTCCCTGTCGTATGCACTGTATCTCTGCTGTGTGGGGCTTAACTTGGTGGATAAAAATTGGAGAGGTTCCCATTCCATCTCGTTCCCGTTCTTGTTCTCGTTCTGCTGCTGTAACACTGCTCCGATCGCTGTGTCGGAGGCATCAACCATTAAGGCGAGTTTCGCAGATGACGATGGGTGCCTCAACAACGTAGCTTCGCAAAGTTGTGTTTTTGCGAACGCCTGTTTCACTTCGTCTGACCAATCTACTGCCCGTGTGTCGTTTTCTTACTGCCCTTTAAATACTCATTGAGTATGGCTTGATTATGTGCCGCGTTGGGCATGAACGGTCTATAAAAATTCACAATGCCTAAAAACCTTCGTAGTTGATTAATGGTTTTAGGAAGCTCGAATTTGGCTATATCGTCTACACGCTCTGGAAGAGGTCGAATCCCTTCAGCTGAAACTGCGTGTCCCAGAAATTTTACTTCAGTTTTGCCGAAGTGATATTTATCGCTATTGATAGTTAGTCCAGCGTCGCTCAATTTTGAAAAAAATAATTTCTAGGTGTTCGAAATGTTGTTGTAAATTTTGGAAGGCTACTAAAATGTCATCGAGATAAATAAAACAGAAATTTAGACCTTGTAATATCGAATGCATGAATCTTTGGAATGTGCTGCCCGCATTCCTTAATCCGAACGTCATGCGTGTGAACTCGTAAAGGCCAAACGGCGTGGATATGGCTGTTTTCGGTATGTCCCCTTCCTCGATCGGTATTTGATGGTATGCCCTCACCAAATCTATGGTGATAAAATATGTTGTTCCCCTTAATTACTGTGTAAAATCATGAATGAATGGTATGGGTTATCTGTCGGTTATCGTCACATTATTCAAACCGCGATAATCTCCGCATGGTCTCCATTCTCCGTTCTTCTTGGGAAGCAAGTGCAACGGACTTGCCCACGGACTCTCTGAACGCCGACCGACACATTGCTCCACCATATACTCGAACTCTTTCCTTGCGATAGCCAGTTTTTCGGTACTCAATTCGCGAATCTTTGCGAAAATTGGAAGACCGCGAGTCACGATATGGTGTGTTACTGTATGTATTGCTGCCGGCCATGACTGTCGTTCGTGTGTAATCTCTTTGTATTTCTCCAGTATATCGGTCGCGTTGATTACTCGGATGACTGGTACTGAGACTTGAGTTCTTGTGGCTAATGTGGAAATGTTGGTTAATGGGTCGATTAAACGGCTGTGCTGTATATCGACTAATAGTCCTGATTGGTTTAGAAAATCAGCACCTATTATTGCCATTGTAACCTCGGCAATAACGAACGTCCAGCTGAATCTTCGGCGTAGCCCTAAATCTAGATGCATACGTCGTGTTCCAAAAGTTTTCACAGTGGACCCGTTTGCCGCGTGTAGGGTGAAATCCGGGTTGTGTTTTGTGCGATCGAGTGTGTGTTGTATGGTAACACGGATATATCGGCACCGGGATCTATTAAGTAGGTAGTGTTTGACGACCTATCGTAAATTTTGAGGCGGCAATTAGTCTGCGCCGGAGGAATTCATTTTTTGTTTCGAACTCTGCCCATCGTGGACATGTTGTTTTGCAGCTTCTGGCAGCATCGTTAAACTTCGTGTGGTAGAAACATAGCCTTGGTTCATCATTTCTTTCGCCGTTATTTGCTGCTCTCCCTGTGGTAGTGTCACGACTTGACCTCGACCTATTTCTCGACTGACTCCGTGACTGGTTCCTGTTTATATGTCGTTCCATGCTGTCCAAACGGCGTATGATCTCACTCATTTGCGAATCCCTGTTGGAGTCGAATACTTCGTGTCGTGTGGGAGTATTAATTGGTGTTATTGCTGGTGCGATTGACATTACCTGTGCGTGTGTCATGGTTTCCAACACTCTATCGGCTAGGGTGGCAGATAGTGCATCGGCAGTGGTCGCCAGCACTTCCTGTGCTCTGATTGGTAGTCGTTTCAACCACATGGTCTTAACAAACTCGTCGTTGACGGTTTGACCTCTGGTATTTTTTAGTTTGCGCATGTCACCTAGCTCGATCCCTTTACTACTCGATGTATCTGTGTAGTTCTCGACTCGCTCATCCGGCTCAGCATTGCCTCTTTTAACTCTGTATACGGGGTCAAGGATCGTGAACCCGTTATTATATCACTTATGTCGTTTAGTGCTCTCTCTCTCTCGTTGAGAGCCCCTAAAACGTGGTTAAATTTTGTTGTTTCACTTGTTATAAGTCTTAGTGCAAATTGGGATTCTATGACGTGAAACCATAAACGAGTATTTTGGGCTGTTAGCGGAGCTAACTTAATGGACAAGGTGGCTACATGAGTAACAGGTGGAGGGGTGCTGCTGGAAGAGGGTTCTGTGTCCACTCTTGCCGTGTACTCCTGCATTGCTCTCATGATTCCTCGCTGTATCCTCCCTTCGACTGACTCTCCGTGGCCGACGTCGAATTGTCCACTAATACCCTCGTTATCCTCAACTTCGCTGCTTACACTGATATTATTTACGGCTCCGTGCGCCATGCTGAGATTCACCTTGTTTCGACGGTTTTCCTTTCACTTTGATCACTGCACTCTTTTTACCTGTTTTTGGTTGTCGTAACCGCAATTATCAACCGCAATTATTGATGTTAACGCTTTACGCTGACGCTGTATTCAATTTTTGAATTCTCAGATGATATTTAATATTCCTTTTTTGCAAAACTTTTCTTCTTACACCATGTGGTGATAATTATGAAATAAGTTATGATTTATTGACATTTTAGTATATACATAATTCATTACCCTATAAGCAAGTGCTCTTCTTTTGTATAAGTAGCCAGTCATGCTTTTGTTTCGAAAAGAAAAAAACAGTCCATATAAAAACTCGCTGTGAATGAACACACTTTTTAACTTATTTATTGAATTACACCAAAAATATATAAACTATTAAACTTCGGTGTTTTCTTTAAAGAAGTAATTCGACAATAATATTTAATAGGTATTAAATGTGTGTTGAATTTTTTGCACTGCGCAAGACCGAAGACACCACAATTCACAATGCCGGACTAATTTATCAAGCTAGGTAGTCAATACGTAGTGGTGATATAAATTTAGGAGGAAATATGATCATTTTGGCAATAGTCAACTATTTAACTAAGTAATCATTTATAAAACAATTTACTATTTGCTAAAACGTAATTCAATCAATTGTAAATAACCCAAAAGCATGAGCCTAAATTCCAAAATATTACGCTCACTTAATTCTCATCAATGAATGTCTTTAGCTGTTTAAGTATGGTGTATGTATGTATGCATATATATTGTAGATATTCCGAAAAAACCCAACCCCTATTTTAAGTAGATATAAGTATTATAATTATACTTCCGGTGTTTTAACATGTTAATTCATTGACAAAAACTAACTCACCCCAATTTACTCTTATTTTATATGTTTACTAGTTATGAATGAAGAGAAAGGGTCAGCTCAGCATATCTATATTTCTAAACCATTTATCATTCTTCCACTCTACCGCACTCGTCGCACACACCCACACAAACAATTGCTACCCTTACTTTATTATTTACCATTTTTAACATCATCATCATCATCTTCATCATCCCCAAACTTAAATTTCTTCAATGACAAAAAATCGATTCATAAAAAAAATAAAATAAAACACGGAAATCTGAAACAAAACATGTATCGCCATCTCTCTACACACCAAAAAAAAAAAATTATGAATGAATGAAAAATGACGTCTTATATATTTATATTAAAAAATTCGTTCTGAAACGAACAAAAAAAAAAAACATGTGATTACAATTCCCGCCGAATTTTGTTTGCTTTGAATGTGTATATAAGTATAAATTTCCCCTTCGAAAATTTAAAAAACTGAGGAGTGTCAGTTTTTTATATACATAAAAATATAATTTTTATTTTATTTACTAAACGAGAGAGAATAATAATTACGAAAGAGAGAGACTTTTTTATTCATAAAAATTTTTTTTAATTTCGTTCTGTTTCCAAATTCAAAAAGCAAAAATAAAATTGTTTTGCTTCTTTCTTGTTCAATACGAAGTAAACTGTTGAAGTGAACGAATGTGTTTATAAATTAAAGTGAACACTTTTACACGGAACAGTTTTTTTTTGTTTTTTTTTTTTGTTCAATTGATTTCTGGTGAATTGGTGATTGTACTTTGCTCTGTATGTTTAGAAAAATAGAAACAAAACCTTGTTTTGTTTGTGGTGGATTTAATTGATTAAAGAAAAAAAAAAGTTCATTAATAAAAAAAAAAATTCAATACATATATAAATATACAGTGTGTGACAAAATATTAAGTTTTTTTTTTTTTGTGATATTTTTCATTTTTGTGTTCAGTGACAACGATAACCGAGCGGACAATATTATGCCTGATTCAGAAATCGAGTGTGTAACCAGTGAATGGTTACAATCAGAGTTACGGACGTCGACACAAGATTTAATTATATTGGATTGTCGCAGCTCAAACGAATATATTGACGGACATATACGGACGGCTGTTAATTTTTCAATACCAAGTATTATGTTAAGACGTTTAGCAGCTGGTAAAATTGATATAACAACAACAATAAAATGTCGTGAATTAAAAAATCGTATTCTATCTGGTTATAGTGGTAACAGTGTATTTGTTTTATACAATGATACACAAATAATCACGTCGTCGTCTAATTTAAATATGATTAATACAAATACAAGTAATCACAATAACAGTAGTAGTAGTAATAATAATAATAATAATACAAGTGATGCCATAATCAACGTGTTGCATCGACGACTCAAACAAGATGGCTGCCGTGTTGTTTGCCTTCAAGGTAATTAAATTTTTTTTTTTTTTTTAATAAATTCATTTTATGCTAATCAAATCTAAATAGTAAGTTCCATTCGCCTTTATATAAAAACTATCAATTAAGTTTGTGTACAGCAAAATTACTTTAGTAATCAACCCAAGACTTTTAAAAAAAACTTGTTAAACCACTAAAAAAAAAAAAAAAAAAAACACAAATCCATATATGTATAAATGTAATACGGCTGTAGATGTGTATGTGCAAAACGAAAATGACGACATCTTGAATTTTATTTACATTATATACATACATTATATATTTTGATATCAATTCACATTTTATTTTATATATAAATGGTATGAATTTATTAAATATAAATCAATTTAAAATCTGTATAAAAATACTTACAATATAATTATATTTGTTTTTAAATTTAATTGATTAATTTAAAATCAATTATGTAGCTATATAGATTTTTATATAAATTTAATTCACAGACCAATACAATGATAAACACTATTTATTTTATAAGCGATTAAGCGCACATACAAACTCGTTCGCTTGCTGGCTACACGAAATAAAAGAAAGAACATCATAAAGTAAGAAAACAATTGTATGTTGTTTTTAAATTTTTTTTTTTTTTTTTTTAGTTTTTTTTTTTCTTGTTCGGCAGAGTGATGATGACAAAAATAAGAAAGAAAAACAAAAATACCGATACAGCTATAGCTTACATGTAGTGACATGGTGTTTGAATATGAATGGTTTTAAAAACTGAAAACCAAAAAAGTTTTTGAGGCGTTTTTATTATTTAGGTTCCAAGATTTTTATATTTATTGAGGTTCTGTGTTTGGTGGTTCTTTCGTTTCGTCTTTCTTTTCTAAAAACCAAATTTATTTATTTATTACTTAGAATTGTATTTTTTAATGGAGAGAGACGATCATGGAATTTTATATGGACTTCCGGTTGGGAATTTTTTATTTTTAGTTGGCTTAAGATCAATGTACTTAACTAAGTCGTTGTTTATTATGATGTATTAGACTAGAATATTTGTTTACCGTTATAGGTAGGGTTCAATTTATTTTGCGTGGGTGAATGTTTAATGAAAATATTGAAATTAATCAATTTCAAGTGTGATGTGAACTAATTTTAATAAGTTTCAAATCCGTTTTTTAACCATGTCTTGAGATAAAAATTGAGATTTACAAAAATCAAAAATTTAAACATTCCAAAATCATTCAAAATTCGTTCGCAAATATTTTTTTTATTGTTCCATAATAAATTGATTGCTTGCTAGAGACTGATAGAGTACTTTGCCCCATTGCAAAATTTAGAATTTTATCAAACGAGTGTTGTAGGTGTGCATGCACCTAACTAATCCACAATGATATTTATAAACTTATATAGTAAAAATTCCCTTATCTAAGAGACATTTCGCAATTTTTTACAGCACAGATAAGAACAATAGACTGGAAGTTTATTTAAATGGTAGAATTATTAATTTGATTTAGATATCAAACGGAAATGAAATATCATAATAAAAAATAATCTTTTGCTGATAAGCAAAAACCATATTATGTTTGTTTATACATAATATTGAAACACTATCTGATTAATTAATCTATTTGATAATTATTATTTTGTGTATATGCAGCAAATCTAAATATGGAGCCACGGCCACACCGGAAATGTGTTGTTTATTTTATAGAAACGTTTGTTTTAGACTATACGATCAATATTTTAATTATTTTGATTCAATTTTTTTTTTTTTTTTTTTTTTGTTAAATTAAAAATATTTCATTAATGATGACGACGCAGATTGCTCATATCCGTTTCACATTTTATAAATATGCGTATACGCAATGAAAACTGATGAGTTAACAATTAGTAAAATACTAATGAACGAGTACAATTTACTAAAATGCGTATAATATAGGGTGCGCCACAATTAAAAGGTATGTCCGCTAAATGGCCACCTCTAGCATTGATGCAAACTTTGGCTCGTGGCACAGTACTTCAGCGGTGACATGTTGTACCATCACTTTCGATTCGTTTTCGATAGCGTTTTGTCTCTTGTGTAACCGAATAAATTTGTACTCTATTTCGCTTTTTCAATTACGCTTTTTCTAAAGCTATCTCAACTTACTCGAATAAAACAACATTCTATTTCTACTTTTCTACTTTCATTCTTTATTTGTTCGTTTTTTTTTGTTTGCGATATTTTATCGATGTGAAGAAACGGGAGAGTATGGAATAGGCTGAGATCGCATTAGAAAAAGCGTAATAAAAAAGCGAAATACAAAACACTATCGAAAGTGTTGGTACAACATGTGACCCTGGACTGTGTGCCTTGTGGCACCGTCCTGTTGAAGGAGAGGCATGCCACACCAACTTTCTGTACTGCTTATGCCATTTCTTCGCTCCAACCAATCTAGTGACAAATGACATTATTTTTTATACCAATATTATGTAATAAAAAAAAAATCAAACACAATAATAGTTCCATTTACTTCACACTAGAAGCTTGTACGTTGTTTCTGTCAAAATGCACTATGAAAAGCCAAACATGTTCTTTAGGCGCATCGAAAACGCAAAAAAACGTTATAGAACATTCTATAAAAACGTAGATTTTGACGAATTAACCATTTTTACTAATGAAAATTTTCCAGGGACCTTTTTTGTACTAATAAAAAATGTCACAAAAATTGCCATCTCGCACGCGTTCGCTTACGAAGAAACACAAAAATGGCGCCACATTTTGGTCGTTCACTTAATTATGGCCCACCCTGTACATATAAATAATTTTATTGTATAAAATATGTGGGAAAATTCATTTAAAAGTGACTCATTATTATCTAATCCGTGATTGGCAGGAAATAATACTTGAAAATATGTTGAAATGAATGAACGATAAGAAATCAGCATTATCGTGGAATGTAATATCCCCGGACGCGCGCTTACTGTGATATATTGTACATTTCAATGTCATATAATAGGTAAAAAAAAAACACAATGTCTGCCCTTGTTTATAATTTTATTTATATATATAGTATATATATAGATCAAACAAAATATTTTATGATCGCATTTGCATACATATCGTTCACCATAATTTATTATTTAGAAATCTATCAATCAAATTATGTTTTTCATTCATAAAACAAAACTAATAAAACCTAATGGAATATATCGCACATATGGTCGCCATTTTTGTATTATATTTTATTTTTTGTTACATACACATATGTATATTCAAATGTTTTGTTATTTTTTTAAATATAGTATCCACGGATATCCGCGTAAATACATGAATTATATGGAGGAAATCCGTTATTTTTTTAATTTCGCTGAATAAAAATGTTTACATGGTATTTAGAATTGGTCGTCATGTTTTATAATATTTGTTTATAGTTTAGAAAATGGTAATCATCTACTCGTGTAGGTCTGTTTTTTTTTGCACTCACAAATGGAAGAATTAAATCAAGATTTGAGTCGAATTATTCACAATAAACATAATTTACGGTTATACATGAAAGTATTCGTACAAATTTATATTTGGGTTCGCAAAAAATGTATGTTTTTGTAGTATTCGTTCAAGCTTACAGTTAAAATTTTTCATTATTCAGAAACAAAAAATTGCAACCGTATTGTCAAGGCAAAAAATGCGGGAAGCAGATGAATTTGTCGGTAAAAGCCGTTCACCATTTGGTCAAAGAAAAAATATTGGCGCGATATAATGAAAATTTTATTGCCCGGAAAATGATGAATGAGAAACTGATTTCTTCTTTTGCAGCTAAAAGCTATGAAAAACACACTGTGGATTTTTGGAAAACCATAGTTTTTACGTACATATAATTTAAAACGGAATTTTAGGCCAACCGTTGAAAAATTGGGGATCCAGGACCAGTATTATTTCCAATAAGATAATAATGATACGAAACGATGATAGCGTCTTTGAATGTATGAGCTGAGCTAAACAAAAAAAAACAAATGCTAAAGCATAAGCTATTTGAAGAATGCCAAAAAATTGACATTAATTACTTTACTAATCCGTGCTTTGGCGACTTAAAACTAGTATTGAAACACTTTTTAATAAATTTGCACGTACTAATAATTTTGTGCGTGGAATTCGGGAGATCCCTTTATTATTTTTTAATATTTTTCTTAACTTTATATTGAACTACAGTTTATCCCCGTAAACAACGCCTGGGGGTTTTATTCGAAAGTGACAAAAATGTCCACATTGTAAAAACTTCTAAAAAAAATCGTTTAAGGCGCTCGCGTTCCAATAAAATGCCTAAGCAGGCGTTGTAATTCAAATTTTGAAATATAATAGTACAACAGTTTCTCACATACTAAATCAATATCACAATCTGGGTGGATTGAAAAAAAAAACAAGTAAATGCATTTACTTCTATTTTTCGAGTATGTGCTTTAAAGCAGGTAAACAAAATTGAAGTATTTACTTAATGAAGTATAGGCTTATACGTATTGATTTACAACGTTTTGTATAATAAGCGGAATTGTTATATCCCGGGAAATAAATACAACCAAAAGTCAACAACTTTTGAAATTTCACGTTGAAAATTTAAAGTTTATAGCGGATTAATTTTTAGTTGTAAATATCGAGTTCCTATCAAAAAATGATAAATTTTAACGCTACCTAAGTGACCTTCGGTATTAAAGTTGTCTTGCTAAATATTTAAAGAAAAGTGAAATTGTAGAGGGATACATAGAATTTCCCTTTTTAAAACGATTTAATGCGTCATTGACAAAAATGTTGAAAAATCTTGTGGCCGAATAAAAATTGCTAGAATACAAGTAGAGCGAATGCGGCAAAGTCGTTTTAAAATAGCAAACGCCTACCAGACAGGGCAAGTTAAACTTCAACATATCATGCCAAAGAGATAGGTATTATATAGATATTTTGCCAAATCAAAAAATAATTTGCTGTTAAGGGCAATCGAATTCGACTAGCTACCGAATAGGTTCCAAAAGTTGTTATTTACAAATTTAGAAATCAATTTTATTTTGTTTAAAGCCAAAAAGAGCTGATCGAATGTCTTCAAAAAAATCATGGAATTTTTGTCAAAACATTGGTCAATTTTCAAAATTACAAATTATGTGAAGTTTATAAATGTTTAACAAAAATAACGCTTAAGGTGCTCCATTTAAATAAAACGCATAGAAAGCGTATCTACAATTCTTGTAAAGTGCTTAGGCGTTGTTTACGGTGGAAGAGAGTAGGCTTATGTAAAGTTTGTATGAATACTTTTGTTTATCACCGTCTTTACCTATGAATGTGCAAATGTACATAGTCAGTTTGTTTAAATTTGATATTACTAATTTTAATCATTAATGGTATATTTTAAAACTTCTGGTATATTTTTTGCATTGGGCTTAGTAGAAAAAACTGAATGCTCTTAATTTTTAAAAAATTCGGATACCCTAACCAGCAATCTTACAAAATTTCCAGCTGTATTTAACTAAAAACATAAACAAAGAAGGAAGGCACTATAATATTTTGCTACGAATTGCTAGGTGCTTCCAAGATTATTTTGCACAGTAAAAATGGGAAAGAGTTTACCAATTTTTTCTTCCTAAGAATTGCCAAAGTCGAGCTACTGAACGTACGAGTTGAAAATCACTGCCAGCAAATAACAAGAAATTAATTTTATTGGTTTGTACGGTAAAGTGAAGAGCAAAAATTCTAAGTGAATCTTGAAAAAAATGGCGTTAGCAAGAAGACGACTTAATTTTTTTAATATGATCGGTCGTGTATATTTTTTGCGCCTTTTACTTTCCAAAATAGGTTTGTATGAGAAAATTTTAAATTTAATTTGGTTGGCCAATTCAAGGTCATCCAAAATAATTTTGTTGCGTTTCCCCTCAAAAACAATTTTCTACAGAAACATTTTATTTACAATCTTTTGTGGGTCAACTCGAATCGTCCACGCTACATAAAAGGAATATATTCAGGTTATTCGCGGTAGTTAAATTATACATACTTGAATATAACTTGATCATAAATTTATTTTCATATTTGAGCCATTAAATTTGCACCTAATAATCTCCTTTTAACGCTACATTCAATTTTCAATCATTCCTAGTGTTGTCATTGCACCACGAATTTGAAATTTATCCATTCTTTATTGACGATTGGAGCATCACAGATTCCACCTAGTGGAAAATTTTTAAACTGAGGTAGCTGCTAATTTGACGTTCGAAATTGTTGTAAAGAATTCCAATTTTGAACTGTAAACACAATTTTTACTTACCAGATTGCTAATAATTGTAAATAATTCATATTTTGGATTATAAAAACCATTTTTAACTACCGGATTGCAAAATTTCCTTTCGTCGCATTTATGAGAAATGTCATTTTGGCAGTTGCCTCATTTGAACTTTTTTCCTCGAGAGGCGCTTTTTCTACTTTTACAATCGTCAATAAAATGCAAGAATACGTCAATGTTATTGCTTGTGAAATGCGAACTAACTGACAGATCGACTTGAAAATGAAAATGGCGTCTATTAAAAAATTATTGTGCAGATATGCTCGTAGGTACGTATCGTAAGTTAACAAATATTAATGACATGTTCAATACATCTAGCAATTCCGCTATATTACTTAATATTCAGCACATTGCTGAATTATATATTGACATTTAAATAAAAACAGAATCACAAAATTAAGTACCGGTATTACGCAAGCAAACAAAAAAACAAAAGTACCTCTATACTTTTGACAAGACCCGCTTTTTCATGTATATCGATGCACTGAACCCAACTCCAGTGGCAGAATCAAATCGTAAAAATAACATAAAATTGCGGAAAATCGCGAAAAAACAATTATGGGCGCTTTTAAACCTCTACAAACCCATAATATAGAATTTTACGGCCTTCCAATCCTATAAAGTGAACTTAAGAACTCCCATAACCTCATAATACGAAGTTAGAGACTCCCATAACCCCATAATACGAATTTAAAAACTTCCATAACTCCATAAAATGAAGCCGCTATGACTCCACAATATAATCTTTTCAACCCACATCCCCATAGTATAAAGTACATAGGAGGGTTTTATAATTTTCACTTTTATTATTTCATAAGAAAATTCCAGATATTTTTCTAAAACTGACCCATGTTGGTTTTTTAGTGCAATCAGAATTTTTCACGGGCCAAGCAGCGACTTCTGTATGACTTTTTGAGAGCCTAGGATAAAAGAAACTCTAACTGGGTTAATGCAGTATTCTAATGAAAAGTATCGCAAAAGAAAAATTTATAAAATGATACTTTTGTTCCCTTTCCAAGTAAACTTTTCTTTTTTAATGTAGACACAAGGGACTCTGCACCATATTATGATAATCGCAATTCCCGGATAAGATCGTTTAATTCTTTTTGTGAAAATTTTTCTGGCGAACTTTTCTTATTATGACCACTTGGAATATATTCATCATTATATACACTTCGTCGGATACACGGTCACTCTCGTCATTTGTATCATCGCTGTGATCTGCGTTTTCCTCACTCTACATATTGTCAATTTTAAATCCCTTCAAAGTCATCTTTACTACCATTAGGGCCATTATCCTTATACCATTACCATTGAATTGGCTCTTCATCAAAGCTTCTTGAATGAGCTGTATCATTCAATGGTGTTCTTAAAGGTCCTACTACCGTAGTAACATTTGCTTGTAATATTCTTGATTTAGTGAAAGCATTGTATCCCGGTTGGTTTCGGATTGTGGTTTACTCACGTACTCTGCCGAATGACGGAAATACTCCGTTGACCACCGTCACCACGTGGGGATGCTCTAGTCGCAAACACTGGTAAAAACTAAGTAAAATATTGACAGGATAGAGCAATTTTGAATGCGGATTTTGTTTTAGAGCCGTAAAATACATCGGGATATACTGCTTAAGGCCTCTATAACAGAAATATTTCTGTGCGCCTGTTTTACCCATTTTTCTGCATAAGTTTGGTATTTTCGTGAAGTTAGAAAAAAAATCTTGACGTGATAGAGCAGCGTACCAAAATACTAATGGGGCCTCTGTAACAGACTATTTTTTTAAAAATTTTTTTTTTGCGATTTATGGAAAATCTGTGGGTGTAGGATTGATTCTGACACTGGATTCGGAAAAGTGGTTCTTGTCAAAAGTACAGAGCACTTAAATTGTTTTGTATACTTTTAGTAGTATAACTTATAACTTTTCAATTTTAAATTATTTTATAAAAATAAATTAAGCAAAAAGTATGAGTAGGTATTAAAATAACAAAACTTCCTCAAAACATTGGAAGCCCGAAAAATTGCACGATTACAGTTTGTGCGAAATTCTAATGACAATCACAAATCTCCCGCATAAACTAATTGGTTATTCTGTAATTTCCCTAAATAAAATTTACAAATAATTTTAATTTAAATAACTCCTTAACAACTAGACAACTGATGTCATTCAAAATATGGTGAGTTCAAAAAGCCGGTCGCATCTTTTTTTATTTGTTTGCTTGCTAGAAAGTCGCAAAAACGTTCGAGCATATCAAAATGTAATTTTTAGCTCGCAAGTTACTAATTTGCTTGCTAGAAAGTATCGAGCATCTACCTAATTCGTTTTACCGCCATCTATGTTTCAATACAGGAAACTTATCAGCACATGTAATTTTAGCTGAAAATTTAAAAAATGGAAAGACTTACTATGGGCCCCTTTCAAAATAAATGACTCAGTTTAGTCTTTTACTACATAAATCTAAGTTTAGCTTATCTCTTGAAGAGGTGAATAATACAATTAACTAAAAAATGTGTTGAACAACTCTGTGGAAACTCTCTAAAATTCATATTACTAATCAATCTAATTTGTTCGATGTGGACATCCTACCGTCCTTTCTGGGTATACTAAGGAAAATACCAACTGATCAGATACAAGGTCTTTGCCTTTTAAACTTAGAGACGAATTTAGTTATCTCCGCAAACGAGAGCTCATTCATTCATAAAGCGACCGATAATAAATGTAGTGCGCTTTTATATATTTACATAGCAACTGTACACTATAAAATAAGTACAGTGTATACATTTACTTAAATTACAATGGCGTATAACAACAATAGTTTACAGTTTATATTTCCTTCCATTTTTCATTTTTTATTTTTTGAAATTCAATATAATTTATCTAATATAAATTGAATTGCAAGCGCTTACCCAACAAAATAGTGTGTTTAGTGATTTCTATTTATTTATGTATTTTAATTAAACACTATCTACATAGGTACATATTATTTACTATAGAGAGGTATAAAGGAAATGCAACCACCTGATTTGATTAAAAAAATATTGTTACAAAACATGAACAGTACTGAGGCTACATTGTAAATATCACCACAACATATAAAATGAACTCATTTTCCATAAAGAGATTTTCTTGTTTTGACTATTTTTGGAAATGTTTATATAGAAGTTATGTTATGGCATCTAAATCTCCATCTACGAGTACATACTTATTAGAAATATCTAAAATGGGTTAGAAAACAAACTGTTGTTATATGAGTGGTGTGCTAAAATGCGCTTATATCGCGTGTGCGTATGTATTATATTTATGTAATTAATAAATAGATATGCCGCGCGAACAAATCTCTATGTACATAACTATATAAATGTGATGAGGCGGCGATCGCTTAATTTTTATATATATGGCTTAATCATTCGATTATAAATAGCTTTATTACAGCATACAAATGAATTTTAGACGATTTTAGTTCTTCGTATGTAGTACGCGCGCTAAAAATATGTGCGTTACACATTTTTTTTTGTTATAAACGTACATTATATCGTAAAGTCGACGGTTGCTTGGGTTCGTGAATATATGATTTTTGTTTTTTTTTGGTTTTAATTAAAATAAACAAATTTCATTGCATTTAATCAAAATAAATTAAAATATATAGTACGCGAGAGCTGATCTTGATGATGATGAAATCATCATAAAAAATGCAGTAAAATAAATAAATTGTTACAATTTATACATTTAAAGCGCGAGGAAAGATGATCATCGCATATATAATATATGAATCAAGCGTACGATAGAGATCTACATTTTATATTTATAGTTTTTGCATGCTATAATCCTTTGTTCGAATTTGATTCGTAATGTGCAATAAATAAATTACAACAAAAAAAAAAAAAAGAAATAGTTGAGGTCAACGTTATATAAAAACTATAAACATTGCGCTGGTGGCCCCACATTGGGCGTCAACCTTTAAAAATGTGTGTTTTCATTTCACCCTCGAATATTTCCAAGAATTAAATAATTATAAAGCATCATGGAATATGTGTATCAAAAATCTTCTAATTCAAGTCAGATTGTGTTCTTCATCTTATGTAGTATGTACATATTTTACAACAATATACATAAAAGATCTGAAAATTAAAGAATAGAATTTCTTATAATTTTTTTTTTATTATACTTATATACTTTATTGTTGTTGTTGTTTATCGTTTCCTTTTTTAAAATGTGCATTTTTTTTCATTTACAGAAGATGGAACGAAAGAATTAGGTTCTTTTTGTACTGGGTGACACTTAGCTGTAAACCCGATAGTAAATACTTTTGAATCTGTGCGCATGCACACCCGTTAAATATTATTTGTAAACAGTTTTTTAATTGAATTAAATTAAAAAAATAAAAATACATAATACGAATAAAAGTTGATTGAACATGTTTGAATGTGTGCTTAGCAGCGCGCATACACAGTTTAAAAAATTGTTTTTATATATTTTGCGAACCGCGCTTAATAATTCACATAGTCTAAATTTTATCATAACTTTGCCCTATAAGAACAAATAGAGAACTCTTGCTAAAGATAACCCTTTCATTTATATTAATAGTAAACCTTTGCGAATTTTTAAATTAAAAATATAAAAATTTGACCTGATTTGGAAAATGATGCTTATTGCTTTTCCAATCCATTAAAAAAAAATAAAAAAAAAATATCGTTAATGTATTTTCCCGTCTTTCTGGCTCGCAAAAAACATTTTATTGCGCAATAATTTTAACGTATGCATTTCTAGAAATTCCTTTCTCGAAAAGTCCTGCAGTTTGTGAAAGTGTTACATATTATCGATTGATAATTTTGTATAAAATATACACCGATTTTCATTTAAAAAGAAAACGGCAAAAGAAAATACTGTGACCTTGAACTGGAAAAAATTGATTTTTTGTTTCGTTCGTTTAATGTTATTAGTTATTAGAATTTTTTTTCTTGTAAAATATCTCAATTTTGTGTTTGGAAGAAATTCTTGCATTTTAATATCCAGAATATTGTGTTTAGGTCGATATAGAGAGAGAGAGAAAAAAAAATACTGAATAACCTTAACCCAAACTTAATCATTTTTATAGTCATCACATCATCATCAATTTTCAATGAAGATGATATTGTATAATATCTCTGTGTTTAAGTACAATCTATATACAGCAATTATATATGTATGTGTGTGCCTGTGCACAGGTTCCTTTTTTTTCTTTCTCTAAGCGCGATATCACTATCTCTCTTATACTAGTATCGTTTTTCAATATTTTATCCTTGTTTTATGTGTTTTTTGTTTTGTTTTTGTAAAAGCGGCCTAGTATAACACCTACGCAATATATTTAATATTGCTGTAAACTTTTTTAATGATAATAATGATGATGATGAATCATTAAATTTATAACAGTGTGAAGCTGCGCTCTTTTTGATCTATTTGCATAATAAAATATGTTTCATGCATGGTATTCAAAATCAACGAAATTATAAATTATTTTTATTATTATTGTTTCCATTGATTAAACTAAAAACCGAAACAATAAAATTAAACATACAAAATTGTATAATTCAGTATGTATAATATATAAAACATGTAAAATATCGAATATGAATGAAAGAGAAAAAAGAGGCGAGAGTAATAAATATTAAAAGAGAAATAATTCCCCTACTCTCTCTTTTTGGCGTTTAGTTGGAAAATATCTAATGAATGGAAATTTATATAGAGGTGTGTGTGTGTAGGTTCGGTTGATTATTTTAAAGATTTGCGCGCGCCCCCGCAAAATTGTAAGACATAAAAAATTTACAATACCAAATACCAAAATGGTTAATCCAATTCATGCGCGCCATGAATTTTGCGATTGTATATACATATTACGTTGTATGTACATATATCATTCTTTCTGACATACTTACTTCCATTTTCCATTTTTATGAAGGGAAAGTGTTTTTTTTTTGGGCTGCTATTTTGTACGCTATTGTTCAATAGAAAAATGTTCAATGAAATTTTGTGGAAAATTAGATATACATGTAGTATAAATATGAGGGGAGTGGGGGAGGGGGGGGGGGATTAAGGATGAACAAAATGTAGTTTTTCATTATGGTTGTATTCAATTTGGATATGAAAGTCATTAATGATACAAGAATTATGTTGAATGGGTGTTGTGTGACTGTGTTTATGAAGTTTTAATATGAATGAAATTTTGGTTCTTTGTAAATTTATTCCAATGGCTAATTCTTATTTTTATTTTTTTTATTTCAGGTAAGAAGATTCACATAAATATTTTCGAATCATATTAAGTTGTAAGTATTAAGGTACCAACTGTTATTATATACGTCATAAATGTTCGAGTTAAAAAATGTACTTTATACATAAATATTAACTGAATCAAACTTAAGTCAAATCAAGCATTTCTCCTAATGAACAATTTGTATAAATATTAAAAATAAAAGTAATACCAATCCATTTAACAACAACGGCAACAACATATACCAATTCCTAAATAAAACTCAAACTCTTCAAACCCAATATAAATCTCTATACGTTTTATAAGTATGTGTTGACTAAACTCGATAGGCACGAAACTTTCTAACCGGCTGCTTTATTCCATAAAGTATAAAACCAATCCCCTACAGGCTACAACTATACTATCAAGGGATATTCCTATTTTCCCCCAGGCATATTGTTTTTGTTGCTTAAGGTCCAAGTTGGGGTACGCAGTTTGGTTTCCTTACAATCAATAGAATTGAGGATGTTAAATTTCTATTGGGAAGACGAATTCTTCTCTATATCATAAAGAAAGCGAACTAGAATTATGATCATAATAAACCGTATCACGGTTTCGTTCTTTGCTTCTTTTTGTTCCCTATTTTGAACACGACAACTTACTGCCAGCTTCTTAGATGATGTGCTACTTGATCATTTAGCCTCTCAATTTATTCTTAAAAATATCAGCAGAAACCTTAGACAAAATAATAATCTCCTTAAGTTTGAGAAACTACAGTACTGTGCAAAACCCAAGCAACCACTGCGCCACATTCCCTCAAAACACTTTAAATTTGCTTTATTGCTTTTAATAAAAAACCGGTTCATGGCATAACACCTACAAAATATAAACCAAATAACCAAGCAACTTTTCACTTTCAATTAAAAAAAACAAATAATCTCTCAATCAATCTTCTCTTTACTTCCCACTTTTATTTCTCTTATCTAACGGGACCTGTTCAATATTAATTTTTATACATAAAACAAAAGAATCCTTTACAGTTAGTTTCATGAATTGATCACCCCTAGTTAATGATTATTTTTGATACATTTATGGGTCGGAACAAATACGAAAGCATTCTAAAATCTAAAATAATTAGTGATTAGTATAGTAGTGAATTATATGATAAGAAATACAAAAGAAGTGGAACGAAAGACATCAGCTCGTACTGACAGAAAAAATTATTGAGAAGAGAAATTGTGGGAGTACTAGATTTAAGTGTAGATCCTACTTAGCCCTGTTCGAACACGTGCTTTACAAAACACTTTGAAGAGTTTTTCTCCTTCCAAGAAACCAGTTCTTACCAAGAGACATGTCCTAAAATGGTTTGTAGATATCTAACTCCATTGTAAAACATGTTATTTTTAATTTGCCTCCAGTTTAAAATTTTGCTAACACCCAGCTCTAATTTAGTAAATTCCGATCGTAAGTGATTTGTTAGGCAAATAAAAGGAAAACGCCTAAATCCCCGGTACTGTAAAGGTACAGTTAAGCATATAGGCGGCAATACTTTGCTGTGAACGTGTTTTCGTTTTTTCGACTAAAAAAATGGGTCGATTTATTTAAAAAAATATTTTGGAAAGACAGATGCTCCCTCAGGCGAAATGAAAAGTGCCAATTCGATGGGAGTGTAAACAACCCGAAACACACTTCGAAGCTCGCTAAAGAGTGAATTTCAGCTAAAGAAATTCAAGTCCTAGATTGGCCAGCGCAATCACTAGACTTCAATCCTATGGAAAATCTCTATAGGATTCTAAAACGAAGAGTAGGTAGTAAATGCTATCGCAACAAGGGAGAGGTTATGACAGCTTTAAGAGAATAGTGAAAAAATATACCGATGACTATAGTTTCAAACCTCATTGAATCAATGCTCTGCAGATGTGCGGAATTAATACAAAATAAATATTAAGAAATTGCTTTAGTTTTGCACAACCAATCACAATGAATATCTGAAATTTGTTTTCCCCTTTCAACCGAAAATGAACTGCTACTTAGTTTCTCAATTTATATCTGCAGGTATCATACAGAAATAGCCTATTTTAAATGACTTAGACTATGATCGAAATCTGTGATAAAAACTTTTTAATACAAATTTTTGAAAAATATTCCCCTACATTCACAAACTTTTATTACGCTGCCCGAATTGTGTAATAATTTTTGGAAGTATTCCCCTTCTGTCATATTGTTGTTTGATTTTAATGGCAAGCAACGCATTTTTGTATACGCATATTAGTAGCGTAGGGTTATATTTGTTAGGACATAGTATGTATAATAGGATGATGGTGCAATAATTCTCGCCAAACATTTGGAAAATATAATACGATAGCTAGGTTTATATACAGGAAATGGGAAGGTCATGGGTATTCTCAAATCAGAATTACAAGGCAAAATAAAAATATTGGAGGCAACTTGTCGACCATTAACGTGATCGCCTTAGCATTTTATAACAACAAAATAAAATGTCAACTAGTCAATACGATAGCATAATCTATTGTTTGCAGCAACATGATAATTTTCCATTTTCAATTGCAGCAGCATGTCGACAATTATTTTCTTCTAGTTTATGTCAACTAATGCTTCTTATTTATATGGCTTATTAGTAAATTTGAGAGCTACCACTATCGCCTGACAGATTATTGAAGCTATTAAAGAATTAATTGGTCGATTGAATTAAAACGTTGAATCGTATGCACAACATCATTAACGTAATAGAGTTGCCTCCAATATTTTTTATTTTTCCTTCCAATTTTGATTTGAGAATACCCATGACCTTCCCATTTCCTGTATATAAACCTAGCTATCGTATTATATTTTCCAAATGTTTGGCGAGAATTATTGCACCATCATCCTATTATACTACTTCCTAACAAATATAGCCCTACGCTACAATATATAATATTAGACGAAAGCCAATTCGATGTGTATAAAAAAAAGGGTTGTTTGCCATTAAAATCAAACAACAACATGACAGAAGGGGAATACTTCAAAAAATTATTACACAATTCGGGCAGTGTAATAAAAATTTGTGAATATAGGGGAATATTTTTGAAATAAATGTCAAAAGTTTGCACCAAAAAATATTTATCACAGGTTTCGGTCACAGTCTAATGCCCGATTTCACAAAAAAATAAGTAATCTCTAGTTAAATAATGTTTCCTCCCTTTCTTCTTTTATTAAATTGCAATTTATTTCATAACACAAATTCAACGCTTGCTAATTTTATTTCCTTTTTTCGAGCTAAATATTTAACTGCCCAATTTCGTCGAGCTAAATATTTAGCTGAAGGCTAAATATTTCTATGTAAAAATCAAATATAATCAACTTGCATAGAATTTGTATTAATGAAACAAAACGTAATTTTATAAAAGATGAAAGGGAGGAAATATTTTTTAACTAAGGGTTGGATATTTTTTTGTGAAACCGGGCATAAGTGATCTAAAGTTGCTTAGGTTTTGCATAATACTATATGTACAAACTATGAGGAGAGTGAAACAATAAATATGACGACAAAATTCTTATCTTATATTGAAAGTGTGTTTGATTTCGGAGTAACCACTAGCCGCATCTGTTGAAGTGGAAAAAGAACTTTGAAAAAATCAAGCCCAGAAATAGAATGTGGTTCTTCGTAAACACAAATTTCATGGAAGAGTTGTTCGGAAAAAACTCATCACAAATTAAACAAAACAAAATCAAAAGAATTAATTTTGCGAAACAGCATATTAATAAAAATAATTTGTTCTGGAATAGTTTTATTTAGTGATGAGAGTAAACTCAACATATACAGATCTGACGGACGATTATTTCTTTGAAAGAAACCTAACCAGGCAATGCAATCTCGAAATAATTTACGAGCACTGTTAAATAGGTTGTGGTTCCGTTATGGTTTAGGCTGCTGACTCCAGGGGCGCATTAACGCCTAGGCACCACACTAGGCGCGTGATTAGGACATTGTTTGTTCAGAAGAGAGGCTACAGATTTCCTCAATATTTACGAATAAGTCGTCTAAATTACTGGAAATTTTCTTTTTTAATCCTCGCTTGACCTCTGCCTTTATGACATTTTTCCTGGTATTTGATATTTCTAAACATGTTGGTCCGTTCGCTTATTAATTCTTAATGCCAGTCGAAAGCCGCCCCAGAAAAATGCTTCCCAAACCTTAACATTCCCTCCTCTGGAAAACCTTGCAGTTCGACCCAATCAAGTTATACCTCAATTCGTCATTCCAAGGAACTTTTTTCAAAACGGCCACGATTTGTGCCATCTTCTTTGAGCACCTTTTAGTGGCTCCTTCGCGGGAATTCCAGGGAGCAAAATCCCGGGAAATTTGTAATTTTTTATAACCTGGATTCGCGGGAATTTCGATTAAAATCCGGGATTTAGCTAAAATCGTTTTTTGCACAATATTAAGATTTTTAGCATATTGAAAATAAATAATAATTGAAAGCCATAGCTGGAATTTTGTTAAAGAACGCCACTATCAAAAACGTTTTGAAGGATCGATCTAAATTCGCTAGTAACACTGGGAGCCCTAGGAGGTGGATATGGTTTGGAAGAATAAATCCTACGGGTTATTATAAAAGCATAGTCTTCTTCCACAGTATTGATTGAATTTGTACTTGATTTGATTTGTTTTTCTGAAGTTTTTTGTTTATCGAGAGTTTTGATGTAATCTGGTTTGGACTAGTCCGGTGGTTTGGGTCTTTCTGTATTGGTGCACTAAGGTTTGAGTTTTAATCTTTATTGAAGTCACTTCTGTGTTGATAAATTCTTGTTTTTGAACAATTATTTTATCTGTCCTATACAAGTGGCGTTACAGCTCGTTGAACTTGGTAAATAAAATTTGACTATTTAGACATATGGCTGCACTTTAAAGAAACAATCAAATTTGGGGCACTAGCACAACGTATCAATGATTTAGGCCACCAAGTTGATCTAAATAGAATAGAAGTTCTCGATAAACAAGGGAATTTTGGAGGGGATCAATTTTGGCTAGTGATTGTTCAGTTAGGCAACTCATATGATTTTTCATCCAAATTGTTTTTATCTTATATATCGTATTTTTGTTGAAATGTACAAACTTTTTACGTGAGGCTTGGTATGGTTTTTTTCGCGTTTTTTCTTGAAAAATTGACTTTAGTAAATTTTAGCGATTGCCTTAATTTTTGTTTTGTGTATGAAGGAAGCAATTTTTGAGGAGTTATCTTTGTACTTTTGATGGATGGGGGATGGGGAGCCCTGAACCAATAAAAAATGTTTTATTAATAAATATTGAAATAATCTTGAAGATTAGACACTTTTCCAGTCGAAATTGACTAGTGCCTTAGTTGCCTCAGCAAAGCTCATTCCAACTATCCAAAGGCTTCTATGAAGAAAGTAAAACTTGATCAATCAAAATCGTCTTCTAAAACGAAGGAGAAAAACTTGATGAAACATCCGAAAACCGGACCCACTACTTAGGGCCCAGATTTTCCTATTAACTTTTCCTTAATCCGGCACTGGCTGGCCAACTCAGATCAATATAACTTGGGAAATCTTGCAAATATTTTGGTTATGGTACCGATCAATTATTCCTTAATTTTTAATTTGAAATCAAAATTTTGTTGTTGAAATCTAATAAAATCATTACTAGAGACGGAAAACCATTCTTGAATTGAAAAAAATTTGCTACATATAAATTATTATTTGCTACATAAATATAAATTCTTTCTAACTTATTTTTTGGTAGCAAAATTCACACATGAATGTTGTAAGTAAAATAAAAGCATTTTGCTGGATTATTTCGAAATCTTTGAAACGAGTCGAGTTCGCATATATTTCGCTCGTAAAATTACGCGATTTTTTTTTTTTTTTTTAATTACTAAGTACATAAATAATTAGTTTAAATAAAATCCGGACGGCAGACATAATTATTTTCACGGATACGCCTTCACATCAAAATAACAGACTTTTATTTCATTTTTTTTTAATATTATTATTGTGGTTATTCATTTAATTTTTTTTTTATTATTTCCCATCCGCGAGAGCGCAAGAAGAAATTTCCGTTTCACATATATACGCTACGTACACACAACATTAACATATTATAACTTCTTTTTTTTTATTATAATATGATCGCGTCGACGTCTTATAGGTACTCTTATTCTTCTTAGTAATATTATTTATAATTTCTATTATTTTAATTCTTTTTAAATTATACTTTCAATAAACATTTAAAATAATAAATTTATCGCCTCGATTTAGAAAAAAAAAAAATCGTTTTTTAATCATCATCGTATCATCACTATTGAATGGAAATACGTATATGTGTATATATAAAAAAAATTAAATTAAATAAATAATTATAATAATTCGTCGAATTAAAAACATAAAAAAAATATTTCTTAGAAAAATAAATTGTTTAAATAAAACGAAACTAAAGAGTATTTAGTTACATTTTTATGTTTGTAAATGCGCGCGCGGATTACAGTGGGAAGGCGGAAATTTTGGATCGTATTCATTTGTTTAAGTACTTACTGCTTTAATATTATTGTGGACGGGATGGAATTCAAACTTCCTGAAAAATAACATATGTACGATGCCTTAAATATGCGCACCATACCAAAGAATACGAACAAGACATTTGAAAAGTAAATATTTATCCAAATGCTAAAATATGTGATTTGTCCGTAACAAGAAGTCCAAAAAAAGTTCATTTTGTCTTGGTATTATATTATTATGAAATCGTATTTTGAGAATTTTTTTTTTTTTTTTTTCGTTGTGGAACGGAAATTGTTATGATGTAATAGTTTTAAAAAACTAAAAAATTTAAATTGGCGCAGATTTAGTATTTTGTTTTGGAATTGATTGTATATGTTAATGGATTAATCCTTTTATTCTATTCTAGTTAATGTACCACCAAAATTTTAGAGTATCTATCTAATTATTTTCAAGAATTCATTTACCTAAAGTAACATATCATTTGGCATGTTAGCGGTGTATGAGAGAAACAGCACACAAGATTTCAGGTCATATTTTATGTGGGATCAGGGTGAAATTAATTAAGAACTTTATCGCTCGTTCAACTTCACCTTCGTGACTGTAACAGGGGATATCCAAATTACTCGGCTAGTCGAGTATTGTTTATTTGAATATCTGAATTACCCGGATATTAAACAAAAATACATAAATAAGTTTCAAATCATCTAAAAAAATTTTAGAGCATGCTATATCGCCTTCCATTTCGTTCAATATATGTCTCCTTCCTTAAGAAAATGTCATGGGATTTTAAATAATTTGTCGTGTCCTTGTATTGCCCGGGTCTTTGGATTAATAAATTGGGTAAATGACTCTTTTACAAACAGTGTCGGACAGAACTTTATTCGTACTTGTTAATTAAAATAAGGAAATAAATTCCAATTTTATTTACTTTTGTAAAATTTTAAAAGTTTTAAACTCAGCTTTAATATAAAAACAAAATAATTGAATCTAATTAGGTTCAAACACACATCTTCTAGTCTTTCGCTCAATTAAAATATGAATTACTTTCTGTGGATGCCATTCCAAGCCTTCCTAAATTGGTTAAAACTTTCAGCAGTTATCTAAGCTAATTTTGAGAAGATTCGTTATTTGATAAATCAACCTCCACAGCAGGCATCAAATGTCCAATCCCAAAGGGTTTTTGTTTCTGCCATATTCGGTCAATAGTTTCCTCAGAAACGAAAAAAAAAAACGATAACTGTTTATTATCCTTAATTAACATAATGAAATGGTTGATTACACATTTATTAGCAATCAAGTTTACTGTTTCACCATTATAAAAATCACCTGGGACGTTTGTTCTATACTGTATGTGTTATAAATATTTTCTGTTACAACTATTCATAAATTCATGATTACGTAACTACTAAATTATTTTACGATGAATATAATTAAAATCCGGGCTAGTGAGCCAGAGCTAGGAAGCACGGAGCTGGACATTTTTGATAAGCCGAAACCCGTATAAAACATTGCTTTTTTCATTTAATATTTTATCAAAATTAAGTTTTTGTTCAAAAATGCCACCAATAAAATCATGAAACTTGCACCAAAAAAAAAAAAACAAGATTGGAAAGCTGGTTTCGTGTCCGGCCGCGGCTGTTTGGCTCCGGCTCCCCAGCACTGATTAAAACAATCATTTGACAGTACTTCATGTAACTGACGAATTTTGATAATATATTTGAAATATTTCCTAGAAAATAAAGAATAAAATAGAAGCAAAAATCTAAAATGTACCAAAAGTCCAAAACATACGGCGGAGGCCAGAGTGCACGCGACAAGTGATACGATAAGCGTTGGAAGGTGAAAAGAGATAGCCCCTGCCATAGGGCGGCAAGTTTCTCGAAAAAATAGGAATCGCAATAAATATTTAACCAGCTTCCCTTCTATTTAATAAAACGACAACCTTTTATCTTATTCGAATTAGCTGTATAAAATGTTTTTTGTTATTACCAACTTATCAAAGTTCAATACCGATAAAATCATAAAACCTGCCACTTCATAGAATATACGGCGAATACCATCTACTTTCAAATGAAAAAAAAAAATCTTTACTAGAGCTGTACAATGGATAAAGGCGGATGAACTTGATATTTTATATCCAAATACTGCTGGAACACTAAGAATATTTTTATGTAACTAACTTTATGCAGTCTTACAATCAAAATTTAAAAGCAACGCCAATGCTATCTATAGAAGAAGAAACTTTCCAAACTATTCCGTTTGATGATACCATTAAAACGCTTGCTGAGCAAAGCGCAAGATATATTAATCTCTAAAGTTGATTTCACAGTTGCCTATATTCATTCATTCACTGGTTGAATGATTTTTTTAAGTATTTTATTGCTCAAAAATGACGAATAAAAAAACGAAGAAACAATAACCGCATTTCTTGACGTTTGATCTGATCCATATCAGGGGTTCAATTCTCGTTCTATGACAAAAATGTTTCCATTTTGTTTCCATAAAGTTTTTTTCATTTATAACATTTCACATAACGACAATAAGCGATTCTCGATGTCCAAACGAAAAAGAATCGTGAAAAAAACGCTGAATAAGTTGTTTTCATAGTAAGCTACACTGTAAACAGACATTTTATCGAATTTCGTATAGATTTCCGCTAGATGATACAGCAATTGGTTTAAATATTAGCTAAATTAATGAAAAAGTAGATATAGTTAATCAGTTTTCGTCATTGCCTGTTAAAATATAAAATAAATTATAAAAATGACCAAATTCTTTTTAAAACTTAACTAAATTAATTATTTGGAGGCTTTTCTTAAATAAATGGAATAGTTTTTAATAGATTTACTTATTAGTTAAGTTTAAAGTGAATCATATTATAGTTTTAACGCACGTTTAATGCTAAAAATACAAATTTAGTTTTTATAGAATTTTACTACCATATTTATGATATTCTCACCGCCAAAATGATCGGTGAGAAAGTTTTATTCATATATGAAAAAGATTTTAATGTCATTTTTTCCTTCTCAAGGAACATGAATCGGAAATGTGTATTTCTCATGTCTCATGTCTCACGAAACGACACCAAAATGCGTAAAACAAACAAACACCAAAATACAATTTTCCCTCTCGTTTCGTTTTAAATCTGCCTCTTCATACTCGTACTGTATTCATCATATTGTGACGGTGACACCTAGTGTGTAATAGAATAAGTAAAACTAATAGCTCAATGTTTACTGTACTAAATGGAATTTTCCATGATAAAAATTGTTACGTAATGTTTCTACGCTATTCCAACTGGAAAAGTCGTGAACTTTCGAGAAGCTTAATTTGTGTATATAAAAAGGCGAACAAGATCGAATTGGATTATTAGTATTTGGAACGCGATAGTGTAAACTTGTAAGATTATAAGTAATATTTGGAAAGCGATAGTATAAAGATTAAAAAGGAATTAAAAAGTGATTTAAAAAGTGTTTTTGTGCGAAATAAAAAGTAAAAGTGATTAGTAAAATTGGAGAATAATTTATATAAAGTGATTTTGTGAATTTGTATTAATAAACTGTGTTGTAATAATTCTTGTGTGAAATCAATAAATTCGTTGGTGATAAATTAAATTGAATTGGTTTTATTCACAATCCAGTGATACGAACCTTATTTGACAAGGCAAAAACGTAACAATTTGGTGACAGCGGCGGGATTGTGAATAAAAAGATAAAGAAAATGATTCTCAACGAATTAAAAGTTCCAGAATTAAAAAGAGAACTAGAGAAACGGGGTTTGGCTACTGATGGTACTAAAGCAGCTTTACAAGCGCGACTACGTGAGGCCATGCAGAACGAAGGGCTGGACGCGGAACATTATGATTTTGGCGTGGAAGTAACGGATGCGGCAACTGTAGAGAAAGCAGAAGATAAACAACCGTTGGTCGAAAAGACACAAGAACATTCTGGAAGTTTCGATTTGTTGCAGTTAATAGCAGCTATGAACCAGATGACGGGCCAGATGAGTCTAATGAAACAACAAAACGAACGACAGCTAGGAGAAATTAAAAATCAAATGGTGCAACAAGGAGAGCAGTCAAATCAAGCAATGAAACAATCAAACGAAGAACTTCAACACCGGGTGGAGAAACAAGGAGAAGAAATTAAAAGCCAAATTACTGATGGTCATAAGAGAATAGACGAGAAACTTCTCGAATTATCTACTAACATACACGGCGAAGTAGAGAAGCTGCAAATGGAGATTCAACAGGTTGACCAAAAACTGAAAAAGGAAGTTCAACTTGTCAAAACGGAGGTTCAGCAGGTTGAAGAAAAATGCCAACGGCTCGAGAAAGAACTAACTGATATCAAGGCAAGTGGAACAACAACACAAGTGGTACAAACCGTCCAATCAATCAAGATAAAGCCACCAACATTCGACGGAACAACATCTTTCGTCATTTTCAAATTTCAATTTGAGACGGCAGCCAATCAAAATCATTGGAACGACGAACATCGTGTCGCAGCGTTAATAGTGGCCCTTAAAGGTGAAGCAGCGGAGGCCTTACAAACAATTCCGGAAAAAGATCGCAACAGTTATCTCGAAATTATGAAGGCGCTGGATAGGAAGTACGGCAGTGACCACAAGCGTGAAATCTATCGAATGGAATTGAAAAGCCGCTACCAAAAGGGAGGAGAATCACTTCAGGAATTTTCATCGGCAATCGAGCGACTAGTACATCTAGCGCATACCAGTACGTCGGCTGATTATATGGAAAGGCTAAAAATTGACGCATTCATTGACGGCATTCGAGATCCAGAGACACGCAGGGCGGTGATGTTGTCACCTAAAGCAACCTTCGCGGAAACCGTTGCGTTTACGTTGACGATCGAGGCTGTGCAGAGCTTTACAAGACCGTCATTATTTAGGCGCCAAATGAACTCAGACAAGAACGGCAGCAGGGAGCGAATGGTACCGAAAGGCGGAAGAGGCAGGCTTAGGTGTTGGAAATGTGACAAGTTGGGTCACATTTCAATGGACTGTCGGAAAGTAATACATGGAGAGAGAAGATCGCCACCTTTTATGCTTGCAAACGCCGAACGGTCGGGACAAAGGTCTAGAAGCAGCGAGCGAAGATGTTGGGTATGTAACAGGATTGGCCACATCTCGCGAGATTGTTTGGAAGCAGGAGGAAAGCGGCACGGATCACCATCTTCCGTGGAAAGAGCACGAAGTGGAGAGCAGGGAACGGATGAGCGGATGGCAACAGTCGGTAAAGTGGAAAGGTTAGAAGTCAGTTTGAAGGAACCGAAGTTGGCTTCACCGTCTGGTTGCCCCATAACATTCATCCCTGTTACAAGTGAAGCACGAGGCGGAAGCAGCGTCACAGTTAGGGGCGGTGTTGATGGGAGGAGGTGTATTATTACGCTGGATACCGGAGCAACCCACACAATTGTTCGGAAAGATTTGATCGCAGGAGCAGTGCAGCTAGTTGATGGGTTAAAATTAAGAATGGCAAATGGGGAGAGTGCAATGATTAAAGGGAAAAAGATCGTGAGCATAAGGATCGGCGAAACGCTTTTCCCACACGAAGTTCTGGTCGCAGACATTGTGGATGAGGTTATTTTGGGAACGGACTTCATGAGGATGAATGGCTTTGTGTTGGATTTTGGACGGGGAATATTGAGTAGCGATAACATCAAGCTGAAACTTAAATTTAACAGTACGGATGTGACAGTAAGGCGAGTAACAATCAGTCATTGCGAGGAGCTGCCATCGAAATCTGAAACAATTGTTGAGGGAACCAAAGAACACCAGGTTAAGCAGACATTGGATAAGAAGAGCCGAGTTGTGCGAGGTAGAGTGCGAGTGTCGGGCGACTGGATGAGAACTCGATGTGCCATACGGGCAAATGGCCAGGGATTACACGAGGGGCAATTGGTGTGGCTTCACAACTCGCAACAAAAGAAGGGGGATTTATCGGCGAAAGTGCAGCCTTTATGGACGGCACCCTACAGGACAAGAAAAGGACAAGGAGGTAAACCAATGGCGGTACATTTAGAGAGGCTGGCCCTCTACCGAGGAGGTAATTTGGGTCCTGTTCGGGACGAACAGGCTTAGGTGGGGGGTAGTGTGACGGTGACACCTAGTGTGTAATAGAATAAGTAAAACTAATAGCTCAATGTTTACTGTACTAAATGGAATTTTCCATGATAAAAATTGTTACGTAATGTTTCTACGCTATTCCAACTGGAAAAGTCGTGAACTTTCGAGAAGCTTAGTTTGTGTATATAAAAAGGCGAACAAGATCGAATTGGATTATTAGTATTTGGAACGCGATAGTGTAAACTTGTAAGATTATAAGTAATATTTGGAAAGCGATAGTATAAAGATTAAAAAGGAATTAAAAAGTGATTTAAAAAGTGTTTTTGTGCGAAATAAAAAGTAAAAGTGATTAGTAAAATTGGAGAATAATTTATATAAAGTGATTTTGTGAATTTGTATTAATAAACTGTGTTGTAATAATTCTTGTGTGAAATCAATAAATTCGTTGGTGATAAATTAAATTGAATTGGTTTTATTCACAATCCAGTGATACGAACCTTATTTGACAAGGCAAAAACGTAACAATATTCTTAATAAAAAATTATTATTCAACTACATTTTAGTAGTTGAACTAATTTTTAGATTACCATTTGTGATCCAAAATCAATGTTGGATCAAATATGTGTGTTATTACTTCACACATAAATTTTGGTCTGATCCGGATCACTTTTCACAACATTTCTTGACACATAAGAAATGCAACTAATTTGGTCATCTTTGGGGAAGATGCTTCGCTTAAGACAACCATAAAATCGACTTAATTAACTATTTATATTGTAATAAAACCTGTATCTAAAAAACATAAATAATTATTCTGGGAATCTATGTTCGAGGATAGAGTGAAAATCCATATTTTCTTAAAGATAGAGTTCCGAGAGAGGTACCCCACATTTCAAACCGATATTATGCTTAATTTTGTTTTGGAAGCTATCGAAAGATAACAAATTTTGTTGATTATACACTAATAAAAATTATTGCGCGGAATCACGTACGAGTGACATGTTGAGGTTACTACTGAGGAAACCCGTACTGAACATCCTACATAAACGTTTGATCATGAAAATGTGTTCTTCCCCAAAAGATATTGAACCAACTCACACATCCGCAGTCGACACCGCGAAATGATACTGTTACTATATCCATCAGATTTGGCTCTTTGTGCGTGATTCCAAAAGCTCTGCGGAAAAAGTTTCACACCGAACGAGCCCTATTTTGCAGAGTTCGACAAATCGAATTTTTTAGATTGTTTTATATCGTTGACTGAGCTAAATGTACTGAAAGGAGACTACTTTAAAAATAATTCACTTTTTCATTGAAAAGTAGCTACCATTTCACTACTCTCGTACGTATCGCTTTAATTTAGTTTTAAATTTTGTTAAGTGTGCCTATTTTTAATAACAACTATACCTAATGGAGGGCTTCATATAGAGGGCATATACCTCATGCGAACACAGCTAAGTATCTCGGCATGACCCTGGATGCTAAACTACGATGGAAAGCACACGTCAAGAAGAAAATTGAAGAATTAAGACTTAAATACAGAAAAATGTATTGGCTGATGGGAAGGAACTCTTCTTTATCAACATACAACAAGCTTCTACTTTATAAGCAAATATTGAAACCGATTTGGACTTATGGTATTCAGCTTTGGGGTTGTACCAGAGATGAAATTGGCATAAATTCCAAAGTACTAAAATGTTGAGCAACAGAGGACTAAATTGGGCTTTAAAGTACTTTTTAATTTTTTGATGTGTTTACATATCGTCGCCTCAGAATTATCCTTGTCCTTATATGCATTTTACCTATATTGGAGAAAACGGCATTTGAAAGTTAAATTAAGTTAGCTGGAAAGTTAAAGATGCTCCTTCCTGAGATTTGTTAGAAGAAAACTTAATTACGAAGTACAATGCTTGAAACTCAAAAAGTATTTTAACTATTTGAGTTTGAAATTTAAGAGTTTTGGACCAACTTTTCTTAAAAGGCTTGTCTATGTCGTTACGATTTTGTCTATATCCTCGATTTTTGTGAATACTAATTTTTAGCATTGATGTATGCTAAAAATTAGTATTCACAAAAATCGATGATAAAGACAAAATCAATGTTGCAATGTTTACTAAAATAATAATATAAAACAAAATTCTAAAATCTTTTTCTTTACATCTACTCTCCAACTGCCATTAACATCGAGTTATATCATTAAAATTAAAACAGTTGCTAGTGTAGACACGAAATTGCAACGATTTGCCAGATGTCATACAATCATTTGCTGTCAAAAAGGCATAACTTGATTGTATACCAAAACGAATCCACCGTTGAACATTTCGAACGCATCCGTTAACGTGAAAACGTCAGTCAAGGTAAACGAACGAGCAACGTTTGGAAAATATTTAAAATTGCTACCGCAATTCTGAGTCGGTGGTCACAACTTTAAGAGCGCTTACTCCAATTTTAGGTCGTAATAATCGTCCCACCAGACGGTCTGCATATTATAGTGGATAAATTCGAGTCAAAATATTCAATATTGGATGTTTTTGTCCCAGTGAGAGGTCGAATTACCGATAATATCGCAGCCTTAAGTGCTTCAGTTCAAAATGAGCCAAATCAATTGATTCCACACCGTTTATAGGAATTGCGAATATCTCAAAACACATTGTGGCGAATTTTGCATAAAGATCTTGGCTCACACTCTTGCTAAAGTTTGGAGAAACTGAATTTTATCGAAAAATCATCGTCAGTGATGAAGCTCATTTTTGGTAGAATGGCTTTGTCAATAAGCAACATATGCGTCATTGGGCAGCAACAAACCCACATGTGGTCCAAAAAGTGACCGTGTGGTGTGGATTTTATGATGGTCGTGGAAAATTGGCTCCAAACAATCGGTCACTGCAAACGTGCTCGCGATGGTCATATAAACGAGATTGAATTCGAGATAGTTAAATGTAACATGTGTATTGCACCTGGAACAAATTTTAACCGATATAAATTTGTTTTTAAAATTTCTTTCCAAAACGCTATGCGCAGAGTCAATATCTTGTATATTGCTGTGGCCGCTTCCGAAAATTTTTGTTCAAATTTACAATGTGAGTACCTTCGCGGTCACTAACAGATTCATACCTAAAAATGTAAAAGTTGTTATATATGGTGTATTCCGAATTAATATGTACAAAATTTCATTTAAAGCTTCTTTATCACCATGAACCTTTCCCTTTAAATTATACACGCAAAATTATCGCTTAAGTTCGAATTGTTAGCTTAAAGGAGTTGGAAGACATTTTGCATATCAAGCATCACTCAAGGATACTACAAAACTCAAGGATATGGGCAAAAAAAAGTAGAAGTGAAGAAAAAATTAGCGGATATAGACAAAACGACATCTAACAAAATTAAATCAAAATTTTTTTACAGCTTTGCTTTGGAGGTAGACAAAAACGAATCTGAAGGATATAGACAAAATAAAACAATGCGACAATAAAAATTTGTGGAAATAGACAAATTTTTTAAAAAATATCTCAGAAACGATTGGAGTTAGCAGAATTTTGATGGAAAAGTACTTTTTATTTTCTAAAGGACCAAAAAAAGTAATAAAGGATCAACTTTTTCATCCCTGGGTTGTACCAAACAGAGCAACGTAAATATCATCCAAAGATTTCAGAATATGGTATTAAGGAACATCGTTGATGCACCTTGGTATGTCAGGAACAATGACCTTCATAGGAACCTTAAAATGAACCTCATCTTAAATGAAATCCAGGAAAAAGCACGGAGACATGAAGAAAGGCTCCGCCAACATGTGAACATTGAGGCAACTCAGCTCCTAAGCATCACGAATTTAGTACGCAGACTTAAAAGAACCAAACCTTTTGAACTGGTGTGATTGTCAGTTTAACTTACGGTTTAACTTTACGGTTTACTTCAATTTACCAAACACTATGGAACGTCAATGGGAAGAAGCCATAGATTAATTTAAGTTAATAAATTAAGTCAGAAACAAATTGCTCATTAGTCCAGGAGACTAGATTGTAATTACATAAAATAAATAAATCAAAAAAAATATAGAGGACATATGAAGCGATTTTTTCAATGCTTTAAAAATCGCTTCCCGCCTCATATCGATTATCGTGTGCTCTCTGGCCGCAGCCTTACCGTCAGAAACAAACGTAATTTATAATCTAGTAACAAAGTTGTATTCACAGATAATTACTTTTCTTAGCTTTTTCCGATATTTCGTTGGAATCAATATCAGGGTAATCGATAAAAACATAATGTATTGCATAATTTAAAAATATTTAACCGTCAATTAATACACGAATTAAAATGATTTCTATATATTACCTGTAAACTGTGTCGTTTATCTCTAATGCAGAATATTTTTTCTGCTAACTGTCAAAATATTGTGTTAAAGTTAGAACAAGCTATCGAGAATTTTTGCAATGAATTCCGGTGTTTGAAAAGGAGGTTGCTCTGTCGCCGCTTTTATTTTTAGACTGGGAGCAGTGGAAAGAAAATCTAACGAAGAGGAACACGGCTAAATTATAGAGTCTCAAAATCAATATTTCTTTCTGATTCAGAATATCGATGACATATAGTAGTTTAATACATAATCCCCATATTTTAAAGGATTTTAATTTTATTATTTTAATATGTTCCGAAGATTGTAAGAGAATTCAATCCAGTTTCGAACTGATGAGCTTATGATTATGAAAAAATCAATCTTCTCATCAGACCACAATTTATATTCTATATATATACAGAATGTGCTGTGCGTTAAGTATTAGCGAATCATAACTAATACAGATGAATTCTCTTACAATTTTTCTTCTTCACAATATTCACACAGCTCTATTCCTGTGTACTCTAATTTTTACTTTATTAATTTTTTGTTGAATATTAATTAATTCATGTAATATCTAATATGCTACCGGTGATTAAACCATTTTAAATTTTAATTTTCTAACTGCAAAGTGTTGTATAAAAGTGCAAGCTTTACTTTATGATCATCTTTAATCTCATCGATGAGGATAATCTCCATAAAACCCCAAATATCAAAATCTCCACTTATTTTTTATACATCTTTGCGGATGCAGCTAAATTCTAGTTTTTGAATTAATTTGTAATAAATTATAAAAAATCTAAACAAAAACCCATAACAAAAATTCCCCAATAACTATGAATAGATTTTTATGAAAGCGCGTAGGCGCCCGCAATATATTATATATTGCATATTGAAAAAATATCTATACATAATTTTTCCATAAATTATCATGTATATTTGGTTGACTATCACTGATCTCTATTTTTATCGTTCTTTGAACTAATCAAAATCAACTTAAGATTTATGTTTGATTTTGTAAAAAATAAATAAACGAAAAAACTTGTATACTCGTCGCGTAGTCCGTCCGTATTGTAAACAATATGACGAATGATGACAAAGGCGTAATGGTCACACGGAATATTATTAAACGTGGCCGCGCGTTCATTACACACAATCTGTCAATATAAGACATAAAAATAAAAAATAAAAATTCCAGGAAATGTTTTATTTACCAGCCAACCAGCATATATCCCTAAGACTGCAAAAAATGTATCGCTCGCGCGCACTACTAAATTTCTCAGTATTTGACGATTTTTAAATTTTCTTCGAATCACAAATATTTCTTCCAATTAATGTTTAATTTTTTTTTTTTTGCTTTCTGGATAATGTTTGATTTCTTTTATTTTTTACTGTTATTTATATAAGCCAGCGCGTTTTACATAAACATTCATTCATCATTGCACGGAACACCAAAAAATCATCGCACAACACACGCGAATTAATAAGACAAAACACGTGCGGACGATCTTAAGTAATAAAATTAATTGTTTATCCACCAGTTTACTAGAAAAAAAAAAAAAACTTTTTTAAGAAATATTTAAAAGAAAAAGAAAAAAAAACAAAAGATTCTTTTTAATATATTGACGTGGGCGTCTTTAGCCTTAACACGTTGAAGACATACAAAAACAATATTTTTAATATATAAAATCTTGAGGTCGCGCGGGCTCATTTTCTCTTTATAAACTCGTCTAGCAACAACATTTTTTTTGAAATTTCGTATGACGTCATTCCGTTAGTATAGCTTTAAGAAGAAGATGAACCATATTTTATTCGTATAATGAAAATATTTTCTTAAATAGAAAATATTTATTATGTATGTAGTATATGTGTATGCGCTTGTTAATGCCGGATGTAAGACACACCGAATGTGTATATATTTACGTAAAGCGTTGTTTAAATAAAGAAGTTATAATTATTATTTCCGAATAATTTTTTTAGTTATTGTTGTTTACTTTAAGAAATTAAATTTAACAGAAAAAATTAAATTTGTTACGGAAATTGAAAATTATATAATTTATTTAGCCAATTTATTTTTAAGTATGTTGTTGGTTCAGCACTATTTAAGGTGGAGTAGAATATTATTTTCATTTTATTATTTCGGTTTGTTTGTACTACCATTACTACATTACTACTGTGTACTACTATTAACGAGCACTTTTGTCAAGGTCGGATAATTTTTTTTTTTATTTTTGTGTACCGGAAATTGAAGTTATATATAAATTATTTGCAAAAAAAAAATTGTTTTGTGAATTAGAATAGTTTCTGCACCAATAATTTGATGATCCGAGAGTCCTATATTCATCGTATTTTCATTGTACATCAATTTCCGATTCAATAATTTTTCTATTGGCAGGAAAGGAAATCAAAATTAGACTTAGGTCGTCGTGTTCATGTATATAATTCGTTCGCGTTGAATAAATTTGTTGCTGAATTAATTACAAATTTATCGATTCATCAAATTTTCATTCAACTAACATCGAGCTCTTGTCATTGTTTTTGCAATGTAATATGTACGTATACATAAATTTTTAATTTCACTATATTTCTAGGAATTTCTTGTGAACGATCATTAATTTAACCGCCTTTATTTGATCTTTTAAGTATATAGTGCTGACATCATTTAAGATCTTGATCTCTGGACTCTCTTATGACATCATCGTCATTTTTGTAATTTAATTACATTAATAATAATGTTTGTGATCTTAATCTATCGCATATTAGTGTAGTAAACGGTTGTTTATATTTTTAAATTCTGAAATATTAAATCGCTGATTGAAGAATAAAAGTTTATGAGTGTAATTTTTGAAATGAGTCAATCAGTTTGAATATAACTATCAAATTTGCAGTAGTTTTAAAATTCTTTTGAAATTATTTTTAATTGGTGTAAATTGAGTTTAGGTTTATGTTTTATTGCCATTATGCCAATATATTACCAGTTCTGCGTAAAAGAAAAAATGAAATCATTAACACCAGAATTTGAAGATGATAATAAAATGGAAATATGACGAGTAGGTTTTTTGGAATTTGCGAGAATTTAATTACACTTAGATTAGTATTTTGCGTGAAAATTACCGCGGTTTCAGTAGCGTTTATAAATGAAAGTTACATTTTTCTAAATCATGTTTCTAACCAGCACAATAAATTTCTAAATGAATACTGTACTTTGCGTTAGACAATAATGGCTCCTTTAGTTAGGCTTGTAAGAAGACTTTCATAATATGTCCCTAAAATGTCTATGAAGTTTATACTATATTTTACTAAAATTGTGTTAGTATGATTTTAGTAAATTTAGTAAACTTGGGCACACAACGGGATGAATATTTTCCTAAAACAGTACTAAACTCAAAAATAATGCTACTCAAATAATGACATTTAGGGGAATTAAGTTGATCAGGTTCCAGTCAAAGTTATTGTGTACTAGTAAGACCAAAATATAAAATTAGTTGTTTAATTAAAAAAATTTTATTGGCCCAAAATCACACGATCACTATCGGTTAAGCTATAGGTTCAGCTATATCTATGCCAAAAATTGGGAAGTTCTATTGGACTTTGCTACCCTTAGTATTAAAAACTAACTTAAACGATAGTTATCGTGTGATTCTGGGCCAGTAAAATTTTTTAAATTAAACATTTAATTTTATATTTCGGCCTTAGTAGTAAATTGAGATTTTTAGTTTTTAAAACTAAGGATAGACAAAGTCCAATAGAACTTCCTAATTTTTGCAAATTTGTTATTGGGCCAGTAAGAAAATTTTAAATAAACAACTAATCTTATATTTTGGTCTTACTAGTACACAATAACTTTGAATGGAACCTGACCAACCTAATACCCCTAGATGTCATTATTTGAGTAACATTATTTTTGAGTTTAGTACTGTTTTAGGAAAATATTCATCCCGTTGTGTGCCCAAGTGAAGAATTTACTAAAATCATACTACAACAATTTTAGTAAAATATAGTATAAACTTCATAGACATTTATATTTAATTTTTTTTTAATTAAGTGATCAATAAATTTTGTGTTATACACATTTCTTGTGGCAATATATTTGATTTAATCATCATCGTTCATCGGTATAACATTAAGCCTATTGATCATATGATGATAAGCCGACATTTTTTGTTGTTGTGTGTGATTCGATGTTTTTTTAAAAATGGAACAAATCCAATGTTATTATATGTAATAAAATAGTTTGCATTACCAAACAATATAGCATCCGTAATTTAAAGACTCGAGAGGTTAATTGAGACAGAACATCAGCTTTGCCTTGCTCAAGCCATTCAGCTTTCATTGTTTAGCGCACTTTTTTTAAAATAAAAATTCCGGATTGGCCGTCGCGTTGAAGAAATACCCGAAACTGATGATACTCCTGACGAGGTAAGTCCAAAAGAAACTGTAGACTTCAAAAGTAAAAACGATGGTAGTGTGAATCCCAGGCTGGTTTGAATGTGAACATAATCGTATCATTCATTCATTGATAATAAAAATTCGTAAAGTAATAAACATTTTTTAGGCTTCTCCAACGAGAAATACTACGTTGCAAAAAAAAAATGTAAGACTGAACCATGGGCGACAATTATACTTAACCTTAGATTTTGCTAACAATGCTTGAACGAATTTACAAAGTAAAGTCTATTCTTCAGAGGGCGATCGTAAAACTAAACCTCATCGACTACTCATTTTTTGAAAATGATTGGAAATTATTGGAGGAGATTATTAATTTGCTTGAATTTGTCGCTGCGAATGCTGCTATTACCTTCATTATGTCAAATCTGCAGAATGTACCTAAATGGTGATATTTCGAATAAGCCGAAATCGAAACTAGAATACTGTATCAATGATAGGCGAATGGAGGCATCAGCTGTTTGTCCGTATTTACATACTGGTTCCTTCGATGCCAATAACGCAAGTTTCAAATTAAATAAAAAAATGCTCATAACTTTGCTTTCCAAATTGTTAGTCAGATTAACAAATTCAGAAAAAACAGACCCCGCCCAGACAACCATTCAGAGGAAGATACGGATACGAACACAACTGAATATGAAAGAGATAATGCAACAGGCAATTGAAAAAGTGCTACCTGCTCCGCCGTCTCTCTTAATTAAAAAAGATACCTTCAACTTCTCCACCGTAATAAGAAGAGAACTATCAAGTGTAGAAGCAGAAAGAGCCTTTTTCTCATCAGAAAAAAATGTGCAATAAAATTAGGTCCCGTCTCGCTGTTGCCACAATTAATAGTCTCAGCTTTTTGAGTGCCTATTTCAGCAAAATGAAGTAAACTTACGAGTAGTAGATCTGCCATATTTAGGTTGGTTAGAAAATTTAAAATATACCGTTCATACAAAACCCAAAAAGTTCTAGAGGTTACAGAAAGAACCCGGAGATTACGTTCGATTTAGTGATGAAGTACATCTCTGCCAGTACACCTCAGGACCTCCATAGATCGCCATTACACCCTCAAAAGGTAACTGTTTGGTGTGCTTTATCGGCTAAAGGTGTTGTAATGATTGTTGTTCGAGGAAGTGTTACTTCAGCAAGTTATTTAGAGCTGCTTGATGAACACTTTTTTCCAACACTAATATAGTAGTTTAGATGGTGCTGGTCCGCATACTGCGGATTGGTTTTAGATCACCTGCCGTTTTCATGTCGTCATGAACCATCCTACAACTATCACTGACGCTATTTAGAGATTATTATCAAAACCGAGTTTAAATAATTTATTAGGAACTTAGAGATAAATTTTGAGGATAAAGTTCTTGATAAAGAAATTTTAAAATCATTCACAAAATAAAAAAAATTATAGATAAATTAAAAATTCGTGAGATTTACGGTAAATATCTCTCCGGATTCGGGTTTATACAAATTTACCTATTTTTCCAGGAAATTTGACCCAGGAATTTCCGACCATTTGTGAAGAAGGGAGACGTATAAAATTTCAAAATATAAAAAAAATTTATATTTTCAAGAATTTTAAATAAAACACTTTAGCATTTATAAAAATATCAATACTGCCAAGCAATTAAAGTTACAAATTTTAAACAATAGAATTTAAGGGGTTTTTAAAATTTGAAATAGGGTTGTAAGAATCTAAACTGTTTTAAATTTGTCGAACTAAATGTTCTAAAAAAATTCGTTTTTCTAAAAATTTGACATTTATAGACAATTAAAAGACCAATTTGTTTTAACTCTTGGAGTTAATCCGCCTGAAACGAGTACAAAACGTGAAAACCTATGCAATAATGTGTTAAAGGAATTATGTATTAAATTGGAAGGCTGAACATTTTTGGCAAAGAGAACATTTCTGGGGATTCAATTGCTATGATCGTATAAAAGGCGTGAATGTTACAAGACATCGCTATTGTGATTCTACAATAAAATGTAGAATCACAATAGCGATGACTTGTAACACTCACGCCACTCTGACCCATGTTATAATTTTCTGACTAGTAAATCATACACCTTTCGCATTCATATATGCATACAACACACCTTACACACTAAAATGTTTATAAGTTACCCAACAATTTTTTTTTTTAATTTTGTTATTAACATTCGTGGGGTATTTTCAGTTTTTTTTCCATTCATTCATTCATATACAAAAAAAAAAAAAAAAAAAAAATTGGAGTTCGCGAAATACGCTGCTCCATTCAATAAATTGCTGTTATTTTAGCGTTACGTTTATTTTTCTTAATTTATTCATTCATAAAAATAATACAACTACATAACAATTTTTTTTTTGTTGTTAATTTTATGTGTGTCTCCTTTATTTGGTATTGTGCTAAACAAAAACAAAAAACAAATTGTTTTATTAAAGAATGCAATCAGTAAAATTACGCGGTTGATTTTTATTAAACCAAAAAGTAATAAAAGTTAAAATAAAAAATCGACAGCAATTTGCGTTATATGTACATATGTGAGTACATGATGGCCGCGCACAATATATGCAATTTAATTACATTTAATTTGTGTGATTTGATACTTACGTACTTACAATGGCAAACGGAAATAGTTTATTGATCGTAAAATATGTATGTCTGTTCGCCTTGATTGAGGTCAGGGAATATTTTAATGGTTTTCTCTGTACAATAAAATGCGCAACGTTGCCGCAAACTTTTGTACAAACGTACATACAGTGGTGGCCACGAATTTAGCACGCACCACAATAATTGCACGAAGTTAGTATTTTCGCCAATACATTCTAATTTAATATTTGGCTAACTCATTAGCTCGGTGAAACAACAACAACAAACAAATACCATTACTTCAAATAATGATTGTATTTTATTCGCTTAGAAAAAAAAACAGTTTCACTATTATAGTATTTGTTTCAAACTGGACACTATTTTAGCACATTTTCGGATTTCTGTAATCTTAGTGATTTTTTTTTAAATTTAAAGAAGAAATTCTGAAGTATTTATAAATTTCATATAATAGTAATGCATTTAATAACAAAAAGTGTAAATATAGGAGTGGCGAAAGTCAGTGGTGGCCCAGATACAAAAACGGACGTTATTATTCTAATGAAAGCAAAAGCTTATACTAATTCAAAAATTTCTCGAATATCGTCGTGTCCAAATAAGAGTATTACATCTACAAATCGCTAATTTTTTGAAGAGGCTTTAAAGTTGCTAATTTCGTCTTATTTTTTTTTTTAATAAAGTCCTTTCCAGAAAGTGTGGCAAGAATTTTATTAAACAAAAATTAAGCCAAATTTAACATTAAAAACTTGACACGCCCCTCTAAAAAATTAATGGTTTGCAGATGTAATACTCTTATTTGGACACGACGATATTAAAGTGTTCAATAGAGATAGTATACAATGCATTACGATACGACACGTAGAAACATTTGGAGTCACTAAAAATGTAAAATAAGCTCCTCGAGCGCTGAAAACTTCGCAAAGCGAAAACCAAATATGTAATATGTATGTGTGTAATGGGTGTGAAGTTTATAACAAATAACAAATTATAAGCATGTATTAGAAAATACACTGTTAATAAAATTCTAATAAGAATTTTGAGTAAAATATTAAAGTGTGAAGTTTATAACAAAAAAAAATAAAAATAATACAAAATAGGATTTAGAATTTTTCCGCCAGAATAATATATTTTCGAGAACGATTGAAAGTAAAAGTTTCAATAAAGTGACGTAAATCGAATGGTGTATGCCACTTCTCAACGTGGAGGGGAGGGGGAAGGGGGATCCTAGATTACATTTTTTTTGTTACGTCGTATCGATCCTGCTCGTTTGAGTAATTTATGGTTCAAACCAATAATACGAATATCACAGGGATTGTCGCAAGATGCCATTAGTGGGGAATAATAGCCTGAAGTGTCATTAATCGAATGATGTATACCACATTTCTCAACAGTGGGGCGGAATACCAAATTTTAATTTTTTTTGGTTACGTCATATCGCTTTTGCTCGTTTGAGTAATTTATTGTTCAAACCAATAATACGAATATCACAGGGATTGTCGCAAGATATGACGTTACCAAAAAAAATTAAAATTTGGTATTCCGCCCCACCGTTGAGAAATGTGGTATACACCATTCGATTAATGACACTTCAGGCTATTATTCTCCACTAGTGGCATCGTGCGACAATCCCTACTCCCTATACTCCACACCTAAAGGTATTAATTATCATTAATCTAATCTTGCGGTAGTTGCTGCGTTGTTTATTTGTTAAAACAATACCTATTCCTTACAATAAGATTTGGCCTTATATTAGAAGAATATACAAAATAAATCCTCCTTTTCTCCTCTCGTGTTGTAGTAGGAGTTGTCCTATTTAATGTAAAATATTTCATTTTTAGAATTTAAAATAACTTGTATTTAATTCAATGGAATTTTTCACTCATATGTTTTTTTTAAAACATCACATAAATGACGTAATATTAGAAAGAAACACATCTCTTGCACTTGTATATGTCTATCTCATAAAACTGTGGTTTTTACAGTGTAAATCACTCACACTCACGAAAAAAAAAACTCCAAATGGAATTGTATACGTATACGTGTTATTTTTTTGTTATAAACTTCACACCCATATGTATATAATGTAATAATATGACCCATTTAAGAGCTCTAGCGCCACACAAGAAGAATTAGGATCTAAATGTGATATTGTCGTGTCTTTCAGAACGGTAAGGAGCCGCTTAAATGGAAATAACTCACGTGTGGGCATAGCCGAGTGTAAAGCCCCCGTATCAAAAAAAAAAATAAAATAAAAAAAGAAAGCCAGATTAGGTTTTGCAAAAGAGCACTTAGGCAAACTACTTAACTTTTGGAAAAATGTACTCTGGAGTGATGATTTAAAGTTCTGCAGATTCGGATCTGATTGAAAAAAATATGTACTGTGTCCCCAAAATAAGCAGCATAGTCCCAAGTACATTATCAAAACTATCAAGCATGGCGTTGGAAACGTGATGGTCTGGACTGCTTTTTACCGGTACGGAGTTGGCCCAATAATAAAAATTGATAGCAAAATGGATCAACATATTTATAAAAGTATTATTTTGAAAACCACCTGATTCCTTTTGCTGAAGAGTATTTACCGCTTGGATGGATTTTCATGCATGAAAAAGACCCTAAGCATACTTCACGACTATGGTTAAGATTAGATTAGAATCAAATGGGATCAATGTTTAAGTGGCCCATGCAATCACCAGATCTCAATCTGATTGAGAATCTGTGCAACACTGTTTAACATCACGTGGAGCAAAAGAAACCGAAGAATTTCCAAACAGATATTGCAAAGTGTCGGTAGAAATTTTGAGCAGGAGATGTGCCGCAGTAATTCAAAATTAAGGATTTCCAACTAAATATTGAAAAATAATAGACTTCTGTCAATGTTGCTTAAACTTGGTAAATGTGCTAAATTTGTGTCCACTTCAAAATATTAATGTTTTTTAATTTTTTATTTATAGCTAGGTACAAATGAATTAATCTGTTAGTACTCTAAAAATATGTACTTACATTAAACTGTATTTAAGTTCAATTTTTATTAAATAATAAATGAAATAAAATGTTATTTTTTGTCATAAAACAAGTGTGCTAAATTCGTGACCACCACTGTATGTACATATATTCGATTATTTATGATGATAACACTTAGTTATATGGCGGAGATGATTCAGATATGGAAAATCTTTTTATTCAAAATCAGTTCCTCGAAATGTATACAAACGAATAGTATTGTTTCAACAATTGTTGTGGGTGATGTGAGCTCCATTATTTTGTTTATTGTTCGCTGGCTAAATAATGCAAAACCTTCGAAAACGCCATGTTTATTTATAATGCAAATTGTCGCGATCATCTCCAAAATTCCTGTTTAGTAATTTTGAAGGCTATAATAAAAATATTTTAGATCGTCAGCTCTTCAAATAGAAATCGATAATTTTAACAACATCGTATATGAAGTGCAACCAACTTAAACAAATTTGCCTACACAAATCTTCCATATAATGATTTGATTTCACTAAGCGCGATCAACAAAAAAGAAACCAACCATCATCGTCGCATCGATTAATATCCATTGACACTATTAACCCCAAAAAATAATTACTTAAACACAATAATATAGTAATAATAAAACACTAGATGTATATTATATGAATGCGCCACACCTACCCGTAAACTATATAAAAGCGTTTTAGCCATTTTCATTCATAAATTTTATTTCTGTATATTACTTATACACAACTAACAACAACAAAACCGTCAATGAATTACAATTAGAGCCGGTAAACTGCGGTTTTGTGTTGTTTTTTTTTTTTTTTTTTTTTGTATATACGTTCTTGTAAAATAATTATAAAAGACGACAACGATTCTTTTAGCGCAAAATTTTATTTAAGTACAAAAAACACAAAAATGTATACAAATGCAATCGATTTAATGCGTGTAGGTTGGTTACCGTGTTTGGCTGTTAATCGAATTTTGTTGAATGTTACGTCTATATACAAAAAAAAAAAAAAAAAATAATTGATTGCCTCCAATTTCCGTTTTAAATCTGTTTGATTTACTATGTAGGGCACACTCGAATTTTAATTTTGTATAAGGTGGCAACACTATAATACACCTACACATAAATTTTTTCATTCAAAGAAAATTTGATTATGCTCCGTTTTTCTTCTAATATATTATTACTACTTATGTATATTAGTGGAGCTGGGCTATTAATAATAAATCAAATATTTTCTATTTGTTTGAATTAATAATGCCTACACATATGATTTTCGATTGTTTGGAATGGAGCTAACATTTCACAAAGATTTAAAAAAATTCAATTACACATACGTATGTTTACACACAAAGATACAAATGGTTCTCGTTTATGTGTGAATATTGATTATTATTAATAATTCAATCCTACACAATAATAAAAAATAGGTAACATTTTAGTGTTAGCTAAATTCATAAAACAGTAAATTTGAAAAGTCAGTAGCCTTCATGCTTAAACGAGAAAAGGTATATCCCAAAAGAACAAACGAAAAATAACAGAATAAAAATACTTGATGTTTTTAATTTTAGGGCGATCTAGTATTCATAAATTAAATTTGATTTTTTTTAGACAAAATGTATGAAACGACAACAAAACATTTACGTAATACCAACGTTAGCATTGCTAAATATTAGGCAGAGCCATCTGTTTTTCAGGGAAGGGACACCGTTGGTTTATAATTCTTATGCTGTGTGCCTCAGAAGACTTTTCAAACTAAACTTTTGTAAGACCCAATAATTCATGCAATATTTAAATAGATGTCATTAGGTTAAAAGTATTCAATTGTGCCTTATAGCCAACTAAACTTTTCAATGTCTCGTTTAAATAAATGACGTTTAATAAAAAATAAATCGAGTCGTTTATTAAAAGTTTTTAATTCAAAATAAGATTTATATATAAGTACATATATGTAAGATTTAACGTATCCGAATTTGTTCAACTCAATTAGGATGCAGCCTGTATCGTATTTTATGTTATATTTAAATTGTATAATTGCTTTATATATTATTCCTGTTATGTAAAACGATTATTAACCATACAATCAGATTAAAGCAATTGATTTTGGAGTTTCGAGTAGTAAACAACTCGTGCTTTACTCTTAAAAACTAATTAAACTCTACACTTTGGGGCTCAACCGGGATCGATCAGCGGATAGTTTTGAGCAACATATATTAAGGAAATTTCTTAACCTATTGAATTTTCTTGAAGCAAATGTGTAGTTTTGTACGTTTAAGTTTAGTTTTGGTGCGTTTAAGACGTTGTGTTCCAAACAGGGAATACCGACCGATTAAACATTTAAGTTTGTGGTGATTAACGTGTATAAAACTTTATCGTGAAGTTAATATAGTTGGCAAATTTTTATATCCGGGAGAGATATCCATATACCAAGATTTGTGGTGATATACAGTGCCGTGTAATAACACCGAATTCGTGAGTCGAGAAATATAAAGTACCGTATTTTGTAACAAGATTATTAAGAAATTTTAACTGAGATGGGCCGAAAAAAAAATCTTCATAATCCACCAGAAATTGAGGACGCTTTTATGCGTAAGATGATGAAAATGTTTAGAAGAGTCGCGAATGATGAATCAGTGAATTCAAATAATACAGTGCATGACAAATAGAAGTAGGGAGACTAATGCTAGCGAACTTAATGGCAACCAACAGGAAGATAATACCTAGTTAGAAGAGTTACGAGCACGGTAGATGGCGCTGAACGGTAAAATGTATTATCGTGCCTACTGCTGGAGCTTGCTTAAGTTTTAGAGATGTCGAAGAATCGCTTTCGAAGTTTAGCGGAAAGGATGATTATCCCGTCGAAAAATGGATTTAGGATGTCGAAGATGCTGTATGTATGAAATGGAATGCTGAACAGAAAGTAATTTATTCCAAAAGACTATTAACTGGAACAGCAAAAGACAGTTTACGTTTGGCGGTTACTGATACCTGGGAAAATCTAATCACACATTTATTCAACGAGTTCAAAAAGAAAGTGAATTCTGCTGTGGCGCATGGCAGAGAGGAAGAAAAAGAAAGATGAATCTTTCAAAAATTATTTAAGCGCTATGCATGAACTAGGTCGAACCGGCAACTTGGATGATGCTTCGATAATCGATTACTGTATAAGTGGAATAACCGATTATGAACATATAATAAGGCGGTTTTATATGGATCAACCTCTATGAATGATTTCAAAAGTAAACTCGTAATTTATGAAGAAATCAAACAAAAAATTAAGATAAAAGCACCAATCGAGAGCGTAACAACAAAGCCAATTGAGAACAAAAAGTCAAATAGATTTAGAAGAATGCCAAGATGTTACAATTGTGGTGGAACCGATTGTTCATCTAAAGCTGTCAAAAATACAATGTTCAATGGAAAGGAACTTTATGCACTAGTTGATACCGGAAGCGACATTAGTTAATGTCACAAGTGAGGAGTGCACAATATTCCATGGTGCAGGGTCCAGAGATGTATTAACCATAGATATAGGTTTAATGCAAAACTAAAAATAGAGAATGAAGTATATGAGACCACAATTCACATAGTTCTGATGGAATACTGCCAGTTGACTTTTTATTGGGTAGAGATTCGGGTAGAGAAAATTCATTCCGGGAAACGTTTCAATGGTGATTGAGCATGGAGAACATCCGCTGAACATAAACCATATTAATGATCGTAAAGTGGCGGATAGAATTCGATTATTGATAGTAAACTAAGATCCAGAGAAGAGAACGCCAAGTCCAAACATAAAAATGCATATTGAGCTGACCAATGAGAAACCGATTGCTTATAAACTGAATTATGTAAGAAAATTATTAAAACTGTATGATTTTAATTAACAACAGTTAAAATATCGTGCATTTAAAAATAAAATTTAAAATTTTAACAGTTTTAATACAAAATTTCATTTTATCGTTTTAATTTACGATGATAAATTGAAATTTTGTATTGAAACTGTTAAAATTTTAAATTTTATTTTTCGTAAATGCACGATATTTTAACTATCGTTCATTAAAATCATACAGTATATCATACAAATTGAAAAGTCGTCGAAAAGTAACAAACTGCCTTTTCACCAAACATCTATGAGGAAATAGCGAAAGCTTTAAAATTTGAAAAGTCTTCTGAGGCACACAGCATTAATATAGTCACTTCCTTCAAATTTTAACAAAATTAATTTTCCATAAGCCAGTCCATTACACACCATATAGTTTGTCATTTATAAAATACTAAACTAAATAATTATATTTTATACTAATATAAATTCTTCACCTATCGCAACCACTTCCTTCCCGCTATCGATAATTATATCCAATTAATATTCACTTATTGTCTTCTAATTAACATTAATAGTGTTGATAATTAAACGACGGACATGAATCACAGCTCTACAATTGTAGATACTAAAATATGTGTGCGATATAAGATACATATGTATGTAGATATGATTCAATCACCGCACAATATTTTTTGTACACATTTCTATAAATTTCATCCATTTCTAAGAAGCTTAACCTTCAGGCCAAAATTACTTAAGTATGCGCATTATAAATATAAGGAATAAATCGCCTTTTACATATAATACATAAATAAATAATTTATTATACAATACGAGTGTACAATATGATTCACTATAGAGGCTAGATTATCATTTTACAGTTTTGGTCTATTCCATAACAATTATTGGCTATATACCATACGATGGATGATTAATCGCGCTGTATTTAACTCGATCTATAATCTAAAAACTAATATCCGGTCATAAAAAATACTTGAGCTTATTATATAATTTATTATACAGTAATGCCAGACACCACTTAGGAAAAGAAATATATAAAATTAATAATAACAACCAAAAACCGCCTTAACATTTTCCGGTTTTCTTATTTTAAATAAAAATATCCGTTTGTCGTTCATTCGTCTCTTCTTCGCTTAATTCATTCATAAGATGTAAAGGTATATTGATGTACCGTGCACAAAGTAGATGCATCTTTGTTTCATTTTTTGTAAAATTGGTAAAAAAAATAACAATTTGTGTCAACCACTTATTGATTTTTTGTATGTTGTCTTTTTTTTTTTTTGGTATTTCGGATAAGAAATGAAATAACCAAAACACACAAGAATACGACATCCTTTATATAATTTATCAAATGTTTTTTTTTTTTTTTTTTTTTTTTTTTTTGTGAAAAGATTGAAATATCCGTTTCCGATTCATTTTGTTCGGGGTTTTCTCACAGTCTTTTTTTTTGTGATGCGGCGGTCTATTATGTTTATGTTAAATAGAAATTGGAAATTTTTAGAAAGGAAGATGATTTTATTTCGTCGTTGAAAATTTTAATTTAACTAAGCATAGGCAATTTTATATGTTTGGTTCCCATGGCGTTTAAATTCCATGCGGTTCTATTCATGATAATAAAACCCTTAACCTTAGAATTGACGATTGGATTATAGCATGCTTTTAATGTGAGGGCTGCTATCTGTGTTCATTTTATTTCCGATAGTTACATGTGATACTTATCGAATAAAAAATAAATCCTAGGGTACATGACACTCTCAATATGAAACTTACGGAAATTGCAACTATCGATAGGCTACGATGTACAATTCATCACTCATTCGACTGTAGCGCCCTTTCTTTGAGAGATTTGCATATCTAGAAAAGAATAAATTCTCCATTTTCCAAAGATTTATTAAAGAATTTTCCTCCTTTTCCAGAATACGTCTTTTTATAAACTATTTTAGCATAGATTGCAGATGGGACGTTGTCTAATTTTTAAAGAAAGAAGAAATCGTTCCTGCCACCCTTAGGCATTTTCATCAGACATACTCAACAATTTCTTCTCGGTTGATGAATGTGAATGTTCGAGCAATTAGACGTAATTTGACTCCTTAGAAATTTTTTTTTTAGAAGAAAATTCGCTAAACCCATTTGACATTAAACAATAACGAGTTAAGTTTCTGCTGGGTTGATTTATTTGTAATATACGAGTTGCACTCCAAACTTACACCTTTTCCACTTCAAATTAAATTTTTTATAAATCAAATTAAGCCGGTTGTAAAACAAATTCAATTCATTTGGAAGAGGTTGAATTTTATTTGAAAAAGGGATCTAATACCATAGATCAGAATATTAGATGTTTCAAGCCGAACAAATTTTTGGCAATTCAATCTGGAACCCAAAACCTGAAACTCAAACCAATTTAAATTATTTTTACTGTGGTTCCATCTAACCTTTAATAGATGAAAGACAATTAGTAGACGCATTTTAATAATGATTTTACCTAATTGTGTTGTAAAAAATTTTTGCTTTTATAATTTAACTTTAAAATATATACAAATAAAAATGTTCAACTAGATATTTCTTCAAAAATATTTATATCTATTTACGATAGATGGTGCGCTACTTGAATCATTTTTGTATTATTTTGAGTCCATGATAAAATATTATACTGGTTCCAGTTTAAACAACCGCAAAATCATTCGGGCTTGATTCATCTGATATTCTTATCTGTGCTAATACTAATCTGTTTCGCTGCTAAGCAGTTGAGAAGTATCGTTGTGATGTTCATAAAAATTAAGAAGAACTTGTTGGAACTTTCTTTCTAGAACAATACCTAACCAAGACTGAGCACAATTTCTTGCTTTCCTCATTAGAAGCGCATTTGTCTTTAGAAAAGGAATCAACGGATACTTGAGCCAATCCACTCAGTCTCTAGAATGAATTAGCGTTGGTTTGATTTATAGTTTCTCATTTAACGCATCTTTTTGATTACCGGTTAACGGTAAATAAAAAATAAATTTACCGGTGAACCCGGTAAAACAGGTTTATTTCGGAAAACTGTTTTTAATTTCTAAATTTTTCATTAAAATTTACCTAAATTTTAATGAAATTTTTGTTTAATTTCAATCAAAAATGTTAATCTAGAGGCTTATTCCTAATTTTCTCGGTGGACAATAATAATAAACTAAATTTTCTACTGGAAACTGCTGGCCGTTTTAACAGATACTCAATACAAAATTGTCCGTGATTATTACGTGGTTTATTCTGAATTTCATAAGTTTTCGACAATTTTAGAATTATTCGAGATTTTTAGAGATTTTTATATGGGAATGGGAACATGCAAAAGTTACATCTATAAATCTGAATCGTGATATTTAGTAGATTTTTCGAGATTTTCCCATAATTTCGATATTTTAGGTTATTCGAAATTATTCAAGAATGTCCAGGTTATTTACGTTTTACATGGTGGCGATTAGTGCTTATAGGAGTTCCTTTCATTTTACATACTTACGGATAATTCGATATTTGAGAACTTTCTAAAAAAAACATGCAAGATACTTTGAAAATTCGACGCTTTTGGGATTATTCCGAAATTGTTGATATTTTTCAAATTATATCCGGAGTTGATTTGATTACACGATGTTTCGTTTTATTCGAGGCCATGGAAATGAATCATGTTTTGTTTTGTCTCAACTTTGAGTTCGCATTTCTTTTTTATAAAATACTAATTGGTAGAGAAACTATCTTCCACTGCATCAGTTAAGTCAGGGTTTTTAGGCGTTTGAAAATTCAGATTTTGGAACATGAATGTATTTAACACCTTCAAAATTGGAAATATAAACACGTGTAAAGATTACAATTTGCACTCGTTTAGGTTTAGTGGAATTTCTTAGATCCTAGAAGAAGTTTGCGGGAGGGAGGGGGAGGGGGGTAGACTTTTGTAGATACGCCACTAATCGCATTCTCATCTTGTTCTATCGAAAATATGCACTGTTTGAAAAATGCATCAGTGTCATAATATCATGTTATACAACATCACCATATTTTAATTTGTTTATCTCTTTCTCTAAAGGCTCCATTTAACAAGTAAAGGAAAACCTGTAGAGCTTCACCAAAATTTAGTAGAGCTCTTCGGAACTTGTTTGTATGAAACAACAACTCTACCAAAATATTTCTCTACGATCGGTATGATCGAAAGAATTTTAGTAGAGTCTCTCTACCAATCGCTCTACGTTGTCTTTACATGAACTCTATTTAACGTTTTGTTAGGTATCGTAGAGTTGCAATTTATTTAGAGTCTATCATTATGCAAGGCATAAATTTATTCATTTGAAATTCAGACAAATTTTATATGTTTGCCTAAATTTTAATCAAATTTTGTTGGTAAAATTTTCAGACAAAAATGTTAATCTAGAGGACATGTAGAAGGTTTTTCCATCAAAATCTCAAGGTTTATTTCTAATTTTCTCGATTCAAAATAATAAACTGAAATTTCTACTGGAAACTGCTGCCCGTTTTAACAGATATACCAATCCAAAGTTGTTAAACATGCGACTTTAATTATTTAATTTATAATAATTCCAAAAGAGGCTATACGCCCCGGACATACATACATATGTACGTACTTAAATATGTCAAAAAATGGACATCACTTTTATCAAAGCTTTTTTCTAGCTGAAACATTAGACTCATGCCTCCTCAAAATAAAAATATTATTTTATCATTTAATCAACCGTGGTCAAATTTTTTCAGTCAACGGCCATATGGTGAATTCGGTCGTGTAAAATACGTTCAAATCAGTATTCTTAAACATTTTTTTTCCCCTAAAATTTTGATACTATTCAAGGTAAGCCTTCTGAAGACTCGATCTGCAAATCCAGACCTCCTGAATAAAAAAATTTGACTGCAAGACAATTTTTGCATTTTCTGAATCTAAATTTGTAGGTACTAAAGGTTTAACGAGGCACCAAGAGAGCTGAGGAAAATAAGGCGTAAAATCCAGCCTTCCTTACAGCCTGTCAGATTTCCTTATCTGTCAAGGTTAAATGATTGCAGAAAATGTCTTGCGTTCTGTTATGTTCAAGAAGTCTGAATGTAAAATTACAAAGCATTCACAATAGAAGAACTGTTTACTTTTGACTTACAGATTTGTAGGAATTTCCAACATAACGAACAACAATTTGTGTCCATTATGTCAAAAGTAAAAAATATCTTCATTGTGAATGCTCCGTTAGACCTTTTCAAATAATACTCACTCTACAGACTCCACATATCAGTTTTGCTAGAGCTCTACACCTCGTTAAATCAGAGCTTAACAGGCAATCTGTGTACAGTGAGCTACAATTCGGTTCCTGTAAAGAAAAGAAAAAAATTATAAAACTCGACAATTCAGAATTATTTACGAAAAAATTAAATTCAAAATGTCTATGCCTTCAGTTTTGGGACTCAGGTTTTCTAAATTTGTTAAAACTTAACAGTTAAGATACATTTTCAATACAACCTTAATGTACAATTTGTGTTAAGGCTTTGAAAATCTCGGATGTTAAAATGAGAAATTTAGGAAATATCTATATTTTCCAAATTTGAAAAAGGAATTGAATATACAAATAAGGAATTGAATATACAAAAATCAATTGAGAATTTTACTAAATTTATAGGTTATAGCAACACCACTCCACGTAATAGGTAATGAGATGCTCCAAATCTTAGCTAGTATTTGTCCAGGTCTCATTGTCAAATACCTTTTAAGTACTCGACGGTCCTGATCGGAAAGTCTTAACTAACGAGGAAAATTTTTCGCTTGATATTAATAATTTTAGTTATACCTTAGAACGCACTTTTAACCCCCACCGGAAATAATAACATTTTTAAAATAAACAAACCGGTTTGCCTTATCAATATAAATGACACTTAAAACCTCTTGGCTTACATTTAATATACAGACAGCTTCTATACAATAATATTATGATTTTAAACAAACAAAAACAAAAAAAAAAAAAACCTCGCGGAAACAGCCAATTTCCGCTCGAACTATACATTCATACTATAAATGAAATAAATAATTAAACCAGTTTCCAGTAGATTATGTTAGTTCATCTAAGCTGTTTTTTTTTATTATCTCCACCATACTACTGTTTTGAACTCGCCACGTTTTATAATAAACTTCAGTGTAGTCGATAATATAAACAGCCGCGCGAGATAAGCTGCATTTGATAAGGAATTTGTCAACAAAATGGTCAATTTTTTTTTTTTTTTTTTATGATGTGCGCTTATCACAATCTAATTATTTATACATATGAACAAAAGATTATCTTTGTTGAACCATAGCAGACAACAGGTTAAAATTATAAAAATAAAAATCCAGAGATGACCCATTCGTTAAAATATTTTTTTTTTAAATTGACGTATTTCTTGAGAATTTTTTTTATACGCACACATACACAAACAAACAAAAGAAGGTGGGAGGCTGTTAATAGATTTACCTTTTTAAAAATAAAAAACCAAATTCGCGGATTTTTTTTTTTTTTTTTTTTTTACTTTTTTTTTGAATGGAACGCGAAAATTACTAAAATAGATTTAAATCAAATGATTTCATTTGTAATTAACACTATATTGGATATATTGGATGTGGAATTTATACAGGTGGTAAAACCTACTACTGGCGGATTAATGAGGCGTTAATTTGATAGAAACTTGATAAAAAAAAAAAAAATTGTCCTCGCGACGACCGTGTGATAAAATACACGAAGCCAATTCAAAATTCATAACACACCCAACATCAAAGCGCAGTACTACAGACATATAGACACCAAAAGACGAAAAATAAATTTGTCAAATAAAGTGTGACGTCAATTGGTTTTTTATTGTGTGTGCGATTATGACAACAACAAAAAATTGTTTTTCAGTTAATTTACATGTATTTCTTTTAATCTTAGATTTGGTTCTTACAATATTTCATTCATAAGACGATTTTTTTTTTTTGGTCTGCTTTTGTTTTACTGAGTTATGTTTGTTTTTAGTTTTAGAATGTTATATTGATAAAAGGCAAATAGAAGTGACATTGAAAAATGTATACACTCGTACATATGTATGCGGGGAAGATTAGATTTAATACTATACCTACCTACTTATACATGCTACACAATTTTTCACGGATTAGATAATCTTTACTGCGAAATTTTTGGTGTTGTGGGAATTCCGAAATCTTAGTAGATAAATTTTATTGTTGCCCGGTTATAGGAGTTTCATTATCTTAAGTATTCGCAGCAGTGGCTCGAGATTTTTCCTACAAGCCCGCCATCATCAACAATTAAGTACATACATTTACTTTTCTCGCTTTCAATTTCGCAAAATTTTTTACTAAATTAGATATATCGAGATAGCTCGATATTTCTTCCTCAGTTGACAAAGTGTGAATCCGGGAGCCAATCCTGAGTTGTTACTATCGAGATTTAACGTTCAAGTAACTGTTAAATTTTATGTTGGTGAATAAAAATATTTCCGGAATAACGAGTCATCATTTTGGTTGGAAGTTGCAAATTTTATTGCAATTTTTCTTTTATTAAAAAAAAAAAAAAAATTAGCATTACTAAAATGGCGGTGCCGCCCGTAAGAGTGGTAATGACTGGGATTCAGGTTAATGAGACGAAATGGAAATAAAGTAGCTCTGAAATGTTTGAAGAAATATCTAACTGCGATCTATATGCGGTAATTAAATCATTTCTAGGTTTAGTCGGTTTTTATCGAAATTTCATAAAGGATTTTGTGAAAATCATCAAACCACTAACCAAGTGTCTGGTCAAAAATACAAAAATTATAATTGATGAGGAGTACAAACAATGCTTTGAGCATTGAAAAACTATATTAAACACACCAATACGAAAATATCCAAATTTTGAGGATTCTTTAATTTTGATAACTGATATGCATCAAATTAAGCATTAAGACGCCGCGCAATCTTGTTGCAAGGCGAAATCGGTAAAAGTATTCCGATATGCTGCGCATTAAGAACACTTTCCAAGGCTGCAACAAATTATTTCACAATCGAAAAAGAGTTTCTGGCAATAATTTGGACAAATTAAAAAAAATTCAATAAACAACATTACTTTATATAAGTTCCATCAAACCATAAATGCTTCTTGGTTGAGGCTGGCACCTTAAACGGTTGCTGAAAGTCTGAAAGTAAAACGTTTAGTCAGTGCCGGATCGAGATTTGTTGAACCGCCTTTTTTTTAACAAAGAAATGAACACTGAAATTGACTGAGATTTAGCAAAGTGGATCTACCAAATTTTTCGTGTTTAGTCGCAATTATGTCAACCACAGTTATAGTTAATCGTGTTACGTATTTTATAGTTTAAAGTACCTATAGCTAAGCCCTATTAAAGTATTGGGGGGGGGGGGTGTAGAACGGGTAATTTCCCCGGGTCCCCAATACTAATTGCTCCTAAATTGATACCTTTTTTAAACCCCATAACCTTTAACGTATTATTAATATATGCAGTTTTTGACTGACATCAGGGCAAATTCTCAATCTTCTAGCAAGCAAGCAATTTTGATATGAACCAAAGAAAATTTGGTCAAAATTGAAATTGAAATTAAAATTTGCTTCGTAAAATCGATCTAGTAGTCATATTTGTCGTCTTGCGATTTGCTAGATTATCAAATATTTGCCCATCATCGAAAAATATGGACCAATTTTCATGGAACTCTTTACAGTCTGTAAGTACCTAAAATTTATTATACATATTCAATTTAATGGAGCATGTTTTCGAGCGCATGGTGAAACTTTACCTAAATAATCGAAGCGAAATTTGAGAAAAAATTTGTCGAACCGTGGAAAAGTTTAAAAGACCCAATATGATTCAAAAAGCAGTATCGATCAACATTTGACATTCTCTAAAAGTCAAAGAAATGATTCCGCGATGATACCTATTTTTCGTTCAATAAATCTGTAAAGAATTAAAATTTGATCGAAGTAGTTTAAAAAATTGGAGTAATTTATTTTTTAAATTAAAATAGGAGTAAGTTTGTAAATTACATGCTAAACACAATACTTTACAAGCATTTAGCTAAACTCGTTTTGCCAAGCCGCAGTGTTTCGACAATATTAGGACTCCGACAGTTTATCAGGACTATTTTTGAAACGAAATTCAGAATCTTCTTATTTGAATTTCTGTTGAAACGATATCCTAGCTTAATTATCGTTAGAAAAAGTAATAGGGAATTGGTTAAAGGGAGAGATTAAAATCGATTTGAGATAGGGAAGGCAGATATCTTCAGATTTACCCATTTATCGATAATTTTAAAATTTTAGTTATTTACTTTATCCTTACGCGATGAAGATTCTTGAACATTCGGTTGATTCGTGGTAATGACTGTCTTATAAGTCAAAATATTTACAACTGAAAAAATGTATTTTTATCGATATTGTGGGCTAAATGCTTTGTTTTTTGGCCTATGCACATCCTATTTACCATCGGAACCAAATAAGTTAATGTTTGTTTCGTCGCTGAACAATGTGTTTCTCTATTTTTGTTTTAATCGAATTTTCCAATCGAACTCTTACGAAATGTAATGCATTCTATTTTCAAGATGTAACTCTTTCTAACATCAACAAATATTTTAAAAGGTTGCATATTGACCATTTTTTATATTAGACTTTAAAGCATTTGCAACCAAATTCTGCGAAAGTCCCAAAACTGGAGTTCTCAATTTTTGAATCAGCATTCTTACCTGTGGTTAACAATCGATCCTTTTCAATAAACACCAATTGTTAATTTTAAACAAAGAAAATCAAAAACAATTTAAAGAATAAATGAAGCATTCCTAATTATTTGTTCACTTTTATTTGACGTTTTCACCTATTTCAGGGGATTCTACAAATACGCAAATAACATGAACTACCATCGAAATCTATTTGGTGGTACTAGAACGAAGTACAACTACCACACAATAGATGTCCCATCAATAATCGAAAGGGTATTATTACCGAATATAGATTTATTGTTTGATTTAATTGCTATTGCTAATTTTTTTTGATCAAGACTGTATATTTGGACAACCTAATATTTATTTCATCAAGTTCTTTAACTTAATTTGGACTTTATAATACATATTGTCAAACAAGGTTGTATTTGTTCTACGGTGACTTCAAAAATGTCTATGTTTTGAAATAAATTTACAATCATGAGATAAATTGGACGCTCACAATACATTTCCGCTTAAAGTTTGGCGCCCTTATGCCCGGTTGCACACAAAACAAGTTAACCATTTGACAGCAATCTAATTGATAAGTCTAAACTACGGTTAAAATTACATTTCGTTTTACAAAAAAATGTCCATGGTTAGTTTACAAATATGTCGATATTGTCGATATAATAAGATTTTACTCAACCCTACTGATAAAAAATAAAAAAATATCCAATATTTTTATTTTGACGTTAATAAAAATTGTGTTCTTCTTACGATATACAATGAAATAAGCCAAATATATTAAAATTGAATTTCTATATAATTATTTTATTGAAAATTGTGATGCAAAAGACGCCAAATATAGTCTCATTACAACTTTGTATATAATGGAATTTTAAATAAAAATTTACAAAATTAAAAAAAAATTGATTATGAATTTATATTGAAATGGTTTTCAATGAGTGCCGATCGTCGGTAATTCGAATTGCTTTGTGATATTGATGGGATATCAATTAGATTTGTATCAACTTCTGCAAAATCCTAAAAATCGTCTTTCCATTCCACTGCTAAATTATGCAGAACAGCGGGCATTTCATTATATTTAAATAAAACATCAGGGCGTTCTGGATATTGCCGGAGTTTTGGAACGTGACCAGCTAACGTGAGATAAAAATTATCATTATCACTGTTGTCACTAAATAGTTGGTAATCTTTTCTTAGCATAATTTGAAAAATATTTTTAATAGTTTAAAATTGTTTTTGACATTTAAAAGTATCAATAATATCCGTTGAAACGCTAGTGGCAATATACAGAGAAGTTAAATAGTTTCTGCCCAATTTTGCATAGTTACATTTAACTGAAGATTTAACTGACTGTTTTAAGTGTTGTGAAACGCTATTATTACTAACGGCCAGTTAAATCAAGCTAAACTACTGATATGTTTTGTGTGCAACCGGGCAATATGTGTATTGCTTTCAACCAAAATCGTTAGGTATTTTATTTGGTTAACGGCTGGTTAAAGCAACAGCAAAAATTAACCAAATTTTGGACTAATTTTTTTTCATGTATTTTCTTGTCAATTCAACTCTTGTGGCAGGTATTGAAACTAAAAATTTGGTTTAAGATTTATTTAACCATTCATTTTTTTGGGTTAGCTAAACCATTTTATGGTCTATCTAGTACGACTGATGTTGTAATTTTTTTATTTTTGGTGAAAGCAATACAACTATTGAATGAAAAAATGCAACTTTGGCCAGAAAACGCTCGAATTACATTTACGATCGTCCAATGAATTCCACTGAATACAATATTGAGCCTGGCCTTATAATAATCTGGGGTCTTATGCAATTCGACTACTATCATTCCGTATGTTCACTGATGGCTTTTTGACAAAAATTACCGGATATTTTTGACAAATGTTATCCCCGCTAACTTCACTTAAATAAAATATCCGGATTTTTTTTTGATGACATGAATGAACAACTTTTGACTTGCCATATAATTTTGGTATTTTAAACGTCAACATCACATTTTCTTTTTATTATATTAATATTTTTTATTAATATCATTATTATTATGTATTTTAATTTTAATTTTTCAATTCGCGGAAATTTTGGAATTTTTTAAGCCGATAAAAAAAAATAATTTTCGGTTGTCAAAAAAACTCCATAAAAGTTCAAATAAACGTAGAGCTTAGGCTCGTATTTTTAAACAAGGATAAATCGACGGATTAATCCATAGCTTTCGAAAATCCACTGATTTAGCCGATGTTACTTTTGGTAATTTTAAGCGTAGATAGATCCGTGGATTTTTTGTGTCGTAATTTTGAACGAAGCTAAAACCGGCGATTTTCGAAATCAATTTTCGAATTAATAACTGCTTGCTGGGATATTAGGCATTTTTTTGTTTGTTTTCTAATGGCGTTTTCGATTGATTATTTTCCCCTCTATGGAAAAGCAATAATGATACTTCTTCATATTCAAAATAAGTTTTCAAACTGAAAACGGCACCCAATCAGCCAAATAACAGAACCAAAATAATCCTACGAACCAGTGGCGAAACTACAAATCTCGGGCCCCCGCCAATCTTTCCTTGGGCCCCAAAAATAATCCTTGTACTTATGAGCTAGTAAAGCGTTTAGATAAAAACTTATTTCTTTCTACTGCCAAGCCTCGCATTATTTAAAAGTATCTGATTTCGGGACTAAACGACAGAAAACGTCATTCATTTCAATGGCCTTAAATAAAACGAAACATCCAGCAACTATCAGTGCTATGACGTTTTCTAAATATATCGATGAAGCATCAAAAATTTGGAATATAATTGAAAAATATCAAGAATATCGAAAAATCTCACAAAATGTCAAATTTTCAAAGTATATACACATCTTGAATATTCCTGAAAGTTCTCAAATATCGAATTATCCGTAAGTATGTAAAACGGAAGCAGATCCTCCCTCGCCTATAGGGAGAGGTATCGAAATTTTGGCATAATCTCGAAAAATGACTAAATATTGCGATTCAGATTTATTTATTGTAATTCTGCTAGTCCTCAAACTCAGAGCTAATCGCAGAACATTATCATACATAATTCGAATAAATTTGAAAATCAGTAACAATATCGATTAATGCTAGAAATGTCGGAAAACTTAAAAAATCTAGAATATAACGCAGAACAATCACAGAAGAATAGGAATAATCTCTTTATTTTGTGAATCTCGATTGATCTCGAACAATTTCAGTAATATCGAAAAATCTGGATATTAATGAATAATTTCGGAAAGCCTGTCAAAATTTAGAAAATACACGAAAATTTCGAAATATTCCGAAAATTCATGTAAATATAACTTAATGTTACTAATATTACTAAGCAAAATGCTAATAAGCAAGTTATGGCTAAGCTCGACAAAATGACATGCAATAAGAATGGGACCCTCAAATATTATCGGATAATTTGTTAAATATCGAAGAAATATATTCTTAGAATATACTCTAAGATTCTTGAGTAAGTTCGAACCACACACTGTAAATAAATAATATTAAACGTCAGTTGTTAAAAATCAATTATACCAACTTGACAACACCAAAATATATGAAATGAAGCACGGTGTTGAGTGTGCGCAGCGCTCACACAAATAAAAACGAAAACCATAATAAGAAAATATATGAGTGACACGATTCAAGAGGTAAGGTGAGTCACTCGCTTGATGAGGTGAAAACCATTCTAGGGGCATTAAATTCACTATATCTTATACATATTTTTAAAACTATATTAGACCATATTTATCACGTTTAAACTGATATAAACAAGCTAAAATTTAATATTTTTAAAACTTTTATGTTTTTAGCAACACTAGCTGCTTATCAAATTTCTGCAACATTTCGTTTTTTTTTCAACTTTTCCATTCGTCAATATAGTAATTTCCGTAAAATGTTGGTGCTCGTGCATTGTCTTGATTCAAAAGAACTTTTCTCTTCGCCAAACGTGGTAGTTTTTCCGTAAATCGTCGTTAAATCGGTCCAATAAGTCTGCTTAACATTTTCCGTTTATCGTTTTCCCCTTTTCAAGGTAACCGATGCGGATTGTATTGCGTGCATTCCAAAAAATAGTCGCCATCATCTTTTTGGCTGAAAGACCCACCTTTGACCTCTTCGGCGCCGATTAGCCGGGAGAAATCCACCGTTTCATGTTTCATGGTACGAATCAAAGCAAAAACTCGGTACGATTAAACATCGCCAAACTTTCCTTTGAAGTTGTCATTCGATTACGTTTGTGATCATTTGTACTTTTTCATGCCCAAATATTTCATCAAGATGTTATGTACTTACCATCTCACGCACTTTTAACTCTCAAATGATTTGGAATGAACATGCCCTCTAATACAAATAGGTAACGCGTTGAAAAGAACTGGAGCAGTAACAAGGATATAGCGTCGAAAGTGGTCAGTAAAAAATCGGGGAATATTATAAAGAAAACTATGGTTACCTCGAATATGGTACCGAATAAGGCTCCTTATAGTTTGTTGCCCACTACGCCTAAAAAAAATTTTTAAAACCTTATAAACATACAAATGTTGTAACGGTAAGATATTATTAGCCAAGATAACTCAGATCTGCTTTTTCTCAATAAAATTCTCAAAATAATTGTCTGTTGCACACATAAATCAAGTAACGTAGTTGCACAGCACCCACCCCAACATGATAAACCATATTCCAATTTAGACATAACCAGTGCATGGTAGATAATTTTTAGCACAGGAACAGGGCAAAAATCACGCAGGAGGTAGAAAATTCTTGAAGCAGATGACAAGTTACGTCTTAAAGAAGAGACCGTCTAAATGAACCCCAAGATATTTAAACTCGTTGACTAATTCAATATTAATACACTCAATCAATGACACCCAGTAGATGCACAGTTGGAAATATTATGATAAATTAGCCGATTAACATTTGCTGCTGATGTTATGCCAGTCAATTTGAACAACATATATTTTGTTTTATCACTTAGAATTAAGTAATGCTTATCAAACCATACATGTAAGACTTTAAGGTCAGAATTAATCATAGAAATGACGTCATTAGGGGATTTTCCAGTGTAAGCTAAAGCTATGTCATCGGCAAACCCAGTATAAAGACCATGCAATTTAAGTTTAAAAACCGAATTAGTATAGATCAGAAATAGCAGAGGGCCCAATACTGAGCCTTGCGGAACACCAACGTCCACAATTTTTGGTTCACTTAAAGTGTTATTAATTTTAACTCGAACCGATCTGTTGGCAAGGTAAGACGCGAACCACTTGTTAGCAACTCCCCTAAAACCAATATCATATAAAATATTCAGAAGAATTTTATGGTCAACCATATCAAAGGCTTTAGCAGCATCAATAAATAAACCAGCACAAGCTTTACCAATGTTCAGTCCGTCCATTTAAAAAATAAATGACTGTTTTTCACTGCCTTCTCTAAAATTTTCAAAATTACTGGCTGCAAGGCTATAGGTCTATAATTGCCTTAATCATTACAATTGCCTTTTTTAAACAACGGAATAATAGTAGCAGTTTTCAGTCTTTCAGGGACAATTCCTTGTACGAAAGAAAGATTGAAAATATGGGTAAGAACGGGGCTGACATAATTAACAATAGCTTTCAAATATAATTACTAAGACCATCATTGTCTACTGATTGCTTCGGTTCCAACGAGTTATTGATACATATAATTGTAATTAACAGACGAGTTATACGATTGAAACTTTGCTCTTAATTTACTAGCAACACTCGTAAAATAATGATTAAACTCATTGGAAATTTTTAAATCACTAGTAATGAGCTCAACGTTTTCAGATAGAATGCTTTTAATCGAAGAAATCTTAGGCTTCCTTGTTAGAATTTCATTCACGAGATTCCAGTTTTTTTAACATCTCCACGATTGACAAGGAAACGATTGGAATAATACATTTCTTTTTCCTTCTTAATATCAGCATTAATCTGGTTACAATTACTAACATAGATATCCCGAAGAACTGAATCACCAGGACATTTTTTCAACTTATTGCGTAATTTGTTTCTCTTGTTAATACGACTGGCAAGGTTAAAAGAAATCCAAGGTTGTAAACGTTTGTTTTTTGCCCGACTAAAAGTGTAACAATGTTCTAGTATATCAGAAATAATAGTCAAAAATGATTAAGAGCTAAAGATGGATCATCAAGATTAAGAACATAATTCCAATCCAATTTTTCAAGAATATCTGTTAACAATGCCAAATTGAGCTTCTTCGTTTGACCAACATGGACATTATTGGGTGCTAACGAAACTTGAGGTATCTTGAATATTATTTCAATAAAATGATGGTCTGAAATCTTAAGGTCCAAAGCTGCCGCTGTTAGACAAGAAAGATCGTTATACTTGAGACGACTTGAGATTACATTTATCATGGACTTAATGAACTACCCTCGTAGTAGACAAAGCTTCTCAAGAGCCTTGAACTTTGAATTAAATCGCTTAGTATGTACAATATACACTATTTATAAACTTAACATTAATGGAATGTGAATTGTTAAGAAATAGCAATAAGAATATCATTGATAGCCTAATTAAAGAAAATTCTTCACAATTACGCCTTTTACATATTACTCGTACACAACCATATACATCCCACGAGATATAACATTTTATATTATTTTTTATGTTCAACCGGTTCATTTGGCTCTCGAATCAATCAAATCAAATTAAAATTATTTAACATTTTTTAATCCACCTACACGTAAACAAAATGAACCTGTGTATAATATATGTATACAGTTTTAATGTTTTTACCTAATGTAAAAAAATGGCGTTTATTTTTTGCGGAGGTAAATTAATTTAAGTACATAAATAAATACATAAAAAAAAAAAACGAAATGTTTGGATATTAAATTTGTTGTGTTTTTGTAGGACAAACATTAATAATCTATGTTTTGGGTTAAGTTTTATATTGCGCGCTTCGTCAACCTAAGTTAAATGAAAAATGAACGACACACAGGTGTTGGTGGGTTTTCACTTTTCGTTTAATTTGAATATTGCGTAGGATAAATTTACTTAATAAACCAAGATGGTTCTCGAGGGCAAATTGCCTACGTACTGTACTTTATAAACTATTAAATGAAATCGTCATATCACTTAACTATAGGAAAGATATCGTGCGCTTGTTGTTTTCAACAAAACAAAACAAATACATACACTAGAAGCTTGACTATCGACGCTTATTTCCTATTTAGATAAGTATTCATCTGCATCATCAAATTACAATTAAAAATAAGTCTCTTAATTTTTTTTGAGTAGAAATCTAAACTCGATTTCATGAGAAAATAAAAAAAATAAAAACACAAACCTAATATATCAGCTATACACGTATAAGATATTCCTCGTTACGAAAATTTTTTTTTTTTATCTAATTTGCAATTTCCTGCAAAACTTATAATCTTTAATCTGATTAAAAAAGAAACCAACAACAAAACATATAAAAATTGTATCTCGGAACACTTGTTCCACGACGATATTTATCATTATTATTTATTTTTGTCTTCGAACAGGTTTTACCTCGAAATTTACAAATGAACTAAACCTAAAATAAATAAATTAGCTCCGCGTTACATACAAGATAATTTATGTTTTGAAATTGGTTGTCATGACAACCACCTATATACTAAACTGTGGCAACACACAGGAAATTGATATAAACGCGTATGTAGTGTTGCGGCATATTGGCGGCGCTCCACTATTATCAAACCAACCAATAATTATATAAATTTTTATTTATAGATTCATTAAAAAAAAAAAATTTCTTATTTATTTATTAAATTAATATATGTATTGTAGATAAACTACACCAACAAAAATAGCTACTACTGTCAGTAGATACAAAACGAATGAATGAACGTTGAATTAAATAAAAAACAAACAGAAAGCAACAACAACAGTTAAATTATGAATGAATTTTATTATAATAAAAATGAATGGGATGAATGAAAGCGTGGAATTTTTATTATTTTTTTTTATTTTTATGTTTTTATTATAATTAAATATAAATATTATTTTTTTTTATTTAATGAGAAACTATTAAATAAAAAGTTAGATGAAATATATTACGTATTATATCAAATTTCCCGCATATACATTTTTTTTATGATTAGAATGTTATAATGTGAATTTAGTGTGTTGCGTTTGGTTTGCAGACGGTGTGTGGTTTTTCATTAGGCATGCATGCGGTTGTTGGTGTTTCGTAATTTTAATTTATTTTTTGTGTAAGCGCATAATATTAGGTGTCATGTAATAAAGGTTGGTGGAGTTGAACGATTTTCGAAAGTAATTGTATTTGTTTGGAGGTAAGACGTTTACTAGAAGAAAATAGAATGTCTAAAATCCCTACCTACTACTACTACTACCCTTTATGATATAAGAAGGCCCACACATAATTTGAAACATTTTTATTGAACACGAAGACATGTGGATTTTTAAAAGTACTTACTAGATACGTTTATTGTCGCTAAATGCTCGAAATTATGGAATAAATCTAAATAAGTTAATTAAAACCAACGGTTGAATAATTTTAGTACTTCTCACACATTTTTCATTCACAATATATTAAATTTTATCTCTAAACATTGGGTTCCATGAACTAGATTAGTTTGCAAATGTGTCTATCGCACACATTTAAATGTCAGCAAGTAATTAAGTAAGCGGATGCCTATGTACTTATATATATATAATGGAAAAGACAATTGAAATGTCAACAGACTGTTTTGTACGTAGAGAAAATCTCACGAAAAATTATATATTTTGTGTTGGTAAGAAACAATTAAAGGAAATTGTTTTATTCTTTTGTTTTACAATAATCACAATATAAAATTGGATGTGTGTGGCAGCGATGCGGAATGTTTTAACAACGGGAGTCATGTTTACCAGGCCGACATAAATTTCCACAATCATTATGCAGATATATTGCATCATGTCGATAAAGAAGATTTGTTAACTGTGTGTTTTTCACTTTGGTATATTTTTATGAATGAAAGTACACATCCATTGTAAATTTGTAATTGATATTCAAAATGGGAATGTAGAAATGTATAAACATTCTTACATAAATAAATCAACGGAAATAAAAAAAAAATGTATACATAAAAGAAAATAATATTATTCTGTGAATGTTTAAGAAATTGTAAATTAAGTATATTTTTGTGTATTAAGAGATAACATTTCAATAAAAAATTTGCAATTCAAGAGTTCGCCGGGTACTTTGGACTCGTTTCATACCCCACCCATTATAAACTTTAACATTTCATATTTAAATTCTAATTCTAATTTCATATTTTCATTTTATTGTTTGTTTCCAGATGGTTTTGCACGTTTTCGTGATGGATTTCCTGAATGGTGTGAAGACGACAGTACAAATAATGAGTCACAGGCGAATCAAGCGCAAGCCGAACAATTGATGGGGTTACGATCACTTCGAATATCGGCGGCACATTCTGATTCAGCGTGCAGCAGCTCAGCTGAATCATCGGATAACGAATGTAATCCATCGCATCCGTCATTGAATGGGGCACCGGTTGAAATATTACCAGGCCTATTTTTGGGCAATGTATCACATTCGGCCGATTCGAATGCGCTCCAAAAATATAATATACGTTATGTGTTGAATGTGACGAAAGATCTTCCAAATGTGTTTGAGGGTACCGGACGGATAGAATATTTGAAAATACCGATTACGGATAGTTATACAAAGGATTTGGCTTTACATTTTCCGGTTGCTATACGTTTTATTGGTGAGTTGTACAATATTAATTAATACGTTCTGGAATGTTTTTGGTCTAACCGAAATTATTTATTTTACAGACGAAGCGAGAAGAAAAGGTTCAGCCGTTTTGGTTCACTGTTTGGCAGGCGTATCCCGTTCCGTGACAATGACATTGGCATACTTAATGCATACCCGGTCGCTATGCCTAAACGATGCATTTTCGCTAGTGCGTGCCCGTAAACCAGACGTATCACCAAATTTCCATTTCATGGAACAGTTACATTGTTTTGAGTCAGAACTAAAGACGGATCCAAATCGGACTCCACTCTCATCGGCGTCCGATTCTGAATTTCATACACCAATTGATTTTGATAAAATACCGCGCACAACCACAAAATATTCATGTGCATGCCCCAGCGTTGAATGTAAATGTATGCAGACGGATTTTTTAGGACATACGACCGGTGTCTCGCCGGATTCCGGCATTGAATTCGATCGGTGGACACCGGGTGATGGAACGCCTAAATGAGATAGGATTGTGGGCAAGAAAAGTTTTGTTCTGCCAAGCGTTGAAGAGAAATCATCGTCATCGTCGTCGACGACGTCAGCCGCATCGTCACGACGCGAATCAACCAATAACGATGAGGAGAAATAATTTGTTTTATTATTATTATTATTATTATTATAATTAATTAAATAATTATTATAAGTTGTGTATGTACATATTTGTCAGGGCAAAGCTAATTTGCCTATACACAAAAATGATATTAAATGAAAATTATTTTGTTATATTTTTTATTATTATTATTAATATTATTAAATGTATATTTAAAAAACAAAAATAATTTGCCAATTTCAACGAATTATTATAATTAATTAATTAATTAAATTTAAATGTTGCATTTAAAACAAAATATAATTCCTCCAAAATATAATACACAAATATGTGGCGTGGCCTAAACATAAAATACTAAGTAATAAAAATATTTTTTTACTAATTAAAAAATTAATAATGAAAGATTAAATGAAAAATTTTGGAATTTTAACTATCCCGCAGCGTACAAAAATTTATTTTATTTTAAACCCAGCCTTCCACAATTTATATAAATAAATAAAAAAAAAAAAAAATTGTCAATGCAAATTGTAATTTGTAATTTTTTTAGAAAATTTATTAATTAAAAAAAAAAAACTCTTCCATATTATATTAACGATACATAATTAAATTGATAATTGTGAAATTTTTAAAAATAATGAAATTTTTAATAAAAAATAAAAAAAATTATATTTTTTTTAAAACATTTTCTATTTTATTTTAAAATAATTCCAAATTTATTATATTTATACATACATATTTAAAAAATTGTAAATTAATTTGTAAAATGTGATAGTAGCTATAGCGATAGTGTCATGATAGTTTTTTTTTAATTTGTATGACTACATACAAATGTTCGGGCGATGGAAAATTTTGAAGGCACACATTCCAATTTTATAAAAAAAAAACGAATTCCATAAAAAATTGTGAATTATTTTAAAATAAAATTTATTTGGTATTTAAAAAAAAATATATTTTTTTAAATTTTTTTCGAACATTTTGTAATGTACGGTTGTTATAATTTTGCAATATACTTAAAATGGAAATAATAAATTAAATAAAAAAAACTTTTTAAAGATTGTTTTTTATAAAAACATTTAAATAACTAACCTGACGACAACCAAAAAAAAAAAAAAAAAATTTGATATTTTTGCGAATAGAGGAGATAATTAAATTATATATCCTTACAAAGATTTTGTAATTTTGAATTTGTCGAAACCCCAAACAAATAAAATAATATTTTTACTTTAAAAATTATTGTGCGTTAAAAACTTTGAGAGACTGCCGACGAAATAATATCTAAACATAAATTTATATTAAATAATCAACTATTTATAATATTGTTAAATAAATTTATATTTACACACAGAGTTTTATCAATCCAGCCATTTTCCCCTCTATTTAAATAAATTTTAGTTTCGCTATTCAACACAACATGTTATAGTGTGGCGCTGAATATTAATAAAAAGCAATTTTATTTAAACAAAAACTTGTTAAAGGTTGTGAAACATTATAAATTATAAATTTAATTAAAAATCCCAAACTAAATTAAAACAAAAAATTTATATTTTGTTAAATAAATAAACTAATTAATTGTCAATTCTCAGGACGTTTCCTATACACAAATACACACTCCCACTTACATAAATAAAATTGAAAATATATTTTTTTTCGTATTTGGGATTGAAAGCATATATGTATATGTATATATTTATATGAAAAAAATTAATTTGATTTAATATTATATAAATAAATAATAAATAAACCTACCATTAATTAAATGTTATATACATATATATAAAATATATATTATATTAATTAATTAGTGATTAATTTTTATTATCATGAAAAATAAAATAAAATAATAATAAATATATATATTTATATATAAAATTTATAAATACACATAATATGCTTAATTAATGGTCATTTAGTTCAAATTAAAAATTAATTTTTTAATTAGCAGAAAAAAATTTATAATGATGAAGATTTATATAAAAATATTATTAATATGTTCTTATTTAAATGTAGTTTCATAAATGAAAAATACAACTGAAAAAATTAAATAATTATTAATTAAATTAAAAACAAAAAAAAAAAACAAAATTAATAAAAAAACCAAAATTATTATATTATAGGTAATGTAAGATTAATTGATTATATTATTAATTGTATTTAAATTTAAAAACAAAAATTATTATGAAAAAAATTAATATTAAACAAAAAAAACAAAAAAAAAATGAAAAGGAATAAACAATTATATGAATATTAAACTAAAAAACAAAAATAAAATTTTTTTTTTTTTTTTTTACATTGATGGTTCCTATCTTTATGCTCTTGCATGACCTGTGGATACGTTTTATGTGATATCGAAGCTTTGATTGTAGATTAATTTGGATGACTACTATCTAGAGATGGTGAACGATCATGTTACGTGTTGCCTAATTTATACCCCTATTATGGTTCTCACCTCACCGACGAGTCGCCGTGACTCGAAAAGTCGTGTGAGTTCAATTTTGGTATTATGGTTCTCACATTTATTTTGGCGAGAGTTGTGCGCGGTTGATCTTATTGGTTTTGTTAATTATGACCATTTCCATTCTTTTTAAGTTTGCTAGCATAGTAGTTTTATATTTTTTGACGTATAGTTTAGCAGTTTTTTGTACACATTTACATTTATTGTGTTTAATTTTGTAATTTTATGAGATTTAATTAGATATTTTATCGGTTAAAATTGTTAATAAATAGTGCAAATAGCAAAATACAATGTGGATTTATTTTTCTGTGGCGAATGAAACTGGAGCAAACAAAAATGTTTGACAACTTACATACGCATTTTGATGTTAACATGTACAGTAATAGTTATTTATGGTACTAGTGAGCAAAACGAGATATTATCCATGAGGGATAAGGTTGTCCCACGAGGCGATAGCCGAGTGGGACATTATGTAACATTGCATGTTGCAAGCATATGGAAAAATAATAATTTTGAGTATTGTTGCAAAATACTTTCCGTCCACACTACTTAATACTATCTACACCAACAACAACATTTCGATTTTTTTTAATACTTTACCAATTTAGTAATTTCATTACAGTTTCCGTCATACCATATTATCATTTCTCATGTTCTCCATTCGCTAGTATTTCTCCTCACTGTAGCATTTTATTGATTTTTTTTCTTCATTCCCATAGAATTATTATTTGGCACTCAACGTAAATTAATGTAGGTATAAGGTAGTCAAGCAAGTTGTTGGATGAGAATTGAGTAACCCATTATGTGAGGGCATAGAATAATGATATATAAGAAAAGTTATGCAGAAGAAGTAAAAAAATGCGGCGCTGATTACGTCAATTAATCAAACTACTAAAACCTCGCAACCTGTGCATGTGTTTATTTGGTTTTTTACGTTGTGCTACCGCCTATACAGAACAATATTGAATTATATACTATACTACCTACACTTATTGAACATATTTACAACTACCATTGCAAAAGACAACAACATTTAATTTTTTGTTTTTTTAATAGGCGGGACAAAAAACTAAACATAATCTACTAACTCCAATTTTCTCAAGTAATTTTTTTTTATTTCATTATGGTCGTTTTTGAATAGCTTAGTATGCGTAATCGAGGTTGAGGATACTGAAATACTCAAGTAAATGCGAGGTTAAAGTAGGTTCGCAATTTTAATATATATGGTCTGCCGCTCCAATCGTTTTTGCAGCGAGTAGTTACTCTACAGGGTTCCTCTTATTGTTTGGTTTCTTTATGGTGAGGGTGATATTTTTGCGCGATAGTAGAGATCATTTTTTTTGTATTTTAATTATTTATACCCCCTCCAAGATTTTGCTATTCTCGGTGAATTTTTTATTATTTAAGAACAGGGGAAGAAAAAAGTTTCTTGATCGAGCATAAATAGCACAGGGAGACAGTTAAAAAAATTTTTTTGGACCAGACAGTCGAGTCGTGGTTTAAAGAAAAAAAATAATAAAACAGTGAATACATAAAATCTTTTAAAAAGGATTATCGAAACGTATGATAGACGTTAGATATTTTGTGCAGTATTGTCAATAAAAGAAAATGGCGATTATGTAAATTGCAATACCTATTATGTATTTGACAAAAATTAAGCACATGAAAAAAAAAACATTAATTGTGTAGGTGAATTGTGTATATCAGCCCTATTACCATAGTCGCATCACTTCATGTGATGTGATAACTATCACATCACTTTAGTTTAGGTATTCTCTTAGTCGATTTACGCGACGTTTATCGTTTGGTGTGATAACTATCACTTGAAGTCACATTCTCTTAGTCGTATAAAAAGATAAACATCACTTGAAGTGATATATTTATCACCTGAAATTTGTTAGTGATAGATCTACAAACGTCAAATATTACATCAGTTGTAAGGATATTTTTATTGTTGCCTGATATGTATACTTTCTGTCATTTATCGTATCACATCACATGAATCGACTAAGAGAATACCAATTTATACTTGAAGTGATGTGATAGTTATCACATCACATGAAGTGATGCGACTATGGGAATAGGGCTGTATAAGTGCAGTAAAAGTGTGGAAATTCTAAGATTTATGAAATTTCTGAAGATATGTCAACTAACTGCAGTAAAAGACGTTAACATCACAAGCACCCGGGTTAACGGATTGATTTCGGAAAATACGGAATATAATATTATCAGAAGAATTGGCCGTATAGCGGTTTTGTTGTGTGCGTTTTGAACAGAATTTTGAATCTACCAACCGGTGTGAAGGACGAGTGAGTACGGCCAGGGTCAATTGACGGAGAGTGTTGACGATAAGTATTTATTACATGTGATAAAATAAAAATAAAAATTGACTTTGTTGGTTGGTATCGTTTTAAAGACATATTTTTATTAATAGTTTTGTCACCACAATAATCTATTGTTTCTACATTTTAGTCAAGATATTAATTTTTTTTTTCTCTCTCTCATCCAGTAGACATTATTTTTTGTTGTTTTACGCCCGTACACGTGTCGGCCGTGAACTGGTTCTCTGCGAGCGCTTGCGGTGGATCATCATAGCGGAGGAATACGATTGCGGTCGTTTTAAGGTTAACTGGGTAACGTTATTTTTTTTTATGACCAATTGGGTCGACTTGACAAATTGGAAAATCACATTTCTTAGTCTTTATATTTAACGTAATTTTTTTTTGTTTTGGTTTGTTTATCACATTAATAAAAAGAAAAATATTGTATGAGTTATTATGTGTAATTAAAGTATAAACTCTTGGATTGTAAAGAGAGGTAGGTAGTTCGCGGGTATAGTGATGATGTGAGTGGGTAGTGTACAGTGATAAAATAGTTTTACAAAAAAAAAAAAGAGGCCGAAGGCAGGTTGCCCAAGAATTGCTACAATCCCACGACTGATATACCTCCACCAACTGAGTTACAGGTGACAGATGGCCAGGTAGCAATATGTCAGCTTGTCAACAACAAAAATTATTTGTTTTTTCAGAATAATTTATGGTAACGGTTGGTTCAAGTGTAGCAGAACATGCCGACCGTTACAATTATCCCGAGTGGATAATATCTCTTTGCTCACGAGTGCCATACAACGTTTTATCCACTTTTGTTGAAATAAATTTCGTAAATTAATAAGAAATAGTTCCATTTTGTGTTTTCACGCTGGAGCATTGAATTTTGAAAAACATTTTATCATAGTGAGCGTTCGTTAAATTGTCATGGTGTACTTTAATTTAATTAATTTTTGGAATATAGTTTTTCATTCAATTTGACTACGAATAATTTTCCAATGACTACTCAACATTTTGTTATACAGAATATAACTCACGTTGCCCCTAGCAGCGTGGGTTATATAATAACAATGGGTTATTTTACATTTTCTTTATTTGAAATCAGCATAGTTATCGGGCTATTTTATATCAAAAGTGGATAATATTAGATAATATTCAACAAGCATATAATGATAGCTGTTATTCACGAAGATGAAGTTTACCGACACGAGCCGATAGGCGAGTGTCGTAAATCATCTGAGTGAATAATTTTTTTTTTTTATTTATTTGTTAACTTCTAAATTTTTTCGGACACCCCATTTTGAGCCTGCGCTCATTTACAAGAGGATGTCAATTCACAATGTAATAATGTGGAGGTGAACAATGTAATAATATGTACAATGTCTATTGTATAATCCAGCTTAGATCACATCAGAGCGGCATAATTTCCCGGACAACAGTCAACTTCCATTCGAAAGAGATTTCCCTATGGCATCATATTTTCGTTATTAATATAGGCATACACTCATACGGCACAATTCGCGCACAAATTTTAGATTATACATGTTTAAACTCGTTAAAAAAACCAATTAATTATTTTTCATGAAAAATTAGGAAAAAAAAACATCCGCCTGACTCGAAAGTCGGAGGCTACCCTAACAGCCATTATATGCGAGTAGAATACGATACTTTGTCCACGACCGATAAAAAAATGTATTTTATTATCAAATCCTTTAAATTAACCTAAAATAACTTCCGTCGACATTTTGACGTCTCAGTTTAATAATAATGAAAATGGCAAGAGACTACTAGATAAAATTTCCAAAAATGAAATTTTTATTTGGTAGTAGTGAATAATAGAAGAAGAGACTACTAGATAAACTAGCAGTGAATAATGGATATCATTATAATTGAAGAAACATACGTATAATGAGTATATTATACGTTAGTCGTGGACAAAAATATTTTAAAAAACGTTTAAAAGAAAAAAAAAGAAAATTGATTTTTATTCAATATTTAATTAGGAAATATTAATTAAAATATGTATTTTACCTGTAAAAAAAACTGTACAGTTTTTTTTTCCATTATTTCTTTATTCTTTACAAAAAATCGCACTAGTCACCGAGAAATATTAGGTGAGCAATTTTGACATTACTCTCACTCACGGCGAGAACCTTAATACCAAAATTAATCAATTTTGTTAATTTTTTTAACTAACAAACTAACAATGGGTTTTCATTGTGCTATGGGTTACATTGTTGCAACCATTCACCCATTCCACACGAGTCGCGCTTATGCTGTTGCATTTCTTGTCTCTTACCTCTTTAGACTGTTTTTGCCTATAAACTAAATTTTATTTATCGGCAAAAACAGGCAAAGAGGTAAAAGAGATGAAGAAATGCAACAGCGTAAGCGCGACTCGTGGGGAATGGGTGATTAATATACATTTTAATACCATACAGACTAAATGTGGGATTCTAACCCGATTTTTAGATGAGATTTTGGAATATGGTCAAGTGGATGGAACTTGGCTATTTCTCAACCGATTATGATGAAATTCGACTTGTACGATGGAAATGGGATCTTCAAATGCTTTTAGATGAATTTCTTAAATATGGCCAACTAGGATGGAACTTGGCTATTTCTTAACCGATTACTTTAAATTATTTTTAGATGAAGTTCTGGAATATGGCTTATTAGGAAGGAACTCCGTTAGTTCTCAACCGGTTATAATAAAATTCGACTAATACGATAGAAATAGGATTCTAAAATGATACATATTTAGAAGAAGTTCTGGAATTTGGTCAATTAGGAAGGTACTCGGTTATTTTTCAACCGATTATGATGAAATTCTACTTGTACAACGGAAATAGGATCTTCAACTGACTTTTAGATGAAGTTCTGGAATATAGTCAATTAGGAAAAAACTCGGTTATTTCTTGAACGATTCTGATGAAATTCGACATTTACGATGGAAATGGGATTCTAAAATAATGTTTGGGTAAATTTCTGGAATATGGTCAAGTGGAATGGAACTTGGCTATTTCTCAACCGATTATGATGAAATTCGACTTGTACGATAGAAATGAGATCTTCAAATGATTTTTAGATGAAATTCTTAAATATGGCCAAGTAGGATGTAACTTGGTTATTTCTTAACCGATTATGATGAATTTCGAGTTTTACTATGGAAATGGGATCCTCAAATGAGTTTTAGATGAAGTTCTGGAATATGGCCAAGTACGATGGAACTTGGCTATTTCTTGCTTGTTATAGAAATGGGATTCTAAAATGATAATTAGATGAAGTTCTGGAGTATGGCCTATTCGGAAGGAACTCCGTTACTTCTCGACCGGTTGTGGTAAAATTCGGCTAATACTATGGAAATGGGATTCTAAAATGATATTTAGAGACAGTTCTGGAATATGGTCAGTTAGGAAGGAACGCGGTTTTTTCTCAACCGATTATGATGAAATTCTACTTGTACGACGAAAATGGGATCTTCAAATGATTTTTAGATGAAGCTATGGAATATTGCCAAGTAGGCAGGAACTTGTCTAAATTCGACATTTACGAGGGAAATGGGATTCTAAAATGATTTTTGGAAGAAGTTCTGGAATATAGCTAATTCGGAATTAACTTCATAATTTCTCAGCTGTACGATCGATCGAAACGCGATTCTAAGAAGATTTTGGGAAGAAGTTCTGGAATAAGGCCAATTAGGAAGGAACTTTGTAATTTAACCATTTGCCTGTCTTTAGCGTCACATTATACGTGATACATAATCTCATTTAATATACGTATAACATATATTGAATGGGCGTCTCGGTTAAACGGTATATCATATATGATATGCAGGACTGGCAAAAAGTTAATATGCGCATGTTCGATGGAAATGGGATTCTAAAATATTTTTTGGAAGAAATTCTGGAATGGGGGCTAATTCGAAAAGGAGTCGACAAACCCAATTAGAAAGGAATTTGGCCACATCTTAACCGATTATGATCAAATTCAGCATATACGATTATAAAATAATTTGTTGATGTCCCTTAAGGACTTCTTCTAAACATCATTATAAAATCCCGTTCCCATCGTGGACTTGATCAAATCCCAGAACATAATCTAAAATTCATTTTAGAATCCCATTTCGAAATAGTTCATAACGCAATGTAAACCCATGTTAGTATCATAAATTTGCTTTATTTTCGTATGAACATCCAGCCGAAATATGTATTTGTTTTTTGTATTTTTATACTCGTAGAGCAAACTCAATTCAAAGTAAAATGCAAATCAAAAACAAATTTATGGTAGTAAATAACGTAGTAAGTAGAAATTAACAGCAGAGGGTCTGATTTAAAGAGAGTAAGAAGATAAAGTTTTTACAGTTCTACTGTATTTTCCATTTGTTGTTGTTGTTATTTTATTTTTTGAAAATAAACGTTCACGAGACGTCTCGGTATTATATCGTTTTTGGTTAAAAGCTTTACATGATTTTCGATTGTAAATATTTCACTAACAGACTAGACGCATGAATAAGAAACTGACCTAAGAATTTATTTTTTGGATTATTTTGGTGAATGAACACTTTAAGCTTGTGTCCGAGGAGCCTATTATGAAATTTTTCGAATTCGATTTTTTTCGATATCGAAAAAATTCGCTCTATTATGAAGCTAAAACTAAAAAAATTCGCGGTGAATTTTTTCGAACGCACAAGTTAACGAAAAACTTCGCCCTATTATGAAACTAAAAAGAAAAAATGGAATCGAATTTTTCCGAATGCACCGAAAAAATTCGACTGCTATTTAGTTGACGAATTTTGTATACGACTGATCGCATTAATTATTTAACTAGGTGTTCAAATAATAATTATTGAATCAAGTTTATTCAAACAATTTTTTGAGAATTTATTTAAGAAATACAGAAATTACGTTTCTTATATTGACTTTATAATAAAAATTTCGATGTAAGTTTTATTATAATTATTCATGTTTAAATTGATTAAGAAATATAGAACACAACTAATAAATTTTTTTAATTCAAATATGTTTATCAGGACGACGAGCGCCAACCAATTTAATGTGCTAGTCTCTTTTGTGGAGAAATGAGGGGATAGCAAAAAATTATTTAAATTCCCCTCAATTTAAAGAAACTAGTAACAAATTATGAGAAGATTTGACAAAAGAGCTAAATGACGAACGCCCTCCAACAAAAACAGTAATTGGTTGCGTAAAAAGTATGGATTTGATGAATTGTTCAAATGTTCCACACAACCATTAATTGGTATTTCGATATCGAAAAAATTCGAAAACTAACTTTCATAATAGGACAAATCCGCATCGAATCGAATTTTTACCATATCGAAAAAAATCGAAATCGAAAAATTTCATAATAGGTCCCCAAGTTATTTGTTAGAGCCTAAGGCTTCTGCCTAGTTTACATCCAACTTTATTCGACGCCTGTAAAAAAGTTAAAATACACACAACGTTGAAAAAGCCGCTTTATCACGGTTAAACCCAAAAAGTCAACGTCAGCGTTATTTTCTGTAAATACGACGAAATCTCGACTTTCAAAAATTATATTTTTGTACGATTGTTAACATGAGTTGAGTCCCTCCAAACTCATTTTAATTTTATTAGCTAAAAAAATAATTGAAAAATAAATTTGAGTGAAAATTGGTGTTTATTATTCTAATATTCATTATTTAACGTCTAGAAATCGCCTTCTAATAATTTTTTACTTCTACCGAATATAGGCTTAGCAGGTCCATTTTCAAGAAACAAACATAAAAGCATGTGGTGAGTCTCTTAGACTCAACAGGTAATTTCAATACAAATGAAGGAAATAACCTCGTTTTTGATCATTGTTAAAGTTTATTCAAGCTTACGTTACCTGCTTTTGGTTCATAGATGGGACTGAAATAAGTTTGTAAATGAGACAACAATATTAATTTTTTTTTGTTTTTTGAGTAAAAGAAGAGAGTCGTTTGTGGGAGAAAAAGGAGAGTTTGGATCTGTACAGCGGTAGAATAAGACGAGAAAAATAAAAGTCGTATTGGTTTGAGATTTAAAATAATATAATTTTAATGCGTTTCATTTTTTTGTGAATTCATTTTTCATTGGAGAGTATAAAATTGGGTGTGCCAATTTGTTGAATTAAATTATCATTAAATTTGAGAAAGGTCAAAAGTCCAAAAACCAGTGAAAAAAACCTAACATAATTTTGGTCCAAAGCGAGCCGGATACGAAAAGTATTTACATATTCATCGTTGAAAGAAGTACAGAGACATAGGAACATAACCTATAAAAACACGTGTTTAGAGGATTAGCACGTACATCAGAGAATAAAAAGGAAAAAAGGATTATTGGTCGTAATTGTGTGGGCCTAATATCCAATTAACATCAACGAAAAAAAAAAAAAAAAATCATCAATATAAAAGTTTTTTAGCGACGTGCGAACAAACGAGTACTAAACCACCAATTGGGTGGTGTAACAAAGAACGTGGAGATAACGGCCAACAAAAATCAACTGTAAAAAACAAAATGAAGAGTTACCGTTAACAGATGCAACCGGGAATCATCAGTGGCGAGAAAATTAGATAAGTAATTTATACATTAGTTACTTATACATTAGTTATTTATACATAAGTCGAATTAAAAAAGCAAAAGCTATTAATTGATTAAAAAATGACGAAGATAGAGTTGTTAAGAGATAAAATTGTGAAAAAATTAAATATTGTAAACGATAGAGTCACGTCGATCAAAAGCTTCTTTGACGAAAAAGAGAGTACTGGTTTTGAAATCGCGGAGTTAGAGGTGCGTGAAATTTTGTTAAGTAATACCTGGACCGAGTTTCAGGGAATTACAGACTTGGCAACGGAGTTGACAGGTGAGTTTTATGATCAAATCAGATCGGCGCTTGGCGAGTTTGAGTCCATCTATTTACGAGTTTATGCCAATGTGTCGGGGCAATTAAGTCGATTGAGGGAACCTGTGGCGGTTTCCCAGAGGGAGTCGGGTAATTCCAGAGTTGTTGTGGCGGCTGATAATCAGATGCCAAAGTGTTCGTTGAATTTACCTGAGTTGAAGATTAAACCTTTCGATGGTAATCCTGCTGAGTGGTTAGTGTTTAAGGAGAAGTATATGTTAATCATTCACAGCAATGTTAATGTTCCTCCTATATTGAAATTTTCGTATTTGGATGATTGTCTGAGAGGAGAAGCAAAGGCAACAATAGGTCATATTACCTTGTCAGCAGAAGCATATCGGTTAGCTTGGACTGAGTTGGTAAAGCGGTATGATGATAAACGTTTGATAGTGGACTCTCATGTGAAGAAGTTGACTAGTTTGCCTTCATTGGCAGGCGATAATCCGCAACTTTTAAGAGAGCTTCTTAACTCAGTGAACTCTCATATCTCATCACTTGAGGCGCTAGACATTAGATTGGATACAATGTCCGAATTATTCTTGATCAGTATGGTAACCCAAAAATTTAATCGTTCGTTAATACGTAAATGGGAATCACAGTTAGAACAAAATATTAATCCAACTTGGGTGAAGTTGAAAGAATTTATGTCAAAAGAGTGTAGAATTTTGCAGGTGTCTAACGGGCTGTTGGATGCCACAGCAGTGAAACTTCAGTCAAAGCCTATCAAGGCTAAAGCATTCGTGGTGTCAACTGGAAATTCGAGCAGTTCTGCGAAATTTAAGGCAAATAGTGGTTCATGTGATTTGTGCGGTGAACAAGCTCACGCTTGGTATATGTGTGCGAAATTTTTGGCTATGACGCCAAAAAATAGGTCTGAGTTGGTAATGAAACGAAGACGATGCATCAATTGTTTGAGGGTTGGACATTTACTTAAGGAATGTACATCCCAGAGGTGTAAGAACTGTCAAAAACCACACCATACGTTGTTGCATTTTCCAAAAACAGGTGAGGAGGGACAACAGAGCTCAACGAGTGATTCGCAGGGATCAGAGTCCATGACAACGGGAAAGTCGTCTTCACTAATGGCATTATGTAACGCAAACTCACAGTCTAATACAGTCCACAAAAAGAGAGTATTGTTTGCAACGGCAGTGATAAAATTGGTTGATCGTAATGGTAAACTTCACGAGTGTAGGGCGCTGTTGGACAATGCGAGCTCAGACAACTACATGTCAGAAACATTTGCAAAAACCGTACAATTGAATTCAAGTTCTATCAATTCGGAAGTTCAGACATTGAATGGAGGTATTGTTAGGATTAACAAATGTGTGTCAGCGGTGATTCAGTCTCGTGTCAGCAATTATAAGCAGGAGTTACAATTCTCGGTCGTACCTGAGATTACATCAAAATTACCATCCAGTGATTTCTCCTTTTCAAGATGGGGAATTCCCAATTCGGTGCAGTTGGCCGATCCGGGATTTAATTCTGTCCGAGCTATTGATGTGTTGCTTGGTCTGGAAACGTTTTGGGATGTTTTGCTACCCAACGTGATCAGATTGAAGTCTGGATTGCCTACTCTTCAGGCTTCCAAATTAGGTTATATAGTGACTGGTGCATACTTACAGTCTCCACATTCTTTGGCATTTTGTTCGGTTTCTGGTGAGTCATGTTCAGATACGGTTGAACTAGCTGAGTTGAATAGATCCATCAAGAAATTTTGGGAGTTGGAACGCCTTCCAGAAAAACGCTTTATGTCTGCTGAGGAGACATATTGTGAAAGCCATTTTGATGCGACGCATTATCGTGATAGTACAGGTCGTTATGTAGTGTCATTGCCTGTGAAAGGTAATTCACATGAGTTAGGTGATTCACGAGAAGCAGCCATGAGACGATTCCTTTGGTTGGAAAAACGATTTCTTGCAAATAAACAATTGAAAGATCAGTATTGTCAATTTATGACAGAGTATGAGGAGTTAGGGCATATGTCTCGAGTATTGGAAAACGACGGGTCAAATAAGTCGATGTATTATTTGCCTCATCATGCAATATTAAAACCAACGAGCAGCACCACGAAATGTCGAGTCGTGTTCGACGCATCAGCAAAGTCATCTACTGGTGTATCTCTAAACGATGCATTGTGCATGGGGCCAACAGTGCAGAGTGAGTTGTGGGAGATAATACTTCGATTTCGAAAACATCAATATGTGATAACTGCGGACATCTCCAAAATGTATCGTCAGGTGTGGATGAATCCAGATCAGAGGGTGTTACAACGCATTTTATGGAGAAAATCGGATCATGAACCGATTGAGCATTATGAACTCAACACAGTAACATATGGCACTAAGAGCGCTCCATACTTGGCTACTAAAGTGCTCCAACAGTTGGCTCACGACGAAAGTTCTCGATTGAGTCGAGCGTCAGAAGTTCTTAGAACTGATTTTTATGTGGACGATTGCCTTACAGGCACAAATTCTCTCAATGATGCGGTTAAGTTGGTAAACGAGCTGAAGCAATTGTTGAGAAGTGCGGGAATGCATATACATAAGTGGTGTGCCAACAGCGCGGATATTTTGAGTGACATTCCATTACAAGATCGTGAGATTCTCAATGATTCATTCAGTATGGGAGAGTCCATCAAAGCTTTGGGACTATTATGGGCACCGAAAAAGGACCAATTTTTTTTTAATGTGCAGGAGTTGAATGATTCTCAAATGTTGACCAAGAGGAAAGTGTTGTCGGAGATTGCTAAATTATTCGACCCATTGGGACTACTTGCACCAGTGGTTATTACATCAAAAATGATCATGCAAAGCATATGGGCACAGGGTACTGATTGGGACGCAGAAGTGAGTGATGAAATTCGTGAAAAGTGGGTAACGTTTAGGTCCCAACTGCCGAGATTGAACCGTATTAGTGTGCCTCGTCTGGTGTTGTTGTCGGAATATCAGGCTGTGCAGTTGCATGGGTTTTCAGATGCATCCAGTGTTGCATACGGAGCATGTGTATATATCAGGAGCAATATTAATGAAAGAGTTATGGTTCGATTATTGTGTGCAAAGAGTCGAGTGGCTCCTTTATCAAACGTAACAATTCCAAGAATGGAGTTGTTAGCATGTGTGCTGCTAGCCGAGTTGGTTGAGTTAGTGGTGAAAGCCATAAACATACAGTTTAACAATGTTGTGTTGTGGTCTGATTCAACTATTGCGTTGTCTTGGATTAATACGAGTACTCATAAGTTGAAGCAGTTCGTTGCAAATCGAGTTGACAAAATACAAAAGTTAACGTCATCATATGTGTGGTGTCATGTGAGCACTGATCAGAATCCTGCTGATCAAATTTCACGAGGGGTTTACCCTGGTGAGTTGGAATTTTCATCTATGTGGTGGGAAGGTCCATCTTTTTTAAAAAATACAAATGATGAGTTTAGTCCTTATAACGGGAAAGGTGATTATAATGGTGATTCTACAGAAATGAAATCGGAATCAAAAGTATTCGTAACTAGTGAGATTGTGTCATTTCCCGTCATTTTTAAATTTAGTAGTTTTCTCAAAACGGTGAGAGTGTTAGCATGGTGTATCAGGTTTATAAAAAGATGTCAACGTATGTCAAGTGAAATCCCAGATAATTTGTCTGTGGACGATATTGAGAATGCTAAACTTGTGTTGGTAAAAATAATTCAAAAAAAGGAATTTTCTAGAGAATATAGTAATTTGCAATCAAACCTACAGGTCCATCGAAAAAGTGAATTGCGCAGTTTATGCCCATTTTTAGATTCTCAGGGAGTAGTGAGGGTAGGAGGACGAATATCCAATGCTAGTATACCGTATGATGCAAAACATCAAATATTAATGCCTAAAAGGCATCATTTGTCTCTTCTAATTTTTAAATATTATCATCAGAAGAATATGCATGCTGGAGCGCAATTGCTTGTAAGTCTTGTTCGTCAAAGTTATTGGATACCCAACTCGAAGAATCTCGCAAAAAAGATAATCCGTGAGTGGGTTACTTGTTTCAAAGTAAATCCGCCTCGTCGTTTTCAGTTGATGGGAAATTTGCCCGAGTCGCGTGTCACACCGTCTTCACCGTTTGTTGTAACGGGTGTGGATTTATGCGGACCATACCTCGTAAAACATTTTGTTCGTCAGAAAACTAATGAAAAGGTATACGTATTGTCGTTTGTTTGTTTCTCGTCCAAGGCTGTGCATTTTGAGGTGGTGAAAAGTCTTTCATCTGATAGCTCTATTTCGGCTCTTAAGAGATTTATTGCGCGTAGAGGCAAGCCACACACCATATGGTCGGACAATGGAACAAATTTTACCGGTGCTAATAATGAGTTAAAACAGGCATACGAACAATTCAACAATCACATGATATTGAGAGGTATTCCTGAATTTTGTACCCTTGAAGAGATTCGTTGGAAATTCATTCCACCAAGAGCACCCAATTTTGGCGGGTTATGGGAGGCATCGATTAAGTCGTTTAAGAGTCATTTACAGAAAATCTTGTTTTCGTCAGCTACGAATCTGTATTTTGATGAATTCATTACCCTAATTACTGAAATCGAGGGAATTTTGAATTCGCGTCCTTTAACAGTCATTTCGGATGATCCTAAGGATCAATTTCCATTAACGCCGGGTCATTTTTTGATCGGTCGACCTATTGTTTTCTCTGCGTTACCTTCCTATGAGGGTTATCCTGTGGCAGGATTATTGAATTGGCAGAAGGTGAGTCGGTTAACGCAACAATTCTGGAGGCGATATTCTGTTGAATATTTGCACACCTTGCAGCAGCGCAACAAGTGGAGTGAAATTTCACCTAATTTGAAAGAAGGTGATGTCGTTTTGTTAAGGGAAGAGTCGTTGGCACCGACTCAATGGATGATGGGTATAGTCGTAAAAGTGCATGTTGGTCTGGACTCACTTGTCAGAGTGGTGGAAGTAAAGACTAAGATGGGTTTAGTTAAGCGAGCCATATCAAAGATATGCAAATTACCGGTCAAAGAATCTTTTGAAGACAATTAATTGATAGAGAATTAAACACTATGGAATTTTTAATAATAGTCATTTTGTGGAACATAAGTTTATGATAGTCTAAGTAATTAGAATTATGCATTTGTTTATTTTATATAAATCTTATTGTTTTATTATAATAGAGTATATGGTCATAATGTATGAAATATGAACCGAATAATAATTATAATGTTTTTGTTTGTAATTTTGTTGTAATAATGTGTAGTGCTAAACATAATTTAGAGTAATAATGTTGGTTGAATCGGTTCAAAGCGGGCCGGTATGTTAAAGTTTATTCAAGCTTACGTTACCTGCTTTTGGTTCATAGATGGGACTGAAATAAGTTTGTAAATGAGACAACAATATTAATTTTTTTTTGTTTTTTGAGTAAAAGAAGAGAGTCGTTTGTGGGAGAAAAAGGAGAGTTTGGATCTGTACAGCGGTAGAATAAGACGAGAAAAATAAAAGTCGTATTGGTTTGAGATTTAAAATAATATAATTTTAATGCGTTTCATTTTTTTGTGAATTCATTTTTCATTGGAGAGTATAAAATTGGGTGTGCCAATTTGTTGAATTAAATTATCATTAAATTTGAGAAAGGTCAAAAGTCCAAAAACCAGTGAAAAAAACCTAACAATCATTTTAAACTTGGTATGGGAAGATCAGGATTTTAGTACGTTCTCTGTTTGCTGATAGAATGTCAATTCAATGTAATCGTATATCTATCATCTTATACATTTTGATTACATACATACTTCAACAATGCAATTAAAAATTTAAAAAAATGAATTTATAAAATATTTGGTTTATAATTCGCACATTGACGATTCAGGAGAGTGATCAGTCAAAAGTAGTCAGGAAATTTTCAAACTATTGTTGTTCGGATGTAACAATTTCTATAAAGATTTAGTTCCAGCACTACATTCCATCTAACCTTGACATACATATATATAAAGAAAATTTAGAAGTATTGCGACAATTCAACAATCAATCCATTGAATTCCTGAGGAATTCCTTATTTTGGAAATGAACGTCCTCAAATAAACGGGGAAGAAGAGCTATACAATCCAAACTACAATAGTCATTGTAACGTCACATTCGATTAGTTTTAGCAGTTTCGAGTTGGCATAGATAGGCTGAATTTTTTGAGAATTTCGACAAACTAAAAGGCCTAGACTATTTACTCATACAGCCCAAGCGTGAAAGCAGTCGATACATCATGACCCTATAATAGATACAGAAAACCACAGTAAATTCAATATTGTTTTATGCTATACTACTCTGATACTCTGCATCATCAGATTCTTTTTGTAATAAAAATTTTTAAACACAAAAACGCAGCTGATGATGTACGATTACATCAAAATGCATCCCGCACTATTAAAAGATAATAAAATGTTAAGTTTGATTTTTCTTTAAATTTTTGTGAAACGGTTAATGGTGGTGTTTAGTCTAAGTCAGTGGTGGCCAAGCCAATTGAGTATTTTTGACAAATTTTGATAGTAAATACAGCAATAAAACTCCGGTTAGGAAAGAAAGTCATCCGGAGAACGCGGTAAATTATTTTTGTACCCAGAGTCACAGAATTTATCACTGTGGAATAAGCATGAAAGCCACCGCAATATTTATTCCATCTTGAAAAATGCGGCCCGCGGGCCTCCTCACATTCATTTCCAAGTGATATATTGTGTGCCTCTGGATACATAAATAAATACAGCGTTGTCCAGTTAACTTTTTTTCTATTCGGAGTTTTATTGCTCTATTTATTATCAGAGCTTGTTACAAATACTAATTTGGCTTGGCCACCACTGGTCTAAGTGTTTTGATTAATCCAGTTTCATGGTCAGTGTTCAATACAAGCGAAAAATTATTTTTTTGTAAATCGTAGATCGTATCAAGCTTTCCTTGAAATAATAGAAGAATAAAAGAAAAATAGAAGGTCCATTTGTGATATGGGTGTGAACTTCTCATACAATTTGTACTGAGGGGCATCAATTGATGTAACAAAAAATAAAGTAATATATGTATATGTTTATACACGTTGAATAATGTAATGTAATGTAAACCTAAAATAAAATTGTACATCTAGATCAAAATAACAAAAGAAGGATAGATGTAATCCGATCGTAGTCGACATACATAGGTTGAATAAAATAAAATAAAAACAAAATTAATAAATATATGTGAATCTCAATAAATTTAATAGAAATAAATATAAAAAGAAAAGTGTTAGTCATTCCTGGTGATATTTTGAATCGAAACGATTTAAAACGAGAAAACGAGAAAAGGATTACAACACAATGCCCGTTGGAACAATTAATGCTGGTTCAGGGGCCGAGAAAATGGGAAGCAAATTTTCGTACTTCACCTGAAGGCCGAAAAAAAGCCGGTTTTATTTTAATATTCGACGTGTTCAGTCTGTCCAAAATGAAAAAAAAAAAAAATTAAGATATTTTTCGTGAAACTTATCTACGTGAAACCTGACCGAACACCCAAAAGTAGAAAATTTGCTTGAGACATCAAACTAAAGTTAAAGCTTTTGTAAATTACATCTGAATTATATTTATTTAAATAAGCTTAACCAAATTTAATTCCAAAACATAATTGGATTTTTCTGTGATAAATGAATGAGTGTTTTATGCTAGAAATTTCACACTATAGGACTATTTTACTCCTACATAGTAAGCAGGTAAAAAATCGCAACTCTAAAGTCTCATTTTTGACCAAAATGCAAGCCTACATTTTTGCATTTGGTACTGTCCTTCAGAAACAATTTGAAATTTAATTTTCCATTTACATTAATTAAACATTAATTACCACAAATTCTTTTCTAACGGCAAGAGAAATTTTATTTTAATTTTTTTTAATAGCTGCGAATCTATTGCAACGGAATGTAAAATCGACACAACATTTTTATTGGTTTTATGAAACATTTTATATCGTAAATAGTTTAATAACCCAAAATTAACGCATATTGTGTCTCGGATGTTTCATGAATGAAAATTGTCGAAATTAATATTTTTGTGTAAAGCACAAATTTGTTTAACATGCTTGCAAATAAAAAATACTAAGTTATTTGACTAAACTTTTTTGGCTTCCACCGAAAATAAGGTTTCATTTTAGCATTTTTTACCGCCTTTCATGCGAAATACGAAAATTTTGTCCCTATTTCCGCCGCTCCTAGACTAGCACTAATTTTTTCCTATGATTACGTTTTTTTCCGAGCAAATAATTGAATGTACAAAAATTGCACTCAACCCCTTTTTCGCTGGCAGTCCTGTCATTGGAGTAATGTCATTAATATAAATCGGCTTGGCTGGCCAGAAATATTCAAGAGGAGATAGATTTTCAGTTTCTTCCTGGCTCTTAACTAGAAGAAAATGGTCTAAATTTCTAGTTGGTTTAGTCTAGATCTTGGTAACTGAAGAGATTTCGAGCATCTGAACCTTATAATTTCTTGATGCAGCTACCACTATTAAATTTTTGCTTCATTTAACATTTAGTGATTCACATTTCATTGGAATTCCCAGATATTCCAACGCAGAACATAGACTCTCCCAATTGATGTCTATTTGAAATATAGAAAATGGCGTCGCACAGGGGTTAGAATTAGAACACTACATGATAACATACATTTTAATTTTTTGTAAATTGCGTAACTTGTCAGATTAACAACAAAAAAAATTATTTTCTGATGCTAGATTTCAGCCCAATAAGACTCATTATTTCTTTTCTGCACGCTGTTGACATGTACTTCGTGAATGTGAAGTTTTCATGTTTCCGCCTTTACAATTTTATTGTGTGGTGTTTAGGGAAGGTTTGCGTTTATTCATAAATCGCAAAACCTGTCAGATTAACAATAAAAAAAATATTTTTCTTTTGATTAGGCTAGATTAGATTATTTGGTTCACAGGAAAGATCGACATGATTTTTGTACCAGCCTGAAGGGGGGAGGTGGGTTGATCGCTGTTAAAAGTTCGATTTCGAAGGAACACATTACATGAAACCTATGATGTTATTACTGTACGTATTACTGTAGCCAGTGCCTCTATCCTCGGGGTTGGTGCATATTTTCCCTACGGATCTACTCTGAAATATTATCTTGGAATTAGTAACTTCATCGATTCTGCTATTGCACCATTGGTTCATATTAGTGAACAACTAATTGTTACTTTTTATCAATGTTTTTGTTGAATGTTAATTAATTCATGTAATTTCTAATATGCTACCGGTGGTTAGACCATTTTAATTGTGTTTCGATTAACACGAGAAGTATATTAGTATTTACGAACAGTAATTCAACGAAACCGACTAATAGACAGAATTCTATTTATTTAATTAAATGAGTTTAATATGTTTCGAAGATTGTAAGTTCGAAACTAGATTGGATTCTCTTACAATCTTCGAAACATATTAAACTCATTTAATTAAATAAATAGAATTATGTCTATTAGTCGGTTTCGTTGAATTACTGTTCGTAAATACTAATATACTTCTCGTGTTAATCGAAAAAAATTAAAATGGTCTAACCACCGGTAGCATATTAGAAATTACATGAATTAATTAACATTCAACAAAAACATTGATAAAAAGTAAAAATTAGCTTACACACAGAGCAGTGTGAATATCGTGAAGAAGGAAAAAAATTGTAAGAGAATTCATCTGGATTAGTACGATTCGCTAGTACTTAAATCACAGCACATTCTGTATATATAGAATGTAAATTGTGGTATAATCAGTCCAGTCGTCGCGGCCTGATGAGAAGATTGATTTTTTCATAATCATAAGCTCATCAGTTCGAAACTGGATTGGATTCTCTTACAATCTTCGAAACATATTAAACTCATTTAACTAATTGTTACTGGTGACTTCAATCTTCCTGATACTACTTGGCTTGATCGAGTTTTCACGGCCTCTTCCCTCGACCAAAAAGGAATAGCTGTCACTGATTATTTTGCTGGCACAGCATTGATGCAATCAAACCGAATAAGCAATAGTCAAATGACTTTACGTATTTGGAGCTCTTGCTGTGTGAGGAGTTCACTGGATGTACGAGCGTATATTCCAATTGCGATATACATTTTCCAAGAGAATTGTAATACTAAGTGTACTTCTAATAATTCTTTTCAGTCCGATTTTAGACATGCTGATTACGTTTCTTTAAACAAATTTCTTGTCGATTCGGACTGAGTATTTCTAGAACAAGGAGGAGATTTGAATGAGGTTTTTTTTTGTTCAACGACTTCTGGTATTGAAAGATATGTTCCATCAATGAGAAATGAGTCTCGGTATCGGGAGCCATGACACAATAAGCAACTAATTCGTATTGAAAAACGCCGTAATAAGTTACATTCCTTATATAAGTTACACGGTGTTAAGTTTTATCCTAGCTTCAACACTGCTCGTAGGGAGTTTAAAACTTTAAACTGGTTCGAAATCGAAGATGAATTAACTTCATGTCCAACCAAATTCTGGAATTTCATAAATGGTAAAAAGAAGGTTGCTGGATTTCCTACCCCAATGACTTTTCAGAACTCTTTCGCCATATCCAATATGTTTGCCAATTTTTTCGAGTCGGTCTATGAAACAAGCCTTTAACTAACCGCAGTCGCTTTATTTTATCTTTTTAAAGTTTACGAAATCAGAAGTCTATGATTGGTTATCTAAACTGAAGCTGGACAAACTACATTTTCAGTTCATCCCTATTAAGTGGTTGCATTCATACCTTTCTAACCGTTACCAATTTGTTAAGCTTAAAAGGAATTCCTCAATGAAGTCACATTGGTCCGCTTTTATTCTCATTATTTGTATATGATGTTGTTGAGTGTTTTGAATTTGCACCTTGTCTACTTTACGCAAATAATATGAAAATATTTGCTCTAATTAATGATGTTTCTGATTGTGTGAAATTGCAAGGTGACTTGAATAACTTTTGCAGTTGGTCGTTTAATAACAAATTGTTGCTGAATGTATAGGTAAATGCACGATTTTATCATTCACTCGGATGCGCCCGCCAATATTCCAGCAATATTTTTTATGTAATGTTGCTGTTGAAAGAGTTGAGTTCATGTCCGACTTAGACATAACCTTTTCTAATGATCTAACTTTTACTAAACACATTGATTGTATTACTACAAAAGCTTACATTATGTTAGGGTTCATTAAGCGCAATTGTAAAGAATTTTGCTACCCGTTCACACTAAAAATTCTGTATACAATACATCCTTTGTCCGTTCCGTTCTAGAATACGCTTCTCAGATCTGGTCCCCATTTGCTGTTTTGTATGCCCTTCGGGTATTACCCACTGATATCCTTCCACCTTATAATGATCGTTGTAATTTATTAAAACTACAACGTTTGGATCATCGACGAGACGTTGCATCTGCTATCTTTGTTCACGGTACACTGACTTCGCGAATAGATTGTGACGAGTTACTTGCTCGTTTCAATATATATGCTCCTATAAGCTATTTGCGCGGCCGTTGTTTGCGACATATTGATCTGGTATCTACGAATTTTACACTTTCGGAACAAGTCTTGAGAATGTCGCTGCTTTTTAATTCAGTTTACGATGTTTTCGATTTTAACATCACAAGAAATTCGTTTAGAAACGAGTTGTTTAAATTTCTGTCCATGATTGTATAGATACTGTAGTTAATAAATAAATAAAAATATCGAATTTTCTTTGAAATGTAAATTTATGAAGCAATATAAATGTGCGTTGGCACAACAATACATGTCCCGAAACCTATCTTTATAGATATCAAGAACGGCAATCGGAGCACAATTACAGATTTTGTTTTTTTTGACTCAGAACTAGGTGATTTTCAAAAAAGTCGAATTTTCTATGAAATGTATGGAAATAATCAAGCAAAGAGAAAAATTGTTCTCTTGACGCTCCTGATGGTTGCCAATTGTATTGAGGAGATACTCGTCAGAACAGGCTTCTTCGTCAATCAAGAAATTTTGGGAGTGGCTTGCTGATGGTATGCGGAGGATTTTGTTACACAGAGGCCGTACTCCAATTTGTTTCGTATAAACTAAAATGAATGCTGCCGAGGTTTAGTTGAATTTGGGGATAATACGCTGGGTCACATTGGGTATTGTAACAAGATAATGCTGCAAAACATGCAGGTCGACATACAAAATCATTTTTTGAAGAACGTGGTATTGATGTTTTACAATGGCCTGCGACTAGCTCAGATCTTAATCCTATGGAAAACGTTTAGATATTACTTTCTAACCACTTTACCATAACGGCCGCCAGTTTGAAACGGTTACCCAACTACGCAAATCTATTGTTACAGAATGGAAAAATATTGGTTTGCTCCCAAACCATACCAACTCGATGCCTCATCGTCTCTAAAATGTAATTGTTACATCAGGTGCTGATACAATACAGATAAGAAAAATGTCCTTATAAATATTGCTTTCAGAAATTTTTTCTTTTAATTTTTAAAGACTTTAGTTGTAATGTACATTAACTAAAATAAAAACTACCTAATATGAATTCTTATTTTAACTATTCAATTCTTTAATTAAAATTTTGTCCCTATATTGCCTCCGCTGTATATTTAGAGGTACCAAGAACCACAATCAGAGCACAATTATTGCAGATTTTGGATTTTTTGACTCAGAATTTCTGATTTTTAAAATCGAATTTTCTATGAAAAGTTTGGAAATAATCAAGCTTTGGCACAGCAATTATACGTCTCGAAACCCATTTTTAGAGATAGATACATAAGAAAAAATTATCCACAGCGAAAATACTTCGATCAATATTGTTGACCGATATTTGGAAGAAATCCACCTTCCTGGACGAAAAAGGATGCTTTTTCAATAGTAAGCAATACAATAATTTGAAAGCTGTGCAAAATATAGCTGCTACGTAGGGTATTGATGCAAAGTGGCCACTTTCCATTTCATAAGATAGATGAAACTTCAATTTCAAGAACCTACTTCAATTCGCTTCACTAATGGGATAAAGTTGAAAACAAAGTTCCAAAACGTTTTTTTAAAGTCTCTACTTGGGCTCTGCTTGTGGAGTTCCTTATAGAACGATACTCACGCGCACTTGTTTAAAGAATTTCATTTGCCGTCAGTGTTATTTATTTTCCTACGCGGTTATAAAACGTGTTTGAGCTTCTCCGTGAGCTATATTTTATTGCCGGGGGTTCGCGACACTCTTTCATCAAACAAATAATTTATTACGACTAGGTACTTACTTTAGTTTATTGCTAAATCCATTGAGTTCCGAGAATTAACTACAGGCTTGGATGCTGGCCACCTTGTGGATTTGAGCTTCTCTATTGTATAATATGTATCCTAAAAAAAACGCATAAAATATAATAAAAAATTGAGTTGAATTCGAATTTTATTAATTTCCCCACCATTCATAAATAATGGTAATATTTAATTTACAAATTAAAATTATCACTTAAATCTAACTGATTGAAATTATTCGCAATAATACAGATGAACACGTTTAACGGAGCTAATTTCTGCTCATCAAACGGGCTATACATTTTCCTCATGTTTATACAACATTTGGCTAGGGCACGCAACGTACTATGCAAATCTGGTTCGACTGGTAGTTTTATACAACCTAGACTCGCATAAATCCATTCCGAAATCCATTTCTCCGTAGACGACAAATCAATTATATCCTTCTGAAATAATTCGGACCAACACTCGTTATTCAGCCACTCGGTTTCGATATCGATCAATCCTTCTAAGGTGCGTTGGTCGATTTGCAGGACAGTCTTAAGTACTGGCTGATGTATTTTACAAAACTGAAACCATTTCTCTTTTGTATTCTCGTTGGGAAAACGAGGTGTCTTCACTTCCATCAAATCTTGTTCCTCTCTTACTTTAATAACTTGATTTTGTATATTTTTAAATTTTAACATTTGTAGTTTTTCCCATTCCGGTGTGGGATGTAAGAAATCTTTTATTTTTGGATTTTCTGCACGGTTTTGCTCCTTCCATTGGATCGGTTTGCGTGTTACACATTTTGTTTTTGCCACCATGATGTCGGGACAGTGATTCCGTTCATACATCATCTGTTGCAGATATTGTTCGCCGGACTGTGGTGGTTCATTGGGATCAAAGTTTTTATCAATTGGTGGCACGTAGAGTGCAACTTTATGCAATTTGTCCATTATTTAATGCACGAAAACGTAACGTAAACTGGTTTGTTGATGTTTTGTGTTAAATGTCAAACTTATGGTCGACATGTTAAATTATAGAAAATTTTGTTGAGTTGCAACTATTTATCGTGAGATGTCATTGTAATTGTAATGAAGAATCGTTACTTTAAATTTTTATCGCTGTCGCCATATTTAAAGGACGTTGACTGTTAATTAATTGACCTAAATTTCCTTTTAACATTTTGCGCTCTTTATGCAATCACTTGTTCACTTGGTCATTCAATGAATCTAATCCACATATAAACGTATTGAATTACACCTTCAACATTTATTTTTTGTTTTGTTTGGCTTTTGTGATTTTATTGTGATCTAAATTTCTACAACAATTGAAAAAAATTAAGAAAATCATGTGTAGAGTAGAACAGGTACACTTGATATTTAACAAGAATATTAAGTTACTAAAATAATATTTTATTTGTTACCTACATCTTCTAAAATTATATAGAGTGGATTATTGAGATAATTCATCAGATCACAACGGTACTTTGGCTAAATGATCTACTGCGAAAAAACGGAGCGACCAAAATGACTGCACGATTATTAATTTTGGCGCCAACACAAAATTTGCCCTAATTACAATCATGTACAAGATGATTACGTACATTTTTAGTTTTATTTACAAAACCACAAAATAAAACAAAAATAAAAAATTGTAAATACATTTATATCGAATAACAAAATATCTCTTGGATTCTATTGTCTGTAGTGGGGATTGGTAGTGTGATAGTTTGATTTGCCGCATATTTGATTGTGTCTTGTATTTAGTAGCAGAATAACAAGTCTGACTTGTTTAGGTGTACTCCAATACAAAGTTTATGTTTGGGAAATTTCATTTTTTACAGTTCTTTAAAACTTGTGTGATACAACATAATATTCATTTACAGCAGACAATAAAGCGCATTTAGATCTTCAACATCGTCAGGGTCGTCGTCAATTCCTATAGCTTGAATAGCTAGAATGTGATAAGAATTTTAGGTTTTAGGATACATTTTCAATTCACCGGATTCTTTGCAAATAGCGTTGTATTTCGCAGCTTTTTCTCTTACGTCGCAATCTAATTCTCAGACTAGAATTTTAGATTTTGCGTGCCTGTTGCCCTTGCTATTCTCGACTTTATTCTAGAATTTCATTTTCGGTCGAATAAGTCGAATTTTATCATAATTGGTTAAGAAATGATCAAGTACCATTCATCCTAATTGGCCCTAATTCCGAACAGGAATTTGCATAAACTAAAGTAGTGATTGTTGTAGTCTGTATTTACAATAATGTTATCTTTATTTATTTGACTCCGATCCATTAGCTATCCAAATAAACAATGATAATCTATGTCTACTCTCTAAACCCTGAATTCTACTTTTAATACCTCAGGAAATTGCCGCTGGCGTCACCACTCTATTCTAATCATCGAGGTGGACCGTCATCCTGAATTGATTCAATGAACTCTGCCCGGCATGGTCTTGGCTCGTGCACGTCATCCTAAATGGCTTCATTGACCTCTTTGGTTTCGATTGGTTCTTCCAGACCTGCAATCTATTTCTGAGAAATGGTCACCAACTCGACGACTTCTTGTAACGGTGTTAGCTCGAACAGGTCCATCAACAAGTTCTCATCAACTGTCTTGGCATAACGAAGGCGATTGTTTTGCCATTCGAATATTGCAACGTAGCTAACAGCTCCTTCAAGGCATCTCTGACATTGAACAATTGCTGAATTATCTCGATATTGAATTGTCGGGACGCAACCCATTAGCGGCAATGATGTGGCCCAAGTAGCTGAACCACTTCTAGCCGAAAGAGCATTTTGCAAGCTTAAGAGTGAATCTGTAGTCCTGGATGTGGCCAGGGACAAAGAACTGCTCGCTCATCCCAGCCACAATGGTATCGTCACAGTGATATTCCCCTAATATCGTGTCCATCAGCTGTTGGAAAATGTCGGATAAAGTTTTCTCTCCGGGCTGCAAGCGATTGCCTTGGGAAAGTCAACTGTGCATATTGATCGCCTCGTCATAAGGTTCTTGGCGTTTTCATCGAGCTCCTTAAGCGCGGCGTTGAGCCCAACCGAGTAGTCGGCTGTCTTTCTGCTTTTCAGCATATTCAATCGTCTGAATGACTCCTAAGAATTACAACCTGCGCAAGTCGTCTTGTATTGCTTGTACAGCTGTGTAAGGTACTGGACCCTGGCGGCAGAAGATCGGCGTTACCTCCGATTTCAGTTTAGTATCAGCAAACACAGAGAGATACTTTGCTTCGACCTATTTTGCCAAAGATATTGTAACCTGAGCTTGAATATTTTTAAAGACAGCTGGATCACCAGATGCACTGATTGCTTGTTCTTCGCAATCGATCAAGGCACACACCACCAAATCTTCCCAGTTCATTCGCGAGATTTCCCAGTCTGACCATGTGTCGATCTGCAGTTTAACTCTACTCTTATTGATTGCCGGCATGACGGATTTGTGTGTCGACTGTGACCATGACTGGATTGCAAAACTCTCTCTATACTTGCCGTCCTCTCGATGTGGTGGTTTTGTTTTAACGCGAGCTGCTGACTGGCAATTCCTTGTCCTTAAATGGACCTCGCTACATAAGACACATGGTTACTTCGGAGTCTGGTCATTGCTACGATTTTATCCTTCGGTCACGAAGAACGAACGCCCTTCTGCTGTTGACTCTGGTTCCATTGTGCCTTCCTATAGATTTCCAGCACTTCCGACTTCAATGCATCATGACGAACGAAACATGACCTTGTTATTTATGAGATTAATGAGATGGTCAGCGATGTTCGCCAGCTCCTACAAGTTCAATTGCCTCCATTTCTATGTATTCCGAATTTATACCTTGACAACAGCTTTACGAGTGTGGTTGAGTCCTGCAATTTGTCGAGACCCTGTACGAACGCAGTAGCTTGAAATCCTCCGCCGGATCGCTTTTTGCGATCTTTAAAACCGAGTATTTTCGCCCGTAAATGCGTTTCAGCTCTTTGACGGCAACTTCCAATGTAATCTCCATTGATTTATGTAGCAGAATAGTGGCCGCCAGGATAATCCGACCTTCTATCCAAATTGTGGATATTACATTGCAGCACTTCTTGATGAGTTTGTTTAATTTTATTGTTCAGTTTATTGTTTGTGCAAGATTCAATCGACGGTGCTCTTCCAAATGGCTTCCAAGAGAATTTACATTCATCTGTCGTTAAAACGTTGAGTAATTATAAAAAGGATGCTCAAGTGCGAAAAACAGAAGTATATTTCCGTAAGCGAATTGAAAAACTGGAAAATTTATATAAAGAATTTCGTGAAAAGGTCTGAACACACAGACAGCCCAGAACACGCAACTTGGCTGGATTTTAATTGAAGCCATCAACAATTCAAATTGTTCCCGCTATTTGGAAATCATGGGAGATTGATCTGGTTCCAACGAAACAAAAGATGAAGCCGGAAGATAAATGGTGCGAAAAATTCTATAAAGAAACTTATTTTCGTCGGTAGTTAAATATTTGACATCAGACGTTACATTGGGTAAATCTCGTCATAAATTATAATTCAACACTTTAATCAATTGAGACGACGATTTATCAGAGATTCAAACTTTCATTTAGAATACAATAAATGTTTTAATGAATATTTTAGAAACGGTTTAGCGGAACTGGTTAGCACTTCCGAAGATTAGAAAGTAAGCATAGTTAATGGCAAATTAAAAGCCAAAAGTTGTTATCTTCCTCATCATGCTGTTACGAAGGGATCGAGTACCACGACCGAGATGAGAATAGTGTTCAATACATGTGCTCCGTGATAACGAATTGGAGATTGAACGAAATAGCATTCACCGCAGATTTAAAACAAATATTTCGACAGATTGTGGTTCATTCTATGAAGATGCTCATTTTCTTTAAACAGTCACCTTCGGAACGACTAGTGCTCCATCCTTAGCTATTCGCACTATTCAACAGCTGGCTCATGATTTTCAAAATAAATATCCAAGTTTCTCCAGCCAATTCCTGAAGAAGATCGTGAGATATACATACCTCTAGCATTAAATTCAGATGAGTCAAATAAAATTCTTGGGATTTATTGGAAACCACCTACAAACGTTTGTATTCGAGGTCGATTATACGAATCGCTTGGCTTTGTCACTCCTGTAATACAGCCAGGGAAATTGATCATGCAAGATTTATGGATTGAAGACTTAGATTGGGACGATGTGATTTCGGAATATTCACAGGAAAATGGTATCAACACATTCATGATCTTAAATATTTAATGCAGATTAAAATTCCACGTTGGATAGCAGTTACGGGTATATCAAACCAAAGAACACTCGAGTTATATGCATTCTCCGATGCATCTGACAAAGCATACGAAGATACATATAATGAAAGGCTGAATTAAAGGCTGCAGTATTATTAGCCGACTTAGACGGCTAAATCATGCTATTCGAAATCTACGACTTTCTATCTTCATTGGCTAATGACCACTGATATTTTCTTCCCATCAGCCAATACATTTTGGAAAATGTAATTTTTATTTGGTTGCGCTTTGTTTCAATATGATTTTTTCACGTTAACCTTCTATCCAGGTGCAAACCTAAGTATTTCATCTTCGTTTGTTGAGGAATATTTTTATCGTTAATTTTTACTGGTGGGCAGATGCGTTTGTTCAGCGTGAATGCAACGTGAGTTGATTTGTTTTCGTTCAGTTTTATTCTCCAGGTCTTCTGCCAGTTTGCGATTTTGTTCAAATGATTCAGTAATTCTTTTGAGGCAATTTCGGGATTATTGTGTGACACCAGGATGGCCGTATCATCGGCAAATGTTGATATTATTATTTGGTGATTACAGGTAAGTCGGCTATGTACAATAAGTATAATTTTGGTCCTAGAACGCTGCATTGTGGTACTGGTATACCTGCATTAATATCATTTAAGCAAGTAGTTGCGCTATTTTGTTTGACCATGTATTGCACTCACCGCGGAGTTTTTCTAATAAATCGTATTCCATATGGTATCAAGCCTGCTACTGGAATTTTCCAGAAAGAGTTAAAAAAGCTATTGTTAGGAATTCCTGGAGTAGTTAACTTTTTGGACGATATTGTTGTCACGGGCAGAACTACCATAGAGCATTTAGAGAATTTGAAAACTACGTTTCAAAGATTGTCAGACGCAGGGTTAAAACTTCGTAAAGACAAGTGCGAATTTTTTAAAGATGAAATTAAATACTTGGGTCATAAAGTTTCAAAACACGGTTTGTCGAAGTCGTCAGAACGTATTGATGCAATAGTCAACGCCCCAGAACCTTCTAATGTCACTGAAGTTAGAGCGTTCAGTGGATTGGAATCTCCAAATTTTATCAATATCTAGTAGGGAGAAAATTCGGATTTCCACAAATGGCAGCCAGCAGAATTCAGCGCTGGACGGTAAATTTATCAGCATTCGACTATAAATTAGTATATGTTAAAGGAATAGACAACATAGCAGATGCTTTATCGAGATTACCATTACGAACTAGTGATCACATTAGTGAAAAATCGTATATAAATTTTATTCTGGATAAGGACATTGCAATAGACGAGAATCTCGTGAGTTTGGAAACTTCCAAAGACGAAATGTTAGTAGAGGTTTTCGGTGCGGTCAAAAATAGTAATTTTTCCAAATTGAAGGGCGATATTTTCAAACCTTTTCAGCGTCGAGAAGCAGAACTAACAATTGAGTCGAATATTCTTATGTGGCGACATAGAATTATTATTCCTACATCACTGCGAAAGATCATGCTAAACAGTGTTCATGCTTCACATCTTGGAATTGTCAAGAGTAAGTCTATTGCAAGATCATATATGTGGTGGCCGGAATTGACAAAGATTTAGAAAATCTAATCAAAGAGTGTAGATATTGTCTAAAAACACGTCCAGATCCGGAGAAAACAGAACTAATTCCTTGGCCAAATCCGAATAAAATTTGGTCTCGGATACATATAGAATACGCTGGTCCGTTAAAAGAAGTATATTTTTTCATTATCACGGACGCCTTTTCAAAATGGGTCGAAGTATTTAGAACGCGTGACATAACATCAGAGTTTACTATAAACAAACTCAGAGAAACATTCTCTCGCTTTGGTCTACCAGATACTATAGTTTCGGATAGTGGAACACAATTTCAGTCTGGTAACTTCGCAAAATTTGTAAAGTAAAATGGTATCAAATATATCTCAAGTCCACCGGGACATCCAGCTACAAATGGTGCAGCTGAAAATGCAGTTAAAACTTTCAAAAAGACATTTTGTGCCGCATTAGATCAAGCGCAAACTGAAAATTTAAATAATTTGTGTTTAGACAGACACCATAATTCAGAGGAATCTTTTTGATTACCGAATAGCAGAACATTGTTCGACAGGAACCTCACCTGCTAAAGTCATGTTTGGCAGAGAAATCAAAACTAGATTCGATTTAGTAAAACCATCGGAAAGTAACCAAAATCATAATTCAAACACTGAAGAAGTCAGTAAAACTATAGACAAAAGTCTGTCAAAGCAACGACAATATTATAGGGGGAGACGTAGAGTTATTTTCGATGTAGAGGAGAAAGTCATGGTTAGGGACTACAGAAATCCGAACAAGAAAAGTTGGATGCCTGCTAAAATAGTACAGGTATTAGGGTTTCGAATTTATTTGTGCGAACTGGAATCGGGAAGGAGAATAAAACGACATACCGATCAAATAATTAAAGGTGGTACAACCATTAGTACTCAGAGTAACAATGAGGTTGACAATGCGAATAGTTACGATATAATTAGGTTAAAACTATCCGAAAATAACGGTTGTAAAAATAATATTGTAAACAAGAATCATAATCCGGAAGTATCAAATGAAATAAATGTTTCAGATAGTTCTGGTGGTGAATTTTTGGGTTTTCCAGAATTGTTTGTAACACCCAAAAACAGTCGTTCTAAACGACAGAAAAAACCTATTGATAAGTTAAATTTATAAATCAAAATAAAACGAAGGAGTCCTGTAGTTTTGTTTTCATATGTAATGAGGTATGTAATGTATGCGTATTTGAAGTGTATGTAAACGCAGCATTACCATAAAGAGTTCGATATGTGAACGTAGCTTTAAAAAATGGTAACTATGTTCATGCTAAAGAAAATAATAAAGCTTTTCTTGTGTGTAAGCTCAACCAGGAAAGTGTTTTATTTAAACCATCCCGTGTAAATTAAATACGAAGATATTAAAAACATCACAAAGATGAACACATCTATGACCCCTTGTTGAGAGTGCAGAATCCATAGGCCGATCCACCTTTCATGTCAGCACTACAGGTTGGCATGAAGCAATGCAATGTGCAGGTGGTTTTTCAAAGACGGATCTGTAGCCGCCCGTCCTCGATTTGGCTACTCCAGGCGTAAAGTAGGACGGTCAAAAATAAATCAATAAATCAAACAAACAATCAAACAAAATAGTAAAACTCTATTGGCTAATGACCACTGATATTTTCTTCCCATCACGTTAACCTTCTATCCAGGTGCAAACCTAAGTATTTCATCTTCGTTTGTTGAGGAATATTTTTATCGTTAATTTTTACTGGTGGGCAGGTGCGTTTGTTCAGCGTGAATGTATCGTGAGTTGATTTGTTTTCGTTCAGTTTTATTCGCTATGTCTTCAGCCAGTTTACGATTTTGTTCAAATGGATGAGCCAGTTTGCGATTTTTTTCAGGATGGCCGTATCATCGGCAAATGTTGATATTATTACTTTGTTGATTACAGGTAAGTCGGCTATGTACAATAAGTATAATATTGGTGCTAGAACGCTGCCTTGTGGTACACCTGCATTAATATCATTTAAGCAAGTAGTTGCGCTATTTTGTTTGACCATGTATTGCCTTTGAAGAAGATAGTTTCCCAGATCTGAGTAAAATTTCTTCGGTGGAAGCTCTTTAATTTGTATATTAGTCCATCATGCCAAACTTTATCAAAGGCTATGTGATATTCAAGAAGGTAGCAGAACAATATTTCTTTTCCTCGAATTTGCTTTTGATTGCATTTACAATTGTGTGTGCTTGCTCTGTGCTACCATGTTGGTTTCGGAACCCAAATTGTTAGTCTGGAATAACGTGCCATTCATCTAATATGATTTCCATTTCGTTAGTAACATTTTTTCAAATAGCTTTGAAATTGAGGACATCATGCTTATTGAACGATATGATGAGATCTGCGTTTCATTTTTTACATTCGTTTCTAGTTAAATTAAAATCGAACATGGCAGAAACATTATTAAATACACAACTTGAATTAAAAATCGAGTCCGACATACCAAAGTTCAACCAATGGAAGTGGAGATCAATCACGAAACCTCGATATCTGAGTGATCACATTCGCATGGGACCACGTATTGAATACAAGGACAGTAATTGTGAACGAAAACTGAGCAAGAAACTTGTCTACGGACGGACTAGAGGAATTATTATAGTATCGATTCCAGGCAATTGAGGCATATTGCAAGTGCAAACGAACAAATGAAACAAAGAGGACTTTTATAGTATACGGATCATGCAAATCTTTTGAGAAACGGATTAAAAACTCTAACATTGAATTAGCATTGAATTTTAAGGTAATCATGATGACAGGTAGGAAATATGCAAATTTTATGATTAAAGGTGATGTTATGATCTTTTCATTTAAAATGCAATGTCTTGAAGATATCTGAATTACATACAACATGTATAAATTAATGTGAAAATAGAATAACTCTCCCTCAAAACGATGAGTTCGTTGTTATTTCACGTTATGTTACTGCTAACCGTAATTTTCTGATATTACCTACATTTTTACAGAAAAAAATTTTCAAACCTCGTTCTGCTGAAAGTTTGTTTGTTTCTTGATTTATTTTTTACCGTCCTACCTTACGCCTGGAGTAGCCAAATCGAGGACGGGCGGCTACAGATCCGTCTTTGAAAACCACCTGCACATTGCATTGCTTCATGCCAACCCGTAGTGCTGACATGAAAGGTGGGTCGGCCCATGGATTCTGCACTCTCAACAGGGGGTCATAGATGTGTTCATCTTCATCACCGATCGCAATCAGATGATGAAAAATCCCTTTTGCATCCCGCCCCTATAGGGATTCGAACCCGGTACCTCCCGATCCAACCGCCGCAGCTTTAACCACTGCGCCGTTTGCTCGGTTGCTGAAAGTTTCTTTGCTACAAAATAATTTTTCAACTCTATATTTGGAATATCAACTTTGAGGCGACTTAATTTTGATAAGATGGAAAATCATTCACTAATAATAATAATAATAAAAAATAAGCGAACATGGTTCATAATAATTTAGTGAATAAAAATGGGATTTTTTTTTGTTTTCTGGACTTATCGACTGGCAATAATTTGACTTGCAAAAACGTAACATAAGAAAACAAAAACTAAACTGAAACATTCATAAGTTTAATGTCTCTTGATCTCTCTTTTGAACTATAGATTTAACTTTTCTGAGTGCTCTATTGATTTATATGTCTTTTTAAGAAAATTAGCTGTCTATTTGATTGACTGTTTTAATAAGATATTAAATTTAACGGTTATAAAATAATACTTACCATTTCAAATGTAACTTACCCTCTAGTTGATATTTACAATGATCACCTTACAATGGAAGCCTTGCTATTTAAATATTTGCTAGTGCATTTCCTTTAACACATTTCCTATAATAATCCATTAAAAATGATGACATTCAATCACATCTTTTAACATTTCTACCATCATAATTATGTATAAAGTTTAGATTTCATAAAACTTTTTTTTTGTTTTATAATAATTTAGAAAGACATACATATAGGTTTTCATTATTACTTTTTTTTTCAATCCATCCATTCTTCATATTTGTAATTAAATCTTATTTGTATTGTTCACCGTTTGTCATTTGGAACTTAAAATTTTAATTTAAAACGCGTACAGCAATTATTTATCTCAATCAGTTTTAATTCTTATATCGATCGGTAAACATCTTTCTGAGTAAAGAGTAAAAAAAAAAAAAAAATAGTGTGTATATAAGATTGTTTAGTGCCGAATTTATTCAAATCTAGATCATCAATAATTACTGAGGTCGTTTGGTGGTTAGATGAGATAATTTTTTTTTGCATCACATTTACTAAATTAATATTTCAAAAATGAAATTCTAGCACCATTCGAAATCAGTCTTTGATGTGTGATCCAAATCAACTCGAAAATATAATATAAATACAATAAGTGAATAAATGAAATAATTTAAGTGAATTATCAAAATCCAAAATACATTTTACAACAAATATATTTATATTTCATATAATTTTGATTACTATCTAATATAAAATAAAAATAATTAATTAATTGTACAAATCTAATTTTTGTATTTTTTCTGCGTTTTATAAAATAATAATAATAATAATAATATAATAGATATATTAATTAATAGATTATTAAAAATAAAAATAATTAAATTGTGAATAAGTAATAAATTAAAATAAAACGATATAAAAATTTAAAAGTAACAGTCACACAAATCAAAAATAAAAGTGTAAAAAAATTTTTAAGGTTTCATTCGAAAGATGTCTCTACAAAACAGAAAAAAGATTTTTGTTTTTTTTTTTTTTTTAATTATTGTCATAAATATTATAAAATAATAATTGATTTTCATTAATTTAATATTATTTTATATAATTAATTTTGAACATAATATAATAAAATTAATTACCTAATATAATTAGAAAATATAAAATAATTGTATAGTATTTCTACTCAACGATAGATGGTACTTAAAGTAATTTAGTGTACGTGATACAATTATACAGTACAATGGAAATTAATTGACACAGGGTCTTAATGTGTCTTTTTTATTAGAGCTATTTTCTTGTAACTTTTTCCAGGTCTCGCCTAATGCTTTCGCGAAATGATCATCAACCGACAATTCGATTGAATCACTTGAAATGGTTGTAGTTGTTGTTGTACTTTGTTGTTTATTGCTACTATTACTATTAATACTATTATTACTACTATTATTATTATTATTTATTATTTTTGGTGATAAAGTAGCTGTTCTTACTAAAGCAGCATTATTTGTGTTACCATTTGACAACGATGTTGGCGATGATGACGCATTTGATTGTGTGTCCATCATAACTCCAATATCTTCATCATTATTATGCTCACCATTTTGTACATCGATTTCATAATCAGCATCGTCAATACCATCGTTTGCGTCATTCTCTTCACTAGCAATATCATCATCATCATCATCATTATCTTCATCAAATGATAGCTCAGTTTTTATTTTCGGATTATCGATGCTTGGCCGTACATCAATCAACTCATTTGGTTTCTGTTTCTTATTCGACTGGCCATTTTGCGAAAACAGAATCATGTAATTGTCACCGAGTGATCGTCGGAAATGTTCATCAATTACTGGATCACACATTGATATTGATTCTGAAATTATAGAAATGAATTAAATGGGATTAGAATTACTATAATAAATTAGATTGAAGACCCACCTTTTTCACATTTAATTCCCTTCGCATCCCTTTTTGGTGCCTGCGTAATAACGCTCGGCCTCGGGCTAACACTATCACTACTACTACTACTACTACTATGATTTAAATTTGTATTACTGCCACTATCAGTAATATTATTTCTATTAATACTGTTGCTAACGCAGCTTGCATAAATCGATCCAGGCAACGGGGCCCGATACGGAGGTGGTGGTGATCTCGGTTTCATCGTCAGAGACATATCGAGTGGTGCCACATCCACATCATTCACCGAATTACTTAGGCGCAAACAATTAGCGAATGGTAATGATGTTGGAGTTGTTGGTTGGGGTGGTTGTTGTAATTGTGTTGATTGATGATGATATTCGGGTGATGTACGTTGTCGACGATCTCGACGCCATTTTGTTGTTGGTAATTCTTTGCTCGTTAGTTTTGTATCTGAAAGTAGAAAGAAAACAATACATATATTATTATTACTAATCTTGTAACATAAGCTAATTAAATTAGATAGTTGCGATTAAAAAAAAAAATGCGTATATTATAAAACAAAGACTGTTGATATTTGATAACAAATCTCCCCGAGGAATATTAATTATTAGTTTTGTCTGAGTATATGTTTTAAAAAATTATTTTATGAATTGTTAATAGTTTTTAATAGTTTTAAGAATGGCGGAACTAAAAAATCTACGATATACAATTAACGTATGGTTTGTTTTGTATAGAGTGTTTGATATGAGCACGAGGAAGTAGGGAAATTCCAGTATTTCACGTGTGTCGTATCGCACAAGAGAACATTAAACTATATTTTGTTTATTTGTGGAATGATAATGATTCAGGGTGGTCATTAGTGCCGGAAGATAAATCGAATGGACGAGGAGGAAGTTGATAATATGTGATCGTGTTAGTAAAAATATTTTTTTATTGTTTGTACAAAATATTTGGGATTCACGTTTTTTTGTTGTTGTTTGTTTTTGTAAATTCATGAATATTTTAGCGTTAATTTAAATTTTAATCGTCTATATTTGGTTATGGATCATCAAACCAATAAATAAGTGCATGTATTTTTCCCATTACCAATATTCAATTTTTCAAGCATTCAACAAATAGTACCTACTGAATAACATCATCAATTTGATTAGTAAACTGGAATTTTCAGTTTATGTTAGGTGTGCTCGCGGATAGTAATAACATGACGTGTAACGCAATTAAGTTTTTTAATGGTTAATTTCAAATGTTCAATGTGCGATATAAAATTGAGAGTTTTGGAAATTTTCCAATTTTCATTGAACTTGACTGAATGATACACCACTTGTAGTTTCTGCAACTAAAATAATTTTCGTTTATTATGGAATTGTGAGTCACTTGTGAATCAGATTTAGATCACATCCTAATAATTTTTTACAATATTTTTGAATTTTCGGAAGAATTTTATAAAGCAGGGATTTAAACCAATATTAGAATTATTTAGTCACAATTTAAATTTCTTTAAAGTTTAACGAAATATTTAAAAATTTAAATTATTTGGTTTGAGAAAGTTTGAGAATTTGACAAAAAAGTTTATATTCGTACAAAAAATGATATTTTCAAAATTTAAATTTTGAACCAATTTCAAATTTAGATATCAGAAAATGGTACTGTATGGATTACATTTGGGCACATTTTTTCCATTTATTGAGCATTGCTTTCTCATTCTTAACTATACCTCTATTAGTATTTCCAGCTTGCTTCATTGAATATTTTCATATCAAATCACGGAAGGTCATGATTAGTGACAGGCTTCTAAATCAGATCAGAATTTCACAGGATCTTTGTGTTGTCCGATTATTGATAAAGCTCTTTTTTGAAGACATCATTTAATGAAGACCGATGTCAACGTTGATGATATCACAAATGGGTGACACTCCGATCTAGTAATTAACTTTGTCAAGAACTTTCAAATGATATGTTACAACATACAATTTTTGGTGTAGAAGCTGTGTCAGATTGATTAGACAGATAGAGTAGTACAAAACGAGTGGTGATTTAGCTGTGTCTTTCTGTTTATAAATCATTTGGAGCATTTATGTTGGGATATAATTAGTTCGGAGAGAATACAATTAGAATAAAACACGACTGTACACGTTACAAAATCAAAGATTATATATTTAGGATAAGCATAAACTTCATGACAATAATAAAAGCACAGCGCAGATATATATACATAACATATCTATCTCTTTTACACGGATATAAAAAATGTTCTCACTCCAACACTCCCACTAGAACATATATTCAATTCAATCTTTATTTTCTGACCTTCAACATATTTTCGTACGTAATGATGTCTATGTGCTTAGTCCGTGCATGATAACCATTAGTTGCAGCAAGATCGAGGTCACTCTTATTGTCACATAGAATCTTCACCGATTTCGGTTTAGCAAATTGAAATTCATTTTCAAAATTTTTAAGCCACATAGCTTCTTGTGTTGCAGCAAAGAGGGCCATATATTTGGCTTCGGTTGTGGATATGGCTACAGTTGGTTGTTTTTTACTATTCCATGAAAGTGGGCCACCTTGCATCATGAATACATAACCAGTAACTGACCGCCTTTCATCAATGTCACCAGCCCAATCAGCATCACAATATCCCATGAGATCTGAATTTCCATATTTTGAGAATTCAAGTTTCATGCTGGACGTTCCCTCCAAATACCGCAAAATTCTCTTAATAGCATTCCAATGTTGTCTACCAGGATTATTGTTAAAACGGCTCACTATACTAACTGCATACGCAATATCCGGTCTGGTACCTTGAGCAGCATACAAAATACTCCCATGGCACACACTTCATTTCATTGATTTCACTTGTGTTTTTCGCACACATTTCTTTCGACAGTTTCAAATTTATATCACAAGGAGTAGATACAGGATTACAATTGGACATGTTGAATCTGATTAAAACTTCATTAATGTATTTTTCTTGATCTATCCAAATTTTATGCTTTTCACGATCACGTGTGATTTTTATTCCTAAACAGGATTTAGCTTCACCGAAATCTTTCATCTTGAAATGATTATTAAGTTCCATTTTAACTTTATCTTTAATTTCGGCACAATTACTAAATAGCAGCAAATCATCCACATAAACTGCTAAAAATATCATTTTTGATTTTTCTATATTATAATAAATACATGGATCTACTTTTGATCGTTTAAACCCGATATTGGTTAAAACTTTGTCCAATTTAATATTCCATACTCTTCTGGCTTGCTTCAATCCGTAAAGAGCCTTTTTTAATTTACAAACTTTTGTGCCATTACCATAGCCAACGGGTTGTAACATGTAAATATCTTCATTTAAATCTCCTTGTAAAAATGCAGTGACTGCATCCATGTGATCAATGTCAAAATCGAATTTAGAAGCCAATGCCATTAGATAAAGTATGGATGTGTATCGAACCACTGGTCAATATGTTTCACTGTAATCTATCCCCTTTGTTTGACCACATCCTTTGATTACAAGCCGTGCTTTGTAACGTAGTTTACCAGAAGCGTCAATTTTGGTTTTAAAAACCCTGAAGGTAGATTCACTAATGTCCATGTTTCATTTTCGATTAGAGAGTCATATTCACTTTTCATGGCTTCTCTCCAGAATTTTTCGTCTGATCAACTTAATGCTTCTTGTACGGTCAAAGGATCAGATAATTCACTTTGTATTTGCCTTCATAACAAAATTATCTAATTTCTTTGGTAACTCAGTTTTTCTTGATGAATGTCGTTGTTTTGAATTCTTTACGACAGCTTGGACATTTATATTCTGTTCTTCTTCATCTGAAAAACCATAGAAATCACTTTCAGCTTGAGACGGTTCACAACAATCATCTTCATTGATAATCTGACTCAGATTCTCATTCAAACAAATCTGAGAATTGTCATCTTTAAGTTCATTAACTCCCACTTGCACTGTATTTTCTTCAGGTCTTATAAAGAATTCCATTTCTGATTCTTTTTTAGCATCGAGATCAGCTTCATCGTTACATCCATTGAGAGTTAAAATGTCATTATCAGTCTCAATAAAAACAACATTTCGGCTACGAATTATTTTTTGTGTTTCAGGCACATATAACCGGTATCCTTTTGTTCCAGAAGGATAACCAACAAAAATACATTCTGATTTGGCATCCCATTTCTTACGTTTTTGACTGGGTACATGAGCCATAGCTTTGCAACCAAAAATTCTTAGAAATTTTATATCTGGTTTTTTTTTAGACCAAACTTCTTCAGGAACTAATTTATCGGATAATGCCTTGGTTGGTGATCTATTCATGATAAAGACAGTTGTTGAAACCGCTTCAGCCCAAAACTGTTTCTGTAACTTTGCATCAAACAACAAACAACGAGCTCTTTCTCCACAATAGATCAGTTTTGTCGTTCAGCTACGCCATTTTGTTCAGGAGTATATGGCACGTTTATTTGATGTTGAATACCAGATTCACGCAGTAATTTATCAAGTGGTTGATATTCAGTGCCACCATCAGTTCGTAGAATTTGTATTCGTTGTCCTGTTTCGTTTTCAACGGCATTCTTAAAATACAAAAATGATTCTTTTACTTCATTCTTTGATTTTAAAAAGTAAACAAATATTTTTCTGGTATAATCATCGATCATTGTTACAAAGTATCTGGAACCAAGAGAATCTATCTCCATCGGGCCACAAACATCGGAGTGTACAATTTGTAGCACTTTTGTTGCACGAATTCCAGTATTTTTAAAAGGTTGTTTAGCTTGTTTACCCTTTAAACATACTACACATGGCTTTTTAGTATAAACAGATAGTTGTTTATCACAGATAGAAGGGAAATATTCTGTAATTGTCTCATGTAATCAAAATTCATATGGCCTAAACGGCGATGCCATAACGTCCATTCATTATAAACATTATTAGCTGTCATACACTTATTTGTTTTTTCAAGTTGATCCGGAGCACGATTTAGTTTATACATATTATCCTCTAGTTTAGCAGTCACGACCAACACACTGTCTTCATTATAAATTTTACAACCGTCTACATCAAACACTACTCTTTTGTCATTAGAACACATCTGGCTCACAGAAAGTAAATTCGTCGATAAATTTGGAACATGTAGAACGTTTTTAACATAAACAGGTTCCACATCATTAGTGTTTCCCGAAAATATATTAAATTGTACATCACCTACAGCGGCTATCTGAATACGATCATTATTCGCTATAATAATTTCATTTTTTGGAGGAACTTTGATGTTCTGCAACCATTCACCATGTACTGTCATGTGTGATGAGGCACCGGAATCAATGTACCATTCATCTGCTTCAACTATTGATCCAGATTTTAGACTAGCAAAAAGTGAGGTTACATTTTTCTTGTTTTGGCTAGATGACGATTTATTGTACTGATGGTTCGACTCATGTTGATTTTTATCATCCTTCTTGTTGGGACAGTTTTTGGATATATGTCCAAAATTATTACAACCGTAACATCTCGGACCCTTTGAGGTATTGTTTATTGAATTTTCCATATAAAGCGGCGTCATTAGAATTCTTTTTTTCAACTTTCACATCTTGCAGCAATTTGGTTTTGATCGAATCACCAGTAATAGAGATACCAGAGCTTTCAAGCCCCATTATCATCGGCCTATACTCGTCCGACAATCCTACCAATAAAAATGTGCCAATCCATTCATCGAAAACCACAAATCCAATACTTGTGAGTTTATGAGCGGTTATTATAATTTTGTTAACATATTGATCGATTGTATCACATTTTTCCAATTTTGTTGTAATTAAATCACGTAGAAGACCAACCTTGCGTGTTAATCCAGAATCTTCGAAAGTTTGTTTAAGTTTATCCCAAACTTCTTTTGCATTTTTTGCTTCAGTAATATGAACATAGTTCACCACCGGGTCAACAAGCAAAACAAGTTTTGATTTTGCTAAAATATCTTTTTGTACTTTAGTATCATCTACTTTCAGGACGTACTGCCATAGGTCCTCATGCTCCAAGTACGTTTTGACTGCGAATTGCCACGTGTTATAATTTTCTCTGCCTTTCAATTTTTCTATTGAAGGAATATAATTGTTTGCCATGGTTTAAAAAATTATCTGCTTAACTAATTATATATTAAAACGTGTTTCTCTGGGCCCATAACCTGTTGGGATATAATTAGTTCGGAGAGAATACAATTAGAATAAAACATGACTGTACACGTTACAAAATCAAAGATTATATATTTAGGTTAAGCATAAACTTCATGACAATAATCAAAACACAGCGCAGATATATATACATAACATATCTATCTCTTTTACACGGATATAAAAAATGTTCTCACTCCAATCGTTATGCACGATTTTTCTCAAAATTCCATAATATTTTGCATTTAGAATTTAGTTAAATTAACCTACTCTCCTTTATAATTGTCTCGATTTTGTCACTGTCATAACCTTAGTTACATGCCAAGATCAATGCTTTATCAATTCATCGTATTGAAGGTTCAACTATCACAAAAATCGTTAAGTGATTAATACTAGACTGTGTCATTTAACCAAAAATTAATATTATTGAGTGAATTTATGTGTCATTCAAAATACTCTTTGTTCATAATATAATTATGTCTGTGGTTTGTCTACCACTTAATGTTGTTAATGTTCAATCTGTCAGGCAAAACAAAAAAATTGAACGATCTCTTAATAATAATGAATCATACTATTTTGTGTAAATTCTTGCTAACTTTTGGAATGCTATTCTCTAAAATTACAGCTAGTTTGGAGACATTATTAATTATTCTCGCTTAGAATATAAACTAAAAGAACTTAAATCTTGAGCTGAAACGTTAATTAAAATTTTTTTTCAAATTAGAGCTTAAATGTGAATCGAGCTTAAGCTTAAAGATAATTTTGTTTAAATAGAAAACTATTGCTTAAATTTTATACCTAAACATATATATATATATATTGATGAAAATTGAAAGAAAGAAGGCTGTGTGCATTGGGATTGAATTAAAATTAGGTCCATTGGAAATTTAAATGATATTTTCTTTCGTTTCCCTAAGGGGAAAATTAATTTGTCGATCTGAATTGTTGGACTCACATTCTCAATCGAAGCGGAGTCTAACGCAAACCAATCGTTTGTATCAATTATTTATCAAACTCATCGATTAAGTCTGGTTTCAAAATTTAATTTCTCAATTTTGAATTAAGTCTCTGTAATCTTGATGGCTGATTATCACAATAAGACATAATATTTGTTCTATCGACGTTTATGTTTAAGCCAACATTAGCTGCTAGAGCCAATGAATAGAATAAATTGATATTATTACGAGTATATAGGTAATATTTAATATTGTACCGGGCGGATTAATAGATTGTTGTGGATATTTTTTGGAAGCGCGGATCCAGTCTTTTCTGTTAGGAGGGCCATTTATCGAAAAAGGAAATGGATTTAATTTTGAAGGTTTAGTAAGAAAACATATTCACGTATTTTTATTCATCCCAAACAATTCAAATTTTATTTAGAAATATTACACACAAAAATTTGCGTGCACAAATAATTTTGTTAAAACTCTTACGAACAAAAGAGAATAAAACGTATGTAACACTTGACCCAACTTCAAAATTTTAGAGTAGACTGAAAGCTCGGGGCGAAGCTGATAAGAAATTAACGAAACGTACACCAATGCTTTTAAGCTTTTACAATTAACAAGAAATTCACAATCTTCAGATCTTCGATTTCACAGTATGTGGTAATTATTGTAATCTACTATCCATATTTCAATTTCACGTGCTATATAGGATTACCTCTGGGTCACGGCTCGTCTGAACGCGGCTCAACCCAAAAGTGCTTGCACTTCTGTTTTTTTTATGGCATTATATTTTCTAAGGTCTAACAAAAAAGATAAAAGTTTTTTTGAAATCATCCGACCAGTTTATATTTTCGCGCCAAAATTCGAAAATTGGAACCAAAAAAACGGTTTTTTGGTCTGAAAAAGTGATATATCTTATTTTGTATGCCCTTCCGGAGGGTTCCAGCATACAAAGATCGAAAGAGGAAAGTCTCAGAAAGAGAATGCAGAAAAGTACAGGTCAAAAGGTTGCTAATTTGCGAATTATTTCTCTCTTTGTCGACAGATGTCTTCTAAACACATACGTGGGGATATAATGAATTATTTCAAACAAATCAAAACTCATGAAGGTCGAGAAGAACAAAAACCTCTATTTCAGTAACATTGTTGGAGCACAAGCTTTTTTGTGCTGTTGTTACCTTTTTTTTGCAATTTAAATTTATTAAAAAAAAAAACTTTAGAATTTGAATGGTTGATGTTTTTTATTTGACGTTCAAAATGTATCTGATTTTATTAATTATTTTTCGTTGTTAACACATATTTGAGACTAATACATGTATAGCCAGAAATAATGAAGTTGGCAATGATTTTCTTGTTATACAACATAAGGTAAATGGTATAATATAATTCTTACATGAAATCGACTATACTTAATTTGTACTGTCAAATATATATCAACAAACAGTACGTGATTAAAGAAAATATTGGTAACAAACAGTACGTGATTAAAGAAAATATTGGTAATTAATTAATAAATTTAGGTAATAATAATTTTACAATGTTTAGTTTCGTTACAGAACTACAACAATAGATATTTGAATGGCTAACATAATAAATATACTGGGTGGTTAATATATGTGTAATAATAAAGATGTTAAATTAAATTGAATGTGTTTTCTGTTTTGTTCATGAGACATCTGGAGCTGGTGGTCGATGCATGAACAAACATTAATTCGAGTTTGATTCAATTAATTATATGTGGTAACTATTATGTTCAATTACAGCTCTCATTAATTTATCATTATAATCTGGGTGGTTTTCAGAAACTTGATATTTGTTCCACATTGTCTTGAAATCAGAATACACTGCCTCCATGGCCTGTTCATTGTAAAACCCCAACCCTCTTCTATGGCCTTCACAAAAATCTTCTGTATGATAAAATACTGCATGTACTTTTGGTGTGACTGATAGCCCTAGGGCCAAATAGCTATCTTGAATTGAGCGATAGATTCTTTGTAACAATCATTTAATTCGATTCCAAAACAATTGTGAACTACACGATCAAAATCCTTCAGTGTTTCCACATATTTCAAACAACCAAAGGAGCAAAACGATCGGAGACTATCCACTTTTTGCCATTGAATTTGGTACCTCCTTGAGTAAATTCTCGTTGAACATTGCATAGGTTGATCCATTCTGTTGTTTCAGTAACAAATTCATCTTGCATATGGCTGACTATTTTATTAACCACACCAAGCATTAGATGTAGTTCTGGAGGAGGAATAATGTCAAGAATCTTTTTATCGTCATCAGCTGAAAAAACTGAATGATTGACACAGCTTTTGAAATTTTTCGCATTTTTCATTATCGATCCGCCAGCGTTTCTCCAAGCTTCAAAAAATGAGGTTGATTTTCCCACAGTTCGCCGAGGTCCGACGTGCTCCAAATTTGTGGTTTCACAAAGGCACCATGTACAAGGGATTTCACAATAGCAAGAATAAAGATTTTCTTAACGCCTGGGTCAGCAAAAGCTTTAGCAAACACGCCATCATCATACTTTTGACGTTTTTTCTCCTGTTGACAAATTTCAGTTGAATCATCTTGAACAGACAGGCACACCTTCAAAAAACCATCGCCACCGTCAATTCCAAATTTTAAGTGCTGATTTTTAATATCCCGCTGTTTCTCGATAGGAGAAAGAAAATCTTCAAGAATTTGGCAACTGGGTTGTACTAAGATTAAATTTTGTTTTGATTTTCAAGAAATTGGCTGTGGATATATTCGAAGCTGGTTCCTCTTCATTTTTCTTGTGGGGATTTATGAATAATTTCATGGAGTTTCCTCCACGTGTCTGAGTAAGGGAGACCGTCGAATCTTTTTTGTTTACTTTGTCATCAATGTCATGTTGTTGAATTGAAATTTTACTGATTAATGTTGACGCCACTTGTTCCATTACTTTCTCCCCCATTGTATTTATTGCATACATTATTAACTTGGGCAGTTTTGGTGCATTTATGAGGTGTTCCTCGTTTGGCATCGATAAAACATTTGGAACAACGTTTGATGCATTTCTCGTCAGCCGATTTTTTTTTTGTTAAGAAGTTGCATGGATATCACATTACTTCGAGCAATCTGGCACAAATAGCACTGACAGGGATTTTGAGTCCTAGATCTCGCAGTTAAACTTACACTCAAAAACTTAGAATAATCAGGTAGCTCGACAGTCTTGGAGGGAACGATTCCTGGATCGGCACTGGGAAGTTGTCGGTAGGCGTTCCGTTTGCATCCAACACAAAGAACATTCGGCAGTCTTTCTTCACACAAGATATTGTCCACACGATGTTTCAGTAATTTTTCTAGATTCAATTGCAGCGAGGCTTCTATCTTGAACATGACATTATTCTTTTTTAAGCACAACAAACAAATTTTACTCCGGTTCTCTTCGTGTGAAAGTGCACGGGCAAGTTTTGGAGGATTAAAAATTTTCGACATTACGGAAAACTAAAATGAACTGATCGAGGAAGAAAAGTTTTCTGCTTTTCTTGTAACCTGCCTACGGCATTCTCTTCCTGAGACTTTTCATAAAACATAAGATATTTCACTTTTTCAGACTAAATTCATTTTGTTGGTTCCAATTTTCGAATTTTGGCGCGAAAATGAAAACTGGTCGGTGGATGATTCAAAAAAACTTTTATCTTATTCATTAGACCTTAGGGAACATGATGCCATAAAAAAAACAGAAGTGCAAGCACTTTTGGGTTGAGCCGCGTTCAGACGAGCCGTGGGTATCGAATATGTATGTATGTCACGTCTATTCGAGTTACAAGTTTCGAAACATAATCCACATAATCTCGATTTTCAGAGATTATTCGGGTTTCACAAATTTTGACGCTGATATTCGATATTTTATTTCATATTTCGAGCGAGGTTAATCATAAAGCTTCGATTTAGCTGAAATTCTCAAAATTCGAGATTTTTGAACTAAATTAGATTTCTGGGTTTGAAAAACGTGTTGCTTAGTATTGAATTATCAAATGTTTCAAAAAAGATGAGATGCAATTAGAGAAAATTATTCTAAAATTTTCAGGGCTTGTACCATAAGATTATTCGAACTTCTCGACGTTATTCGTGTTTCTATATTTTATATACTTGAATATTTTTAGAGTTTTTTGAGATTTTCGAGGTTAGGTCGAGGTTATTGAACATGTTCTGAAATTCTTTGAGTTATTGCGAATTTTCCAAATGGCTGGTGATTTTTCGATATTATTGAAAATTGTTCGAAGTTATACTCAAATAAACAAGGCAACAAGGCCCGCATTATTGTCTCCAGGCAATTTATTTGTTAAACTGTTGATGATATCTCTTCAAAACAATGTTTTTTTTTGTAGGTAATGAGAAAGGCTTTTAAAACTATGCTGATCAAGTACTATCAAGTTGATCGATTTTAGATTCTGCCCCTCTCCACAAAAATTAATCTGGAAACCAAAATTATTGTTGGAGAAAATTTTTAAAAATAATTTGATTTTCGGCATTTGATTTTTTGGAAACCAACAGACGCAAAGGAGTCCTTAAATGTTGCTGCAACAAGGTTTTGGTTGAGGAGACACAAACTTCTCACTTACGTGCTCCATTGAAATTGTTTTGTTTTTATATATTTATAAGTTTTTACATGTGGAAAAATTAAAGTTGGTGGTTATAATAGAATGTGACACGTAAAGAGTAAAGAACGAATCGAGAATATTGAATTTTGGGTAAGGAATAATAGTACAAAACTCTTATTTCCGATTGGTTGTGGTTCACTGAAAAAGTTAGTAGTGAAGTTATTTAGAATTGCTTTACGATGCAATTCATTCATTGTATTTATGGTCCAACCGCCTCTGTAACGGGTTACGTAAACAAGTAAATCCAAATGTATTGGAGTAAAGAAAACCATAGATGTTGAAGTGAAAAGTGTTGAAGATTGTAACAGTCATCGAAAGAGGTTGATGAATACATGACATATTACTAATCGGTATGTTCCCGTTAGTTCGGTTCTTTTAGCAAAATAAGATTAAATGGCTAAAATTTAAATGGTTGAACCAAAAATAAAAAACAACCCTAATTTATGCCACCATTATGATGGGTTATTGTTAATATTCTTGCGAGTGAGACTTGACTTCAATGAAATGATCAAACTTTCCTAAGCCCCATACCTTATTAAAACAAAGACCCAGTTCTACGTTCAAAGGTTGTATATCATGAAAAATTCTGCTCTGAATCCGAATTCTAACATAAAAGTGTTAAAAAGCGTGCAAATCTGACAATGTGATCTTATTTAGCGTACTAAAATCTACGATTACAAAAACATTAGAAGTATAAGAATCTGCAGATCATTTACTTATAACATGAGAGGAAATACTAGTTATGCTTGCTTATGAAATTCTTACATTATGAATAATAATTGACTCAGAACTTGTTAATGCAAAATTTTTTTTGTACCTCACTACGATCCTAAAGTCAAATTGGCCCTATTTCTTTTCGGTCTCGAGTTATTTCAAGTGCAAAAGTACCAAAAATACGCTTTATGACACTTTTAGGTTAGAATATCTCAAAAACCTGACTGCTGTCTGGATTTAGCTTTCATTTTTGTTCATACTTCAGTTTTTGTAAGAATGTTCAATACCCTTGGTCGATATAAAAAAGTTCCAAGTTGGAAGGTTGTGAAAGAGATAAACAAATAGAAAGCTTCTACCTGAATTCGTGAATTCATCCTATTGATTTTTTAACAGGCCATTTTTTTTTCAGGCTACTCATAATTTTAGTCACAGTCCGACTCGACTGCAAACATGCATTTTTCAATAAACAATCCTAGAACACTGCTCGATATATATATATATATATATATATATATATATATATATATATATATATATATATATATATATATATAAATATATATATATATATATATATATATATATATATATATATATATATATATATATTCACCCAAATCTGTAATTTTTGCAGGTGTCATTTCCGCAACCTTGTTGTTTCTCACGCTACAATTAAGGCGTCTGTGTCCATATCGAAATGAACTGTGAAGTCTTATTTCAGAATACGTAGTAGAAAGTAATTAATCTGATATAAAAAATATTTTACGAGTACAAGCTTTTGAAACCAAAATTTTGCAAACCAAAATTCCGAAATCAATGATCGGCAATATAGCTGATCGCTTGGTAATGATCCAAACCCTAAACAGAAAAAACTTGACCCATTAAAAAAAAACAATCGTATTCTGCTGAAGATCTCAAAACCCATTTTACAATTGATTTAATATGTGTAGATGTATGTTATACAAATATACTATGTTATTAACATGTACATATATACCATGACTAATCAGCCAAGCGCAAAACTATCATGCACACATATCAAAATAAAAATATTTTGACATCAACTTCACTTTTTATATTATCACCGATTTTCAATCAACCATAAACCAAACAGAACCCAAGAAAAGAAACCACAAATTCACATTTCTTAGGTATAGCAATGTATTAAATAAAATATATACAAATATATATTGCGCCATGGCATTGAAAAGGCATTAAACATAATAAACTATAAAAAACTAAAATAATTTTTCAATGAATAATTTGTAATATAAAATTTTTCGAATGAATCATAAATGCAAATTTCTATTAAATAAAAATCAAAACAAGTTTTTTTTATTTATTTAGTTTCAATTATTAAATAGATAAATATATAAAAAAAAAATCGAATGCATTGGTTAAATTTCTTATATGTTGTACGAAGGGGAAGAGAATTATATTGTGGAAGACAAAAAACGCGAAACATTATTTATGAATTTCGAAAAGATTTTAACGCTACTCCTACGCAAATGTCTTGGAACATATACAGCGAACATATTATTATACAAAATATATTATAAAGAATGTGTAAATTGGATGATCATAAGTTGATCGTTAACGAAACTATATACAATGTACCTACTCGTATAGTATGGTGCAATAGCATATATGAAACAAAGAAAGGCAAAAAAAAAAAAATTTTTAAATTTTAAACTTGAGAAAAAATATTGATCGAATGATCACTCTTCTTCAACTTATAGCCACCGTTGGTAATAAGAGATATTGGAAATGACAAAACACCAATGCCACCAAATTAAATAATTGATGATATTATACTTGGCAGTATCACGTAGATCATTAACATGATCATACTTCGTAAATGATCGTATAATGAACAAAAATTAAATCAATCTAAATTTACGAAATATTTTTTTAAGAAAATGTTAAAATTGTTTGATCAAGTTGATTTTTAAAGGTTCTAGTTCCATGATCTTTTAATCACATAAGATCAAATGTATGATCTTATTTTTTAAGGTTGAATATTTTCGTAAAAGTATAAGAAACGTGTACTAAATTGTGATCTAAATCCAAACAATTTAATTAAATTAACTAATTTTCCGCGCAATCGTGTAGCCAACTGCATTTAATTTTTGAGGTGGACAGAGAAATACCCTTATATGGTAAATAATAGCTATCCAATCTTTTCTAATGATAAATTCAAACATAATTTTAGAATAGCTGGAAAAGCGCTTGGTAATTCACTTTTCTCACCTCTCAAAGACCGTAACTTTTAGGGAATAACAAAACTGTTGTGTACACGGTTGTATGTAAATGTAATCAATCATATATTTGGCAAACAAAACAACTCTTAAATACAGACAAAGTTTTGTCAACACAAGAGAGATGCAAAATTGTTTCTTTTCTCTCCTTAGAGAGTTACTTGCCGTCTTACTTAGGTAAACGTTATTCCTATTCGGATAGGAATGAAATTTTGCCCAAAGTAAGAGCCAAGAATAATATTTTTTTTTTTACTTTCGACAGTTGGCACCAAGCTCCAAACATTTATTATCTAGAATTTTAACAAATACAAAATAGTAGCATCATACGAGGGGACTAACAAAAGTTCGCTTAGTTGGTGTCTCTTGAATCTTTTTTTAAAAAACATAAAATAACAAATCCTTTGCAATTGTTTTGTGAGACTTCTTTCAAAATTTCAGAACGATCGGTTAAAATGGAGATGAGAAAACGCAAAACATCTAGCGAAATTAGCTATGTGATTCTCTTCCGTTTTCGGCATAAACTAAAGCCACTGCAAATATTCAATGAATACCAAATTGCATATGCAACGATTGCACCGTCTCTACAGATTATTTCCAAGTGGTTCCGAAGATTCCAGGCGGTATATTTTTCTGTAGAGGGCGAGCCCCGAGAAGGTCGACCAAAATCTTCCAGTGATGACGCCACTGTGGCTCTGGTGAAGTCCAAAGTTGACGAAGATCCACGATTGACACGAGAAATTATTGCTGATGAATTGGCCTTAAATGACATGGCTATATCGCGAATATTAAGTAATCATCTGGGATACATGAGGAAATCTGCTCGATGTGTTCCACGAATGCTCGAGTGCAGTTTTTCCTAAATAAATTCGAAAATGGGCAGTCTAGCAACTTTAGTAAAGTCATTACTGGTGACGAGTTTTGGTTCTATAAGTACGATCCGGAAACCAAACAGCAGTCCATAGTATGGAGCCCAACAGGAGCAAACCCACCCGTAAAAGTTAAGCAACAAAAATCAGCAACAAAAGTAATGATGTCAGTTTACTTCACCCGATCAAAAATTGTAGCTGCTATTCCTCTGGAAAATGGTCAGGCGGTAACTGCAAAATGGTATACCGAAGACTACTTACCAAAAGTTTTCAAAAATTTGTTGGAAAACCGAAAGAAAGAGGATTTGCGGCGCTACTTTTTACATCATGACAACGCGCCACACACTGCTAAAATAACGAATAACTTTATTGCGATCTCTGGCATCGAAGAAATATGACCAGCACCATATTCCACGGATCTAGCATCTTGTGATTTCTGATTATTTCCAAAAATTAAAAAAAAATTGAGGGGAAAGGTCTTTAACCGTAACGCGAAGATAATTGATGCGGTTAATGCTGAACTTGATAAGCTTTAAAAGCAAGATTTTGAAGACTGTTTTGAGAAGTGGATCTATAGGCTTAAGAAATGCATTGAAATCAATGGCGATTATGTAATGTTCTGTAAATTCACAAATCAGCTGTTTTCTAGCAAAAATGTCCAACCCAATGGATTTTGATAAAATACATTTTTTCAGGTTTTTTACAGGATTTCCAAGAACTTCGCGAGCCAAAAACTGTTGCTTCGTTGTTTACATGGTATTATTACATGCCATTTTTGGGGGTGGAAAATGACTATTTTCACAAATCTCTTCGGAATTCCTTTATCTTTAACTTTTCGAAAAAATATACAAAAGCAAAATTGTTCGGATTTAAATTTCCCGTCTAAATATACATTTTGTAAAATCGACACAACATCTCTGATCATTTTTGTCATCTGGGTAAAACGGCAATTTTTAGAATCATTTTTAATGCTTTCCAAGAGGAACAAATCTAAAGACTAAAATTAGAAACTACCCAAAGGTCAATGAAGCCAGAATCAGACAATGACTTCAATATTTTAACTTAATTGAGAACGGTAGGGGTAATAGTTTAAGTTGGATGATAATAAACCAACCAACGTAAAAAAAAGAATTAAAATTAAAAGTTCTTTACTTTAAAACATAATTCAAAAATTAAACAGTAACATCAAAAAGAAAATCAAGACTGTTTTCGAAACCGATACTTATTTCATACATATTCACTTATTCGACGCCATCTTGAATAAGTAAGTAAAATCATTCAAATTGATTTCACTTACTTATTTTGACGGCAACAACAAAAATTCATTTGTTGTTCAATTTTTTGAGTGAAGGATATTGCTATTCGTAACATTATACACTTGTAGTAATAACGCTTGATAAAACAATGGGACTACTGAATTTTGATGACCTCTAAATAATGAATTATATGAAAGAATTCATTTTTTGATAGTTGATAGAACACTATTTGAATAAGTCAGGTTCCACGAACGAATACTTATTTGTGGAACCTAGCTTATTCAAATAAGTATCCTATTGAGGTAATTTATTGTCTATTCCTTTCTTACAAAAAAATCTAAATTGCTTATCATTTTGCCTATGATCATCAAAAATCATTCCTCTGATTGTTTTATCAAGCATTAGTATTATATGGGTATTATGTTACGAATAGCAGTGTCCTCTACTCAAAAAATTGGATAACCAATGAATTTTTGTTGTTACTGTCAAAATAATTAAATGAAATAAATTCGAATGATTTTAAGTACTTACTTGGCGTCGAATAAGTCAATAAGTATGAAATAAGTATCGGTTTCGAAAACAGCCGAAGAATTTCTTCTAGTAACTTATTATAGGTTGAAGGGGCTGTAACAAGAAAATAGTTAAAAAAATGTTTTTTTTTTGAAAATATGGAATTATTTTTAGATGCTTTTTTAATGCATAATGTATAATTATAACAACCCAGGGCCCCTATTTCTGAATACGAAAACGAACAAAAAATCTACGAATTCATATCATTGGTATTTTTGAATACAAATACGTTTATTTCTTGTGCGAATTCGTGTAAGCATGTTTCGTGACAAAATTTCCTTTATTTCACAATACAAACTCGAGTAGCTTTAGTACGTCCATGAACGGATTTTGGTTCGATGACATTTAACGACACCAAAAATAAACAAGCAATAAATTCAAGATGTACACAAGAAATTTGTATTTTTATTTTTTTTTCGAATTTATAGAAGAAATACAAATTGTTAAAAACTAGAAGCCAAATTTTTTTAATTGAAAAAATTTTTTATTTAGCAAAATTTCACATATTTTATGTATATACTCTAATTTGTTAATTAATTACCGAGTCTACCGGGAAATAGCTATGGATTTTTCTAGGTACAGATTTGTATTTGCTTTTATTTAATAAGATTATTTTAGTTTGATGTAAAATAATATTTAACAAACATGGCACGGATTCGTTTTATTGACGTAGCCAATTGAAAACTAAGTTGGTGTCAAAAATTTGACATATTTACGTTTATTTTCAGTTTTACACTGTCATTTTAAGGATGTTTCACGTAAAACAAAATTTACCTTTGTCTACACTACAAAAATTAAAATATACTGTACGTTCGTATTCAGGAATACCAAAGCATTTACGGATCGAATTGGACTTTCGTTTGGTACACAGATTCGTATCGTATTCATATTATAACAAATTTCTAATACTTTGAAGTGTTCAAAAGGTGTTTCAATGGAAGAAAGGAGCTTTTCAAGAAAACTGGCCAATGATGGGAAATATTTTGATTTGAAGACCATTGATCTATGGATCGCATGATAGAATAATTTAAGAACCGACAACGGACAAGAGACATTTTCCTAACTGAAGCATAAAGTTTTTTTCTAAACATCCATGTGACAATCCAGGTTAGGCGACAATCAACATTTAAACCTAAATATTTGACATTGTTCACTTTTAATCACTATGCACCTAGGAGTACATGGATTTATTCTAGGGTATTTAAAATTGAGATTCGCGGACTTTTGGTCTAAAACAATTTACCTAAACCAATTTAACTAAAGCAATTTACCTAAAATTAATTTATCTAAAAACAATTAATCTACAAACAATTTACCTAAAAACCATTCATCTAAAACAATTTAATTAAAACCAATTTACCTAAACACAAATTGTCTAAAAACAATTCGTCTAAACCAATTTACCTAACGTGGATTTTCATTTGTCAATTTATAACAACAATGCTATACCGGGTGATTTTTTTAACCTGATACACTCAAATATCTCGGAAAATAATAACTCTACGAAAAAAATGGTGAAGATCAAACTTTAATTTTTTCGTGGGCGAAATACATTAGTGTTAAAATTAGTACCCCCTTCTTCTTGTAGGTGGGGCGCAGGGTAAATTTGAAACTAAAATATGAACCCCTATTTTTTATTGCAGATTCGGATTCCCCGGCTACAAATACATAGGATTTGACTGAAACATTTTTTTCGATTTATGATAGATGGCGCTGTAATTGACAATATTAAATTTTTTGCGATTCCTCCTACTGAGAACCTACGCAAACGATTCTGCAATATGTTTGTAATAAAAATACCACGGTTTCATTGTAAATACTCGAAGTTAGTCTTAAACAATTTGTATTTCTTAAATTTTCAATTATTGAAAATGGCTTCTCCTTATCGTAAGCCTGTCGTCATAGTGACGAATATCGTCAACTACAGCGCCATCTATCATGAATCGAAAAAAATGTTTCAGTCAAATCCTACGTATTTGTAGCCCTAAAAAATAGGGTTCATATTTTAGTTTCAAAGTTAACACCCTTCCGCCCCACCTACAAGGAGGAGGGGGTACTAATTTTAACACTAATGTATTTCCCCCACGGAGTAATTAAATTTTGATCTTTATCATTTTTTTCGTAGAGTGCTTATTTTCCGAGATATTTGAGTGTATCAGGTTAAAAAAAATCACCCGGTATAATGAATTCAAATTAGGAATTCGTCGAATTCTTTCTAAATTGACGGAATTCAAAATCTAATTCATCGTTTAGTTTGCCTACTTTACGCTGGGTACGCTACAGCACATTTTTTTAGTTCTAAAGGTTGGCTATGTGAAATTTATTGTTATTTTGACTATTTATTTGACAATTAAAAGTATAAAAAATATTTATTTCTTACGCTAAATGTAAACAAACCCACATACTAATATTTTATTCGCGAAAAAATGTATTTCGCCACAAAAAAATTAAAAATGCTACCAACCTTTGAAAACCAATCGAATTCCAAACATTGAATTCCTTGAATTCCAATTCCTTGGTCAAATAAAAACAATTCGTCAAACACAATTCATCTATTCGTCTAAAATCTGTTTTTTTCTTGTTTAAATATTTGTAGTCTTACTTTGGGAATTTTACAACAAAAATGCCGTGTATTTTCATTCTGGAATGAATAGTTTCAAATCAAGTTTTTGTTGGTATAGAATTATTCTAGCAATAATTTTGAAAAATTTCATTGTTTTTTTTTATTTAATTTTTAATATTAACTGATAAAAGTAAAAAGAAAATGATTATCGGCGTCTATTTTGAGCATAATTTGCATTTTTATTATTATACCAATTTCTACTCCAGTTACCAAAGTAAGGAGGCTTTTGATAAAATTTAGCGAGAATACATTTTTAAAAACTTTTTTTGTGAATTTTTAGGTAAACCGTTTTAGATGACAGTTTTGTTTGGATTGACACTGAGTCCTTCCTGGTAATACCACTGCCATATTATATTGAGTGCATTTTGCATGCGATCAGAAATGACCTCATCAAACTTGCCTCTGATTACGATAGCCACATCATCCGCATAGCCCTGGACATCAAACCCATAGCTACTCAGAAGGACCAGTAGTCCGTCAATAACCAATGACCACAAAAGAGGAGATAGTACGCCTCCTTGGGGACAGCCCTTTACGGCCCTGATGGTTACTGACTCGCCACCAAGTCTAGCAGTAATCTCACGATGTTCCAGCATGGAACGGATCCACATAATTGTAGAAAGCGGAACCCTTTTTCCCATTGCTGCCCTCTCTATAGATCCATAGGAGGTATTATCAAACGCCCCTCAGTGTCCACAAAGGCACAAAGGGCAATTTCTTTATATGTCACTGCTTTTTCAATCCTCGTGACTAGACCGCTAAGGGCCATCACCGTGGATTTACCAGTTTCATACGCAAACTAGTCCCGATGCAGCGGAATCTTTCCGAGGACCTCACTTCTTATTTGATAGTCCAGGATTTTTTCCATTGTCTTCAATAGAAACGATGTGAGGCTAATTGGCCGATATGCCCTGGCCTGGGTGTCTGGCCAACCCCCCCCCCCCCCTCCCCTTTGGTATAGACCACATTTACTTTCCTCCACAATTTCGGAATTTAGTTAAAAGCATAACTTGCCCGAAACATCTGGATCAAGCTGGGGAGTATTTCCTCAATACCTTTTTGAAGTAAAGCTGGAAAGATACCATCCCCTACAGCGGATTTGAAAGGTTTGAAAGACCCAATAGCCCATCGCACCTTGCTAGGTGTGAAAATTTTCCCAGATAGGCTCCAGATCTTACTGTGAGGCGCATAGGCCACCTCACTTGAGGGATCATGCGAGTCCTCTTGGGCTTCTACCACTACTGAATCCGGAAAGTGGGTCTCTAGCAGTACCTGTAAGGTTTCCTTCCGGTTTTCAGTGAACCTCCCATCTTGCTTCTGGAGAAGTCCTAAATCATTTGAATGATCCCTGGGGGGGTCTCTAGTTCGAGATTATATTCCATCAAGGCCATCTTGTACTCGCCCCATTCACCGGTGCATTTAGCCTTGTTGAATAATCTTCTCGATTTTTTCCTCAGTTTACCCAACGTCCCGTTCCACCAAGGGACCATCTTTGTGGACTCTCTTCGCTTAACCGGGCAGCTGTTCTCGTAAGCCAAGTGTATAGAATTATGCAGCTGGTTTGAACAGATCTCCAAACCCTCTGAAGACTCTATGTTCCCCACAACCGAGGGCATTCCCAGTCGGTCAGTCTTGAAATTCTGATTTCCTGCCGCTGCATGGTCTCAGCCACCAAATCGAATCTGATGTGCAAGTGATCCGATAATGAGGCCTCTTCAGACACATGCCAGTTTTTGACCAAGTCGCTGAAATGCGGACTAGCAAGTGTCAAATCTAGGACCTCTTGCCTAATCGCATTTATAAAAGTAGGAGATCAGAAATTCAAAAAGGTACTCACCCCTGTTATTAATGTCTGTGCTACCCCACACCGTGTGGTACGCGTTTGCATCGTATCCTATCAGGTAGGAATTGCTATAGAAATAGCAATCGCATTTTTCCTACCAAAAATAAACTTTCGAAAATATGATTTTGGACACACTAATTATCTCGGGCTCAGGAGAGAGGACAAAAAGAAGGTAGAAAAAACATCGACTTGCTACCTTTGGAAATCTTGAAAACAGCATATTTTGTTCAAACAGAAAACGAACCTATGGAACTAAATTCATTTAAATTCTCAAACGCTGTTACACTTGTGTCACTATAAACTGAGCTTTTTTAGTACATAAACTCTTAAGTATTTTGCAATAAATTTAAATTTCTAAATCGCACTTTGTAATAATAAAATAAAAAAATATAAAACGTTGACGCAAGTGGAATAGTAAATATTCGCAACAAAAAAAAAATCAGATACGCAAATATATTCCCTGAGTAAATTATTTACCCAATTGTATTCTCATAATTTTCTAAAAAAAAAAAAAAAAAATGTCAGACGCTATACACATTTTATGTACGTACATATAACATAATACTTTGCACTTAAAACAGTTTTTGCATTCGTGGCGCGTTTTTTGCGTTTTGCTCATTCAGAATTATATTATTATTACTAGTATTTTGAATTTTTTAATAATAAAAACACAAAACCCCGAAATCTTAAAAATAAAGTATATCATTCAAGGCTAACATGTGCGCTTGCTCTCACAACTTTGTATTTTTTTTATTTTAATTTTCTAATCTTAATCTTATTGCGTTAAATTATATAGTAGAATATAGCTCCACCCCACCTATTATTTATATAAATTATATAAAATTCATTTAGTTTTTTTTTTGTCTGTTTCTCAAAGATTTTTGTTTGATTATTTGATCGAGCGACTCAATGAACTGAAACAAAATAAACTTAACGCAGAAGAAACAACGCGATCCTAAAGAATCTCATTCATGCCTTCTCCCCATTGAATATAGTATACCAAAACAACAACAACAATATCACTAAATCTATATAACACACATACAACTCCTTCACCTATTCTGTTTATTAATATTCTTGTTTCTTATTTAATTCTGTGTATCATTAATTTTATTTCGTTTATTAAACATATTCTTCGTTCGTATTTAATAAAATCATTTTCCAAACGTCTTAAGATTAAAAAATATAAAGTAAAATAAAATTATATATACATATGTACATATTATAATATAATCTCGATATATTCAGCGTTTATATATAAAAAGATGGTCCCGCAAGTCGAGAAACCAAATCATCGGATACGATACGTATTATATACCAAATAAATGATCATCATCAGCAACGATCGATGATGATATTTTTTTTTTTTTTTTGGTTAAATAATTTCTTTTGAAAACTTGAAGTAAAAAACAACAACAAAAATAAAATTGAATAACATTTGAGACGCCAAAAACTTGTTTTTTGGGAACCATCAAAATAACATAACTTCTTCTTAAGAATACAAAAAAAAAAAAAAAAAAATAATGAAAGAGTTAAAGAAGGGAAATAATGAATTAAAAACTTTTTTTTCTTTTTACCAAACAACATAAAATTTAAATTAAAACACAACAATAACAACAAAATTATCATCTTCGGCCTTGTCCTGACCTTTTTCAGGAATGGACTTAGGGATCCAAATGGGTGTGGCGATTTTGAAAGATAAAAAATAAATTTTTTATGAATTAATTTGAAACAATAACGTGCCATTATTTTAAAATAGCGTGCATTAGAGGAACTAAGTTATTCATTAATCGTATTTAAGATGATTTAATATTCTGGTACCCGTATCATAAGATTTTGAAATAACTTCACGACATTATATTCTATAGTAATAAATAGCCGAAGTTAAATTATATGAAAATTACGATAATTATTTAAGACACTTAGCACTCTTCTTTCAAATTAAAAAAAAAAAAATTTGAAAGAAATGTGCTAAATATCTTAATAAGTTTCTGCTTTTCTTTACTGTTTATTAGCAGATTTACGACAGAAAAACAATTAATTTTCTAAAATATTTTGATTTTAAAAATCGAAATTTTGGAGGGCTCACCATATTTTGCAACTGGTAAAAAAATCATGAAACTATAAGTAATTCGCCTCTAGTACTTTGGAGAGCACGGAGACAATAGCGATTGGACGATAATTCATAGCGTCTGATTTACTTCCTTGGCGTTATTTTACTTTACGTATACGTCGGGAAAATCAGGTAAGGAGTATATACAGAGTGTCCCACAGGTACGAGTCCAAACGAGTAGGGCGTGTAGCTGGATCAATATCATGAAAAAAAGTCCACTACGCATATGCCCGGAAATGAACCGTTACCCACTTCAATTGCATTTCAAAATTTTTAGCATGGTACAGTACCTTGAATGATGTAGATGCCAATAACTCTTCTAAAAATTAAGATAACCCAATTGTTTTTCTATAATTTTAAAGGCACATATTGCTTCTTTCTTCTCTGGAAGTAGGAATATCATGCATGGTATTTTCCATAAAGAAAACATTGATGGAATTAAAAAAATTGTGCGAGAAATAACAAAAAATTCATTAAACTCATTTTTTCTCGAAAAACTCACTTAATAATTTTTGTTTTTTATTTCAAATTTAAATTTAATAGAATATTTAATACAAAATTGCTTCCTCGTTTTTTATCTAATCATGTATAGTTTTTGAGAAATTAACATTTCAATGTAGTACTTAATGAAATGAATTTCAAAGTTTTCAACTTCACAAACAATTTTCAAAATGATTTCCATTTCGTAACAAGCATAGTTGCAGTTGTATTTTAATGGCAGCAGCCATGTTGAAATTTACTATTTTTTTTTTATTTTGTTGCCGGCATTATTGATTCGATCAACCAACTGCTCCCTAGTCTGAATGTTATTTTTGTAGACTTCTCCTTTCAAGTATCTCCATACATAAAAGTCTAATGGTGGTTAATCTGGAGATCTAGCCGGCCAAGCTATAGGTCGGCCGCCAAATTTATATCAAACCAATTTCGAACTTGTCTTCCATGGTGTGCAGGAGCTCCATCTTGTTGATACAAGAAAGTATTTCTCATCATGAGTGGAATTGAATCTAGCACAGTGGGAACTGTTTCATTCAAATATTCAAGATAGTTTTGTGAGTTCAATCTTTCAGGTAGTAAAATTGGCCCAATAAAATTATTTCAAATTATACCACACCATACATTAACACAAAAACGTCTTTGAAATAATGATTCTCGCTTGACGTGTGGGTTTCTGGTTATTCCATCCCTCGTAAATGTCGATTCGTCTGTCCATAAAATGGATGACAAATATGAAGGATTATATTCCTCGTTGTTTAACAATAAACGGCAGAAATTTGTTCTGTTTGGTAAATCGACTGGTAATAATTCTTGCACTGGAGTGTAGTGGAATGGGTGTAGATGTTTTCTTCGAAGTACTCTCCAGACTTTATTTTTGTTAATACCAAGTTGTATCGAAAGACGTCTCGTGCTAATGGTGGGATCTCTTTGTACTGAATTGCAAACTTGTTCTTCGGTATTGACTTCTTATTGAATTCGGCTAACATTTTCGTATTCATAGGGGACCAATGTTCATTATTCTCGTAATCGTATGTGATTTCAAATATTCTATAATCTGGCACCGGCCTACCTCTGGATAACGATTTTCACGTTCTGCAGCTCGCCCATTTCCGTTACATAAACTATAAATAAAATGGATGTCGGCGAGTTCTTCGAATGTGTAGCGTGGCATTTTATTATTTCTGATTACAAACGCGCAAAAAAATTATTTTCAAAAGATTAACAACGATTTTAGCTATACGTTTACTAACAAGTACTACACTGAAATGTTAATTTCTCAAAAACTATACATGATTAGATAAAAAACGATGAAGCAATTTTGTATTAAATAGTCTATTAAATTTAAATTTGAAATAAAAAACAAAAATGATTAAGTGAGTTTTTCGAGAAAAAATGAGTTTAATGAATTTTTTTGTTATTTCTCGCACAATTTTTTTAATTCCACCAATGTTTTCTTTATGGAAAATGCGATGTATGATATTCCTACTTCCAGAGAAGAAAGAAGCACTATGTACCTTTAAAGTTATAGAAAAACAATTGAGTTATCTTAATTTTTAGAAGAGTTATTCAATCATTCAAGGCAGTGTACCATGCTAAAAATTTTGAAATGCAATTGAAGTGGGTAACGGTTCATTTCCGGCCATATGGGTAGTGGACTTTTTTTTTCATGATATTGATCCAGCTACACGCCCTACCCGTTTGGACTCGAAGCAGTGGGACACTATGTATTTTGAAAATTTTTGAATGTAGGAATGTGCATCTGTAGTTTTTAGGAGGGGCGAGCCAAATTTCCCCGGAAAATTACCCTTAATTTTCCGGGAAAATTTCCACTTTTTTTTTTTTTCAAAATAAGGTAAGATGCAAGTTTTTTGACGTTAGGATTGTGAATCTCAAAATTTTAGAAGGTACAAACCAAATTTTAGGAGAAAATGTATCTCATTTTCTACGAAAATTTTAATCCTAATTTTAATTGCTTCGTCAACCTTGCAGACACAGATCAAAGAGTTTTTTTTCGCCGTTATCGCTTCTTCTGATAGTACCACAAATGTTAAAAAAAGCCACTTCTGTTGATCTGCCGCCCCCAAACCCCCACTTATTCTTCCTGTTTCAAATTTTATTTACAATTTGAAACTAGAAAAATTTCAAAATTTTCCTGGAAAAATTGCAAAATTTTCCCGGAAAAATCACTTGCACTGTCGAAAAATTGTTAAGATACAATCCTAATATCAAAATTTCGTATTTTGAATAAAATAATACACACATTTTTCAACTAAAAAGTGAAAATTTTACCGGAAAATGAGGTGAAATTTGGCTTCCCCCTCCTAAAAACTATAGATGCACAATCCTACATTTAAAAATTTCCAAAATATATACTCTTTATCTGATTTTCCCGATGTATACGTAAAGTAAAGTTTAGCCACTTCCTTTTATCGGCATGGGCTGTACGTTAGCAATTTTCAAAATAAAGGAGTATGCCTCATTTAAATAATGGTTTAAATAGCGATTTGCAACAATGTTTGAGTACAATTAGAGGAATATCGTCAGGACCTGCTGATTTGTTAACTTAATGTTTGCAAGCATTTTAGCAATAAGTCAGATTAAGTGGCAGCAAGCTTAGGCAGGCCACACACATACAGTTTTAACTGACAGTTTTAACTGTGCAGTTATAATTGTCAGTTTTAACTGTGTACTGAGATGCACACACACGTTCAGTCTAATCCTTCAGTTATTATCATGGATTTGAATGAGCGGAACGATTTGCCTCCCCTCGGTGTGGTTTTTTAAATATTAAAAAAATTAAATAAAAAAAATTCTCAAAAGTGGTGCAAGAATTGGCTTAAAAAACGAAATTTAACTTCCCATATAAATTTATTAAAATAATTAAATGAAGAAGAACCACTAGATTCAGGGTCTTAATAAATCTGATAATACTACTACCCGGTACAAGATACATACTATCCGGGCTCATTGTTCTCCCTCCTAAATGTTGAAGTCTTTGCTGGAAAATGGTTGGGCGTTGGCACAGAACATGTTCCGCTGATTCCGCTTCCAGATCGCCGAAGCGGCATCCATCTGTCGTACTTAGGCCCATCTTATTAAGGTGATATCTTAAGGGGACATGACCTGTGAGGAAGCCAGTAAGCAGCCTCAACTCAGGTTTCCTAAGTTCCAGACACTCCTTAACCCTGACAGACGAAGGTGATATAAATTTCTTTGCCTGTCGTAAACCTGGAACTCTGCGCCAGTAGGAGGACTTTTGAAGATCCTCCCAGCGTTTTACCGCTGCTCTAAAGTGTCCCTTAGTGAAGCCGCAGAAGGGTTCTGGTCCAATAAATGGAGAGGCAGAACCCTCACGGGCGAGGCCACCAGCTGCCTCGTTTCCTTCGATTCCAGTATGACCTGGCACTCACATAAATGTTACCTTATTTGAGCCTGCCAGATGTTTAATAACCTTCAGACAATCCCATACCAGCCTTGACTCAACTGTACAAAAACTAAGAGCCTTTACGGCCGATTGGCTGTCTGATACACTATAAATCTTTGCATCGTTTAGGCCGTTTGCTATGCCTATCCTAGCGCAAAGTTTTATAGTATGTAGCATTTGCATGAAAAAATTATATAAATAGTCGAACTAGTTTTGTATAATTCAATGTTTTAATTATTATATGAAACGTCCTCTCATCTCAAAATTTCGACAAAAAACTGAGAACTGTGCAGTTAAACCCCACACACGTTCAGTTAAGTTAATCGTTTCAGTTAAAAATATAAAAATTTTAAAGTTCTCAGTTAAACTGTACAGTTAAGTTTAACTGAACCGAAATACCCACACACGTACAGTTTAAACTGACAGTTTTAACTGTACAGTTAAAACTGTCAGTTAAAACTGTACGTGTGTGTCCTGCCTTAGAGGCGAGGAAGTCATAATTTTTGTAGGCAGTTGAGTATATGCTTATTCCATCTTTGAATGTTGATATAGGCGACCTTTCACGTCGAGAAAGTTTTCAACAACCTTAGCTTTGACGTTGCTCGGTTTCTTGCCGACTTAACAGCCAATTTTCGGTGAGATGCTTCTTTAAGAGAGATTGCTACTCTGCATTAATGGTTGTGCCAAGGGATTTAGAACTGTTCATTCTAGTGAGAATGACAATTAAAATCAGGATGGCTACATTGTCAATATTTGCAAAGCAAGCATGCCATTCGATCTCTTGAAAGAATCGCTCTTTTTAATCAAATCCTACTTTTTGTACTGGCTAGCAAACTCCGCAATAATAAGAAGATGATTGGAATTACCCAAAGGAGGCCGTCAGATCTGGTATATTTCTCCACCATGTTATATATATATATATATATATATATAAAACAAGTCCAATAGATCCTGTGTCACTGACCCGATCAGGTATTCTCGTAGATGGTCTACAAGTTGAGTTAACAGATTTAAAGCTGCAAACATTTTAGCCGGCTCACAAGCCTTTGTTACGAGGGACGAACAAAAACATAGGTACATAGTTCAAATTTAAATCATCTGTTGAATTTTGGGCTAAAAAGATGGGAATGGAGTAACGGCTATCAAGCAATCAGAATTGCGAAAGGCAAACTTTAATTCATTTTTATATTTTAAATAATTTATTTCACGCAAATGGCTTAAAACTTCCAAATAACCAGATCAAGAAAGAAAACTTTCAAAAAGTATTTTAAGGATTGGTAAACTACTAAAGGAATGCTCTGATAACAGAAGCCTATTTTTCTACAAAAATATAGGCAAGGAGTAGGCCAAATGTCAAAAAAAATGGTTGAATATTTATTTTCTTCCGTAATTTTTTTTGATTTGTGTAAATTTTTAAATTAAATATTATTTTTTTTAAATGCCTTTGTGGTTCTAATAACCTGCAAGGTCCACCAGTATCTGTTATGGATAACGAAATATTAGAAAATTATACACCGAACCTGTTCAATTCTGAACCTACTGGTGAAACAAATATTGATAATGAAGTTGAAGAAGAAGATTATCAACCACAATGTCGTACCATCGGCGCTGCTATTAAAATATGTCAATTAAATGTTGAAGGATTAACGAAGGCGAAAGTTGAATATTTGTCAAGATTTCTTCACACCAATAAATGTGATGTTTTGCTTCTACAGGAAACCCATATGAAAGATGATCTTCAACTTTTGAATTGCGGATTAATAAATGAATTTTCGTGCATTGATTTTATTCATCGTGAACATTATGGAATTGCGACATTTATAAGAAGTGATTTATGTGACGATTGTTCCGTTTTATTAAAATCAAATATCAATAATATTGAAATTCTGGTTATCAAATTAAACGACGTGAAAATTTTAAATGTTTATAAACCTCCTGGCTCTTCTTGGTCAACACCAAGGTTGGTTTATATGGGCGATTTCAATAGTTATCATTGTCTGTGGCGTTACAACCAAGATGATTTGAATGGAGAATTTATACTTGATTGGGCAAATAGAAACCGCTTACACTTATTATTTGATGCTAAAGATAAATCAACATTTCATTCTAGTAGATGGAACAGAGGATATAACCCGGATCTATGTTTTGTTTCAACAGACGATACGTTCAATGTCTTATCTGCTGTAAGAACTGTAAGTAATAAATTTCCAAGAAGTCAACATCGATGTGTTTTTCTAGAAGTCGGAATAAAAATTCCAATAATAAAATCATTGCCGAAACCGAGATGGAACTTTAAAAAAGGTAATTGGAGAGAATTTGCCAAATCGATAGATTCGAACATCAGATGGATTCCTCCGGTTGTTGAAAATTATAATAGATTTGTGGGACTCCTAATATCTACGGCTAAACGATTTATTCCAGAGGGTTTCGAAGAATATTTATTCCAAATTGGTCCGATGAATGTGAAAGATTATGGTTGTTGTATCAAGAGAAAGAATCTAAAGAAATTGCAGATGAATTAATTAATGAATTAAATCAGGAACGTACTGCGAAATGGATAAATTAAGTTGAAACAATGGATTTTTCACGTTCTAGCAGAAAAGCATGGGATTTACTAAAGAAAAGTGGTGATTCTAGTAATAAGAATGGTGTTAACATTACAACAGTACATCCGAAGGATGTTGCGTCAAGATTAGTCAAAAATTCAAAATGTCGTATACCCAAAAATAAAATTCGAAACGTTCAAATTAAATGGAGACGGATTCTCCATTGGCTTCGTCAGTATCTTTTGATGAAATTAATAGTGTACTAACATATCTAAACCCAAGAAAAGCTAGTGGAGTGGATGAGGTGTTTCCCGAATTTTTATTAATTTATCAAAAAACGCCCGTAATTGGTTGGCGAAATTTTATTCTGATTGTTATATACGTGGTAAAATTCCTCCGATTTGGAATTTATCAAAAGTTCGTGCCATTTCAAAACCTGGAAAGGATAAACATCTACCTGAAAATTATAGACCGATATTGTGCATTGGTTATAAAATTTTTGAAAAAATTATTTATAACAGAATTTTTCCAACACTTGATAAAAATATTCCAAATTATCAAGCCGGTTTTCGTCCAGGAAGAAATTGTTGTGATCAAGTTTTGTCTTTGGTAGCACATATATTGAAGCAGGATTCCAAGACAAATTACAAACAGCTGTTGCTTTCGTGGATCTAAGTGCAGCATATGATAAGATTTGGAAGAAAGGATTGATGTTGAAATTAAGTAAGATTTTAAAATGTTCAAAAACTTTAAACATGATCTCTGCTTTGTTATCGAATCGAAAATTTGTTGTACATTTGGGGAATCAGAAAAGTAGTCATGGTTCAGTTCTTGCTCCTGTTTTGTTCAATGTATATACATCTGATTTGTCAGAAAAAAATCTAGAAAGTTTCTATATGCTGATGATTTGGCAATAGCTTACCAATTTCCATACAATGACAGAGCGGTGAAGAATTGGCGACTGAAGGCGAATCCCAGCAAAACCGAAGTTGCATTTTTTCATTTATCAAATCAACATTCGAATACTCGTTTAAATGTTTACATGGATGGAATTTTAATCAAATTTAATCAGAATCCGATGTATTTGGGAGTTACTTTGGATCGAGCTTTAACTTTTAGAATTCATTGTTTAAAACTTGGACAAAAGATTAAATCAAGAGTGAACATTATCCAAAAACTATCTGGAACTCGATGGGGTGCGAATGCTAAAACGTTGTTCACCTGTCTTGAAACATAGTGCCCATACAAATCATGTAGATAAAAAACTCAATAGTTGCATGCGAATTATTTCGGGTACAATTAAAACAACACCATTACCAAGGCTGCCGATATTGTCCAATATTGAACCACCTCACCTCAGAAGACAGTTAGCATTATACAAAGAACATTTAAAAGTTACAAGAAATTTAAACCTTCCTATTCATTTCGACATCGATGGAAGAATAGAAAACCGTTTGAATTCTAGAAAACCTTTTTGGACAAAAATTGCTGAGTTCGGAGACTTAACCAACTATGATATCAATAATAATTGGAATGCACTTTTCAATGAATCAGAGTTTGTCAACAAGCATCTAATTGAAGATTCAACATTAGTTGTCCCTGGATTTACAAATTTAAGATATCGTTGGACCTTAGTCAATAGATTTAGAACAAATCACGGGGTGACAAATTCTGAATTAAATCGTTACAATCATGAAATTTCAGCTGTCTGTGACTGTGGACATCCTATACAAAATATTGTTCACATTTATCAAGAATGCATATTTAGAAGATTTAAAGACGGATTGGAGGAAATTCATCAGATGACTGACGATGCGATATTGTGGATGGATAACATAGACATTTTTATATAACATAATTATATTATCAAAATATTTGTAAAGATATATATATATATATATATATATATATATATATATATATATATATATATATATATATATATATATATATATATATATATATATATATATATATATATATATATACGAGTATATAAGCTTAATAATAATAATGAGAGCGAATACAAACTGCTGAAATCAAATTTCATTACACATAATTATTTAATCTGAAAAGCTTATGCCTGTAGTCTTTATAGCTTACTAAACTGCCAAATTTCTCCAAAAATTTTAAATATTATCCTCCAAAAATTATAAAATATGAATTGAATGTTTTAAGTTTAGAAGATCATTGAATTCAAAAGGCTGCTGAAGAAATAGATTTAATATTTTGGCAATTAGGATCTATTCACCAGTTAGTTAGGTCTGTTATATAATTAATTCGCTTATTCAATTTTTTTATTAAGTTCTCAGCCTCTTGGAATAAAACGACCATAGCTTTACTTTTTTTAGTTAAGTTGTTCTCAAAGGGTTTTCGATTAAATATCGGGAAATGACCAAATATATCAAACACCGAGGGTTTGAAAAAAAAGAAATATTTGAACAAGAAGATTTTGTTTTGGTTTATCAGAAATTATTAATTTTCACTTTAAATTTAAGCAGTTTCAACAGAAGTTATCAGTTTATTTAAATAATGAGAACAAACAGTTGAATCAGTTGCTAAAGGTCCGAGGGAAATTTATAGAATTCCCACAACTATAAGCAAAAGTTGTTCCACAATCCAAACAATAATAAGAAATTGTAATAACAACGGATCGGTGCTTCAAAACCTTATTTAGGGAAACCTAGAATATTTAATAATATTGCAAACGGAAGCATAGTGCAAAACGTAATAAAAGAAATAAATGTTAGTACTGAGAAAATTGGCGATTGGATATTACAATTTCGAGATTGCTGAAAATTAGCTCGTCACAAATTATGACTGCCTCTTCTATGCTGTTAGCTCCAGACATCAGATCATCAACATAAAAGTCATGTTTGATCACTTTAGTCGTTTTGGGATAGTTTTCCTTGTAATCTGTCAAATTAGTTACAATGCTGCATTTAATTTAAATCTCTATATGCTTCAATTGCAGGTACTTTTCCAGAAACTTAACAGATTGATCTTGGAATGATTTATCACGCAAAAACCTTTTTTCTAAACTTGAAAACCATTTTACCGCCGTTGTGCACTTATAGTGTTTCACACAAAAATCTTCCTCCTCCATGTATAAGAGCAACCTCGTTAACCTATTCAGTCCCCCAAAACTGTTTGAGAAATACGTCTAAATTTAGGTGCAAATTAATTAAAACCTCTTTAATGCCACATCCGAGCTGAATTGGTATTCCATAGGGATTGTTTTTAATAATTCTTCGTTTCCCATCGTAAATTAACTCGAAGAATATGTTGCTTTCGAGTTAGACTTCAATCTTCTCACCCTTGTAAAAGTTCGGATCTGCCAAATTCTAATTTTTGCATTTCCGAGTCCTTATACATTTCACATTTAATTAATGGTTGATAAGAAAAAATTTTCTGCATAATAAGTACTCTAGCTGCTGTTTTATAAGCGAATTTCACTCCAAACTTCAAACTCACCAGACATCATGTCATTCAATCCTTTGATCAACACTCTGCCATTTTTCTTCTTTAAGTCAAGACGCTAAAAACACTTCTCCGTTATGACAGATGTTTACGATTCGACATTGCCGACGACGATAAAATAGCGTTTGTTACTGAATTAGAATGGCCACAAGTTGCATTTTCACTGGAAGTTGGTTGAGTTTTATCTAGATGTAGGATTGTTTGGTATTTTTACGAACGCTAAGAAATCCTTATACTCAAACAATTTATATTATTCTCTTTTACAGAATCCGCAGAAATTCATGATGGCAGTTTTAGCAGTGCACTTACTCTTCGCGTTTTGTAAACTTGGTTTAAACACGGCTCTATTACTGTAGTTTGGTTTCATACCTTGTAATGAATTCATCCTTTTGTTTAAAAATGCTAATAATTAATTAAACACTGGAGAATCTTGATCAGCTGTTTCCAATTGCCTCACATTTGTTTAGTTTCTGCAACCCTCTTTTGTAGCGCAACAAAAATCAAACGTGGATTTCTATTCGCTGCTTTCTCTCACCTAGTACCTTTAAACCATGTACGACTTCATCACATGTATCGTGAAGGCGTGCGATGTTTGAGATGTCGCTTCCATAACTATCGGCCGGGCAAAATATGTCGGAATAAGCGATTCAACTATATAACGTTTCTTGTCATATCGTTTCTTGTCATACCTCCAACCCTTTCATATACTGAAATTTTTGGGCGGGCGATAGCGTCACATTTTCGTGCACGGTTGACACATACAAATGGTAGAAAGATTGCCATTCTCATTAGTTTCCGTCAAATGAACTTGGTGGGTCAAAATTTCTAAAATCTTATTACACGTAAAAATAACAATACAGATTTTAGCTGTTCAATCTGACCACATGCTCCAAAAACGGACCACCCATAAACCTTTTTTTTGGTTGCGAACATTATTTGAATCAGAACAATAGAAACATGAAACAAAAAAGTGATTTATTTTTAATTAAATCACTTTCAGATTTAATGTAGGCTTTATCCAAACATAAGGTTGTGTTTTTCACATTTGCTAGAACTCGAGTAGAGAACGGTAAAAGTAAAAACGTGTTAATTAAAACTAAAATTACGAAAAACTAAACACCAAAGTCGTAGTGCGGAACGGCAGCGGATTGACGAAATGAGAATCATAAAAAAACCAGGGGATGGAAACTGCTTATTTACAGCATTAACAAATCAAATGTACGGATTGAACTTATTATCAAACGAATGCAGAGAGATTACTGTGCAGCGCCAAAAAATCGTACATGACCAATTACGTCTGCTCAAGAAAATTGGAAACGGCAGTTAAATGAGGAAGGTCAGGTGATGACACACATTGATCACCTTTTGAAAGATGGCACCTGGGTAGGAGAGGAAACTTTGATGGCGGTATCAGATATATACAAGGTAAAAATTGAAATACTTCAGTGTTCTTGCCAGCCAATTATTTGCGTAGCAGATTTTAAATGGATAGTGAGAGTGTATCATAGTAATAATAACCATTATGATTCAATAGTCCAGAGAATATACAAAAAGGCGTAAAATCAAACCAAATTTATCCAATCCTGGTGATATACACAAGAATACATACTGACTTGAACAATTTTCGAGTAATAGTAGATACATTCTCACTAAGGTTGGGAAATATATCAAAAAACTATGATGTCAGCCTCGAAAACTCTGACGAAAAACTATAGATGGTTTCTCAGTGAAAATTAGGAAGAATTGAAGGAATACATGGAAAAGTAAAGATTTCTCAATTATTTAGTAGTTGGTATAGAGGGTACGCAGAAATTAATTATAATCAGCATACATGTACCACTTACCGCCTAAATGCCAATCGGGCCTTTGCATTTTACACTCATTTGTCAATATTATGTCAGGATTTCAATGGCCACTTCGGAAAGGACCAAAGTAGTATGTACCACGACGAATCAAATCAATATGGCCAATTGATGTATGACTTTATATGTCAGCACTTATTTCATGTCTGCACTAGATGGAGAAAACTATAAGATCGTATAACATGAGGAACGGTTTCGCAATTGGTTCATATATTGACAAGATCAAAAACGATACTAAATAAAGGAGGAATAAGAATATCCCTTAGGAATGAAATTAGAAAAGTGACTAAGGACGACTTATCATTCATAGGTGATTGGCGAGTTTTAGTGTATTGCATGCACCGCAAGCTGCAAATCAGGAATTACAAAAACTTATGCCACTAACTCCTGGGCGGAGGAAGAGCCATGCGAGACTAAAGCAAGCGATGTATCTGCGGAGGAAACATATTACATATTGATAAAAAAGCATTAGCTGAAAAAAGATATCTGTATAAAATAGAATGTAGCCGTGCACGCAGGGAGTTTTTGTTACAAATTTTCCTCATTGTTAGGAGCGCATAAACTACAGGACATGATAAAAAAACTTATGAATTTCTTCGATACTATCGGCGAGATACTAGCCAAAAATCTACAGGATTTATATCAATGTCATTTTGAGAGAATGAGTTGTTCAATGTGCAAGGAGTTCAAGTACTATTTATAAAAGAAACGGATCATTTTCCAATGGAAGAACTCTAAAATAAGGAAAAGATCAAGGATGTAATCAAGAGAATTCATTGGGATGAAGCAAGCATGCCGCCTAATCTCCTAACTTGTTCAATATGGTTATGGACAATGTTTTACAAACATTGGTTGAATTGTAGTTCTTATATTAAAATGAATCAGGAGGTAAATATACAATTACGATTATTGTTGGCATGCACACAGTTGTCAAGTTTAGTTAAGGAACTAGTGTCGCTACTAGAGTCGATAAGAAATAAAAACATAGAAGAAATAAGATTAGGAAGATTGAATATAAAGATAAAAAAGACATTAAATATTTAGATAGACAAGTACTGAGACAGTTAAGCACTTTCGTCTTTCGTCAGAGCCAACAGAACACCTGTTGATGAAGCTGTTAGAACGTTTAAGGCAATAATAACACCAATTATGATGTATGGACTAAAATTATCTGCATTAACGAAGGTAAATAGAATTAAATTAAAAAAGTATGAAAGGAGAATATTTACAGAAATTTTAAAATTCTCATCCCCTCGACCGTCGAGCAGAAGTGCCAGGGAGGGATTCGACGGAAAACCTATCTTGAGAAGAATAACCGTTTATAGGATCTGGTACTGGACACCTGTCCTAAGAAGGGAGTTAGAAGACATATTTTGAATGCAGCCGTAAGGTATTCACATAATCAGAAGAAAATTGGTCGACCTTGTTTTACGTGGAATACATTACTAGAAGGGGATTTCAAACAGACTCTTACAAAAGAAGGCTCTTACTAAAGAAGGAAAAATCTACTCGCTAGAATTTTTTTTAAATTTTTTATGAACATAATTTTTGAGTTTTTGGGTAAAATTGTGTCATAATCTAGAATTTTTTGTTTGTTGTTATTTTTTTAATCAAATCACAGAAATTTTAATTTGAAATTTTTATTTCATGCTTTAATACCCAAGGACAAAAAAATTAATTCAGCAATACAGCAATATTACAATGGGAAATTTATAGCAAAAAAAATCAATAAACATATTCTTGACGAACATAAAGAAATGTCAAACTGCGTTTTTAGTCCTCCCAAGAATTTCAAGCCGGCGCACGGTAGGAACCCTCCATACAACGCCGTTTTGAAAATAGTTTTTACGAAAGTTGGTTTTCCTGAACTTTTTTCACAAGAATCGGTAGTTTAATTAACGTGTAATTTAATTTTGATTTACATTACTTTTTACGTTTATCTGTATTAGTAAAATGAGTCGCCAAAGTGCAGAGAGTCAGAATATTGGTTCTATCGATTTACTCATACAGACATTTCAAACAAGTTTTTTGGAAATCTTTCCTTTCGAGCTATATTTGTATTATACATTTTTAGAAAGCGCAAAACTTGAAATATTTATAGAAAATAAAAAAACAATCATTTGTCTTTTATGTACGAAGCTATTCTTGTTTGAATGCGGCTCTTTTTTACGTGGTTTTCATGGTATTCAAATAGACATTTGAAGGTTGGCGCTATTTGCCGCAGCGTTGTTACTTATCTTATAAAAACGTTTGATTATCCCTAATTCCAGGAAAGTGAAATTTTTTTGCCAATTTTTGCCATTTTTTTTTCATACGCAATAATTGTGATGAAGTAATGTTTTTGATTTTTGGCGCTATTTTATTTTTGCTGTTTTATGCCCAACATGTGCAAAATTAAAATTATATTTGTTTATGAATTTGCTTACTCATTTACAAATAAAATTATAATAACCCTGTTTCCCCTAACCACCCAAAATCGGGTGATTTATTTTTATGGTGTAAGTAATTATGATAAAAATACAATCAATTTGTGGTAGGAAGCGTATGTCCAACATTTACGGTCTATTGGTGAATTAGATGAAGCTTCAATTGTGAGTATTGCACGAACTTTGCCTAAGAAAGACAAAAAAGAAGTCCTTAAGAAGATGACTTATGGTACGGAAACAGTTACTACTTATTCAAAAGACGAAGCTCTGTGAATATATATTGATTTGGACTTAACAAAATCTCAATTCGGATTATTAAGGTCTCACGTTTATCTAAAAAAAATATTTTTGTCTTTCCGTCATATAATATGATATTGGATGCGAAAAAGATGTGCTATCCCCCAAGATCTAGTATCGAAATTAATGATATTGGAGCTTCTATTAAACTGAAAGATCTATTAGATCATACTGTAGCTCGGATTCTTCAAATAAATTCTGTACATATGTACATAAATCAGGACATAGAAATCTGAAATTATACGTTAAATGGGGCTGTGACGGATCATCTGGTCAAAGTGAATATAAACAGGCATTGCTAGACGAGACTCAGTTAATATCAGATGCTAATTTATTCATTGCTTCTCTTGTGCCTATAAAACTAATTGACTTATCAACAAATCTTGTAGTCTGGCAAAAAACTACATGCTCTTCTGTTCGTTATTGCCGACCCATTTCCATAAAATTTGTCAAGAAAACTTTCACAGCGCAGCAGACTAGAGAGACGTATCAGAGTTGACGATATCAAGAGACAAATTGATGAACTCACTCCATCACTGGTAAACAAAGGTGACGAGGTAGTGGAAGTCAAACATGAACTGTTTTCAACCATGATTGATGGAAAAATTGCGCAAGTATTAACGAATACATCATCTAGTGCTGTGTGTACTACATGTACAGCTAGACCTAAAGAGATGAATGATCTGAGCAAAGTTTCTGCTAAATCCGAAAACGAAGATGCATTTCAATATGGACTTTCCACTCTTCAAGGTTTATGGAAACTATTTTGCATATTTCTTATAATATTTCGTTTATGAAATAGTCAGCAACAACAGAAGAAAAGAAAAAATCTGTTCAAAGTAAGTTCTGAAATTATCTTGCCCTCCATATAGACAAACCTCGACAAGGAGCTGGTAATAGTAGTGACGGCAATACTGCGCGAAGATTCTTTTCTAAGTATCATTGTTCAGCAAATATTACTGGAGTTGACGAAGAATTGATAAAACGGCTATAGATACATATTAAAAACATTATCATCAGGAATCGCAGTAAATGCTTTCAAATTTGGCCAATACGCAATGGATACCGCTCGAATATTTGTCAATAAATATAATTGGTACTATATGCCTTCCTCTCTCCATAAAATCCTTATTCACGGAGAAAGTGTTATAAGACATTTTGCAATTTTACCAATAGGCCAAATGTCTGAAGATGCACAAGAAGCGCGCAACAAAGATTATAGGCGATACCGATTACACCATTCCAGGAAGTGTTCTCGTTCAGCAACCAATGAAAATGTTTTTCTTTCATTATTATTTACATCGGATCCATATATTTCAAGTTTAAGGGCTAAAACCGACATTGTTTTCAGGGATTTATTAGATGAAGCTAAAATGCTTTTGGATCTGCCTGGAAGTGAATAATTCACAGTAAATTATAATTATGTGTTCTACATAATAAATAAGATAATTAATAGTCGACTTTATTAATTTTATTTGATATTTTTTGTTACTTTTGTATAATATTTTTTACATTTCCATTTTCTTATATTTTTATACAATAAAGTTAATCGTTTATTTCATTAAAATGTATTTATTTATAAGGCTCATGTATCCAACAATTCATGTAAAAAAAATTAAGTGTTTATCACTTGAGACTAAAGAGATATACATTTTAGAGACGGTGAGCCCGTTTCGGTCCCACTGTGCGGCGGGCCAAATTTGGAAGTAGTTTGGGCTTCGCTGGCCTACACCGAAAAAATATTTCTGAAAGTTAAACACATTTTGTTTATACCATTGTTAAGTTGTTTACCAGCCGGTTTAGTATCTAATAATTTCAAGTTTGAATTTAAATTACTTTTGTAATTTTACTAAATTAAAAAAAAATAAGAATTTCAAAAATTTCTACAGATTTGATATCCCGAATTTTAAAATATGCCCAGAACATTTAAGATTTTCCCAAAAATTACCAAATTTTCAAAAATTCAAAATAATATAAAATAATAAAAAATTTCAAAAATAATTAAATAAATTAAAAATTTAAAAATATTAAGCAAACTTTAAAAATTTAATTTTTAAAGGCTTGTTTTTCGAAATCTTTTGAATCTGTGTATATATTTCTAAATTGTATCTATAAAATACCAAAATCTAAGTGTCTGACGTGATCACAAAATTAATTTCCCACGGTCTTCAATATCCGAAAGCGCAAAACAATATGAATAAATTTCCCTTCTAATTGCAATCAAAATGCTATTAAAACAATATTTTTTCTTTATTTTGTGATTTTGTCGGCCCACGCCAAGTTTTTTTTTTTCTAAATAAATTGTTCATTCATAAATTCGTTAATATATTGTTGTTGTTTCTTTTCTATTTCTTATGTTAATTTATCAAAGAATATATATGTAAATAAATAAAATTAGAAAATGAATAAAAAAAATTTAGCAAAAGAAAACTGAATATTTTTAAGTTGATATAATATTCCAAATGTGTGTTTGAATGCCAAGAATATTAATTATAAATCAAGATTTGTCCTCTAACCAATCTAAATTTGACAATGAATTTTTGCAAATTCGAACATAATCAATAATAATGAATCTAATTAATATGTTAATTAACTGAAGTTTTTTTTTTTTTTTTTTTTGGAGACTCTATAATGGTTTAGTTATACACACTTTATGCGAAATATAGGCGCGCAAGCACACGATAATTGAATTTTTATTGTTACAATAATTATCACCGTCTTTATATAGAATTTTGAGAATTTAATTTAATTTTTTTTTTGGAGATGGGCTACGTGAAATCCTCAATGAAGTTGTCGACGCATAAAAATTCTTCTACCAAACAAAAAAACATATTTTGTATTTTGGTTTATACGGACAAGCGCAAAATTCCCCGGATATCGCGTGTAATTCGCACTCTGTCTCTTTTAAATGTTTTTTGCGTGATAGACTTAAATTACTTTGTAGCTTTTTATCATCAATTTTAAGTTTTCACTTTTTTTCCTGTGTGTTGTTTTTATCTTAAGATTTTTTTTTTTTTTGCAAGTCTGGAAAAATTATAAATCATTGTTGGTTTCAAAATTAACAACAAGAAATCTTAAGGTAAAAACAACAATAACATGATAATACTATACACAAGACCCTTGAAGGGATATTACATACATTTTTTTTTGTATGCACAATATTCTTGAAGATTTTGTGCTTCTGAATTTAATTTTGCGTTTTTTTTTTTTTTGTTCGTCTTGCAAATAAACTATACACAATTTATCATCTTATTTGCTACTGATGCTGCTTCTGTTGCTATAAAGAACAACAAATATAATTTATAATTTATTAGAATGAAAAACATAAATTTTCTTGTTGATTCGGCGGCGGCGTCCGTTCGCTTTTTGTGGTACTCTTATACTATATTAAGGAATTAAAACTAGCCACTTTAATTTTTAAGTCAACTCTTTCTCTCTTGAAAAAAAAAAACAGATTATATCTATATATCTATATAAAAAAAAAATATTCTTAAGTCTAAGAATCATAAAAAATGCGATGAACGCATACTTGTACATTAAAAAAAAAAAAAAAAGAAATAAATCGTGTTTAAAATAATTTTGGATGATGGCCGGAAATGGGCAATCAAAAAATAAAAATTAAAAACTATACACAAAACTACACACAAATCGAGAAAACCGCGTGCACCATTAAAAACTCAAAACTAATTTATATAGAAATTTAAAAATTTTATATAAATCTGGGGCTGAACTTTAATAATATGCGCGAGCCGGTCAAATCTCGATAAATCTATATCAAAAGTTCAATAAACGATTGGGTTAAAGAAATTAACAGATTTGATTTTTTATTAGTTTTAATCTGTTCATATACATACATAATTAAGTCAGTTAAAACGATTTTTTTAATGTTTCGAAAACTTGTTAATTTATGTCGTATATAAGAAAAATTTAATTTCCCATGACATAGGAAATAAGGGTAAGAGTAGATCTCGAATGAACAAGCTTTAGCATACCTTTCAATATTAAAGCCTGAATGGAATGATTTTATGAGTTTTATGATCCAGCACCAAACTTACGTCTAATGAATTATTGCTAGAATTTAAAATTAACTTAGGCTTTTAACAAGCTTTCCTGTTTATAATGATAAAGAAAAAACGTTATTAGCAAAATAGGCAGCCAAAGCTCATTGGACTAGGCTGTTATAGAGCTAAGCATTGAGCATGAAGGCTACGTAAAATTGACAAGATGTTGCTGTTAAATGTTTAAAGATTTTAAATGTTTAAATTGTTTTGTAGGTCGCATTATAGGATAGAGAGAAAAAATTAAATTTTATAAGTTACACTATTTACACATTTCATTTTAATATAGCGCCAAAAATTATTGTGACTTCTGTATGTTTTGTAGGTCGCATTATAGGTTAGAGAGAAAAAATTAAATTTTATAAGTTACACTATTTACACATTTCATTTTAATATAGCGCCAAAATTATTGTGACTTATTTTATATTTTAGTTGGTCATTTTTCCAATGATCTAGTTTCTATATTTGCACACCTTTTAACATTCACAGTCAGTTCCACTTTAATGCATTGTAATTACCACCAAACAAATTTAAAGATTGGCTATTTATTTAGCAATTATAAACCGTGTTTATGAAATCGTTAATTTTTTTACAAAATTAAAAACCTTGAAATAAAAACCAAAATTAAATTCTAACAATATAAAATGATCGCGTATATTGTACTTATAGATTCAATATGCAGACTACCGCAAAATTAGTTTACAAACAAACAAACAAACATACATGATCTAATAGATTAATGTGTAATTACATAAATCATTTCTGTTGTTGTTTTATAATTGAAATACGATGAAAAGACCCATGCCTATGAGTCAGTCAGAATTACATATCTATACGTTTTATGATATTAAACAAAGAAAATAAATATTTGGCTTTGTCAATTTAAATTTATGAGTAATACAATCATCGTACGATCAAAAGAAGTGGCGATCACCCATCAAAAAAAAGTTAAAAGTTCTGAATATGTATATACGTGGATTTATATTTTGTATACAAATTAATAAGTCGATCAACCGACAAAATATAAATAAGAGCAATAGCTTCCGGTTTTAATTTTTCTCGCTGTTTTCGTATATTCTATCGTAAATCGACAGCCGCCGCAACCACAATATATACTTATATACACAAACGACAAATTGATAAACTCTTTAGACGTTATAAGACAAAAATAAAAAAATTAAGTCACAAATTTACCTTTAGTCGTTGTTGTAATATGACTGTTTGATAATTTCCATGGTTGCCATAATGAAATTTGAACTTTTTCGTCACTACTATTATTATCGTCACTATCATCCATAGGTTCATTATTATTATTATTATTATTTTTATTAACAACTACTTTATTATTATTATTACTGTCATGATGATGATGATGATGATGATCGCGATCCACACTAACAATATCGATCACTTCATTACCATAATCATTATTTAAATAAATATTAAAACTATTATTGTAATTTTCATACTGTAACAAATAATTATTATAACAATTTTTACTATTATTACTACTACTACTACGACTACTACTATTTCGACTATTACAACTATTACAACTATTTTCATTCATTTTTATAAAATTTTCACGTAATCGATTATAAAACACATCGTACAGTAGTTCCATTTTTTTTTTTTTTTTTTTGTAACGTTTTTTATTTGACACTCGATCTCTTATTATTTAACACTTTTTTCCCAAAAAAAAAGTTCAACTTTTGAATGAAGTAATATGTAGGTTCTTAGTTTTTTTAATATTATATTTTTTTATATATAAATCCTACACACAAAACACTTTTAAATCTCTTTCTCCGCGATCAATATAAAATAACAAACTCAAAAGCACAATATACGATCGACAAATAAATAAATAAATTCATAAATAATAAAACAAACAAAACGTAAGAAAACAAAAAAAAGAAACTAATAAGATCGTTTCTTTTATTTTTGTTGAATGAAAATTTTTTAGTTAACTTATAAACAAAAATACACAACTTTGCCGGTTAAAATACTTGAATAAATGTAAAAAAAAAAAAAAAATTCAAACTCCGATCAAGCGATTTATTACTAACTTTTATATAAAGTTTTCTGTGTGATCGTCAATTCGCTTATAATGCATGAAGACGACTAAAAACAAAAAATTTAAGAAAAAAACAAAAACGAAAAGAAAATTACAAATGAACAAAAAACAAAAAAAACACGTTGAATGAAAAAAAAAAAAAAAAAAAAATTAAAGCAACAACAAATTGAAGATCAAGTTTTTATATAGTTTTCGGTTTATTTTATTTGTAAGAAAGAGAAAATATCGCGCGTTTATTTATTTAAAGGAAAACATTATAGCGACTTGTTGATAATGTATGTATTGTATAATTAATTTACACACACAAAGCCATACGCATATTTTATTTTGGTTACGATATACAGTGGTTCGGACAAAGTGTGCATCAAGTGTGCTCTGAGATTTATTTCCGGTGATGATCTAAATTTCTTTGGAAATTATAATGGGCAATGATATTTAGCGGTTGATTACGGAAGGAAGTGGAATAGAATTTATCTATCATACATTTTTATTCAATACGTTTATTTTTGACGATTTTTACAATATTACCGATAAACAAGCTTGATTTAAAAAAAAAACAATATTCTATGACGCAGAAGACAAAGATTAATGTGACAGAGAAACACAAGCCACCTGGACAACAAAAGATCGAAACAGTAAATTAGATATAACAATTTATTATTAATAGATCAACTCGATTCTCCTCGTTGGAAAATCCAGAATTTTCAAAATTAAAAGAATTAAAATTTTCAATTCTAAATTGAAGTGTTGACGTAAAGTATTATACAGTGTGCCAGAAATGTTGATCACTTTATGGAGGTGATCAAGTATTCAATTCAAAATTTTCAGTGAGACTTTTTAATTAAAATCGGATTTTAATTCAAGATAATCGATAGGAAATTATTTAACCCGTTCGTATTATAATTAAGCCACAATTAGTAAAACACATATTTTGACCTTTAAAATCCCAATTATGATTTTTATTTCAGGTTTTTGATTTAATTGAAGAAGTTTGTCTCGTGTACGTTCCAACAATAAATTTATTGCAATTTCATTAATTAAAATTGTTTATTTCATATAACCTGATATTTGTCGATCCCGGGATCATTGTCAAACATTTTTTATAAAACGGAAATATTATTATGATGAATAAATTAAAAATATTAAATAATAAATTTTAATTTATTTTAAATAATTCGAACGTACATATTTATAAATATGTATATGAATTAAAAAAAAATTAGCAGTGGTAGTTTTGGCTGGCGTTTTAATTAAGCCACGGGAAACCCTTTTGCTTCTAGAATGCACTTCATCTGCTTGCCTGTATTATTTATAGGTGAGGCACATTGGGCTGGCGCTGTAATCTTCTAAACCTTCGGAATTTGGGCCAATAATAGTATATTATTCAACGAGCATATAATGATAGCTGTTATTCAAGAAGATGAAGTTTACCGTAAATCATCTGAGTGAATAACAGCCATTATATGCGAGTAGAATACGATACTTTGTCCACGACCGATAAAAATTGTGCTTTATTATCAAATCCTTTTAATAAACCTAAAATAATTTCCATCGACATTTTGACGTCTCAGTTTAATAATAATGAAAATGGCAAGAGACTACTAGATAAAATTTCCAAAAATGAAATTTTTATTTGGTAGTAGTGAATAATAGAAGAAGGGACTACTAGATAAACTAGCAGTGAATAATGGATATCATAATGATTGAAGAAACACACGTATAATGAGTATATTATACGTTAGTCGTGGACAATAGTATATTATTCAACAAGCATATAATGATAGCTGTTATTCACGAAGATGAAGTTTACCGACACGAGCCGATAGGCGAGTGTCGTAAATCATCTGAGTGAATAACAGTCATTATATGCGAGTAGAATACGATACTTTGTCCACGACCGACAAAAAATTGTATTTTATTATCAAATCCTTTAAATAAACCTAAAATAATTTCCATCGACATTTTGACGTCTCAGCTTAATAATAATGAAAATGGCAAGAGACTACTAGATAAAATTTGAAAAATGAAATTTTTATTTGGTAGTAGTGAATAATGGAAGAAGGGACTACTAGATAAACTAGTAGTGAATAATGGATATCATTATAAGTGAAGAACAAACGTATAATGAGTATATTATACGTTAGTCGTGGACAAAGGTTATCTGTTTGTCGGTTTTCTTAGTGAGACTTCTCGTTTTCTAGATTATATTTGAGACCTTCGTCATGCCATTTAATCATCTATTTTAACGATACGCGAACTTTTCTAGAAGTACCTAAAGCATCCTCAAACTAACATATTTTTTTTATGTTGATATACCGAGGGTTAAGTTCCACGTTTTGAGGACGCCTTACGTATGGCGGTCCCCCATCACTTTCAACCATGTTTAATTTACTCTCACCACTCCAAATTATTAAATCACAAAATGCCTTAGTGATGCTAAATGTTCTTTAGCAAAAGCAATTCTTTCAATACGCGATGTTAAAAACGAACTAAAAACCGGATAAATTTTGAGGAAAATATGTATATACTTGGTTAAAAATAGAAAATTAGCCAAAAAGTTACTTTTTATTAAAATTGTTAAATAAATAAAATAAGTTATTTATTTAGTTAACATAGTAACCAAAAAAAAAACAAAACTGTCAAGGGATTCACAATAAAAAAACTGTTTCCTTTTGGTTTACAGGTTTGTATGAATTTCAAACTTAATCAACAAAAATTTTTGTTCGTTATGTAATGTAAACATTTTTTTCATTGTGAATGCTCAGTAACTAGCTTACACGAAGGAAGGATTTGATCAACTTACTATCATTGTTCGAATGCACGGGAAATTTAGCGATGCCGAGGTTCATTAAATATCTTCTTGCAGAAATGGCTAAGCATACGTGGAAGTGCAATGTGTTTAGCAGTTGGAAGAAATGGAGCACTATGCAAAACATGTAGCACTATAATATTCAGCTTGTAATACTTGTACAGTACTGGTTAGTAGTTCAAAAATGTATTGTACTACTTGTGAAGGAACTCCTATTAGAAATTTGAAAATTTTTATTTAGTTTTTGTATCCGTGCACAATTTTTATAATTCTTAGTTAATTTAAATTTGTTTTGTTTTATTTAATAAGCAAGCCCTCGATTTTCCATATAAATATTTATTATTTTCGTATAGGGGCGAAAGGCTGAATGTCGAAAGGCCGAATGCCGAAAGGCCGAATGCCGAAAGGCCGAATGTCGAAAGGCCGAATATATCGAAAAGCTGAATGTGTCGAAAGGCCGAATGTCAAGGGTCGAAAGACCGAATATCGAAAAGCCGAATTTCGAAAGGCCGATTAGGTCGAAAGACGGAATGTGTCGAAAGGCCGAGTGGGTCGAAAGACCGATTGTCGAAAGGCCGAAAGGGTCGAAATTCCGAATATCGAAAAGTCGAATTTCGAAAGACCGAATATGTTGAAAGGCCGAATAGGTCGAAAGGAGGAATGTCGAAAGGCCGATTGTGTCGAAAGGCTGAATGTTGAAAGGCCGTTTGTGTTGAAAACATTTTAATTTTTCATCATTTTATGAATGAAAATTTTCAAAATTTATATCTTTGTATAAAAATGTTTAATAGTAAAACGCCTTAAACATTAAAATCTTCTTACGTTTTTTTTTTTGTCGTATAATTAAGAATTAATTAATTATAATAAAAAAAGGAAAATAAAGAAATTTTTTTTCCAACAAAATTTGATCACATTAATATGCTACATACACAGGATTTATTAGCACGTATTTTCAATTCGCTGTGTATATTTTGTCACTTATAAATTTATAATAAAACAACTTAAGTTATTTTTAAATAATTTTAATTGAAAAAAAATTTTCCTTATAGTAACAATATTTTACAAAAATTTTTTAGAAGATCGATTTCGGATTGACTCCTTCTTCGGTTCTTTTTTTAACAAATATTATTTATTCTTAAAATTACACTATTTATAAACATATGTTTTAGATGCGGTATTATTTAGCTTCTCCTACTTATGAACTATATACATTTAATTTAATTGTTTATTATTTATTCCCTTGTACTTTTGGTAATATTATGGATGATGAGGTCATAGATTTTATTGGTTTTTGTATTGATTTTATCATTCAACAAGTTGTTGTTGTCTTTGTTTTTATATATTTCTAATTCCTCTAGCCTCCTCTATTTAGTGTTTGTCCTTTTTTATTTCTATGTAATATTTTCAGGGTTGAATTAAAATCTGTATACGTATGTTTTTCTGATTTTATGTGTTGTGCGTAATTGGATTTGGGTTCGGTTTTCCTAATATCGCTAATGTGTTCTTTGAATCTCTTTTCGAATGATCGGCCGGTTTGACCAACGTAGAATTTGGGACAATTATTGCATTTAATTTTGTATACCCCAGTATCTGTTGGTTGTCCTTGTTTAGACAATTTTAGTTTTTGTTCTATTTTATTGTTGGTTTTGTAAGCAGTCTTGTATCCTAGCCTATTGAATGTTTTGTGTATTATCTTGCCTGTGATTTTGTTATATTCTACACTGACGTATTTTTTATTTTCGTTCCTGTCTAGTGGGGTTAATGTGATCATTGTTTGTTGGTTTAGTTTCATTTTAATTATATTGTTAATTTTGTCTATTAAAATTGATTTGTATCCGTTTCTATTTGCTATGTGTTTAATAATGTTTAGTTCGTTATCGTAGTCGTTTTTGCACATTAGTAAATTGTTAAGTCTGTGTATCATGTGGTTGTAAGCTGATATTTTATGTTGGTAAGGATGGTGTGAATCGTAATGGATTGTATGGTCCGTTTGAGTCGGTTTTCTATAAACTCTGAAGGAGGGTTTGGAGTTATTGTTTTTTATTGTGAGATCTAAAAAGTGAGCTTTTGTAACTATTGAGTTGTTGGTTGTTATTTTATCCACTATGGTTTTTATTAATTTTGCTTCTGCTGTTTTGTTATTATGCACTTGTTTATTTTTATTTTCACTTTTCTTGAGGTCGTTTATGATTAATGTTCTTATTTCTTGTTGATCTTGGTGTTTGATTTTTAATATTGAATTTTCAATGTTCAATAAATGTTTATTGAAATTTTTGATGTTGTTGGTTGGATTTAAACAATCTTTGAATCCTTTCTCCAATAATTTGATTTCTTGGTTGCTAAGTTCAATATCTGTATAGTTTTCTAATCTATTATTGAATTTATGAATTGTTTGTTGGGTTTCACTGTTACTATTAATGTTATTTACTGTTGAAAATAAATATGTCTTAAACGCAAACAACATATACCGTAATAACATAATTTATTGGTACAGGTACATCGACGATATCATCTTATTATTTAACGGTTCATCAAGACAACTAGACAAACTACATCAGCACATAAACAACCAACAACAAAGTTTACTTTAGAAACCGAAACGAACAAAGAAATTAACTTTTTAGATCTCACAATAAAAAACAATAACTCCAAACACTCCTTCAGAGTTTATAAAAAACCGACTCAAACGGACCATACAATCCATTACGATTCACACCATCCCTACCAACATAAAATATCAGCTTACAACCACATGATACACAGACTTAACAATATACCAATGTGCAAAAACGACTACGATAACGAACTAAACATTATTAAACACATAGCAAATAGAAACGGATACAAATCAATTTTAATAGACAAAATTAACAATATAATTAAAATGAAACTAAACCAACAAACAATGATCACATTAACCCCACTAGACAGGAACGAAAATAAAAAATACGTCAGTGTAGAATATAACAAAATCACAGGCAAGATAATACACAAAACATTCAATAGGCTAGGATACAAGACTGCTTACAAAACCAACAATAAAATAGAACAAAAACTAAAATTGTCTAAACAAGGACAACCAACAGATACTGGGGTATACAAAATTAAATGCAATAATTGTTCCAAATTCTATGTTGGTCAAACCGGCCGATTATTCGAAAAGAGATTCAAAGAACACATTAGCGATATTAGAAAAACCGAATCCAAATCCAATTACGCACAACACATAAAATTATAAAAACATACGTATACAGATTTCAATTCAAACCTGAAAATATTACATAGAATTAAAAAAGGACAAACACTAAATAGAGGAGGCTAGAGGAATTAGAAATACATAAAAACAAAGACAACAACAACTTGTTGAATGATAAAATCAATACAAAAACCAATAAAATCTATGACCTAATCATCCTTAATATTAACAAAAGTAGAAGGGAATAAATAATAAACAATTAAATTAAATGTATATAGTTCATAAGTAGGAGAAGCTAAATAATACCGCATCTAAAACATATATAAATAGTGTAATTTTAAGAATAAATAATATTTGTTAAAAAAAGAACCGAAGGAGTCAATCCGAAATCGATCTTCTAAAAAATTTTTGTAAAATATTGTTACTATAAGAAAAAATTTTTTCAATTAAAATTATTTAAAAATAATTTAAGTTGTTTTATTATAAAAAAAAAAAAAAAATAAATAAATTCAATGGTTTTAAATATTGATTTCAATACTTTAAGTGAAGGAAAATTTAATGAAAATTCCGTCTTTCGACCCAATCGGCCTTTCCACACGATCGGCCATTCGATCCAATCGGCCTTTCCACATGTTCTGCCATTCGGCCTTTATACATTCGGCCTTTAAACATTTTCGGCCTTTCGACCCAATCGGCCATTAGACATTCGGCCATACGACATTCCGCCTTCTGACCCATTCGGCATTTCGACATTCGGCCTTTTAACAACGAACGATTATTTTGACATTCTTGCCATAAACCAACAACAGAGAGATCTACTTAAGTTGTGTTTCATATCGCGTATTGTGTTTTGTATTTTGCTTTTTTGATCGGTGACCTAATTAAAAATACCACCAGTGTACATGTTGGCAATTCAATTGGTTTCAATTTAGAAGTTTTGTGTCGGAAATTTCCACATTTCCGAAGCATTTGATAATTAAATAATTTAAGAATATTGGAATGTGAGTAGTTCAGAATATTTTTTAAAACTTGAAGGAAATTTGACAATTTGAATTTAGAATATTGATTTTTTTTTAAATGTATTAATTTCAAGACTATAATTTAAGAAACATTGTTAATACTGTACGACCTGCTATCATATAGTAAAAATTAAACGTAAACAGTAACGAGATCTAGGTCAATGATAAGGGGGTACTCTCCGGATAACAAATTAGTGATACTTATCCGGATGTCCCTAAATTTTAATAATGTGGCTATATATACATGCAGTATATATACGCTATTGACTATTATACATACATACACATACATGCTTCTATATGGTCATTTTTCCAATTTTTCTAATTTTTGTTTTTTACTTAGTTTAAAATTGTAAATAAAATTTGAAACCGGAAGAATTGTATAAATTCTGGAAAAGCGGGGGTTTGGGGCGGCAACCGCATCCTCTAAGGTACACAATGAATTAAAATTACTTTAAAAAATTGTTATATTTACAAAAGTGTTTTTTTTAAACATTTGTGGTAAAAACAGAAGAAGCGATCAGGGCGAAAAAAACTCTTAGATCTGTATCTGCTTATCAAAAAATTTTCATCTAACCTTATTTTGAAAAAATAAAAAAAAATAAATAAAAAAGTGAGACAATTTTCCGGAAAAATTTAGCTTCCCTCCTAAAAATTGTTGATAAACAATCCTACGTCATGAAATCGAGTTTCATCTATAATTTTAAATCACAATATTAAATAATTTGTTGTTAAATTTTTTGCGCCCACAGGTAAGTTAAAGGACAAAATCCTTGGTTCTACCTGAACCAAAACTTTATCCACATAAAGTCTTTATAAAAATCGAAATCTTTATTTTTCATTGCACTATTCTACAGCATAAATTTGTTTTCATTATTATGGGAGCCTCTTCAAGCTGCATTACACTCTCCATTAAACAGTAATTAATTTAATTAACTCTGGTGCTGTTAAAAGTAAAGGTATTGTTCGCGGCCAACTCATAACATCTATTAAACCATCCATACTAAAGCTGCAGGACCCTATTGCAGGATAAAGCTTAACATTATTTCAAATTGTCATCTTTCAGCAAAAGCCTTTACAAGAACTCTAAGAATTTCATTTACACTGTCATCTTTTGCAATAAATCTGTTTTTAAAGATACGTTTCTTTTCAACGGCCAAGGAAGGCAACAATCACCATATCGCTCCGAGTTTCAAAGTACCTGGATAGTCGAAATATGTTCAAAAAGTCATCTAAAAAATCGCGTCATCTAAAGCATTCGCTATATCGGAACTGACAAAATTTAAAATCCCTACTTTGACGGTTTGAATATTTTTTAAGAGCCAATTGCATTTCGTTCAATTTATCGTACTGTCGAATTGACCGAGTCTTTGGATTAATAAATTGCCCACATTACACAATTTGATTTCCATTTCCCTTGCTTTTTAAAATAATCCAATACGGATGATTGGTTGATAGATTCGAGCAGTGAAGAAAATGAGTTCTCGTTTTATTTTTATTTACTTTTGTAAAATTTTAAAAGTTTTAAATATCACCTTTAACATAAAAACAAAGTAATTGACAATCGTTCTACTAAAAAAATTGAATTTAAATACATAGGTTGAAACTAATGCATATCTTCGAGTCTTTTACTCAATTAGAATTTCAATTACTTTGTGGGAATCTCACTCCAAGCCTTCCGAAATTGCTTAAAACTTCCAGCAGTTGTTTAAGCTAATTTTTAGAAACAATCAATATATTTAAAATATTTCCTAAAAATTAAAGAATAAAACATAAAAAATGTCAAAGGGATCCAAAAGTCCAAAAACCTAAAGCTGCGGCCAGAGAACACGCGGAAAGCGATGCGATAAGCGAGGCAGCGCCGGGATATGAACAGCATGGGGTATACCTATCTATAGGCCGTATAGGTCTGGGCCTAGGGCGGCAAGTTTCTCGAAAAAAATATGTGCGGTAAAAATATACCTATCAACCTTCTCGCCGGTTTAACAAAACGACGAACTATTATCTTATTCGAATTGAATAAAAACTTTTTCGTGATTATCATCCTATCAAATTTAAATACCCTTCAATCAATTTGAAGTCACTTCAAAAGAACATATTAAAAATAACTTCGTTGATGAATGCTTACATTTTCGCTAACGCCGCATCTACTTTCGCATCTAAAATCTTTAGCAGGGTTGTACAATGGATAAAGGCAGATGAATTTAAAAAAAAAACTAAATGAGGGGAAGGGGGGGGGCGGCAAATTCTCAATTTACAATTGGCAGGCGTGGCAAAATGCTAAATCCGGCGATTATATGGAACCCTCACATACCTCGTCGCCTGCACTCTGGGCGAAGCCTTACGTCAGAAACAAACGTTATCGTAATTTCACTAATTTTTATATTTTTGTTCAAAATTTTACTTCTCGTAGTTTCCCCGATATTTCGTTGGAATCTATTACTCGGTAACCGATCAAAATTACCCGGGTAGTCGAGTATTCGAAAAAGGACCAAAATATCTAAAGTACTCGGTTATTCGATAATCGGTGTTGGATACCCTATATATAGCTACCTTCGTCTGATACTAATACTCAGATAAAAACGCAGCGTAAATGCGCAATCTCGCAACACAATGCCTTGATAGTAAAATTTACCAGTCAATAGTTTCATCGGATATCGAACGAATCAGAAGTATATAGAACTCTGTCTGAATTAACTTGGCATTTCTTCGCCGATCGCGAAAAGAAATCATACCTGTGTGCCTTAAATTATCGTAATTTATTTATAAAATTTTAGTTTTTGGTTTTATCAGATATTACTGAAATTTAATTTTAATGATTATTTAACATCGACTGACCTATATTATTAGACACTCGAGAAATTAATGAATTATTAGCTTTGGGTTATGCAGAATAATAGCTACAATACAAAATAATAGTTTCTGGAGCGACTTGTAAGGAGACAGCGTAATTAAATAGAAATTTTGATATCACTTTTGGATTAATTCATTGAGAGGGTGAGTCGACTTGGCAAATTAATTTCTTCTTGTGGTCAAAGCGTTAGAAAATGCGGCGATGAGGAGGGGCAAACCGAAGGGCAAAACAAGAAAAATGCTATTGAATGCAAGAAGTACATACAAAATCGATTTAAATTATATAATATTCATTATATAATTTAAATCGATTTTCCAATGGTGATGATGGATTCCAATTAAAAATCTATGAGGTGCAGGGAAGGGGCAAAGTGGTGTCAAGTAAATCGTTTTTAAAGCAAACCCAATAATTTGCTGTAAATGAATTATAGCTTGCGGTTGATTACTGGTAACACTAACTAAAATTCATCACAGGACAGCGTCCATCGCTGATCAAATTTGTATAATCTAATAGAGGCAGATTTGCGGAAATTCTACAATTAAAATAGTAATTTGAGCAAAACTGTAGTTATAAGTTGCGATAGTCAGCAGTTTGGTCCAAATGTTTTGAATATGTATCTGATCCTAATTATATTTTATATTTATTATTTTAGGTTGTCTCTGGCTACTGTTTTAAAAGCTTTAAGTGCAAAAGAATGGAATATATTTGGTAGTGGTATAGTAACAAGTCTCAAAGTAAATATTCAGAATGTTTTACTTTACCCACTATAAAGAAATTATAATGTGTAATATTTCTCGACGAATTGGATCACCTTGGAAGATTTTCCCTTGGAGAATGGAAATGACTTGATTTTGTATTATTTCACATACTCTAAACCAGCGGTTCTAAACTCATCACCCCGAGGGGCCACTAATATATTCGGATAATTTCACCTCGAGCACCACTCATATGTTTGATTTATTTTCCGCAGACCAGAGATTTTTTTAAAACCCCGTTTTTGGAAAAGTTAGCCAAAATCTTCATATAAGAGGGATAAATTTATGGGTCCAAATAAATAACTTAAACGAGCTTTAAGTACAAGTTTAACCTTACTTCTCCCTGCTAGTCATGCTCTTTCATTAAATTCCATAAATGAGTTCATTACATCGTACGTTATCCCCTATGTCAATAATGTAATTGTTGTAGAGGAAGGAACCGGTTCACGCGCAGCACACTGTTTGTTCCGAAACTTAAACTGAGAATCATCGGGGCCGAACCTATGCGCCTATATTTTTTGTGAGATTTATTACGCATGGTCGCTGGTTGCTTGAGTTCTTTTATGAACCACGAGTCGTGACGAAAGTAGGACTCTTAATTTTCAATTTGTGAACAAATCTATCAATAGCTAAATTCAATAAATTGTTAAAGATGTCTACAGAGCCATTAATATCCGCATTCGACAGTGTTATTGTTCACATCAACTAAAAACTTATTTACTGCAATGTGGTGAGCACGTGAAAAACCACAAATAGGACAATTTTTAAGGAAGTTAGAATTATTACCATTCTCTTAAGAAAATTCAATTGAAACTGGGGTGTAAAAATCCTGTTAAAGTTAGCCGAAAGTTTCCAGCCGAAAGTAAAAAGTCGATAATGCAGATTATGTTATTAACATTCCAGCCGAAAATAAACAATTTGGTGGTTGACAGCCAAAAGTAAATAGGATACATGGATTGCAATAAAAACTTTTGTACATAGTTTTACATGGAAAACTTTGTTTAACCTAGTCGAGGAAAATATCGGAAAATCAGAAGGATTCACAAAATTGGAATAAAATCAGCCTCTAGAGTGTTATGTCTGGAGATGGATTGCATTGATGTGATTTGTCAATAGCTATCGCAGGAAAAAAATTCAGTTCAAGTTTGTAGTGCTCACTGCCGTTGTTCCCAGGTTGGTGCGCTGGCTGCGGGTAAAAGCTCGCCTAAAAATGGGGGGTTCGATTGGAACAACTTTCTCGCAGTTGACTAAAAAAAAAATCGCACCAAAAAAAAACGGATACAAGAAAAAAAATTCCACCATCACTCCATGCTGAATCATACTCTCTTTATAAAAAAAATTAGTTTTCCATTTCAAAAATTTTTAATTAAATTTAATGTAATTTCATTTTAATTAATTTCATATTTTGTTTGTTTATATATAAAAATAAAGTTATTTAGCGTATGTAGTCAGATTAAATGTATCTCTTGTGATTTTACTAAATTATTTCTAAAGGCAATAGATAGACTCATTAGCAAAAAAAACGATCACAAAAAAAAACACAAAACTTACCGTTAAGTCCACTCCAAGGCCTTGTTGTGTCCTAGCGGTCGGCTGTAAAAAAATTACGTTAATTTATCCTATCTAGAGGATTTCCGAAAAGAATAAATTCAATTTACACTACACACTATAACTGACTATAAGTAAACTTAAACCTATATATGAACTTAAATTTAATTTGTTTTTCTGTTATTTTCTTGTAATTTCACTATTCTATAATTATAACTCTTATTCTGTGTTATTTTTTTTTTTTTTTTTTTTGTTTGTTATTATTTTCACTGTTGCCACACTGTAATATGAAGATATGCCTCTATATTTAGAGGTTTAGTTATAAGCCCCTGTTTTAAGGGGATTAGTACCGGCGCACGTATGTCACGTCTTTTGCAATTCCTATCACCAAATGAATAAAAATTTACCCGTTGGTAGTGGCCCGTGGATACACACAATCAGACCACTGATTGGTTTTTAGATCCGTGACCAAAAATGAAACAGTTTTCACGGACGGTGTTTTAATTTCATACCACCACCTATATATGTTTGTTTAAAAAAAAAAATATTATTAATGTGTCTCACATTACGGGATATCGCACTTACCACCAACGGGAATAGATCAAGAAGAAAAATGTTATAATAACCAAATTTTGATGGCTTAAACTATTTGTTTTTTTGGAATTTTTATTTAGAGTGACGACCGACTAAAAATAAAATTTATTAGCGCCGTAAAAACACAAAACAATAACCACCGACTCACAATTTTATATTTTTTTTTTTTTTTTTGTTTTTGGTTTGTTTAAATTATAAAAAAAACAAATATGGTATAGCGCTTCTTCCTCACTGTCAAATATGTACTATATGCTCAAAATTCAAGTCTAAAGTGATTTCGGCTTAAAAATCACGACCAACCGATTTAATAATTAGCACTTTTTTTGTGTAATATATTTTTTTTTTTCTGTGGTTGGCATTAATATTAAGTTCCACAGCGAAACTCTACAAGTTTCCCGTGGGAAATCTCGGAAAATTCGATTTCGATCATTAGAGAATTTGTATAAAATCAGCCTCTAGAGTGTTATGTCTGGAAATGAATTGTATTTTTGTGACTTAGCCATCGCAGGAAAAAAATTCACTTCAAGTTTCCCGTGGGAAATCTCGGAAAATTCGATTTTCCAGAAATCATTAGAAAATTTGTATAAAATCAGCCTCTAGAGTGTTATGTCTGGAGATGGATTGCATTGATGTGAGTTGTCAATAGCTATCGCAGGAAAAAGATTCAGTTCAAGTTTCCCGTGGGAAATCTCGGAAAAGGCAAAAAAGTTTCCAGCCGAAAGTAAGAAATGGATAAATAAAATCAGCCTCTAGAGTGTGATGTCTGGAGATGGATTGCATTGATGTGACTTGTCCAGACATCACCCTCTAGAGGCCGATACAAATTTTCTAATGATTTTTAGAAAATCGAATTTTCCGAGATTCCACACGGGAAACTTGAACAGAATTTTTTCATTCGATAGCTATTAACAAATCACATAAAAATGATTCAACTTCAGATATACACTCTAGCGGTTGATTTTATTTCAATTTTGTAGATTCTCCTGATTTTCCGATATTTTCCACGACTAGGTTAAACAAAGTTTTCCACCACACTATTTACAAAACAATTTATTTAAATCTATGTATCCTATTTACTTTCGGCTGATAACTACTAAATTTTTTATTTTCGGCTGGAATGTTTATAACATCTACATTATCGACTTCCCGGCTGGGATTACACAAACTGCATTACCATTTCTTTACTTTCGGCTTTTTGTGCTAACACAATCTGCATTATCGACTTTTCACTTTCGGCTGGCAACTTTAGGCTAACTTTAACAGTATGGTTTAAAATACACTCGAAGAGCCAGCCAGATCGTCACACGGTCCAAATTTGCAAGATATTGTTGGTGTAGAAAATTTAATCCAAATAAAAGCCACGGCTATTAGGTATACTGTTTATCTGTGAGGCACCTGTATTTTCCATAAAGTCGCAAAATAAGACGCACTTGTATTAGCTGCGAAATAAAGACATTGTCGACAAATATCAAAGTCAAGTTCCGAAAGTTAAAATCGTCGAAAAAATGTAAAGTCACAATTGTCGTTCATACCTGGCAATAGATTATAGGAGAAACTGTCGAGGAAGTCTCGACAAAAACATGTATCAGAATCTTGGAGGAAATAAACTACGGCTTAAGCTTGATCGCAATAAACTCCAAAATTGGATCGGAAAACGAGAAATAGAATTTTTTCCAAACAGCAACAAGCATTCAACCACCTCCTTTAAACTTTATATTAAAATCATACCGGCCGCGACGAAAAAACGTGAAATTCAGACGGGAAAAATTCTGCCGAAAGAAAATCGATAGTCAACCATGTTCCGATCAGAGCTACTCGTATTATGTCATAATTGGATTTTCAGACAGATATTTTTTGATTTTGAACGAATGTAACCACTACAATTAAAGTAAAAAATGGACAGGCCATTACTGAAATTAGTAGGGCCATTGGTGTTATTCCTTGAAATGTATGAATCAGAATTAAAATAGTTAGAATTTAATGTGACAAAATTATCAGAATTAAATGTGTTAGAGTTAAAGAAAATGGAATTTAAAGAGTGAAAAATACTGTTGTCATCATTTAACTCCTTGATGGCTTTAAATTCAAACAATCCTTGTAAATATCTGCCTCTCGACCGCAATCGAAATTTTTACTCAAAATATTCATGCTTCAACTGCATTTCTTAAAGTTCCTCCAAAAAAACAACCGACATTCCAAACCGTTAAATTTAATTTTTGGTCCAATTGTGACACTTGCAGTAACAAAATTGTTGAAAAATAGTTCGAAAATTATCGCATTCTTGCCGTCCGTCAAACTGGAATCGGATTTTCATCCGTCCATCAAATTATAAAATTGGAGTTTGTTTGAATGAAATTATATCAATTTTAACAAAATTTTCGAAGCATTTCCCCGATCGAGCCAGTGGCGCCTACGTACTGCGCCTATGTTGTCGCGATCGAACATGTTCATGTATCTGCTGGATCAATAAGTCGACTACATTGTGACGGCAAAAACGGCATATAACAAATGCCGCATTGCTTGAACGATGAAGACGTTTTTCACGAACAGTAAATTTACAGATTGTCACTCTAATAATAGAGTCACTTCCGAGAAGAGATAGCAGACGATCAATGCTCGGCTGCGTGAATATTCATCAACAGTTGCTAACACAACGTTAGCAGATATATTAACTCTTTCTGTTACTATCATTGCTAGGCTAATCGAAAAGAATAGTCGAGACTATATTCGAGTACAGCAGCCAAATCTCCCTATAACTATCATGATCATTGAAGTCTTTAATGTTAATGTCTTGCAAGATAACTCTTTACTAGACTTTAAGCTCAGCGAGTTAGGTGATACGTGTATAGAGTTAATGTTCGCTAGAAATCTCGATTTATCGTGTGTATGCCATTTGTATTCTACGTTTCACTTTACGAACCAATCATTAATAAAATTCTAATGGAATAGTCAATCGTTTGTTTCATACTACCAATGACACTAAAACGATTAAGAGTCGCCAAGAGACGAACACTGGACGTATTCACGGAAAAACACACACAGCCACACAATTTTTTTTTAAATTGTTCTACGAATTGAGTAAGCGAGCAACATGGATGCTTAAGGTTGATGTTTATCTTTTCTCTTAATACTATTTAAATAAATCCTCTTACGTCAAACGAGCACTTATTTGATTCTCCAATAGAGTTATCTTTAGCTTAACTGAATCCTGAAGTTCTTTTTTGTCGCTTTGATCCGTATTTAATAACTTGTTATTCGATGGCCATTCTTTATCGAACTTTTTGAGGGCTAATAAACTCGGAGATAAATTGTCAAATCTGGTTGCTTTTAATTTCTGTTAATTTTATGTTGTTTTATTACACAAGATTAAAAACATACCATAACGGTACATTTAAATAAAAAAAAATCTTCATCGAATGAAAAATTTATTTGGTGTAAAACGCGGGAAACTTACTTTGAAAAAATGAATTATTTGCTAACCTAGTATTATCCAACTCCTTTTCTTAAGGGTACTATTATCAAAGAAACCTTTTAAAGAACCTAAAAAAGCGAAACAGTGTGAGAATTCAACTTTTGTCAAAGAAATTGTTGAAGTCTGTTGTATAATTTGAAATGCGAGGATTGGAGCGAGGAAAGGATAAGGAGTTGGAGGAGGGAGAACCGAAACAGGGTTAGTTGAAGTCCATTACCTAATTATAAATTGATGTTTATTGTAGGTCTCGGAGTAAGTGGTTCAAAGTGTGGTCACTATAAGAACAATGACGAAACTTACCGCTGTATTCTTGATTGTTAAGATCCCTATAACGAGAGAAATAGCGTCGCGGAGGCATAGCACTTTTATCTTGGCTGAACATCTCCATGATAGTATTTGTAAAATACACGAACAGCTTCAACATTTATTCTACAGCCAAGTAGAATTTTGTCGATATTCTAAGGTCTCACATAGCATCATCAACTTTCATCACAGATAGTCCCAAAAATATATAGTGAATCTCTCAAAGCAGGTAAAAGTGCTACAAAAAAATGATGATACTGAACCTAATAAATTTATCTTTGGGTCACAGTCTAATAATTACGTCTCATCATGTTAGTTTGACCCTTAATTTCTTCGGAAATTATTCATGAAATTAATAATTTAAAAAACAAACGATCCTTAGGTGCTAACTTGGTTGTTAAAAATTGCGCTTGGTACTTAGTGGTAGTTTTAAAATTTTTGTAAAACCTGAGCCTTAATAATAGAATTTTTCCAAATGAATTGCATTGGAACAATTATAAGCCGATTTCGCGTTTAAGCACCGAATCTAAAATCATTGAGAAACTAATAGAACGTCGGCTAGTGTACTATCTTGATAAAATTAATTTTTTGCACAATAAACAATATGGCTTTACTGCTGCTAAATCCAAGGAAGAAACACTAATTGATTTCCTTAGTCAGATATACGAGTATGTAAACGGCTGTGAACAATTTGCAGAAGCCTACATCAATGTTTGTTGAAATTTCTGAAGCTTTCGATGAAATCGACCATGGAATAATTCTAGCTAAGCTATGTAATATTGGCATTCGAGATAAAATTTTAGATTAGTTTACAAGTTAACTTCAAAATCGGCATTAGATTGTTAGAAAAGACGAAATTTTAAGTACCCAAGGTGCCGTTGAGTGTGGCGCCCCAGGGATCAGTTTTGGGTCCATTATTATTTTGGGATTTATTTTAATTCGATTTTTGATGTTGATCTCATAGGATATCCGACTGCTCTTGCTGATGATTGGCCCCTTAGTTACGCTACTCACTTTGGACAATCTTTGTCAATGGTTTAATCATAATCGGCTTATTTTTAGCGATAAATCAAAAATCAGGCATTTAGGGCGAAGGGATGCTGTTTCCCTAGCACACCCTCAAACGTATCACATGTAAACATGCGACAGAAATTTATGCTCACTATATCAAACCTCAGTGTTTTGTGCTTGAGTTTGTATATGAATTTAAATATCTGGGTTTAACAATAGATTCACAATTTAATTAGAATTTTCACATCAGTAACACCAAGAAGAGTGTAATCTAGGCCATACATACATTTTATAATCTTAGCAAAATTTGCCCAAGGTTTAAATTAAGGAAACTATAACATCATGTAGAAGAATCAGAATCAATAGTAATGTATGGCACATCCAGTTGGGGCGGTACTTGTTTTACTAATATTGATGATCTAATTAATTATCGCACAAAAAAATTGTTAAATTAATTTACAAGCGCCCTCAGACAACACCAACAGTTCCGTTGTTTCGTGAATTAAATTTATTGTCATTTAGATATCTTTATATTTATGGTAAATGAGCTCCTGCTCAAAATAGAGTGTCTCAAAATTTAAGTTCATAATAAATAAATAATTCAGTTTTTAGTGAAATAATAATTAAAGTGGAAGTGAAATAATTTAAAGTGTAATTTTGGAAAATGCAATCCACCGGGATGCATTATCAGGCAATGTTTTATATTTATAGATAAAGAAATGAAAATTATTGATTTTTATTGGGTGCATGTTTTTAACGTGTGTGTGATTGGATTGTACATGATTTTATTACTAAAACCTAATAACTGGATCGTATCAAAATAGTTTTTAACGTAATTTAACATACGTCGTAGTTAATTTTATATTCGATTTTATATTTTCGCATAATTGAATGCGTTCTTGCAAGCCAAACAAAGGTGTTTATACATACATACGTATAAACATTTTTGTGGGTTTCGGTATGGTTTTGGTTCTTGGGTTTTATGTTATGTATAAAGTTTAATAGACAGAAATACATTCTTGAAAATTGATACATGACAAAGCCAACGAAATGTTTGTACGGGCCGCCTCGTTCGCTCTTTACGCGGATCTTATTAGGGAAATTTACTATTTATTATTGGTTTTTGCTATGTATTAGCTAAGCAACAACAACAAAAACAGAGACTTTTTTGGGAGTGTAGTTGTTCCCAATATTTTTCTATATCTTGATATATAGATCAGGATGTATGTGCGCTGTAATGGTATTAGCTGTATATAAAATAATAAAAACATGATAAGTCTTTTGCTACGCACATGGAAGATTGTAGAGATATTTGCTTTTAATGTGTTGGTGGTTTAGTATATAAGAATCTGTTTTTTTTATTCTATTTTGTTATTTCCCTTCTTTTTGATTTTGTATTCATGTTACAACTATAATGTTCTTAATAAAACATGAACTTTAGGGTATTCGACTCAAATAGGTTTTTTATATTTTTGTATAATCAAATATGTTTTGAGTCGAATTGGAATCCGCCTTATATAATTCATATAGGATGGATTTATTTTAGATATGAGATTTTATTTTTTACAGGGTATTATAAAATGCATTAAATTATTAAATTTATTTAATTAATGTGAAAAGGCTATAAATTAACTAAACCATATAAATAAAATGCTAACTTGGAAGTGTTGATTTGAGTTGAGTTGTGATTTTGGTTTGCATCACATAATGACGTATTCATTTATGCATGCCAAATTTCGATTAAAAGATGGTGAACGAGGTGGAATTATGTGAAAACATTTTCGAAAGGCTAAATGTATTGAACTTAATTATTAACTTAATAGAATATGATTGAAGTTTTAGGTTGCAGTTTTTCACACGTAAACGTCAATTTTGCTTGTATAGTACACCGATTAGTTTTGTAGGAGAATAATGTTTTAATTTTATTTCATGGATTTATTATTTTACTTTTTTTGCAGGCTTTATTTTGCAGGGTAATATGTCCATAAACGGAGTAAAAGTTTTATAATAAATAATAAATTTCCTAATTTTTGATTTTTTGTTTTATTTTAATTATGTCAACTAGATTAGCAAATTAAAACATCAATAATAATAATAATTTTTTGATGTCCTCATTTATATTTATAAAATCCTGAGTTCTGGCATTTAAATTATATTATATACTTTTATAAATAAATAATTAATTTGAACATTATTAATTTCCTTTTTTCTAGATTTGTAGGAAATTGGGGATTAGTTTAAATTTAATAGTATGGTTAAATATATATTTTCAACTTTTTATTTTTAAATCTAGTTGCAGTAGGTAAACAATTAATTAACTATTTACAGGAGAATGGTAACTAATGGAACAAATGCTGTGAATTTAAATTAAAACTTAATAATTTGTGGAAGAGTTTACATAGGCAATTTCATAAAATGTTAATTTTTGTAATACTTGTATGTAATATATATTGTGTTTTGTTCATTAATATATATTAATTAATTTAGTTTAAAAATATTTAAAGGTTTCTATTCCTTAATTTGCTAATAAATAATTCAATTTTCAGAATATAACATAGTTCCAGATTCAATCTTTAATATAGTATGGGGATTAAATTAATCATGAATTTCAGAATTAGATTTGACTTTGATATTATGGTGATTTATTAATTAAAATTAGTTTTCAGAGTTGTCTGGGAAATTATATATTGATTTTATTTGTTGATTCTTGATATACTTATAGTAAGTACCTAACTGAATTATTGATGATTTTAGGCTGTTGTGGTGCTGTAACATTATCATTTTTAATTTATTTACTATAAATTTTATAAAATAATTGAATTTTTGATTATTTATTCTCTTTTTCTTGATCGATAGGAAATTTCTGATTAGTTTTAAGTAAAATTTTATGTTTAAAATGGTTTTTAACGTTTATTTCTATTCTGGTTGCAGTATGTAATAATTAATTAATTAGATATAGAAGGACCATGAAAAATAAAATAAGCACTGTTTTTGTAATCTTAGCTTAGTAATTTTAAATTTTCTTAAATATTTTATCAGGTAAATTAATGAAAGGCGGATAGGGGGACATTACAACATTAATAACTTTTTAAGTCCTGATTTAGTTTTAGGGTGTCCTGAGTATCCGGCCCTGGATTCCAGAGAAATGATCGCCTAATAAAGTAGTTAGATTGTGCTGTCTTGTGCTAACCTATTTATTATATATAATACTAATAATTTACTAACTATCGATCGCTTTGGTGTCTGTAACCGGGTCGAGTCTGTCCCTACTAATAATCCTATCCAATCCTTCGGTTTTGTTATATGTAAAAAAGGTGTACGATGGCTGCCTGGCCAGGGGCGGATATCACACTATTAGACTTATGTGGTTATCGATGTGGCGCCTTTCTTTACTGGGCTAATATTGTTATGTTTGGCTTCATGAAAAGCTGAATATGATGGTACATATTTCCTTGGTGAGGGAGAGTTATGGTGTCGTGTTGTAACATGGGTATAGTGGTGAGGTATTCGCATTTATAATACGGGAGACTTGCTTAATGCTTGATCGTACATTCAAATCAATCAATCAATCAATCAATCAATTTAGATATCTTTATATTTATAAATTTCTCAAAATATTTTTTAATCGAAGTAACAGTTAAGGGGCTGGCTTACTGCCATTTTTTTGATTCATTGAAAAATCACCGTTTTGAATTAAGACGAGAAGCGGCAGCAAATTAAGTTGCTAAATTGCTAGCTTTCTTTTTGGTAGAATAAATAATATTGTCGGAAATGAGTGGGGGAAAATTACCAATAGGAATTTTAGCATAGATCTGGCTCGAGATGTTTGTGTTTATTAATTAGTAAATCCTATATACCACCTTCTTCTAAAGAAAAATCTACATGAGTTTTTTCAGAATGAAACTCGTTTTGTGCCGACTGAATCATTTTGCTAGTTAAAATTAAAACCATTTTTAATGAACTACAAATAAATTCGCTAACCGGAAAATCATGATGGTGAATAACTTATCTGCTAATAAAATTTTACAAAGAATAACAGTTTGTTGTACTAAATGTTGTACTAGTACAGTTCTGAGTATGCTGACCTTGAAATATTTTTCAAATAATGTACAGCGAAGTTTTCTTAATCACATTTTAGAGTATATCCAAGAACATAAATAATAAACCATGTATAGTGCGGCTTTTACCTAGAACCTCACAAGATAGATGTAAACAACATTTAAACAACATTTTTATTTTTATGTATTTCTGCACGAAATTTGAAAATTGGTTTTTTATGAAGCTCGTCATCAAATTTTATTTTAATGTTTCCTCAATATATAAAAACCAAATGTATTCGCTGTTAATTATATTCTTGTATCCATTTTTCCAATATCCACAAACAACAACAAGCCAAGATTTTACGGTTCAAATTAAAACTAATTAAGAACATTTTTTTCTTTGTTATTTTCTTAAAATTCTTTGATTATTATATTGGTTCCCCGCGCGCCATACTTTTTTTTGTTTTCGTGGTATTCTATTATGCAATGCGCGCGTTAATGGAGTATATTAGTTGCATCACTAAAAAAAAACGCTGATTGAAGTTTTTTTGGTTCGTTGATTTGTTTAAATATCGCGAGATAAATGAATTTTGATGATTGTACGATGGCATTTTGAATTTACAAAATATTGATCATAGAGTTTATTAGAGTTAAACACGAATCTGTCTATAATTTTTGATATACGAGTACAATATTTTATGTTAATCGAATTGAATGCGATATTTGTTTTTGTTAATTTCGTGTGACGTAAATTTAGGGTAATAAAATTGTGTACAAAAAATTCCAACTAATATTATTGTGCTCAAATGTTTGATGTTTTTCTGAAAATGTGTACGCGTCACGTTTTTTCCAAAATTATTTTAATAGCACACAAACATCAACCAAACATTCTAAAAATTTTAATAAATTTCAATTTGGGATAAAGTCGATATAAATATTTGTTTGCGTTTATTATCTTTAATTCTTAATCGTATGCGCAGATAAGTTCAAATTTTACATCCATTTACTAAGTTACAAAACACGCGCTTACAACAGCACATGACGCCCATATTCTGCAGCACCTTTAAAGTAAACAACAAATACCATCACGTCTCTTACCATCCTAATATGCGATTATGTCTTAAATAAGACCGTAAATACATGCGCGCACATAATAGGTTTTCGGTTTTACAATTTAATTCCAAATAATTTTTTTAATAACCGTGGATCAAACGAAAGCCGCGTGGAAAATGTCATTTATTTTATTGTTAATTAACTCATTAGAAATTTCTTGTTGTTGTTTAACTTTTAATAATTTATAAAACCAAACTTAATTAAAAGAACAACTAAAGTTATAATTAATGTGATATGATAGTTAACCCTTTCATTACTAGGGCGTAGTGTTAATAGGGATTCTTGCGATTTCGTTATGTTTTCACGCTATATGCGCTAGGTAATCTCGTTGATTTTCATTGTAGTCACACCTTTAGATATGTATACAGATTTTAATTTGTAATTATGTTTGATTTGAAAGAAAAACAAAACCGCACCCTTGATGGATACTAATATGTATGTGTATGTATATAAAGTAATTATTTTAAAAATTATCAATTTTGGCCATCAAGTTCGAGGTGAAAAATAATAATTTGTTTATAAAAAAATTTGGGCATTCTTCGAAAATCACGTATTTTTCGATTTAATTTTACCTTGCATAATAAATGAATAATTGCGAAATTCCCCCGCGATAAAAATTGGCTGGTAAAATATCGAATTTAATTTTTATTGAAACGTGACAATAAGAAAGCACAGTAATTTAAACATCGGAGCCTCCACCTGATACATTTGGAAATCAGTTACAATTTTCAAGTACTCATCTAAAAACTGCTGATACACAGAGCAGATTTTAGACTAGGTCTACTGAAGCCAGTTGTTACGTTTTTGCCTTGTCAATCAAGGTTCAGATTGTGAATAAAACAAACCACTTTAATTTATCACAAACAAATTTATTTATTGAACTCAAAAATTAATTTTGCACTATTTTACTAACACTTACAATTTTATATCGCACTAGATCATTTTTTAAATCGATCGGTTTATCTTTACACTATCGCGTTCCAAATACGAATAATCCAATTCGATTTCATTCGCCTTTCTATATACTCAAACCAAAGTTCTAGAACTATCATGCTTTTTCCAGTAATATTAGTCTAATGATTTTTTCGGCTTTTTATAGACCCAAATATATTAGTGAAAATGGGATTCACAAGATTTTTGATTGGTTAATCAGAAAAAAAATCAAGAGACCAATTATTCATAATAAATCTACCCAAAAAAAGTAGAAATATCAATCCCCCGCACCGTACTTTATAGCCCAAGTGTTATTCAAAGTGTATAACCCTGAACAAAAAATGAGAACTTTCCTTGAGCTCATTGTATTGGTAGTTTGGTTTCGTACTGAAAAAGTTGGTCTACTCATCAGGTAGCTACCACCAAACTACAAAAATACAATTCCTACTTAACACAGATATGTAGTGTTTTTTTATTCGCTCCGGATAGCTGCTATCGAGAGCCGTCATTTTTATATGCCTAAATTTAAATTTGACGCACTATTTATTGGTAAACTAAACTTATTTAACATCAAACTATCATTTTTAACTTCATATAAAAAATATTTGGCTCTACCTATTTATACGGAGCGCTATCGGGAGCCATTTTTTATATGACGGCTCTCGATAGCAGCTATCCGGAGCGAATCGAAAAACGCAGCTATAGTGTCAAGTACGAACGTACTGATTTAGCGAATTATATGCACTAAATAAAAAAACTCAAGGAAAACCCTCATTTGTGTGTGATTAATGCCCAAACAATATTAAGACGTTTAAGAGAACAATGTCTGTTTATCAAATGATTTTCGGCTTTTTCTCGACACAAATATAGTATATTAGTGAAAATTTCATTCACAAGATTTTCGATTGGTTAGTCAGAAACAAAATCAAGAGGCCAATTATTTATAATATATCCACCCAAAAAATTAGAAATATCTATCTGCCCCGTACTTTACCCTAAGAGTTATACAAAGTGTACAACCCTGAACAAAAAATGAGAACTTTCCTTGAGCTCATTGTATTGGAGTTTGGTTTCGTACTGAAAAAGTTGGCTACTCACAAGCTCTTTATTATAAGATTTTTGATTTTTTCATTGGAAAACTTAAAGCCAAAAAACATCAGTGGATTCGTGTGGGGAACAGAATATGGATTTGGGGAAAAGTTATACTACTCAAAAAAGGCTCTAAAACAGGAATTTCCTGCAACTATTTCCCGGCAATTTTACAAATTTTACCAATCCCAACTCCCAGTATTTTCAAACGAAAATTACCTGGAGTCTGATATGTTGAATTGTGAACCCTACAATAAATATACTCAACTCGTAAGACGAGATAAACTTAAACACTTGTGGCTCGCCAGATGCTTATTCTGATAACATGGCGTTGATCTCTAATAAGAAACGAAAGAATTCAATTTATTGACTGCAAAACAAGGTGGAATAGCGCTGAAACAATAATCGTTCGTTTTTTAAAATTACGTGACTGTGTTATAAAAGCCCTAAAAATCACGTTATCTAAAGCCTAAAACAAAGAATTGGTAAGCGAAGAAACCTAGAACCATTTGTGACCGATTGAAATTGAGAAAATTTCACTGATGATTTGGAAGCAGAAATAAACTCATTTTTAACGACAGCGCTTACGAGAGAAATAGATAATCTGAGCCTACAAAACGAAAAGAAATTTTCCCAACTTGTGGTAAGTTGACCCGGAAGGAAGCGAAACGTTTGTTTTGAAATTCATCGAACTTTTATTGTAAGAAACGCTCTGATCTGAGTAATAAACCTTTAATCGCAATATGTTTGTGATAATTCGGTTAACAATATAAGAAAATATTTAAACTGACACTGCTATTTTTATGAGTTTTACTTAAAATATTTCGTGAATTGACCAGGAAATGTTTTGTTTTTATTTTTGGGATGCCGAAAATTCTCGCGATTGACGAATTCTCAATCCCGTCTCTCAGGATCCAACAGTTGTCGGGAATTACCACTCTCTAGGTGAAGGTAATGGTTTTTGCTTAAAAACGAAAATTTAAATTCTGGAAAATGATGATTTAATTTTAAAATCTACAATTTCCAGAAGATTTCATCATTAAATTTTCCTTTCACAGAATTTTTGGAAAAGGAAGATTTTGTGTTGAAATGTTTTGGAAAATGGAAATTTCCATTCTAATTTTAAAATTAAATCTCCATTTTCCAGATATTTTAAATTCTAGAAAATTTCTTCCTTTTTCATAACTTTTGTAAAAGGAAAATTTTGTCTTGAAATATTCAGGAAAATGAAGATTTCCAGTTTAATTTTAATATTAAATCACCATTTTCCAGATAATTCTGAAAAATGAGGATTTAATCTACGTTTTGCAGAATTTTTGGAAAAGGAAGATTTTGTGTTGAAATATTCTGGAAAATGGAGATTTCCATTCTTATTTTAATATTAAATCTCCATTTTCAGGATAATTTTAAAATTAATTTTTTTGAAGCGAGCCAGGATTAATAAAATTGTTTTTGCTTGAAAACTCAAATCGAAACTCTGGAAAATGAAGATTTAATTTTAAAATTATAATGGAAATAACGTTTTCCAGAAGATTGCAGAATTAAATCTTTCTCTTCCAAAATTTTTGGGAAAGGAAAATTTTGTGTTGAAATATTCTGGATAATGATGATTTCTATTCTAATTTTAATATTAAACCTCCATTTTTCAGATAATTTAAATTCTGGAAAATTAAGATTTAATCTTCCTTTCACAGAATTTTTGGAAAAGGAAGATTTTGTGTTGAAATGTTTTGGAAAATCAAGATTTCCATTCTAATTTTAAAATTAAATCTCCATTTTCCAGATATGTATTTTAAATTCAAGAAAAATTCTTCCTTTTCTAGAACTTTTGGAAGAGGAAGATTTTGTGTTGAAATATTCAGGAAAATGGAGGGAATGAATTCTAATTTTAGTTAATTTTTCGGCATTTTTTATAGACAAATATATTAATTGTTCATGGCAATCCCAATATTTTCGATTTGGTAAATCAGAAAAATACAGAGGCCAATCGTTCATAACATATCTACTGAAAAAAAGTAGAAATATCTACCCACCTCCCCGTAATTTTGGCTGAAGGCCCAAAGAGTTATACCAATGTATTACTCTGCAAAAATGAGAACCCTCCATGAGTTCTTTACGTTTTTGGTTTCGCACTGAAAAGTTGCTCTACTCATCGGGTAGCTACTACCAAACTACAAAAAATTCCACTCTAGCTACTTACATTTAGTATCTGGCCAGAACGTACTGACATAGCGAATTATTATTCACTACATCAAATATCAAAAACCCAAATCGAAAATATTGGGATTGCCATGAACAATTAATATATTTGTCCAAAACCAACACTAATGTAATACTACATTAATGTTGGTTTTGATTTGTCTATAAAAATGCCGAAAAATCAACTGATTACAGACAGACAAATTAAATTCCTAATTCTAATTTTAATATTAAATCTTCATTTTTCAGATAATTTAAATTCTGGAAAATGAGGATTTAATCTAAATTTTGCAGATTGTTTGGAAAGAGAAGATTTTGCATTGAAATATTCTGGAAAATGGAAGTTTCCATTCTAATTTTAATATTAAATCTCCATTTTCCAGATAATTTTAAAATTAATTTTTCCTTGAAAACGAAAATTTAAGTTCTGGAAAATGAAGATTTAACTTTAAAATTATAATGGAAATAACATTTTCCAGAAGATTTCAGAATTAAATCTTCCTCTTCCAAAATTTTTGAAAAAGGAAGACTTTGTGTTGAAGTATTCGGGAAACTGAAGATTTCCATTCTAATTTTAATATTAAATCACCATTTTCGAGATAATTTAAATTGTGGAAAATGAGGATTTAATCTACGTTTTGCAGAATTTTTGGAGAAGGAAAATTTTGTGTTGAAATATTCTGGAAAACGGAGATTTCTATTCTAAATTTTAATATTTAATCTCCATTTTCCATATAATTTTAAAATTATTTTTTTTTGAAGGGGCGCTAGAATTAATAAAATTATTTTTACTTGGAAACGAAAATTTAAATTCTGAAAAATAAAGATTTAATTTTAAAATCACAATGGAAATCTACTTCCCTTAATTTTTGGAAAAGGAGGATTTTGTGGTGAAATATTCTGGAAAATGGAGATTTCCATTTTAATTTTAAAATTAAATCTTTATTTTTCAGAATTTAAATTTTCGTTTCCAAGTAAAAATAATCTCCGTTTTCCAGAAAATAAATTTTCCTTTCCCAGTTGAAATATTAGGTTCTTTCGAATCAGAGCCAGATAATTATTTTTTACGAAGAGCGAAAATAATTTCGTGCTTCATATCAAATAGATTCTTATTAATAAAATCTATTGACATTTTTTCCTTTTCTGATCGGCTAATATGAATTTATAAATTATAAATTATTAGTAATGTAAAGTTATATAATTACTTGAAAACTAAATGAATGATAAATAAATCTTCATAAGGTATATTGCATATATGTACGTCTAAAATTCGGATTTTTCAGCTTTTAGAATTTTCGTTTCTGTGAACACTTTTTACGGTTGTTTGTTTCAACAGAAAATTTCGAATTTGAAATAATACGTAAAAGGGTGTAAGTCACTCGAGTTATTCCAATACTATGTAATCTGCAACAAAAATATTTGTGTATGCAATTCATATTTTGAAAATTAACTGCATGATTATTTTTAATTTATGTTTGAAATCGAATAACTTTTTTAAAACAAATTTTTCATAAATTTGCTGTATTAACTGAACATATAAATTATTTTTGAAATAAAAATTGAAATGAATAATTTTTTTTTTTTTTAGGGTGGGTGTTCGTTGCCCAGAGCACTGCGGCCATTGAGGTGTCTATATCCATGATAAACGCCGCTACCTGATGCATATCCAGAGGGTCGGCGTTAGGCCACTGGATTATGTGGAGGAATTGCACCGCATGTGAAAGTAGTATTATTATGGATGATAGCATCGCATGTGAATAGTAGGTGGGGGTTATAGATGTGTTCATCTTCATCACAATCGTAATCAGATGATGAAAAATCCCTTTTGCATCCCGCCCCTGTCGGGATTCGAACCCGGTACCTCCCGATGCAAGCGCCGCAGCTTTAACCACTGCGCCGTTTGGCCGGTGAATGAATAATGAAAAAAATGAGAACTGTTTAAAAAACTCAACGGAAAATGTTTTATATTTTAGGTTTTTAATATTTTGTTAGCAAGAATATTTGTTTCATACAAATCTAAATGAATATCCAACCTTTTTTGAGCGAAATCATTTTTTTTTTATCTTCCTAATCCAAGGGAAAGAACACAAATTTTCAATCATTTCGCTCATTCCCTTGGATTAGAAATAAAAAATCCAAACATATAAAACACAAGGAGAAGAGGAGGGAGACCGGAACACAGCAAAACTTAAAAATTAAAAAAAAATTGGCAAGTCTGGTGACTCCATTTATTTTATTTTAAATTTGTAATATGTGTTTTCAAATAATTTAATTTATATGGTATAGCTAGATCCGTGATTTCTATCACTTTGAAATTCAGGAAGGTGTCTAGGAAGATATATACATTTTTAAATTTCAATCTTCGAAATAGGAGATATAACCACTTACTTCGAATTTCTGTCGGTTGCTAATGCTTTAGGTTGGTCCAATTGCATTCTATTATAATTAGCTGGAGTGTTAAATGTGTACATTTTTTATGGCAACGGTTCGTACAATCGTATTTTCAATAATTTATAATAAAATTATTGTCTTTCAATCATTGTATAAGTAGAGGCTTGCTTTAACCATAATTAGTGCAATGAATTCAACCATCTAAATTAGCATTGAATGTGTTATTGTTTTTCTTCGAAAATATTTTTTATTTTTAAAACAATCTTTTATTAGAAAATTATATTTTCACGATCACGGACGGTGATGGTTTAATTAAAAGAAAAATATATTTATAACACAAGGCAAGGCATTTTTCTGATTAAAAAACGTATAAATTTATTACTTATTTTTACAGTTAATTAAAATATTATTAACCCTCGATGTAAACGTTATCAAATTGTTAAAGTAGGTTTTTTCGATGTGGTGTTTTCTAGTGGACGTTGCTTTAGAAAATTAAAATAAACAAAAGTACTTTTATCTAATCAACAAATCATCTCAACATTCCATTGAAAAAAAAATCAAATTTAAACATCTGCCTTGCGGTTCTGTGTTTCTTTATAAAAAAATATTGCAATTATATAATTTTTATATTGCCTTGCATATTGCAGGGATTTTCGGTCATAATATATAATATTTCACGACCCATTAGCTGTTTTTGCTGCTTCCGTGGCATCATTTTCTTATTATCCTGCTTTCTTTCGTTGTATCACAATATCTTTGCCATAGTTTTACGTTTTGGTAAATATCGAATGACTAGGAAGGAAAGAACGTTTAATCAAAAATATTTCACATTTAAGGTTCTTTAATTTATTTATTTAGATCAAAGTTTTATGACCCAAACTTCATGGGTAGCAGTTTTTGCAGTCGCTTAAAGCGGCCATATTGAATCCGTCATTTTGAGTTTTTTTTTTTTTTACATCAGATATACTTGACCTCTAAAAATGTTGTTCTATGTGGCTTGGGTTTTGTTTTGCGTAGTTATGAAACAGTTCTTAAGTGAAGGTTACAGCGGCCACATTGGACTCGCTATCTTAAGTTTGAAAATTTGGACCATAAATTCTATTCAGCAGCCAAAAAATCCCTGGGTACCAAGCAAGCCTCATTGCTTAACACTAATCATTAGGCGAATTGCAAACTTTGTCATTTTATTTTGCAACAGGAAACAGAATATTGAAAAAATATAAGCAAGTCTTTTCAGGTGGTAACATTAAAATCCAAGTAGAAACTTCCGAATCCAGCGTTTTACAATTTTTGTCATTAAATGAACTCAACTACATTGCTCGTCAAAAAATGTCGGACACTAAATTTTTTCAGTAAATATTGTATTGTGGCAAAAGGCACTAACGGAACAAGTTTTTTTTTAATAAAAGTAACCACAGGATCAAAACAAATGAAATAAAAAAATTACTGAAAAGCGGATATTGATATATCTTCATCATTATTTAAATAAAAATCAACAATCAATCTAAGCGGTCGGTACTCTAATATTGAGAATTTCCTCCACGAGCTCTGATCACATCTAGCATTCTTGCACCAGGTTTGCAATGTACTCCTGAGGTATCATTTCCCAATCTTCCCACAGAGCTGATTGAAGACTATCTAAGGTTTCTGGTGGGGTCTGGTGTTGTGTTGCATTAATTTAAATTGCTGTCCAATAAATGGGGCATATGGAACCACAAAATCATCTAGACAGTCCACGATATACCGTTCGGTAGTTATGGTGTAGCAGCCCTCTTGGACTGCGGTTCATGTTCATTTAATCTTTGCGATGCTATGCTGACTGAAATATTGACACCACGTACCTGTATCAATCGACCAGCGATGATTCTAGCTATTTGGAAACGATGTCGAAGTACCATTGATGCCATAAACCAATCGTCCCGCTCGTTTCTTGCTCGTTTACGACCTGACCCAACTACTCTTCACTCATACTGACTAGTTTCACGATATCGTTGATTAGCGCCTTCAACTGTATTTCTTTCTGTACTTTTCTGTGCTCTCGTTCGTTAAGGGTTAATTGTAGGGTTCCCAACTGAAGGGAAGGATAATAATTAAAAAGCTACAAAGTAAAGATATGTATTAAACAATATTTTTGTATGATTTTGAGATATGCTTATGTTGAGCATATCTCAACATATCTAACCAAACAAAAATGTTGTTAAATATCTGTACTTTGTAGCTTTTTAATTATTGTCCTTCCCTGCAGTTGGGAACCCTAGTTAACTGTCTGTAAATTTCTCAAAGCATTTTGATCAACAGATCTCATCACAAGCTTTTCCATAATAAAAGGGTTTTAGAAGCTTTGAAAAATCGGTACCTTCGGTACGTGACGTTTAATATTCATTCACCCTGTTGCCCGGAAAGCCTTCAGGAATCCTAGAAGGACTACCTGGAACAAATACGGAGAAGTGTTAGACTCTTACCGACCGATGCTCCGAAGCCCCAGCCACAGAGAAGGAGCTGGATTTTCTGGTGGGGGAAATCACAAGCGCCTGCAACTTGTCCTTGGACACTGCTTGCCCCAAGAGAATACCTAAAGGGAAGCAGAAACCGGTATGGTGGTCCAGGGACTTGGGAATCCTTCGTTCAGCGTGTAGGAAAGCATTCAATAGAGCAAAGGGCTCTAGGGAAGCTCAGGACTGGGACTCCTATAAGGAGCACCTTAAAAAGTATAAAAAGGAAATAAGGAAGGCGCGGAGGAGGTCTTGGAGACTATTATGTGATAAAATGGAAGGTGTTTCGGAGTCCAACGAGCTCTAGTTACTTAATTAAACCAGATTGGCTGTGGACAACGTCTAGTGGGAATCATTGGCGCTTCTGTTGGATACCCATTTCCCAGGTAGTGTGGGCGTGTCGACGGAGCTTGGTAGGAATAATGAAAAATTATCGTCGGGGTGCCCGGAGGAAATCGTGTGCAAAAACCGGATCCTATGGGCACTAAACGGCTTTAAACCCTATAAATCGGCAGGCCCGGACGGTATCATCCTAGCGGAATTGCAAAAACACTCGTCGATCATTCTCCCATGGCTGGAGGTGATCTTCAGGGGGTGTCTAAAACTGAATTATATTCCTAGGAAAAGGACGGAGGTTAGGGTGATTTTCATCCCGAAAACGGGGAAGAATTCACAGGCCTACCGAAAGGACCTAAGACCGATAACTCTATCATCCTTTCTGTTGAAAACATTGGAAAGGTTGACCGACGTGTACATACGTGCAAAAATAAAACCCAGTAATTGGGCGACTTCTCAGCATGCGTACTGGAAAGGGAGATCTGTGGACACGGCTCTGCATTCCCTGGTGCGAACAATTGAGAAATCAATCCACTCGAAAGAGTAGACTGTATGGTAACCTTCCTCGATATTGAGGGCGCCTTTAACAATGTCAGGACGGAGGCAGTTCGGGAAGGGCTGTCTTTCTTAGATGTGAACTACCCCTTAGGGAGGTTGATAAATCAGATGCTAGAATGCAGGATTATTAACGCGGATATGGGGGAATCTACCATTAGGAGGCGAGAAGTTAGAGGAACTCCGCAAGGTGGTGTCCTATCACCTCTTCTCTGGAACATAGTTATCAATGGATTACTTTTGGAACTGGAGAGGGAAGGAATAGGGGTGATATCATATGCAGATGAAATATAAAAAGAAATGCATGATATCATATGCAGATGAAATATAAAAGAAATATAAAATTCCGGTAGTCGCCCCTCCTACGATAAATGGCACGGTACTGGCCTTTACTGATAAGGCAAGATTTCTGGGCATAATCTTGGACAGTAAGCTAAATTGGCTGCCCAATATTTTAGAGAGAGTAAAGAAGTGCACCATGGCTCTGTACTCATGTAGGAACGCCGTCGGTAGGAGATGTGGTCTAAAACCAGAGCTGATACACTGGCTCATCACCGCTATAGTCAGACCGATTCTGATGTACGGGGTGAGTGTGTAGTGGCCAGCACTAAACAAGAAAACTTATAAGAATAAGATAGAGAAGGTACAGAGAACGGCTTGCTTGCTTATAAGCGGGGCACTGAGGACAACCCCTACACGTGCTCTGGAGGCTATGTTCTACCTTCTTCCTGTCGACATCTTTGGTAAGCAGAGAGCGGCACTCGACATTGGCAGGTCGCTAAAGGCAGATGTGGATAATAGTGACTACACGATACCGATTGTATGCTTTGAAAAAGGTTTCCGGGCTCTTCTTCCCTCAAGGGAATCCTGGGGGAACAGGTCAATAACAGAAACTAGAAGTATACAATTCTATACTGACGGCTCCAAGCTAGACGGCAAAGTCGGAGCAGGAGTCTATTATGACAAATTAAATGTGAATATATTCGTTCGTCTTCCAGATCAGTGCAGTGTGTACCAGGCGGAGGTGGTAGCGATTGAGGAAGCGCTGACTTGGTTGAGGCATAATGTCATATCCACAAGGGATATAATAATATACATATGTGGACAGTCAGGCGACAATCAAGTCGCTGGAATCAGTTTCTCTGACGTCCTTGGTGGCATTGAAGTGCCGCTCATCTCTTTACGAGATGAGTGAGCATTTCAATATCCAGATAGTCTGGGTCCCCGGTCACTCGGACGTACTGGGGAACTGCAGGGCGGACGAACTGGCAAGGCAAGGTACAATTCTCCAATTGAAACCGGAAAGGGCAAATCTGGGGAGGCCCATAGCAGCGTTTTATAGGGCGCTTAGAAATGAGGCGATAGCCTCGGCACAGAAGAGGTGGACTAACACCATAACATGCTATGTAGTGCGGCAAGTCTGGCCGAAACTGGACTTGAAGCGCTCCAAAACACTACTATCCCTACGTAGACCTGACTTAAGTATAGTCGTGGGGGTGCTCACAGGACACTGCCTCATTCGGGAGCATGCGAGGAGGCTTGGGTCAATGGCAAATGACTTCTGTAGAAGCTGTATGAATGAGGAGGAGGAAGAGACTCTGAGCCACACAAACAGCACAGTAAGTCGAAATATGGAGTAAATCAAATATTGCCGCAGGTTGATTTGAAAAAGACAACCACAGTTATAATCAATAATCACCCTTGTGACTTTGAAGTCGACTCAGAGTCTAACTATACTATTATGGCATCTCGGACTTATAACAACATTTGGCCAGCCTCAAAACCATATATTGCCAAGTGTGAATTACAGCTGGTCGATTTTCGATGAAATCATATGGCAATCGTAATTGTAATTGACGTCAACGTATCATACAACGACATCGAAATGTGAAATCTTCCCATCGTAATCGTAGATGGAATCCGCACAAATGTTTTGGGGCGCAATTGGTTTTCGCCATTGGGAATAAGTTTACAAGGCGTGGACCTCAACGAAAACGGAGCATCGCCTATCCAAACGGTAATATCCAGATATTCTTATTTGGTCTCTAAGGAACTGGGTTGTTACACAGGCCAGCCTGATTCACTTCAAATCGATGAAAAAATTCAACCAATTCGTTATCCGCCACGCCGTATACCATTCAAGAAAGGGATTAGTCGAAGCTGAATTAAATTGTTTAATTGAGTAGGGCGTTTTGGTTCCTGTTGAATACTCTGACTGGGCCACTCCAATTCCCCGGTACAGAAAAAAGATGGCGGCATATGGATTTGCAGGGATTATAAATCCACCTTGAACAAAGCTACCTTTAGCCACCTTTTTAAGCCGCATTGTTTCCAAATTTCCGCTATCACAACACTATTGGCTTCGATTGTCGGAGACCAAGCCTTTGCTAAGCTAGATTTAGCACAGGCATATCAGCAATTGTCAGTCGACGAGAAATCTTCTTTACTCCAGGTAATTGTTACTCACAATGGTGCGTTTAGAGTAACCCGTAGAAATATTCCAGGAGTGTTACCATACTTCCATGACATTATGGTTACAGGAGATAGTGAAATGGAACTTGCTGATCGTTTAAGTGAAATTTTTTCGAGTTTTGACAAATCTAGGCTACGTCTACGTCGAGATAAATGCAAATTTGGAGTTCCATCAATCGATTTTCTTGGATTTAAAATTAATGCTTTGGGGATCAGACCTACATCAGAAAAAATCCGAGCCATTCATCAAAATGCACCGCAACCCACGGACAAAAAGCAACTCCAATCATTTTTAGGATTGCTAAATTCTTTAATATTCTTTTTATAGGATAAAAATCAAAAATGGATTTGGACGCAAAATCACAAAAAAATCATTCAACAACCTCAAACAACTATTGTCGTCGGATAGAATATTAATTCACTATAATCAAGATTTGCCACATTTTTGCAGTCTTGGTGTGTGTTATGTCATCTAATGGAACGTGGAAGTGAAAAACATATTTCATTTTATTCAAGAACACTGTCGAAAAGTGAACGGAATTATTCGCAAATTGACAGGGAAGCGGTAGCTGTAATTGCAGGGGTAAAAAAATTTCATAAATTTGTCTACGGAAGACATTTCAAAATAATCACCGACCGTTAGTGGGATTGTTTAATCCACATAAGCAGATTTCAAAGGTAATGTTATCTCATGTGCTTAGAAGAAGAATTTTCATAAAATGAGTAATGCAGATTTTTTAAGTTGTCTTCCATTGTCTGACTCATCAAAAACACACATCCATGAAGAAGTTTTTATGATAGAAAATTTGGCAAGGTCAGTTTTATCAGCTGATGATTTGCTAAAATGACATCGAATAACCCAGTTTTCGCTAAAGCTTTTTACCTATTCTAAAAGTTGGAAGTAAACCACGTCAAATCAACGTCCACGAATTGTGTAATAGAATCATTACGAGTACTCCTCGCGACACATGGGCTTCCGGATACCATTGTTTCTGACAATGGAACCGCTTTCACCTCAGAAGCATTCCGAGTATTTTGTAAAGATAACCTTATAAGACATATCCGCTGTGCACCTCTTCATCCTTCTTCAAATGGACAGGCCGAAAGAATGGTCCTAACCACCAAAAGTTATCTGAAGAAACTTCCTGATAGCCAGCACATAACTCCTTCCTCGTCCACGGGGCGGCCGCAATCTGATTTATTGTATAATCGTCAAATTAAGACATGTTTCGATAAGATTCATTCAAACTCCATTGCCGTGACCAAAACAAAGAGACCTGAAATCAAATCAACCAGGGAATTCTTGCAAAACGATTTAGTATGGGCGTGTAATTATTCACCTGGACCAAAATGGATAAAAGGAGTGGTAATAGAATGTATAGAACCTATTTCGTTTAAAGTTCGAATCGAATCGGGTCAAACTATAAAAAGACATGTAGATCAATTACGAAGATGTTTGGAACATCAATTTGATTGGGATACAAGTAACACAGAAGATATCGAACCGAGTCACCCTGCAGAGCCAGTTGCTACATCAATAGAAGAGTCCACACTGCCTTCAACATCATCAACTATTTTCGAACCAACTATCGTGGAACCATCTGAAGCATTGAGAAGATCATCGCATGAAAGAACACCACAGTTTTTCACAGCTGGGCATTAAGGGGTATATAATAAATATATAACGCCGTTACGTACAATACGTACTTATCCATCTTTGCTTTTAACGATGTACCGATAATGATGGATAATTAAGAGAAAACAGACTATCGTAATATTGGCAGTTCATCGAGCAATAATTGTTGTTGAGTATCAGTTCATCGAGCAATAATTGGTTTAATAATTATTATACGTACAATAAATAAAATAATAAATTATATATTATTTTTTGTACCCACCTCTCTGTTTTGATCAATAAAAATCAGTACAATTTTAAAAGGAAAGAGAAATCGTTACACTTTGTAATGTGTTTAAAAGAGATAGACGTTCATAAATAATTTTTGATTTTGGTCTTGTTAGCTTTGTGAAACATTAAAATCAAATAAAAAAATAAAGAAAGGACCACGGAAGTTGTGTTGCTGCCTTTGACTAACACAAATGTAACGAGTGGCAAGTGCATCCTAGTGAATATTAATAAGGATTTTTTGCTTTGAGCAATGCCAGAACACCTGCACTTTTGCCCATCATTACGTTTGCGTTATCTTCTCCAAAACCAATCAAATTGTTTAAAGGTATTTGATGAGTTTCAAAAAAATTGGAAATACAATGAAACACTGATTGGGCATCTGCATATTTAAGCTCGAGCATAGCAAGAAAACTGTTTTCGTTAAATTTTCTGTTTTATCGAAATATCGCGTGATCACAGCTAGGTACTTTTTGAAGCTCACATCGGTTGTTTCATCAATAATAACCTAGAAAGGCTGGTTTCGTAAAATATGTGTTAGTTTGTGTATACTTTCTTCTGCAAATAACGTCACTCTATGGTATCAGTCCCTTTAGCGCGGCTAAACTTCAATTTCTGACCAATTTTTGAATCAGAGTCAATAGATTTTATTAAATCCACAAGTAGATCAATTAGTGTAAATGGTAGATTATTTTGTATTAAAAACATCAATATTTTTAAATCAGCAATTTTGTGTTTTGCTCTACCATTTCGGTCATCATTCGGTTCAGCAATAAGTGTTTGTTTTTTCAGTAATGAAAAATTGTTGAGTAATGATTGTTCACAAAATTTACAATATGCCCGGGCTCTCTTTTCAGGTAGCCATGAAAATATTTTAAGCCAGTTTGCATAAAATTTTCGGTCCGCTGTAGAATTATAATTGCGCTTATTCGACCTAAAAAAGTTTATAACCATGAAAACCTCCGACTTTAAGCAAAAATAAGCCTTTACACTTACCCGTCTTTCTTTTTACTAGGTGAAGGCGACACTTCACTTATTTCCATGCATTCATCGAATACTTTACTTGTGCATGAAGAAGCAGTTCTGTGTCTACTTGAATAGGCTCAAAAATACAGTCAGATTCAGAAGTACTGGCAGCTACAGAAGGAATCGCGCTTGATGAGGATCCAGCTAAATTACATGCAACGTTCTTACCATTTTTTGGGAAACTGTAACATTTATTTTGTTTGATAAAATTATAGTTAATTACTGCATCTGCTATTTCCGTAAATATGCTTACTTCAGAAGCGTTAGTTTAAACGTTTTTTTTTGTAGTTATATTCATTATCACTGAAAAAATGAGAAATCCAGTAACCGCAGAGAAACAAAATAAATCTATTTGATGCCCGGCAACAAAATTCCAAATAATCCGGTTCCGTTATTAGTTAAAAAACACCTACAAGAATTCGCAAATTTTTGCAAAATGTAAGATGTAACAGACCAACTACGGATGGCTGTGCCACTAAGTTAATAAAAAGATTAAATGAATATGATGAATGATGATTGTTAACCTCTTTGACGCTCATTTAAATAATAAATAATTTAAACATTATTCTTACCAATTAAATTCTTTCCAAACACAACGAACAGATTTAAATCACTATATATGAGGAAATTGAAGTACCTAACTACCTATCACCACCGAATCGAAATCGGACCACGCCGCTAAGGCTGGAAACAAACCGAATTAGACAAAACGTTTTTTTATTGTCTTAAAGCGACTTGCGGCCAAAATGCATACGATTGTATAGCGCTATGCACACTGAATCAGGCAAAAAAATTTTACGTCAAACATTTTGTTTCATAAAACATAGAACGGCAAACATTGTATTGTGCTTTATGAGTCCATTCACACATAATAAAGCAAAATTGTGCTAAGTCAAATTTGACTAATGAAACATGATTGAAGGTGTTCATACTCCATAAATCAATGTGCTACTTCACACTGACACAAATCAAAGCAACACAAGACAAAACTGACTGAATAAAAAAAAAAGTGTTTGAAGTCGTTTCGTGGTCGCTGTTTTATAAACCAAATAAATAAGGATTTTTGTGGTACAAAAAAAATTTTATTAAAATACAATATACATACCTACAACAATATATTTAACTACTTACAATATATATATATATATATATATATATATATATATATATATATATATATATATATATACATATATATATATATATATATATATATATATATATATATATATATATATATATATATATATATAAATATATATATATATATATATACCTGCAATATATGTACATACTGCCGAATCTTTAGGTTGGTTTATCATATTTATATATAAAATAATAAGCACATAACACAAAATCATCCTCTGACGACATTTTGTATTCGATGAAATCAATTCACACCTACCTATAAAGCAACACGAGACAATTTGACTAAAAACAATTTGTTTGATTGAATGTGCACTATGTTTAGAGAAATCGTCTTGCCTACTCGAAGCAAAAACGTTTTGACTAATTCGGTGTGTTTCCAGCCTAACACTTTAGAATCAGAAAATTAATGTAAAGAAAATCTGAATTTGACATTTCATAACAACACGAAGTAACCCTTGAAACACTAGAACCCAAGAAACAAACCAAATGAAAGATATTCAGCTAATCAGCTCCAAGAAAATGAAATTCAGCGCAGTATTAAACTAAGCCACTGAATAAAGTTTCTTTTAATAAGTTGTTGGCATTAATATTATTAAGTGCCTTAAATAATTTTCTTTCGGTGCTTATTAGTGCCTTTTAGTGACAAAGTGACCCACTTCCTTTAAAAGTGCCCGAAAGGCACTATAGTGTCTCTTTTTGCAGCGCTGCTGCTTTTTATTTTTTTTTTGTTTTTTTGAAGCGTGAGCAAGAGCACACATATGTATTTTATTCAATTTCAAAAGAATAACTCGAAAATCGGGTAGTTTGAAACCGCGTAATTCGGAGGAAGGTAACCGTGTTCTTCGAAACTCGTGTTCTTCAAGTAGCGTGTTCTTCGGGGGTTACCTGTATTCTGTGCTAAAAATGTTTAATATTTTTATTTCGTGAAGAATATTAAAGAAACATAATGCATCACAATTGCTTCGCTGTATTAAAATTTTTGCTCTAGACTGTAAATCAAACCTAAAAAAAAATTGTGTTCCCACTTCCCAAACTAAAGTAGTAAAACAACAAAAACTATGTGAAAATCGTGAAATCGTGTACAATAATAAGCAAAATGAAAAGAAGAAAACGATTTTATTTTTTTTTTATGATTGTTTCAATTAAAATCAAATATACTCGTATTTTCAAATTATTTGTGTAATATTTGTTTTCTTTTGAATAAAAGCAAAAACCAAAACGCTGTAGTTGTTGGGATGACGGGAAATTTATGATCGATTTATTGAGAAAAATTAATATGTATTTCTTAACGTTCGTGGAATTCTTGTCTTATTCTCTCTTGTTGCAATTTCAAGTAAAAAAAAATTTAAAAAAATAAAATTCTATATATCTGTAATTATTGGATGGTGTTACAGCAAGGCAGAAGGAATTACATTTTTTCGTTTGTAAATAATTTTTCCCGCAGTTATTTGTACAGCGAACATGCATAGTTGGAATTATTGGGAATTTTCTTCTTTTTAAATATTTTTTACTGTGTGCATATTGGAATTTATGTGTATCTTCTTATTTTGATACATACGAGTGAGACGCTGGGTTTCTTTTTTTATTGTGTATAGCTGTTTGATGTTAAAGGTGAATGTGTTTGTTAGTTTCTTGAAATATTATATTATTTGAAATGTTTTTGAATATTTAAATGTCATTTTTATGTTGAACTTATTGATCCTTTAGAAATTGTGTTTATAGGCGTGGATATATACATTGTAAATAACTGTTTTATGCTGTTTCAACGAAAATTGTTTACTACAGAATTCGCACATATTTATTAATTTATTTAATAGAAGACGCGAGTTATTCGTGTATTATAGTAGTAGTACGTACGTCTCCAAATTCGTGGAACGCTACAGAAATATTTCAAATTTATAAAATTAAGCGGAAAATTCTTTTATATTTAATTTTCTCAATAATTTTACCGACGTCAAACTTCTACCGCACATCTGATTTGAGATCAACGAATTTTCAATGAATCCTCGTCTAATTAAAATGTTAAAATGATTTATGTTTCATGTACTGTTCAAATTTGTTGTGTCATTCTTTGTTTTACGCGGTGTCATGACATTCAGCAGCGGTAGCAACCGTTTTAATTTTACTTAGCGTTGGCGGCTGCAATATTTAGTTGTAAATTGTAGGTGTTTGTAGTAATAATCCTTTGTTGGTGTTTTGTATTTATAGTTATTCTGATGAAAAAGTCTTTAGGGAGATTCTCTGTGTTGATGATAGTGTTTCACTAATTTCATAATCTAATAATTGACTTACCTAGGTATTTCAATGATTAATAGGCATTTGTGAAATATCCTCTGTTGAACTTACCTATAAAAAGAAAAGAAAACGTGGTAGTTAGTTAAGAAAAAAACAAATTTGTATTAATTTAAATATGTATTATCGAAATTTGGAATTTCAATTTTCCATGTTCAATGCCTCCCGTAAGCCCGACGAATTATGTCGACCACACTAAAAGGAAGTCAAAATCTGCCGGTTTGTGTTATCCTAGGGCACAACAAAAACTCTCTGTGTGGGCACAAAACACACAGAAATGAGAGTTTTCCTTGAGTTTTTTTGATTTGGTGAATTATTATAATTCGCTAAGTCAATGCGTGCTTGCCTCATACGTAATGTATAAAGTTAGAATTGTATTTTTGTAGTTTGGTCGTGCCTACCTGATGAGAACACCGTACTTGATGTTGTGAATGCCATTATTTTTAATATATTTTGTCTATAAAAAGCCGAAAGAATCTTATTGAAAAAAAGTAAAAAAAACGTGGTGGGTAACGCGATATTCCTTAACGAGAACGTTTATTTTTGTCAAATTCCTATTTCGATAAAAAAAACGTTCACGAACATCGAAAAAACATAGAAAACTGGAAAGCAGAAAAAATGTTCTATCAAATTATGCCATTTGACAACAATTTTAATAGTATACAAGTCTGTTTGTAAATATAACAGAAATAATATGTATCTTTAAGCAAACCAACGGCGACACTGGATGCTGGCCGAACACAAAATTTTATTGATTTTAAATTACACAATATACAGTGATGGTTTCTTTAGGTTAATAACAATGTATTATAGTAATAACAAAAAGGCCGGATTGGGCAAACCGTGCCCGAAAAACTAAAATAAATTATTTGGCAATAAGATATTAACATTATTCTTTTACTTAGTTCAAATCATCGGAATACTTCGTCTATCCCGCTGTTTGCTTGTAGTTGTTGTTTGCCGCTTTTTCTCTTGTCTGTCGGTTAAATTACTGCCAATTTTATTATTCAATTCTAAAACTTTACGACAACCAAATTATTTTCGTTTTAATAATACAAAATACATAATTGTTTGCTAAGTTACTTACCTCTTGTCATATAAATGAAAAAAACGTTTCAAAAACCCAACCAAAAAAACGTGGGTATTCGAAACAATGGATATTCGTTCATATACCAAACTTTTAACTGAGGATGAGTTTCAGATTGAAGCCGTAGTCCGCCAAACTGAACCTCATGATCCTCAGGCTAGAGAACAGCTAGTCTATGTGCTTGAACAAGAAACAATACCAACTAAATCACACAAATCAGAATATACCGAGTTGATCAATGAGTAGCAACAGCGAAATCCAGAGTTTCTAATCCTAATTTGAACATATCGAGTCGTTTCCAGATCATAAGACAACTCTATCCCCTTCTGTAATAAGACCTAGTCATAATAGCATTCACTTAGGTGAAGATGATGATCTGCCGCCGAATGTTAATAAGGAGTTCATTTCTCAGAGGAATCAACTACCAGTTCACGCGGAAATAACTAATAGGTCAAACAGGACTCAAGATGCTAGGCAGCCTTAGACTAGATTAGGCATTTCCTGAAAAGATTTACGACCCTATTATCCAAAATGGAAACTGTGATTTGATGGTAGTGGGCAAGGGCTTGACGTCCATGACTTCCTGTTCCGTTTAAAAATGTCAGCCAAGCGTGATATACGAGAGCATAAATTACCACAAATCATTCTTCATTTTATTTCGGGTGCAGCTGAGAAATGGTTTTGGGTCTATATTATGACTAACCCCGGCTCAGATTGGAAACAAATGCGACGCGCTTTTTTGCCGCGATTTTCCACCCATGTATCAAGAAAGGAAACGCGCAGGACAATTACAGGAAGGAGCAGGCAAATGTGTCAGTCGTTCCTGGTCAATCTTGTACAGCGACACGTTCTGATTATTTGATATGTTGGAATTGCCGAGGAGTAGGACGTCGTTATCACGATAGTCTTCAAGAATTCAAGAATATTTTTTGTTTTGGATACGGTATAAGATGGGAGTTAGGAAATCAAACTGTGCACATTGTAAGGATTATACTTTGGGAAACTCCAAACCGAACGCGATTCGTCCGACGAAAAATTTAAATTGTACTCAACACCAACTAACCGATGGGTAAAATTAAAAATTACGATCGATTATAAGTTCCATTCTTTTGAGTCCCACGCTCTCGGTAAAACTCATCTTTTGCAGCACGTTATAGATGTAGGACAAGCCCAACTCATAAAACAACGGCATTATAACAAAGTATTGTCCATCGTTAGCTAAGATTTTTTCGCATCTTTCAGACACCATACGGATTCCGGGTGGAAAAAATTCCTCGTCAAATTTTTGGCTTCTTCATAAGCAGTGAAGTGCTGCTCGGCCAGGCCATGAGTCATCGACCGGAACAAGTGGTGGTCGGAAGGAGCAATATCTTGGGAACCACTTTTCGTCCCCCGTCACGATTCGATGCAAAAAAACCTTCCGATTTTGTCTTCGAAGCAATTGTTGGCCCGTGAAAAAACGGCGTTCGAACCCAATTTCCTTGTTTTTGCACCATACCCTTGGCCTTGAGACGGTTTTGAATCACTTGTTGAGTCACTCCCGAAGTTTCAGCGAGCTCCTCTTGAGCGTCTTCAAACTTTACTGGCCTCCCTTCACGTTCTTTGTCACTGGTGTCAAAATAACCACTTTTAAAACACCGGAACCAGTACTCACAGGTTTTTATTGATGGATCATGTTCCCCATATGCTTCAAACAGCAATCGATATTCATCAGCTGCACTTTTCTTTAAATTGGGCTTCCCGCAAATTGTGTTTTATTGGCACAAAGGTTTTAGAGCACAAAAAAATATGTTTACACTTCAGCGAAATGACACATACTAATTTTTAGAGGAAAATGATCATGAATATAGTTACAAGATGGTCTGATGTGATTTAATACTAGTTACGCCATCTTTTGTAAACCCCTCAACACTTATTTGTACACCCAATAACTACGGTCGTTAAAGTTTCAACCGATTCTGGCCTAACCACGAATGCCCCCATACTGACCCAGGCAAGGTTGAGCTATCTGTAGTTTCCCGAACCCTACAGTCGTCAAACAGGAATGGCGGGTTAGTACAGGAGGTTCATCTCAAACTACTTAGAAATAGCAGCCCCTATTACGGATCCCCTTAAGAAACAGGTAAAATTCCATTAGAATGGAGAAGCGCAATTTCCAAAAACTAAAACCTATCCTTACAACTACACCATTGTTGATAAACACCGATTGTACGACACCCTTCTTTCTCCGCTGTGATTGCTAGCAAGCAAGGAGTGGGAGGGTTATTGGTTTCCGTTACAACGGACCACGCTGTCTTGGAGTGGTTGATGACCCAAAAAGAACTCAGAGGCCGACAGGCTAGATGGAGCCTCAAGTTGCAGGCTTTCGACTTGGTAATCGAACACCAAAAGGAAGGGTTAAATGTCGTTCCTGATACATTATCGCATATGTACTGCGATATTTTAAATGAATTGAAAGACGATTTACAACTCCTGTTAAGTACTATAATTTTAATTCCGAACATTTCTTAAACAACAAATAATAAGAGTTTGTCGTCCAAAGAAAATAAAAATTGTCGCTTTCCATCGGTTTATGCTAGTGGGGATATTTCGTTTCAGGCTTCAACCTCCCAGAGCGCTTTGCAAACTTTGGAGGGTAAGTGAAACAATTTTTATATTCATTGTAATTTTATTTTGCTATGATAAACTGTTTAAATTACCATGCAAACTAAATTGCCATCCGTATATGTATAGTAACCTGCCAAGCCAGAGCTGCCGGAATTTAACAGCAGCAAGCAGGTGCAGGTTCACCAACTAGCTAGTTATACTGTTTGGCCATATTTCAGAACCTCATCTAAAAATCATTTTACAACCAAGTTCATCCACTTCTTGTGCCAAAAGATAAAAATGCTCGAAGATTTATTTTTAAATAATTAAATTTTTTGGTGTATATCGCTCCATAATAAATTCAACACACAAAACTGTCAAAACATTCGAAGATGGCACTACGTTTTGATCGTTTAATAACAATTAGAAATAAAAAAATGTATGTCATCTTGTAATCTCAATATTGCAAAAACGAAATAAATAGTGACTAAAATTATCTGTTAGCTAAATAGCGAACTAATTGGGAAACTTCTCTATTAGACGGCAACTTACCGTTTTCAACAGCATTTTTGACCGATTTTGGGTTACTAAAACTGCAAGAATTATACAAAATATAGGGTAGTTTGGCGTCTATTGGAGGTGAATACCAAAGTTTAGTAGATTAATCTACCAGCTCCGTAACCTTCCAGTAGGGTGCACATCACGTGAGCTGTTCTAGTCTTGTCCTGTTCACAATTCGCAAGTGTACGTGCTGCCTCCTCGTGGCAACCATTGGTAACTAAGGCCATTTGGCACATTTTTTGCCATTTGGCACAGGCTAAAGTACAGCGCTAAAGGAGAAAAGCTTGACAAAAACCCTAATCTAAGGTGGAACAGCATATGCCGATGGATGAATGGATGATAGATTAATCAGTCCAAAATATGCGGACTCTGGATACCAGGCACCCTCCAGCTTTATTTAGCCTTCCTGTAGTAAAGCTGGGTGACCTACAAACGATTTGCAATTCCCAGCAACTCGTAAGAGTAAAATCAAACGGAAGACAGGGCATGGGTAGGAATATACAGTCCTTGTATATAGTCCTTGGGCTCCAATGCTACCATCTTTCTAGCGGAACTACATCAGATAGTATGTATCACTTACCGGCTGGCAGTATTATCAAGTTCATTAAGAACTTGAATATTGACTGGACGGATAATTAAGCAGGGTCCAGCACAATAGATCTTTTAGGTCGCAGGGCGAGGTGGCTGATCGCCCACATGGCCCTCCAAATAATAATAATAATACAAAATATAATTATTTTGGTCGGTTTAGTCCTCATCCGCACACATTTTAATTCGTTTGTAAAATTAAAGTAAAGATTTGTTAGCAAGCTTAATTAACTGTTTTTTTTACATATTCATTGCTACATAAAGCATCTATAAAAATAATATATAAACACTTTTAAATTCTTTAATTGGATTTGTTTTTTTTTACAGGATATGGGAGTTAACAATCTGAATAAATAACTGATTTAAAATATTCTAAAATCATAGTTGATCGAAATATTAACAAATTTAATAATTTTATTGCTGACCATCGAAAACTCCCCTGGTAGTGAAATTATTTCATTATGTACTCCTAAGTATGTACGTACTCGTATTCATTTCATTTTAGATAGTTAGATAGTCTATCTTAACGAGTGATCGAAGTATAATTAATATTTTTGGTTGTTAAACGTACCCATAACATTTATTACAGTTTATAAAAATTGCTAGTCATAATAATACTGGTAACTATAATAAATAGTCGAATAGCAACAAATCATCTAATGATTATTTTATTTAACTTATATCTCTAGTACGTATTGTATTTCATCGTTAATCATTATAATTTCATAGATTGTAACTTATACGCATACAAACATACATCTTTAATTCTAAATTCAATAAGATTATTATTATAACAACAGAAAGAAAAGTATTGATAATAATGCTGCACTAATAACAATCATTTAATTTTACATTCGATCATCATCTCTGTAATTTTTTTTGTTTAAACAGCAAAAAAAATCTTAAAGACACTGTAAATCCATTACCTTTAAGCACGAGAAATGTAATATTTCCATTTGGTTGATTATTTAAAAAAAACAAAAACAGTCAAATATGTATTTCTTGGAATTTTGTATGTTCCAAAAGTTAAATTATGATGTTCCTGTTTTTTTTTATTATGTCGAACGTGAATTGCATATTTTTATAAAGCACTTACACAGTGATTTTGCTATGTTTTTCAGATCTTTTACTTCACTAACCAAATACTTCTGCTTTATTGACGTTTTTCAATAAATATTAGACTTCTTTTAAAATTTATGGTTTTTTATTAAATCCCAGAATTTTTTTTTATCATAAAACAACGTTCAATTAAAAATCGACAAATAGTCAGACGTTATTTCTTATATATAGGCAGCGATGATTTATCGACATACTTATCGGTTATTCTATTCTTTTTCAATTATTTGTCTTTATTTTTCTCAAATTTTGTCAATATGGGTGGAAGGTGGCGGAACTTCTTTATGCTTATGAGTAACTAAGTATTTAGAAATCGAAAATTATTTGCGAAATGCTCGATGGGCCACATACACACGATGTAAAGCATCGAAATTGGTAGAAATGGTATACTCGATATTTTTATTTAGTAGATTTTTCCTTAAATGCAAAATTGGTGTATTCAAAATTTTCGCCTATTGCGTTCGAATTAATTTTATTTCAGTTTTGGAGACAAATGTGTTGTAATACAAGAGTCCTTATGTGCATCCACTTAGCCAAACAGAGTACCTTATGCTGAACAAAGCAAACCACCGTAATAAGAAATAAAATGAAAGAAACTTTTGTCTTGCGAGAGACCATTTATGTTCTTTAATATTCACAAAAAGACTAAACTCTAATACATAAAAACAATAGAGAGAAAATAAAAAATGCAAAAACAACACGCCTACTTCACCTCAATCAATTCTGGACTGTCAACAAATAATTCAAAATGTCCATATAACTTACTACCTTGATCAACAAGTTCTCGGAATAACCACCGTGTGGCGCTCCCATCGTTCCGATTTGAGTTCTGTTTTTTGTTAAGTTGGTACATCTGTTGTCGATATTCCCTCTAAATCTTAGCGTCATAGCTTGACATTTGCAAAAGTTACGTAGTCAAGAGTCCATCTATCTCTGTGTGTGTTGGCGATTATTTACAATTTTAGACATGATTTGCGAGGCTGAATCCCACCCCACATTCATCAAAAGGATCATTACTGGAGACGAGACGTGGGTTTATGAGTACGACACGCAATCCAGACATCAGGCAAGTGAATGGCGTTCACCAAAAAAAACCACGTCGTATTCAGTCAAAAAAGAAGGCAATGCTCATGGATTACAACGGTGTAGTGCATCATGAATTTTTGCCAGAAGGCCAGACCGTAAGCAAAGAGTATTATTTGGGCGTTATGAGACGTTTGCGTGAAGCAATTCGCCGAAAGAGACCAGAATTGTGGGCAGAAAACTCGTGGATTTTGCACCATGATAACGCACCGTCGCACAGTGCCATCATTATTCGTAATTTTTTGACGAAAAATGCAACAAATACCATCCAACAGCCACCGAATTCACCTGATTTGGCTCCCTGTGACTTCTTTCTGTTCAATCGAGTTAAAAAACCATTACGGGGAACGCGTTTCAGCAGCCGAGAAGAAATAATGGAAAAATCGCCAACACACACAGAGATAGATGTACTCTTGACTACGTAACTTTTGCAAATGTCAAGCTATGACGCTAAGATTTAGAGGGAATATCAACAACAGATGTACCAACTTAACAAAAAAAACAGAACTCAAATGGAAACGATGGGAGCGCCACACGGTGGTTATTCCGAGAACATGTTGATCAAGGTAGATTTCAACACTCCTCCTCAATTTAATTATTTGTATAATTTAATCTAATCCGCATCGCTCGCCTAGCATGATATGCCGCTTTGCCGGCAATGGTTTTGTTAGTAAATCAGCCAACATATCTACTGAACGGCAATATACGCGCATGATACGAATATTCGTTGTACGTAATCTTTAACAAAATGATATCGCTTATCCACATGTTTTGTTCGATTTGACAACCTTTCCTCTTCTATTAGCTTCAAACAGCTTTGGTTGTCTTCGTAGATTGTTGTCGCTGTTTGAACCGGCTGTTGCAAATCGTTCAGCAACCTCCGCAACCAAAATGCCTCTTGACACGCTTCGGACAATACGATAAACTCTGCTTCTGTAGATGACAATGCGACGCAATTCTGCTTTCGACATGCCCAACTTACGATGCCACCATTAACAATAAAAATATAACCAGTGTTTGATTTTCGGTCCTTTTTATTTTTGGCCCAATTGGCGTCATCATATCCGTAGAAAAATTTGTCCGAATTGTCATCACTGCCTTTAGATATTTCAACACCCGTTTCAATTCGTTCCAATCTTGTTGACGTGGTTGTTGCACTCGTTGCGCTAATATTGATACACTCGCCGAAATATCCGGTCGGTCACGTCGTATTCACGGATATGTAAAGCAAACACCCGACGAGTTTCTGATAATCTGTGTTTGTCAGCAAAAAACTATCATCCGCATCGGATTTATCGTAGTTCACATTCATCGGAACGTTTGAAACTATCGCATCACTGAGACCGAAATCCGCAGCAACCTTTTGAATGTATTTTGATTGACACAAATGATAAATGTTTTTTGCGTCCTTGATGATTTCTATTCCGAGGTAAAATTTTATTTCACCCAGATCTTGCAATTCAAATTTTGATGCGATGATTTCCTTTATTTCGTTACCTGTTTTTATTGATTTCGCTGCCACGATCATTTCATCGACATAAATCAGAAGAAATGACCATTCGCCGTGCTTTGATGAAAACCCACATCGATCAATACTTCAAGAATAGCGTCATTCCAAGATTTCGCCGCTTGTTTTAGACCGTATAGACCTTTTTTTAACAAACAAACGAGTTCACTATTCTCCTCAAATCCCGGAGGCTGTTTCATGTAGATCGTTTCATTCAATTTCCCATTTAAAAACGCCGTTTTGGCATCAATATGTCGCACAATGAGTTTTTCTTTCGATGCAATCGATAAAAGCGTTCTGAATGTTGTTTGTCGAGCAACAGGAGCAAACACTTGATCATAATCAGTTCCATATTTTTGTAAGAAACCCTGTGCGACTAAACGCGCCTTGTGTCGATCAATTTTTCCTTCCGCATCGGTTTTTACTTTATAAACCCATTTGCAGCCTATCGCTTTTCTGTCCTTTGGTAATTCGCACAATTGCCATGTTTGTGAAAAGCGATGCACTGATGTCTCATGAATGGGAATGACTCTGTTGTTTTCGTTATTGAAAATACGATGTAAGCCTTCAGCGAAAGATTCGAATTCGGCATTCGACACTGCATCACCAATGTTGTTGCGCACACCCGCATTATTTTCTGTCGTCACAGTATCGCTCTTCATGTTGTCTCGCACATTTGGATCAATTTCAGTTGACTTATTCATATCGATACGGATTATACTTGATTCGACATTCGCATCACTTGATGATGAATCAACGCTGATTTCACTCGCATATTTTTCCGTAAAACGCACGTCGCGACTGATCACCAACTTATTTTTGATTGGATCTAAGCATCTGAATCCCTTTGAATTTTCGTCATATCCAACAAAAATCATCGGTGCGCTGGTATCATCCTATTTTCGTCGTTTCTCTGATGGCACATGAATAAAACATTTAGCACCAAAAATTGAAAAATGTTTAATATCTGGTTTCCGCTGATTCCACGCCTCATATGGTGTCTTTTCCATCGCTCTGTATGGCAAACGGGTTTGAACATAATTTGCCGTATTTACTGCTTCCGCCCAAAATGCTTTCGGTAAATTTGCGTCCAACAGCATACAACACGCCATCTCGATGAGCGTACGATTTTTTTCTCAGCAACACCATTCTGCTGCGGCGTGTATGGTGTTATATACTGAATCTGAATTCCTTCATGTTTCAAAAAATTAACAACGTTCTTTCCGGTGTACTCTCCTCCTCGATCGGACCGTATAACTTTTGGTTTCGTAGAGAATTTATTTTTTACCAATGCTACGTACTCCTTTATTTTCTCGTCACTGTATATCATCTATGAATACGAGTACGTACCGCTTACCGCTCGGAGAAACTGTTTGCATTGGTCCGCATACGTCAGTATGTATAAGATCAAGTGGAGCTGTAGATTTTGTAAATGATTGCTTTGGAAATGGCAAACGTGTTGTTTTTCCCTTGAGACACACTTCGCATTTAACCTTGACTGCCACTTGTTTGTCTCCGAATTTAATTTCACACGTTTCAGAATTCGGAATGAAATGCACTGTATAGCCCTTTTCCAGCAACTTTTCCACCGACAACAAATTTCCTTGAACACTCGGCACGTACAAAACATCTGTTACCGTTGCCACGGTCGACACACCATTTTCATTGACCAATTCGATGCGACATACGCCTTTTTTCCTTGACCTCTACGCTTTCACCGTTTGCGACGTTTAAACTCTTGCATTCCGCTTGATCTAGTGAAACGAAAAAACCTTTGTTGCTCGAAATATGTTTCGTAGCACCCGAATCGAGAATCCATCCATCACAATTTTTTTTCGATGAAACCACAAATAAAAAATTTTCATTTTCTTCAACTTTATTTATTTTGTCACTGATCGATGCACTTTCCTTTATTGTGTGTTTCTTTTTCCACGATTTATATTTACCGCATTTACTCTTTACATGGCCAGATCGTTTGCAAAAGAAACACTTAATATTGTCTTTAAATTTCGCCGTAGTTTTTAATGCCGAATCTGTATTTTCGTTGCCGTCCACCTCTTTTCGACGTTGATACTCAGTAGTTAATTTCGATTGAACCAACGACAATGTGACGTCTGCCTCTGGTCGTGCCTCTAGTGCAACAATTAAATGATCGTAACTGCGCGGTAAGCTGCTTACGATAACACCAACATGCCATGTATTTGACAATTGCTTTTCGCCCAAATCACTTAATTTCTGGAACAAATTCGTGAGTTCCATTCAAATGCTCTTCGACGTTTCCACTTTTACTCATTTTTAAACCACAAATACGTCGAATTATGCTCATTTTATTTGTCATTGAGTCCTTCTCATGAAATGTTTTTAATGCCGTCCATGTATCTTTCGCCGTGGTTTTATTTTGTCATAAATGAGACGTGAGAGTTGCGATTTTCAAGTAAATATTGGATGGTGAAATATACGATATTTTTCAAAAATAAAAACAATATAAAAATTGCTGTTGTAAATCGCAGTTCGCTCTGACAATTTCGGTTTAGATTCAGTGCTACAAAAAATATTGGGTTTGGGTTCAAAAGAAATTATGTAGAAAACATAAAATAAATATTACGGCATACAATGAAGTAACGATTTTCAAATCGATTTTATCGCAAAAGAATCGTTTTCTGTTTGTAAATCTAGTTCGTAAATGAAACTCGAAACTCTCAAGTTTCATTTAATGCTCAAAATCTATGCCCTGGAGATGGCTCTTCTACTATATGTAGCTAATATATGCCTTCACTATCGAAATAAAAGGTGATCAGGTTCAGATACATCATATTTAGTTGTCAATTTTAGTTTTACTTAAATCCCGAACAGATATTCCGCATTCAAATATTGTCACAATTTAATGACGCAACTCTATCGAAAGCTCTGAATTTCTAGACATTTTTTTAATTTATTTATCAATATTTTCTCACATGATAACTACATTTTTTTAAAACAAATGCCGAATTGAAATATTAGACAAACGTTTCGAGGAAGACCAATAAAATCCCAAATACTTACGCTCTGCTATAATGATGCACTATTTGTGATTTTCTTCGATTTTAGTACTCCTGCTTAATTATTTCGATTATTTGTAAGAACTAAAGCAAAAAGAATCCTGCACGACTTAAGGGAAATGTTAAATTTGCTGTTTTTTAAAATTAACAAACATTTAGCAAAGAAAATTAAAATTTTAGCTATATTTAGAAAGTATCTAGAAGCTCTAAGCGACTAATATAATTTTTACAGTAATTCATGTTAATTATACTCTTGGAAGGTGGTTTGGCGTCTATTGTAGGGGGGGATCAAAGTTGAGTAGATTAATCTACCAGCTCAGTAACCTTCCAGTAGGGTGCGCAGCACGTGAGCTGTTCTAGTCTTGTCCTGTTCACAATTCGCAAGTGTACGTGCTACCACCTCGTGGCAACCAGTGGTAATTAAGGCCATTTGGCACATTTTTGGCCATTTGGCACAGGCTAAAGTTCGGCGCTAAAGGAGAAAACCTTGACAAAAAAACCCTAATATAAGGTGGAACAGCATATGCCGATGGATGAATGGCTGATAGGTTAATCAGTCCAAAATATGCGGACTCTGGATACCAGGTACCCTCCAGTTTTATTTAGCCTTCCTGTAGTAAAGCTGGGTGACCTACAGGCGATTTTCAATTCCCAGCAACTCGTAACAGTAAAATCAAACGGAATACGGGGTAGGAGTAGGAATATACGGGAGTGGGACAACTCTCTCGAAGTCCTTGAGCCCCAATGCTACCGTTTTTCTAGTGGAACTACATGCTGTAGTAAACATCTAGGAGGGAGAGCAATAAGCTCAGATAGTATGTATCACGTACCGGAAGGCAGTATTGTTAGGTTCATTAAGAACCTGAATATTGACTGAACGGATAATTAAGCAGGGTCCAGCACAATAGATCTTTTAGGTAGCAGTACGAGGTGGCTGATCGCCCGCATGGCTCTCCAATAATAATAATAATAATACTCTTGGAAAAAATTAGGAGAACCCAAAATTTTTCGAAAGAAACATTTTTGAACAGTTTTTAATTTGCTAAAATTTTAGGATTTTTTACCGTTACACCGGTCCTGTTCATTTTGCAATAAGTTATTTAAATTATTTTATGTTCCCTTTAAAATGTGATTTTTTAAGTTGCAAAATTTCAGCAAGGAAGCAGTTATTACCGTTAGGGGTATTCATGACTTTGTTCATTTTGTAAGTCTCCTTGTCCGTCACATATGTGATGTGTCACAGCACAAAGAAGGAACTCACGATTCGTCTCTGTAGTATTTTTATTCCCCACAGATTTTCAATAAAATTTAAATCATGGTCTTGCTCTTCAAGTCGTAAGTGTGAAATACATTCATGGGAAAAATTAAAGAATTGTTTCCCAATAATTCCTCTGAAAGTTGAGCAATAGTATCGCTCTGATTAAAATCTTCGAAAGATGAGCAATAGTATCGCTTAATACTACTTTTAATTTAACCCCTAACCTCTTAATTAAACCCAAATCTTCACATCAACCTCAAACTTAACATCTACCGCAATCCCAACGCAATCACCAAAATCAACGCCCTCAACTCAAACAATAGTTCAACACCAACTCCACTTAATTCCTACTCGACTCCACTTAATCCTCAACCGAACACCAACTCAACCTTCAGCTTAATCCACTCTCAACACAATCCCTAAGTCAACACGGTTCGAAAATTACATGCGTACGTGAACTCAACTTAATTTAACCTCCAACTCATTCTCTCGTTCAACTCAACACCTACATGCCCAACTGAATTCTTAAATCAAAACGGCCTGAAAAACAACAAGCCTATATGAAATAAACTCAGAAAGTAACTCAAGCTAACTACCAACACCAACCTCAACTCAACTCAAGCTAACCCTCGCACCCAAACAAATTCCCAAATAAACCGCTAACTCATCTTCCAATCCCAAACTCAACGCTCAACTCAATCCTTTACGTTTTATTTTATTTTACTCTATTTTGAGCATAAGCTCATTTATAATAGAGTGTATATGGTCAAATTAAAATAAAGTAAAAAAAAACTACATGATTTTTGCCTCAGATTTCCCGTTCACGGCCCAGTTAGTTCACGGCTGGTTATATATCATTCGGCAATATTTGATTTTGGCAATTTCAATCATGGTTTGAATATCAGATAATATTTAATCTTCAAGAAAATTACAACTGCAAGATTGATGTATTTTTAATTATCCAATATTGATTTTGTGAAATCCCAAATCAAGATGGTCAGGAAACAAAATGCGTACATGAATCAACTCAAGTTATCAAATCAAATCAACTCTAACCAAATCGCTCACTAAACCCTCAGCAAAACCCCAAATGCAATGCCAACTCAGTCCTCAAACTAGCAGATATGGTCAATCTGGATCGAAAAACACGTGGTAACACCACGTGAAAATAACCGTGAGGATTGGTACCCGATCTTCTTGACATACAGGTTCTAAAAGCTTTTTAATTCTCTTCTAGACCTTAGAAACAGATTGGCGAAAAAACATATTCCCAATAGAACAAGCCGTTCTCGAGATATCATGGCTATAGACATCTAAACAGACAGACGGACAATATTTGTTTGCTTTATCGGATCCAGGGACCTTCAGCACGTCGATAAAAGCGGTTTTGGACAAAACAAATGCCAGTGTTGGCAATAAAGAAGAAAACGGGATGCTCAATACTTATCGAGCCACAGAGTTTTGCGTAGGACTAGTTTAAGTGTCGCATGATAAATAAGAGTGAATTAAGGGGGTTTCCTGGACATTTTTTCTTGCTTAAATTATTCCCCAAACATCTCTACATAGAATATGGTACTATATTTGTTTTTTTTCGATATAGGAACTCTAAGATTACCTACTGTTCCCAAAAAAAATCTTTATTTAAATTGGTTTCTACATTTTTTTGTACCGAATACTTTAATCGCGTTTTTCTCGAAAACATATTTCTGAAGTTGGCGTACAGGATTACTCCTAAAAAGCTATTGAAAGGATTGACTTGAAACTTAACATACTTGTACTCCAAAGCAGTGGTTTTACCCTTGTTTGAACTGTCTTGAGATGTTGTTTTCTTCTGTGGTGTTAGTTACACTTTTATGTTCTCTAAATATGTTGCCGAGCTTCATCAATCAACATAAAGATCGACTAAAGTGAGAGCTGGAATACAGAAAAATCACATGATTTTCTTGTGGTGCTCGGGAAGAATGGGTAGTATCGTGCAACTTTGTTTCGCAACATCGCAAAAAACCACGAGACTTCTTGTAATAGTATCATTGGGACTCTAGTATTTTACAGCCTGCCGTTTGAGTGTTTTATTGAAAGTCGTCGATTTCTTTTTAGCCAGCCAGAACACGAATTATCATAGAAATACAAACCTATGGTGTGGTGTCCTAGACGGTTAGTTCCTTTATGCAGGGTGAATTTTAAAAAAATGCCAGGCTTTTATCTCGAGCCGTGCAAGATAGGAGAAAATTACATACAATGAAAGTTGTTAAGTGTCGATGGGGACATCGAATGGTGACCTTCAAGGTCATTTGAAGGTCAACTTGAATTTTTTAAATAGAAATAGCTATTTTTGACCCCGGATTCGGAAAGATCGCAATATCTGAACATATAGATAGGAACTTTAGGCTCTTCTTTTGAATGACTTTCAGATGTTAATTCAAGGACAAATTACTAAATAATAAGAAATAATCAGCAAATAATGAATGTTAATGGGAATACACCAAGACAATACTAACTTGGTACTTTAGGTCGTGGTTCCAACAACTTTAAATTAAGACATTCACATTAAAATTCATTATTTGCTGATTATTTCTAATTATTTAGTAATTTGTCCTTTAATTAACATCTGAAAGTCATTCAAAAGAAGAGCCTAAAGTTCCTATCTGAACATATAATTTTGCGATCTTTCCGAATCCGGGGTCAAAAATAGCTATTTCTTTTTAAAAAATTCAATTTGACCTTCAAATGACCTTGAATGCCCCTCTCGACACTTAACAACTTTCATTACAAGTAAGTTTCTCCTATCTAGCACCGTTCTCGAGATAAAAGCCTGGCATTTTAAGAGAAAAATTATTAAAACTAACCAACACCGTGCTAAGGAGGTTAGCTTATCGCATTACACACATGCTAAAAATTATTTATTTCTGCAAAAAACGGGCGAACTAAAAACGAAACATACGAAAACCGTAAATATCGCCTCACGGCGATGAAGAAATGTGGTTAAGATGAATGCTTTAATAGGTAATGATTCACAGCTCATATCAAAACAAATAAAAATGCATCAAACAAAATAAATAAACGTTTTGAAGTGGTCAGTTCAATCGCTTGTCCTCAATCCCTTAGAAACCCAGCGAGATAACTAGAATAACTATTATCATGAAGCAAAATTACTTTGCCATGTATTCAGGCCCTGTAAGCATGGTAATTGATTATTTGTTGTCGATAGCGATTAGTATTAATTGTTTGATCTGGTTTGAGAAGCTCGTAATACACCACACCTTCCTGAACCTGTTACAGGTGTGCCTAATATAAAAAAAATATAAATCACTCCTGCAAGCATAAAACTCTTTCGAGTTGTTCAGGAATTAAAAATGGGAATTATGTGGGTTTCACCTGCGCTCAGTCTAGAGAGGTATCTTGGTCGTGTGTGTTCCCAATTTTAACTCCAGCATTTAAATAAAAAAAAATTATATTGCCATTTCTCTCCACCTCCTGTATCACCCTGACTTGGCCTCCCTGCTAATAATTTAGGTATTCATTAAAAGTACGATCAATACAAACGCAAAATAAATCCACCAAATGATTATAACTGCCTTATATAATTTATAACCGTACAAAAAAAAATAAAAATAAAAATAATAAAAAAAAATTCAAGCTTACAATAAAAAAACAATCAATCCCCTAATTTGAAAATTTAGGAAACTAGTGGGTATTACCAGTGTTGATGGATGCAAGAAGACTCGTCATACTGCACGCTGTTCCCTCTCAATGACGCAACTTGTTTTTCTTTCCTCCGAAGCACCACCCGGTTTACTGACGAAAATCCATGAAAATTTTCCGCTTTACTTCGAAAATACCACCTTAAAAAATAGCTGAACCATGTGACGTTGGTTAGGACACGAATCAAATCGTAAACACATCCAAATTGAAAAACAACTGTGCCTATGTCAAATCAACCGTTGAAACCAAATGAACACCACAATATTTTTTTGTTGTTTTTTTTTTTTTTTTTTTTTTAATTTCACTTTTTAATTAATTATTTTGTATTAGAGAATTAATTAAAATAGTTTTTTTTTTTTTTTTTTTATATTTTTATAAGAATACACATTTATTTCATAACTTAAAATTCAAATATTACATAATTCATATATGTATGTAGATACACAAGCACAACTTGCTTGTGAACACTTTCCCATATTTATTTTTACATGTTATTTAAATTTTTTTTTTTTTTATCTTAATTTGAGAGTTTAAATTGTACCAAAAACTATTTTTTTACTACTACTATTTTTAACTACTCCAGAAGAAAAATATATAACTAATAAAAATTTATTTATTCATTTACAAAAAATGTACTTTCGTTTTTTTTTTTTTTTTTTTTTATTTTTATAACCTTCCACGATAATAATTTTGCTTTTTATTCATCAACCAATTTGAGATGACTGTCCTCCCCAAAAAAAAAAATTTACCGATTACCCATTTATATAGTGGATCGTATTTTGCGTTTGTATTGGTTTCCCTTTGTTTTTTTCTTTCCATTATGTATTCTTACTATTCCCCTACGTTCAGTATTGCCACGTTAACAATTATCATTGATTGTTACAAACCCACCAAACGCAGAGCATTGTCTTCCTTCCGAAGCGATTTGGCCTTGCAGTCGAAGTTGATTGTTGACTTGGATCAACCCATGATTGTCTGCACTTGGGATTCTCAAAATAAATTCACTTTTCATTGCCAGTCACAACTCTATGCAAGAAAGACTTTCTTTTCAGTTTTCTATTTGTCTTTTCGTCCAGTTGATGTGGAACCCATTTCCTTCCTATAAGATCTTTCCCATTGCTAGTAAACGATCGGAAATTTTTTGCTGAGCAACGTTTAGATACCAATAATGCTTGCTGTTATTGATTTTCAAACTTTCTCGGTTTACCTGGACGCTCTTTGTGTTTCACTTGAAAATCGCCACTTTTAAGGCGTTCAAACCGTTGCTCAGAAGTATCTTGAGCTGAGGCATTTCACCATAAGCTTCCCAAAGTTTCAGCAGCACTTCATCAGCAGATGAAGGTTTAAAGCTTGCTGTTAATGAAACAATATGCTGTACCTGTCGACTCGCATATATATATCAACACATGTTCAATCAACTCCATCTAACGAAAAAGAATCCGCATAATTAACCGGTAAACCTAGTACAATTGCGCCTTGTTTTGTCGCTTCAAAATTTGATCAATAAACCCAGCCTTTTAATTAAAAGTCGTTGATTATTATTATAAAAATATATTGTCTATTCTATTTAATAAACTGAAGTAGTTTGGGCCAAAGCAAGAAGATAACTGATCTACAATAATAAACCTAGAGTCAATTATTTGGAACTTTACTCCATCGAAAGTAGGACAGCTTCATACGAAGTGAATGCAGTCACCCTCGTCTTCGAGACAATGCTCGCATAAAGCATCCTGAGGCAGCTCGACTAATAAAAAGTTGCTCAACGCGGCAGCTATAAGTGGCAAGCCACAGCTTTTTTAATTCACTTAGAGCGTAGTTTTTATCGCCTTCTTAACGTAGTTAAATGGAATGGAAGCAACAGGTTCGGGACTGATAAATTTAACCCAGTCCCAGCTTTTCCTAAAGAATTAGCAATACCGTTACTCTTAATGCCACAATGGGCAGAATGATCGTTACTCTATTACTTGAACAGAGAAGATTAATAATGTTTTTACAGTCCTTAACAAGTTTTGACACAGTCAAGGGATTATCTAACAAATTGCTACATAAGCAGTCTGTACAGAAAACAAAATTATTTATAACAGCGAGATACAATGCCTAAATTTAAACAGAGCGTAAGAGCAATTGCTTCCCCTTTAAAAACTGTGCAGTATTTACCCAGGAAGCTTTATTAATGCAGTACATTCCACAAACTGTACTGTTATCGGAGCGAGAGCCGTCAGAAAAGAAAAATATCGACTCACATAAGTTCGCAAGAAAATCCAGTGATCTCCATTGATCTCTCGAAGGGCGCATCACCGAATACCATTTAGTGAAATTGATTCAGACAACAGTCATAAACATTTCTGATACTAATGTTATGTAGTCATTAAGAATTATTCTATGACCGACAACTGATCCAGGAATATTCCACATTCCTATGCACCTTAGTCGAAATGCATCAGCAGATACTGGCCTAGAATGAAACAATGAGGCTTTGGCAAGAATTGAATTGATTCCATGATAAGAAGCGGAGTTGAGGCCATAGCTGTACGTACTAATGGCCCTGCAAGCAATAATTTGTAGGCCATTAAATTTAATAATTGAAGTCTTTAATTTAAGCACTGGCCACTGGTATGACCAACGATTTATAGATGAAAGACAGCATTTTGAGGGTTAAACCGCAGGTTTTCCCAAAGGCTCGTGTATACTGCCAAAAGAACTTGTTGTCCAAGAAGACACCTAAACGTTTAATGTAGTCCGTTCTGTTAATCGGCCTCCCGAAAAGAGATAGCACTGTGAGATCACCAATCACTCTATGTCTTGTAAATACAACCAAACTAGTTTTAGAAGGGTTGACGCGTAACTCTTTTCCATGCCTCCACAATATGCAAAACGTTCTGTGTTAAATTGAATAACACATTCAGGTGCTTTCCAATAACTGTAATAATACGATTGTAAGCGTAGATCATCAATTACCAAAAGCCATAACAGGGAAGAGAGCACTATCCAAATCCACCTCAACGATGTGAGATTTAGTCGTAGTAATGTCTTTAATCGGTTGATTTTCGATTACGATATGGTTTAATGTCCAAAACAGTCCAGTCTACGGTTATAAAGTAAACTGCAAATTTTTAATGGAAATAATTGTCCACGTGGAATTTCTCGATTTTAAAAATTGTTGTAATATACTTTGCTAGAAGTTATTTGTGCATACATACTCATAGGTAAACGTATCAGAAAATTTGATTGTACATATTATGTAAAAAAGGTAAGGGGTTTCCCAATCGGTCGCTTATATAAATAACTACAAAATATTTAAATTGTGACATAAACATAAAGTGTGTGTATATAGTTAAACATATATTTTCAATACCAATCTCATTAATTATAAAATTTATTTTGGTTTATTATTTGGCCTCGAGGCGCAGTGGCATTTAGTTTCGCCGACATTTCTTCAGAAATTTGCATATTTATTTCGTTAATACATTTACTGTGGGAAATAAATAAACAAGTGATTTTATTCTGTGCAAATTATTATTTTTTTTTTTTTTGGGGGGATTTTGGAAAATTATAATATCGGTCGATAAAATGTTAATTGCCTTGCGTGCTGTATACAAAATTGTAGAAATTTCTCGAATATTTGAATGATTGGTGAGGTCGTATACAATTCCGGTTGTGTGGCGACCTTTAAATTTCTATAAACATTTCTTCACTGTTGTATATCAATTTCATCAGTTAACTTGTGTCCATCGTAAATAAATATTAATAGTCAAACGTTATAATAACAACATATAAATAATCTTTTAACAAATAAAACATGAATGAAAGATCTGTGATGATCATCTTGGAGATCTGTCTTAATCGTTTTTACTTTTGTTAATTTTTTTTTATTGATCATCATATCATCGTACATAATATAATCGTTTTATAAACGATAAACGAACTAAAAAGACCGAGCAGATACAAAATTGGTATGTATTCGTATAAAAAAAACGCATCAACGATTATATCATTAAAATAAGAATAATAAACATTAAGTCGAAGAAGAAATATATTTCATTCATGGGAATAAATTTTTGAATTTTTTTTTCTGTTTCTACTTAAATATTGAGAAGAATTTTTCAAGTTTTGAATTTATTAATTTATTATTAACGTTTTTTTTTTTTTTTAGGTTGTATCATAGACAAATTACTTTAGAAGATAAACAACTTTGGTATTAACCAGTTACCTATAAATTAAAGTATTATATTTTTTCGAACAGTTTGGAGGAAGATTGAACGAAAGGAATATATGTTTTATCTCTTTTCGTCATAAACTTTCCTACTGATCAATGAACGTGAATGACGAAAAGAAATAAACATATTCTCTATACTCCTTTTATTAAGCAATTGGTTTTGATAGCTGTAGTTTTTATTTTCCTATATCAAAATAACATAGTCTCTCTCCCTTTACATTATGTTACAACCATATTCAAATGTGGAACAGATATATGTACTTCGATATTTTTATTGTTTAAAAAAAATGTAAACAGAAAATATTAAAACCCAACACACATACTAACATATATTTCAAAACAAAATTTACAGAAATACCTAAATCTAAAAGACAATGAAAAATAAAGGAATTACATTTACCTTTAAATTATTTGCTTTGCAATTGTGATTCATAAAATAAAAAAATCGCGATAAAAAGGACCGTATAAAAAAGGTTTAGGTGCATTTTTTATTCTTTAAAATTAAAACAAAAATCGAAACAGAAAATGTGTATGCATAGGTATATCCAATGCACATATACATTGTAGAACAAAATACATATTTCGGTATCGGGAATAATAGAACACAAAAATTTGTTTTTGAGCGATCATTAATGTATTAAGGTTTTAAATTAATAAAAAGTAATAAATATAAATATATAATAAATAAGAACTCTGATAAAGCGATTTAGATTATAAAATGCCATCCAAAAAAAATATATTCATGTATTATACCATGTTGCGAACAGAAAGGTACTTTTATAGATATGAAATACTATAATTTACCAACCGATCCTACAAGAAGATCTCTGTGGCTAAATTCAATATGTTTATCAAAACAAAATTTAAAAAACAAAGATAATTTTGTTTGTTAAAGACACTTCTTAAAAGAACACGTCGGTGTACATAAATTAACAAGAAACGCAGTACCTGTTTTAAATCTAACTAAAAGTTGTGAAATTAGTGAAGAGGAATGTAACGTGCAAATATCCAAATATGGTGAACAAATGGATGTTACTTCCATATGTATGTACAACGAAAAATCAGGTATCGATTGACCAGGACCTTAACTTACAAAATTCTGAAGCTACTGAGAAAATGGATATACATTCTTTAGCCGACGCTTCCATATTTTCAACCGATTGTACATCAAAACATATTCAAACTGATCCAGTGGATGAAGAAGTGGAATTTTTAAATCTTATAAATAATGTAAACTGTTTTTATTGTGAAGTGGCGAATGAGGAAAAACAATTCTGCAATAAGTGTAAAAAACATCGGAAAGACACTTTTTTGTATAAAAAAAAATATGAAGAAGCAAAAAAGAAAATCAATAAATTGATACCGTAAGTTGAAAAGGAATTTTAGTTGTGGTTGCGAAAGTTTTATTTCATTCCATACATTCTAACTGTTTACCTGACGATGAATTAAATTTAAAGCTAAATTGGAACCAAATCAAGGATGAATATAAAAAAAGCATCAAACATCAGGATTCGCAAGAAATTGATTCATCAGAGGCGATTGTTCTACTGCCTAACACCACAACGGAGTTCACCCAATTAACTTCCAATGCAATAGCGTATTTTGCTGGCTATTGTGTACGCGAAAAAATTGATTGCGACAAATGTATCGCAAAAATATTAAAATCTGACACAGTAATTAATGCGAATGAGGTGTATATTCATGAAAAAAATTTCAGGTAAGTGCTATCTTAGCTCCAACTTCGGATCTCTAAAAGCGCCAACGGATGAGTGGTTTGAAATAGCTACATTTTTGGTACAAATATTTGAAAAAAAATTTAATAAAAAAAGTCATGTGAATAATATATTGGAAGAAATGACAAAATTTAGTTTCGAAAAACTAAATTCAAAATTTGTGTCATTTATGCCAGATCAAAACGACCTTTTCTATGAGCATTTTCATAAATTAGTTTATTTTCTTTTATTGGTTTTGCTTCGCAAAAATTGCAAATGGCTAAAATTAAAAATTTTGAGTAATTAAATATTAATTTTGAATTAAGTTTTTGTTTTATTATAATTATATAAAATTAATTAAATTATAACATTAAAGCTAAATAAATTAAATTATAAATTACATTACACTGACTTGTTTATGTAAAGCCCAGGCGATTCATTGTCATCAAACATTTATCTCGAATATCACAAATGAAGAACAAATATTTAACGTATTTTGTTGAGAAATTTACAACAACAATTGCACTAGGCAGAGAAATTATTTAATTCAAAAAATAATTCAAATTATTTAATTAAAGATTGAACGAATAAAATACTTAAATATTTAATAGAGAAACAGGAGAATTAGCATCATAAAAGATACAAATTAAATCGAAAAAATAATTCTCGATTTATTTTCTTGAAAAAAAAAAACAATAATTCCTTTAAAAATGCCAAAATGCAACAGCGTAAGCGCGACCCGCGTGGAATGGGTTAGTAAATTATGTAAGCACAACAAATTACAGCGACAAATTATTTTTGTATAAAAATATGAAATAACTACGTAGCTACATACATATGTAGGTATACAGTATATATACTCATATAATATATATTCCTTACAGATTGTTTTACAGGTATCAATGGATTATTATGTCAACTGTAATGTAATTAAACTGCTAAATGTAAATAAAAATAATTATCATATGAAAATTGAAAAACTTAAAAATAAAAATTGAAAAAATGATCGCTCAAAAACAAATTTTTGTTTTCTATTATTCCCGATACCGAAATATGTATTTTGTTCTACAATGTATATGTGCATTGGATATACCTATGCATACACATTTTCTGTTTCGATTTTTGTTTTAATTTTAAAGAATAAAAAATGCACCTAAACCTTTTTTATACGGTCCTTTTTATCGCGATTTTTTTATTTTATGAATCACAATTGCAAAGCAAATAATTTAAAGGTAAATGTAATTCCTTTATTTTTCATTGTCTTTTAGATTTAGGTATTTCTGTAAATTTTGTTTTGAAATATATGTTAGTATGTGTGTTGGGTTTTAATATTTTCTGTTTACATTTTTTTTAAACAATAAAAATATCGAAGTACATATATCTGTTCCACATTTGAATATGGTTGTAACATAATGTAAAGGGAGAGAGACTATGTTATTTTGATATAGGAAAATAAAAACTACAGCTATCAAAACCAATTGCTTAATAAAAGGAGTATAGAGAATATGTTTATTTCTTTTCGTCATTCACGTTCATTGATCAGTAGGAAAGTTTATGACGAAAAGAGATAAAACATATATTCCTTTCGTTCAATCTTCCTCCAAACTGTTCGAAAAAATATAATACTTTAATTTATAGGTAACTGGTTAATACCAAAGTTGTTTATCTTCTAAAGTAATTTGTCTATGGTTGTATCTTGTACGAGTATGTTCCAAAATTATATATAAATAACTATACATACACCACATACATGGTTGTATTTTGGACTGTCCGTCTGTCTGTCTACACACACAAGCTGAATAAAGAAGAAAAAATAATTTACTAAGATTTGTGAAGATATGAGTTATTACTTCGTGGTAAATTTTTGTATTTTAAGAATTTTAAAAATTTCAACAATGTGTGAGATCAGTTCATTGCATCTGTTGACAATATTGTAAATACACATAAATTGGAAATGACATGGCTTGACTTAAGAACAATCAAAATACCAAGAATTCAATATTCGCCAACCATCTGTTATTGCATTATCTCATTTGTCATTATTATTTGTCACAATAGTATCAACATTACCCTTTTTGACCCTTATTAAATGTTAATAAATTGTATGTACGAGTACATATTTTAGTTATTCACCAGAATTGAAATTTTTCATAATTAATCTACGCTGAATTTAAGAAAAATATCCACATCACCATATGGAATTTCCGGAATCCAGATTAATTTAATATTGCAAAACAACAACAAAAAATTAATTCTACTAATTAAAAATAATTTTGTTTTATTTTTATTTCTTGATAAAAATAAATATTATTTAGACTAAAAATACACAAAAAAATTGTTTTAATGGATTAATCTAACAAGTTATTATCAAATTCTTTGATTTTTTTTTTTTGTTATCTTTTAATTTCTTTTAGACAAAACAGTTTTTTTTTTTTAAATATACATTTTACTTGTTTTGTGTTTATTTTTATTTTTGCAGATCACGGATTAACTATAAAAGCAAAAATCGAAAAATTGTATTCCCATCATTTTGAAAGCGTTGATGGATCAAAACCTACAAATTTTTCTGAAACTGAAGAAATAAAAAAATAACAAAACACTATAAAATGCAAACGATGATAAATAAATTTTCTTTAGAACCTTACTTTTCATAATCTTTTATAAGAAAAATTTAAAAACAATATAAGTTAAGTATGTGTGTGTTTCGCCATAATTTATTATAGCATGGTGGGCGAAATGGATACTATATTGTGAAAATACTGACAATTTGAAAACGTTTTGCAGCGTCGATTATCGCATCAATTGGAGGGTGGGGTGTTAAAGGGCCAATAGTTCGGTTTTCACTGTACCGCTTTTTGACTGTTTATTTGTTAATACACTGAAAAAAATATAGTGCATTTTATTTACGAATGGCGTTCATTAACCATAATTCATACTATTAATGTAAAAACTACTATATTTACGAAAAAAAAAATAAAATTTAGAAAAATTTGTGCGTTAATAGTACGAATCACAGTTCATAAACTAAAAAATGGTTTAATTTATTTTACTATACGTATAATACATTCACATGTTGTTTGCGTATTAGTGAAACTTGCATGATTTTATTAAAAAAACATATTTATGAACAGTTCATAATATTTATGAATAAGACTATGATGAAAATTTATTTTAAATATTTATTGTTCATCATATTAAAGAAAGTGGCTCTATAGTACTTAAATATTACGAATAACTTCATATGCGTAACAATTCCATTACATTTATATTTGTCCGAATATATCAAATTTCATAATTGCATAATCTATATGAATTTGTTCGTATTATTAATGATTGGATGAATCTATTCTAGCATCTACGAAAATTACGTAAAGTTGAATCATGATTGGGACAACGAAAGTAAATAAATTTCATACGCTTTATTATTAACTATTATCGTGCGGCTTGAAAGGACCATTTACATAGTTTTAAAAATCGTGAGAAATTAAAATAATTTTTGTGTGTATCAAGAAATCAGGTAAATATGGCATTTTATGTCCGTGTTTTCATTTTAATAAGAACTTAAATAAAATCATCGCTTTTGTGATCGATGATTAATTCTTATTCCGTGAAATTAAAACGAAAATAATTTTGTTTGAAAACCCCTAAAATTCATTGTATAAATAATGTGTAAATTTATAATTTATGCGATTTATTATTGTGTTAGTAATACCTCTGCTTTATTATAGTGCGCCTGTAAGAAAATGTTTACTATTCCAAATTTTGCCGATCCTGCAAATCAAAATATTTCAGCAACACTTGGAGAAAATCATGAATTAAACTCGCTTTTGGAGTACCTATTTGGATCAGATCAGGTAATAAAGAAAAGCAAATAAAAGTACCTACATGTGATTGTAATTTAATTTATTGATTTTACAGAATATCAAATTACTATCGAATTTCAAAATTGAAAACGGGAGAAATGAACAATTTCGAATGTAACCTGTCAATATGGCGTTTATTAATCCTATTATATTTTTTAATTATTAATTATATTTATTTTAAAATTAAAGTTTATTTTTATGAAATTAAATTGACTGCATTTTAAGAACAAAAAGAAGAAATCAAAAAAATAAAGGAATTACAAAACGAAATTTTAAGTTTTTTATTTCTTTACAACTGTCTGTACAGATTTTACGAATTTGGTCATGAAATAACATAAAAATTTTTATTCTTACTATGAATCACTAAATATAAATATTATGTAATTTTGATTCTCAATTATGAACCCGTTGCTGCATTTTATGAATTATTTTCAATATATTTATGAAAATAATCATCATATTTGTGAATTATTCATAACCACTCCGTTCTTCCTTTATATGAATAATGAATTTCTAATTAAAATGTATGAATTTATTCGTTAAAGTGATTTCGTGACCAACATGTGACCATTTCATTAGTATTATGAACAATTTCATCTTATCTTCTATTTCTTATGTTAATAATAAGAACCTATTCATCCACAAATGCTAATAGCTGCATTAAAATTATAACGTTTTTCGTATCTTATATGAATCGAATAATAAATGCTACAACGTAAGTAGTTAAGATTAAAATAAAATATTTTATCTGTTTTACTATATTAACGTATGATTTTCGTTCTATTAACGAAGGGTCGTATCGGCTCAGTTTTAACGAATTTTTCTTACTATTAATGAAATTTTTGTCTTCAATGATGCAGGATTTTTTTCAGTGTAGTCTAGCAAATCACAGAGTAAGAGCTGCTACCGGTACCTTATTGGTTGTTTTATGAGAATGCGTTGCTTTCGAAATGGATTAATTCTGGTTGAAACTAATATTCAACCCCTTTCAATTTCGGAGTTTTACCAATGCTAGTGAAATTGTATTTTTTATTACTTTAAATTTGGTTTTAAACTAACTGTTAAACCCGGTGTTTCCCGGGAAAATATTTTTAAACATTTGTGAAATTACCAAAATTTCAACTATAGCGTATGAAATTTAATGAATGAAAAAATTATTTCAGCCATTTACTGAAAATGTATTTACTAATTTAAGTCAGTGCTGTTTTGTAAACATAATAGGTCGATTTATGATGCCTTTTTCCATTTTTCAATTATTATTTGCAGAGGAACTCCCTTGTTATTAATGCAATTTGTTTTACATGCTTCCAAAGGCGGATCTTACGAATGAAATCGTTATCAATAATCATCTTACATAACATAATAGATACTGTCATATAAAGACATATTCAGGTGCACAATGCACATATATTTATATACATATGGTAACACCATACATATTCTAACACTATATTATAATGTTGTACCTAACCTCAAATGTCAAGCCAGTCATTAAATACTATTAATACGGAACACACCTCTTCTTGTTATTTAGATGGTTATCGTGTTATCACATGGTGTCAGATGTGGGGTATAAAAAAGATTTCAAGTGAAAGTGAAGAAAACTAATCAAATACGTAAAATACGTACAATTCAATACAATTTTATGAAAATATCAAAAATTGATGACATTGGTTGCGTTCACTGCAAAAATTGTTGTCGGTGTGGTGTGATGTTAGAAATATCAAATAAACATCGGTGTCAGTAGTATAAGGTAGAGTAAACTATATTTGGTTATTTTGTTTCTATTATATTTTGTGTTTTATTAGATAATAACTTGTATAATGTAGAGTGATAAAAATAAAACAAATATTTTTTATATTTATACGACTGAACATTAGGAACAATCGCTTTTGAACATTAACTAACAACACTCGCTACTACAATCAAAAAATGTCGATTTGTATCGACGACAACATAGGCAGTGAACACCAAGTTGTCATAATATACTGTCACACCTTGGTGCTCAGTGAACGACAAGTTGTTAAAAAATGTTACTTTTTGTAACATTTTGTTGCGCAGTGAATGCACCCATTGTTGTATAGACATTACGCAGCAATAATACATAACCTACAAAGAAATAGAGCCGATTGTTCGAGAATATAAAACATTAGTGAAGTCAACGGAAAGTAAATTTATTGTAAACAGTTTGAGTCCTTTCCAAAGCAATCACAATGTCAGGTATAAAACCTGATTAAAATAGTAGAAGGTAATCTCTTGACCATATTAGGTCGAGACATGTGTGAGAAATTAAGGTTAGTTATTCGGGTGAAACAAAATCAACAAATTGGACGTTGTAATACATAATATGACATCTTTATTGCTAGTCCAAATTTTAAAATTATACCACCCAGAAGAATTCCACATGCGTTTAAAAATCGTGTTAAAGAAGAATTAGATAACATGGCCGAAATGAAAGTAATCGAGCCAATTAAAGAACCTACACCGACTAGTTAAAAAAAGGCGACAACAAACAAAATATTCGTATATGTATGGATCCAACGGAGCTCAATAAGAACATCAAAAGATGTCACTATCCCTTGAATACAGTGGAAGAGATAGCAACTAAAGTAAATGGGTCTAAATATTTTACCAAACTTGATTGTAACAAAGGGTTCTGGCAAATTCCTTTTACTGAAAGAACATCCAAATATTTAGTAATTGCCACGCCATGGGGTCGTTATAGATATTTACGTTTACTATTCGGTATATCGTCGGCACCTGAAGTGTTTTCGCAAGTCATGAACGAAACATTAGGAGGTATCGAAAATTGTGAAATAGCCATGGACGATATATTCTTATTTGCTAAAACGAGAGACGAGCTTCGGGAAATTACGAAGAAAGTTCGAGGTAGACTGGAAAAAGCAGGATTTACACTTAACGATAACAAATGTGAATACAGAAAAGAAAGAGTAAAATTTTTAGGGCATATTTTTACTCCAACCGGTTATGAAGCAGATCCAGAAAAAATAAAAGCTATTTTTAAACTGAACAAACCGACGAACGTCAAAGAATTGCAACGACTACTTGGTATGATTACGTATTTGTATAAATGTCTACCGAATCTTTCGAATATTACAGAACCAATGCGAGTGTTATTGCCAAAAGGGAACATCTTGGTTTTGGGATGCTCAACAAGATGAAGCATATACAAAAATATTAAAAACCCTTACAAGCACACCAGTTTTGGGCAATTACGACGCAAATGCGGACGTAAAGTTATTAGTGGACGCAAGCTCGAAAGCGTTAGGAGCATGCCTAATGCAAAAGGATCATCCTATTGCTTATGCAACACGGGCGCTTACAAGTGCTGAGCAGAACTACCCACAAATTGAGAAGGAAGCAACAGCTATACGGTTTGCGTGTAAAAAATTCCACGAATATGTGTATGGTAAAAAATTGCTAGTAGAAACAGACCATAAGCCACTGGAAACAATTTTTAAAAAACCATTAGTAAAGGCTCCAGCACGTTTACAACGAATCTTGTGGGACATTCTGCAATACTCACCAACTATTGTATATAAAAAAGGTACACAGATACCAATTGCAGACGCTTTGAGCCGTGACTGTGATTCATCAGCTGATACGAACGATCAGCCAAAAGAAGAAGAGTCGGAATACAAATTGTTCGTAGTGTTTGCAATGTCAGAGACCACGAAGCAACGTTTTGTCGAATTAACCAATAACGATGCGGAATTGAAATTATTAAAATTAGCTGTTATGAAGGGATGGCCAGAGGAGGAAGAGAAATTGCCAAAAGCAGTTCGTAAATACCACAATTTCAAGGAAGAGATCACGTGGGACGAAGGCTTACTATTCAAAGGCACAAAGGTAATCGTCCCTCAAGCTGAAATACGGCAAGTTATACACTGGGTTCATAAAGGTCATCCGGGTATTAATCAATCACTAGCGAGAGCCAGACAAAGCCTGTTTTGGGTAGGTCAAACAAAGGATATTCAAGAATTCGTAAAAAGTTGTCCAACATGTCAGCGTACGCAAAAATCTAAAACAAAATAGCCATTACTACAAAAAGTAATTACTGATTATCCATTCCAAAATGTATCGACATACCTGTTTCATTTCAAAGGGACAGAATATTTGCTAATTGCGGATCATTATTCCGATTTCATTGATTTTCATCAATTGAAATCTTCCACAGCAGCTGAAGTAGTGTTGCAAATGAAAAAATGGTTTTCAACTCATGGAATACCTGAAATTTTGGAATCCGATGGTGGACAACAGTTGACTTCAAATACATTTAAACAATTTGCAAACAAATGGTTATTAAATCATCGCATATCTAGTCCACATTATGCAAGATCAAATGGATTTGCTGAGCGGAATGTACAAACGTTTAAAAATATGTTGAAAAGATGTTGGCATGATCGAACCCCACATCTGACACCATGTGATAACACGATAACCATCTAAATAACAAGAAGAGGTGTGTTCCGTATTAATAGTATTAAATGACTGACTTGACATTTAAGGTTAGGTACAACATTATAATATAGTGTTACAATATGTATGGTGTTACCATATATATATATATATATATATATATATATATATATATATATATAAATATATGTGCATTGTGCAGCTGAATATGTCTTTATATGGCAGATACCATCGTACATACCAACATAGCATAATACAGTCATACCATCATACCATCAAACCAACATACCATCTAAACACATTTACCGTCATATCGCCACACCAACATAACATCACACTATGACACCACCATACAATAATAACATCATAACAGCTTACTATTGTACCATGTTACCACCATAGCTTCACACCACCATAAAATCATACCACCATACCTTTTTTTTGCAATTACACCATCTTATCATTATACCTTCATACCATTATACGTTTATACCATCGTAACATCATACCATTATATCATCATACCACCATACCATTTAATAATCATATCTTCAGAAAATCATACCACTATTCCATCGTACCATTATATTTACCATCACACCATCTAACCGTAAATCATCACCATCATCATCACAATATCCATCATCATCATCACCGTCCCCGTCATCATCCATCCCCATGCAAATAAAATTTAGACGAGAATTTACCGGAGTTACGGAAAGGTGAAAATTAACAGTATTATGACAATAGCTATTTGACAACTTTTCAACTGCTGAAAAATCCAAATGAATTGAAAGAAATAATACGCATACAAAATGAACATTGGATTTGAGGGAATGCTATGTTAAAGAGATTTAAAAGCAAAATTGTTTTTTCTAAGAACGTGTTGTTCGGTGTATGGGCTGTTTGATCAAAAAACGTTTCGCAAGTTATTGTTTGATCAAATTTTCTTTAACAAAAGAAAACTTTAACAAAAATTTGTTAAGCAAGACAATCATAGCAACATAACATTACACTACCATACCATCATACAATAATAACATTACAACATACCATTGTACCATGTTACCACCATACCTTGGACTAAGCAGATAGCAAAATTGCGCCAGATGTGCCATCATGCAAGAAGAAATAACCAACGTGCCTGGGGTACGGAGTCCTATCCTAGCCTGCACGGAACATACTTGGATGCTCGAAAGCAATTTAAGCAGGCAATTAAGGCGAGTAAGCGTCATTGCTGGAAAGAGCTATGCAGTGAAGTGGATCGTGACCCATGGGGAAGACCCTAAAAAATCGTCATGAACAGGCTCGGAAATTCCACTGCATCGCCTCCCACCTGCACAGTGACACTAAACAGAATTGTTACCGCTTTATTCCCGCTGCAAACTGATTTGATCCCTGCCATCGGTGTAGTACCTGGCCCAGAGGAAGTTCCCTCGGTATCCAGAGAAGAGCTCGCTAGTGCGTGCCAACGATTTGGGAATCAAAAAGCTCCTGGACCTGACAATATTCCAAATATTTCATTAAAGGCTGCCATGCGAGCTAGACTTGATGAGTTCAGAGAAGTCTACAACTCATGTCTGAGGGAGGGGGTATTCCCGGAAGACTGGAAGAGACAGCATATAGTATTGTTGCCAAAGGGAAAGAACCGTCCAGGAGAGCCATCCTCCTACCGACCACTGTGTATGCTGGATACGGCTGGCAAAGTACCCGAGCGCATAATCTACAATCGATTGGAGAAAGCTGTGGAAAGGGCCGGAGATCTCGCCGAGCGGCAGTATGGTTTTCAAAAGGCTCGATCGACAACCGACGCCATTCGACACGTCGTTGAAATCGCCAAGGAAGCTAAAGACGGCAGAAGATGGAAGAGCGGCTCTGAAAATACTGCGCCGTGGTCACCCTAGACGTCAAGAATGCATTCAATACGGCCAAATGGAGCCATATTCTGAATGCTCTTTACATAAGAGGATCATTACAGACTATTTCCGCAATAGAGTGCTGATATATGATACAGATAACGGTGTCATGGAATACAACGTTACGGGTGGAGTACCTCAAGGATCAGTACTGGTTCCCTTACTTTGGAACATTATGTACGATGGCGTTCTGAAGCTCAGCGTACCTGATGAGGCAGAAATTGTGGGTTACGCAGACGACGTGGCTGTTGTAGTGGTAGCAAATACTATAGAGGAAATAATGGAGATATGCTGGTTGACCATTATAATTATCAAAAGGTGGTTGATATCATTCGTACTCCAACTACCTGACCATAAAACTGAAGCAGTTTTAATTACCAGTAGGAAGGTAAGAGAGATTGTAAATATTGATGTTGGCGGAATCTTAATACCCTCGCAGCCTTCATTACGATATCTGGGTGTCGAAATTGATGCGCGCTTAAACTTTAAGGAGCACCTAACGATAGTGAGCAGAAAAGCTGCCAAAGTAGCTGCAGCCCTCTCCCGCATTATGCCCAACACTGGCGGGTTAAGACAGTGTCGTAGGATGCTGCTGGCAAATGTTGTAACCTCCATCATCCTCTATGGATCACCTGTTTGGAGTGATGCGATGGACTTTGGGACATATAGACAAAAGTTAGTATCGGTGAACCGCCTTGGTGCCTTAAGGGTAATAGGTGGTTTCCGCACAGTATCCGATGACGCGACACTTGTTATTGCGGGGATGATCCCAATTGATCTACTTGCAAAGGAGAGGAAGAAATGGTACCTACATCGTGAACAACCAGGGAGCAGAGCATCAGAACGCATTACAACTCTGACAGAATGGCAAAGACGATGGGATAGATCGGAAAAGGGTCGGTGGACTTACCGTCTTATACCATCCATCGAAAAGTGGATAAATAGGCGGCATGGCGAACTTAACTACTACCTGACGCAGTTGTTAAGTGCGCATGGTTGTTTTGGGGCATACCTTTACAGATTTAAGCATACCGACACTCCAGAGTGTCCGACCTGCAAAGGATCACAAGAGGATGTGGAACACGTTTTTTTTTTCAATGTTCGCGGTTTGAGACAACCCGGGAGTGAACTGTCGGATATCCTTGGGCAGCGCCCAACACCTGAAAACATATCCGAACTAATGCTTGTTTCTGAAGAAACATGGAATGCTGTAAGCCACAATTCGGCGGTGGTACTGAAGGAGCTGAGACGCCTAGAGCGTGCAAGAGCAGAACAACGAACAACAAATCGTGATTATATAGCGGTGGCGATCTCAATCTATGGTTGAGACGCTGTGGAGAATAGAGTCGAATGATTAGTCACCTCCATGCGAAGTAATGTCTATCGATAGTTCCGCATGGAGGATGGATAAACGGGTGTGAGGATTTTAGATGGTATAAATCCATCACTGTTGCTGAGATGTTTGTCACCATCAAAGCTTCGCCTTGTTGAAGATTTTCCTCATTTTACCCTTCCCAAAAAAAAAACCCACCATACCTTCATACTATCATACCGTTAAACCATCAAAACTATCACACAACCATCCCATCATATCATCACATGCAATTACACCATCTTACCATTTTACCTTTTTACCATTAAACCTACATACCTTCACACCACCATCAACATTCCATCATAACATCATACCTTCATATAATTATACCATCGTAACATCATACCATTATACCATTATTATTGTGATAGAATGATTCATATTAATATTCTATCAAAACATCTTACCATCGTAATATCGTACCATCATACCCTTATATCATCGTACCACCATACCATCTAACAATCATATCTTCAGAAAATCATACCACTATTCCATCGTACCATCATACCATCACACCATCTAACCACCATCATCATCACCGTCCCCGTCATCAGCCATCCCCAAGCAAATAAAATGTAGACGAGAATTTACCGGAGTTACGGAATGGTGAAAACTAACAGTATCATGACAATGGCTATTTGCCAACTTTTCAACTGCTGAAAAATCCAAATGAATTGAGAGAAACAATACGCATACAAAATGTATGATAGATTTGAGGGAATACTATGTTAAAGAGATTTAAAAGCAAAATTGTTCTTTCTAAGAACGTGTTGTGCGATTTGACCGGGCTGTTTGATCAAAAAACGATTCGCAAGTGATGGTTTGATCAAATTTTCTATAGAAAAAGTAAAGACGCGCAATTTATTGCAAACGCACATTTCATGCCAATGCCAATAAAAAATCATTCGCTTTAAAAATTTCGTTCAACTACATTATCGACGTAATTTGGATGTCTTTTTGCCCAGACTATAATTTCTTTGATGATGGCTGGGCTCCACAATGATTTTTTTGTAAAGTTCGTCGATTAACGTTTACACACCAATATGTCAAGATTCGGCATAGTTTTTTGTTCTTGGATTTTTTTTTTCATTCCGATCAAAACAACTCCAGAAACTGGGTGAAAATTATGGTTGCCTGTTATTGTTTCCATCACCAAAACATTTTGCCACATCATTTAAAATTTCAAAAAGTTTATCGAAATAATTTTATTTTCGATGGTGAAATTAAACTCAAAGCTAATAAGGCTCGCATTTTTGAAGAGATCTCTTCGTTGGGACCATATTGAGAAGTAAATCCCATGGCTTGCATTCTTCGGTTCATAAATTATTCCTCGAACTGTTCATTACAGATTCTCCGAAATGTCTAATGGATAATTTTGGTTCTAACCTAATATTGGGCCCGATTCTGGAACCGCTTCCTATATGAATTTGTACTGAGACAACAAAAATAACATAACATAAAATTTTTAGAAGGCATAATCGGTAAGTATTTCGACAATTTTGTCGTACGTTTTTAACTCTTCGCTGAGCAAAGAGCATATGCCAAAGGAAAAGCCTTAGAGTCATGTAGATCGGCACATATGGTATTTATACTAGCGCAGCTTAAAAACCTAACAAATTTCAGTGCCGTTACTCAAATGACGCCGTTGGTCATCAAAACTATCATCAAGAGCAACAAAGTTTTCATCCTGCTCTTTGATGAAACTGACATCTAGCACAAAATTTAAATTTGTTGGTTCCTTTGGAAGTCGATTTTCTTTTTTTCTAACCCGTTTCGTTTATTAAACATTTTATTAAAACTTAACCCATCCAAATATTTCTTTCCCTTTCGTGGAAAGAATTTCCAAAATTTGAAATCTACTTCGAGGGATTCCAGGAGTTATACCGTATTTCAACGATGTCATCTTCATCGCTTTGTTCGACAACGATTTACGCCAGAAGTTGATCGACATCTACCAGCGAATTGATCAGATTGGCCGGCACCCAATGAAACAGAAGATCGACATCATATGAAGCACCCCAACACCAACGGATAAAGGACAGCTACAAGAGCTTCGCTAGGCTTAATTATTTTGTATCATTCTTTTATTTAAGATAAGGCGATCCTTGCGGACAAGACTATCCTCTGGAGATGGTAACTGGATTGCCTTGATGTCCAGCTACGTCTTAATGCCATTTATTGAGAAGTACCAGTTTTGCTGGCATGTGACGCTTTCCCCTATGGAATTGGCGTCATACTGTCACATCGAGTAAGAACACAGAGCGTCTTATAGCTTATACCTCATAGGAACGACGAAACAGCCAAGGTGATCGCGAGGCTTTGGCGATTATTGCGGGAGTGATGAAGTTTCAGGATTCTCTCTACGGCCAAGAGTACGTTATTGTGATGGACTATAAGCCGCTTCTCAACCGTTTTAGTACAGATGTTCCAACTCCACAGAACCTATCGACGAGAATGGTCCGTTGGAGTATTTTCCTGAATACCTACACATTCAAACTCGTCTACCGTGCTGGGAAGGATGTCGAAACGCGGACGGTCTTGACGACAAAACCAGCAAAACCATCACCACCACTCCTATTCCAAGTGGTTAGAAGTAGTTCAAGTGCCCACAACATCAGTTGCCTGTGGCATATAGGCTCTTCGCAAGATATTGGAACTCCAGAGATCATTTTGAGTGACAACGGTACAGCGTTCGACTCCACGGAATTTCGGCAATTATTTGATTTGAATGGTATTCGCTCGGTAAAAGTGGCTCCTTATCTTCCATGTTCAAATAGCGAGACGGAAATAATGGTCAGGACGATGAAAGATTTTCTGAAAAAAGACAGTTCTGGCGACATTCAACATCGTCTGGCGAAGTTCCTGCAACATTATTATGCAAGTCCATCAACTGCAACGTGTAGATCACCCGCCGAACTCCTATTTAATCGTCGTATTCGGACTTTCTTCGATCATCTTCGTCCTGACCACTTTCGCGTTCACAAGACCAAACCAGTGATTGACCAGCCGCGAATACTATCTGAGAGTTCCACAGTTTGGACGCAAAACTATTCGTCGGATCCAAAATGGATACCTGCTTCTGTTAGCAGAACAACAGACCCTGTTTCTTATGCTGTAGTAGGTTAGGTTAGTTTAGAGTGGCTGCCAAAACGCACACTTAGACCGATGATGGTCCGTTGTGATACCAAGGGATCCTACTCCCCTTACACCTTCATTGGAACCATTTTGAGCTACTTATGTAGCGTACGATATCTCGCACATTGCAGTTCTCGAGATCCATAAGGCCGTCCAAACTATATTTGTCCAGATGTTTATGCCTCCTGTAAGCTAGCGCCGGGCATGAGCAGAGGAAGTGGCTCAGAATCTCTTCCTCCTCCTCATTCATACAGCTTCTACAGAGGTCATTTGCTATTGACCCAAGCCTCCTTGCGTGCTCCCCAATGAGGCAGTCTCCAGTGAGCACCCCCACGACTATACTTAAGTCAGGTCTACGTAGGGATAGTAGTGTTTTGGAGCGCTTCAAGTCCAGTTTCGCCCAGACTTGCCGCGCTACATAACATGTTATGGTGTTAGTCCACCTCTTCTGTGCAGAGGCAATCGCCTCATTTCTAAGCGCTCTACACAACGCTGCTATGGGCCTCCCCAGATTTGCCCTTTCCGGTTTCAATTGGAGAGTTGTACCTTGCGTTGCCAGTTCGTCCGCCCTGCAGTTCCCCAGTACGTCGGAGTGACCGGGGACCCAGACTATCTGGATATTGAAATGCTCACTCATCTCGTTAAGAGATGAGCGGCACTTCAATGCCACTACGGACGTCAGAGAAAATGATTCCAGCGACTTGATTGCTGCCTGACTGTCCACGTATATTGTTATATCCCTTGTGGATATGACATTATGCTTCAACCAAGCCAGCGCTTCCTCAATCGCTACCACCTCCGCCTGGTACACACTGCACTGATCAGGAAGACGAACGGATATATTCACATTTAATTTGTCACAATAGACTCCTGCTCCGACTTTGCCGTCTAGCTTGGAGCCGTCAGTGTAAAATTGTATACTTCCAGTTTCTGTTATTGATCTGTTCCCCCAGGATTCCCTTGAGGGGAGAAGAGTCTGGAAACCTTTTTAAAAGCATACAATCGGTATCGTGTAGTCACTATTTATCACATCTGCCATTAGCGACCTGCCAATCGTCGAGTGGCCCGTCTGAAGACATTTCCACTTAAACACGGCAGAGAGTCGTGCAGCCGTAGTTGCCGCTCTCTGCTTACCAAAGATATCGACAGGAAGAAGGTAGAACATATGCTGTAGTAATATTGTAGAAAACATTTTTACATTTTATTTTTGGCCGCAACATTTCGTGCCAAATTCAGTAAATTCTTTCCCTTAATCAAATATTGTCAAAAAATGATTAGTAATCAGATTTTTTATGATTTTTTTACGACTATAAACATAAGCAGCCTCGGCGGACATTGCCACAAAAATACACAATTTTTAACCGTACAGTTCTTTTCGTTTGGGTATCAAAATGGTGAAATTTAGTTTCACAAAAAAACTGGGTAAAACTTTGGTTGTCAAGCGGCCACATATTCCTAACCTATACTAATTTGAAAGATATTTATTTGGCTCATTTGTTTATTCTTGGACGTGTTCATTACACTCCCCGATCGCAATCAGGGATGAAATATTATTTGTTTAAAGTTGCAACAATCTGCTTGTTTATATAACGATGGAGGCAAATCAATATTTCTAAAAAAAATTCCCTTGACCAAAAAACAAAAAAGTAGAGATGCCCTTATCTAGAATTAAGACAAATCATTATACAATAATAACCAATTTGTCTGCGCATTGCATAACACACAACAACGTTTTCAACCTTCAATTCGTCAAAAGCTTGAGAAATAAGAATAAATAATAATTTATATTTAAACAAAAAAAAAAAAAAAAAAAATTTTCCAAGTAAAATACATTTTTAATGCAAACAAAAACGTTTAAAAATAAAACCAAACCAAACGAAATAATTACGAAGGACATATGCTGTTATTATATGTGCTCCAGATTTTTTTCTTCTTGCTTCTTACATATTATAAAAATTAAAATGTTTAAACATTCATCATCGTCACTATGATCATCACCAAGAAATGAATAATAATTAATAATTATTTAGTAGAGGTAGTAATAACAATATAAAAAAATGTCCAATTCATCGTTTTTTTTTTATTTTTTCCATTTGGTATTGGTTACTTTGTGGTGCACTTTAAAATTTTATTTTTAATTTGATTTATTTCTTCTTCGATCGATCGATTGATGATGTTGTGATGATGATGATGTTGAAACCCGGTTTATGTTGATCGAAATCATCAACAGCATGAAATAAAATAAATTAAATTGATTGATTTACATTTTTGTTTTTTAAATAAATAAATTTTTAAGAAATAATTAAGAAATTTAATTATTTATAAAATTCAATGAAGTTATGCATGCAATGCAGAAATGTATTTTGTTTTTAGTTTTTTGTGTTTGATTTGGGGGCATCCATTGTGATGAGGTAGGTGATATAATTCTCATTGGAATCGTTTAAGTAATAATTATAATTAGATTTTGTTTACATCACAGATTTTGGTAAAATATTATTTTCAATGTGTTTTGAATTTTTTTTGTCAGAATTGACAAAAGCCCACTGCTCTGGTTAATTTTCTTTGGCTGCAATTAGATTTTTTTGAAGAGTTTCAACATTAAATAGTGATAACTATAGGCTTAGGATTTTTAGGTTCGAAAAAATCAAAAATATGTACCTAAAATATGTAAGTGAAATTGCAAAATATGTGGCTGGATATTCAGTCCAAAAATAGTTCCACATCTCCAAACATTTAAAAGTTTGGACACGTAAACAGTTCCTACCTCTAAAGAACACCGTGAGAGTTGAGACGATTCATGCTATTAAAATAGGGTAGAATGGTATTTTCTATGTTTTTATAGTTCAATGTACTCTTGTTTGATCCATTTAAATTTCGAAGAATTTACATATATTTTCTAAATTTTGGACTAATCCGATAAATGTCTTAAAGGTACATGTAGTCTAAGAGCTGGCCAGCTAAAAATGTGTGAAAATATAGTTTTTTGTCCTAAATAAATTCCATACATAAATTTTGTTGTGCAACAAATAATAAAATAATAGAGGCTTTGCACTCCAAATTCACCCTTGTGCAATTCAAATTCATTCTTTGGCAAATCAAATTCACTCTTTTTCGATTCAAATTCGACCTTCTGTAAACCAAATTTATCTGCTTGCAATTCTAATTCAACCTTTTGCAAATCAAATTAAACCAACAGTATTCAGTTCGTACTTGTTGAATATTGACATTAGCATTTTTATCAATTTGTCTTTGTGAAAACCTGAGTAGGCGATTTTATGTTCTTCGGAGTGGAAATTTTCAAAAATATTTTAAAACTTCAAATTCATCAGCTTCAGAATTATTTGAAAACAGTTTCGGCAGTCCTTTAGTTCAACATAATCGCCTACCTGCATACTTTAATAAAATGTTTTGAATGTGGCAAATCAATTAGTGAATCGGCAGAAACCGCTGCAATTAATAAAAATACAGCTGAATCTATTATAAATTAATATCACAAAAATGGTCGTATACTTGTAGAAAATAATCGTGGTGGCAAGAAAAATTTTAAATTAAATGCTGCTATATTAAGCAGCTCAATGAATAATGTTGAAGAAAATCGATGTATTGTTCTAAAGAACATTCATGAGAAAATTTTAGAAACTCAACATGTTCATGTTAATAAGCATAAGTGCAATTAGGAATGGATTGAAGCGATTACGCAATACATTCAAATATGCGCATAAGTTGATCGCCGAAATCCACCTTGAGTAATCAAGAACCTTCAGCCTTTTGCATCTTCTCTATGGACCACTCTTCAGTTGAGAAGCTCAAGTGGGTTGGCTTTAAAGTCAACTACAAGTTTGGGAACATACACAACTTCATCCCAAGGGTGGTCAGGGTGGTGCCAAACCGGCGTCTGTGGACGGGACCCAAGTGGTCCTGCCTGTGGAGGCTACGGTGGCGGCACCTGTACCCAAGACCACTGGGGTGGCGGCCCTCTCCAGGAGACAGGTGAGGAGAAGGCGCGAAAGAGAGAGGAGGGCGTGAGGGATTCCACGGGGGAAGGCCCCGCAATGGCTCCCCCCGTTCAAGCCACTGGTGAGACCTGGCACTGGGTAGTGGCGGTGCGGAAAAGGAGGCTTAGCAGGGCCTTCTGAAGAGGCCCTCGGAAAAATGAAGGCATACATCGCCTGCCTGCAGATTAACCTGCATCATGCAAAGGCGTCTTCGGACGTCCTTTGTCGTAGGTTTATCTACCAAAATATTGGCATGGCTCTAATCCAGGAGCCAAGGGTGAAAGGTAACTAGATTAGAGGTATACCAAATCAAGTGGGTAAGTTAATTTATCATAACGGAACTGAGAGTCCAAGAGCGGCTATTTTGGCCAGTTCGCAAATTAATTTTATTCCCATTTCAGAGTTCATCTCCAGGGACTTGGTTGCAGTAATGGTGGAGGTTCTGGGTGAAAGAGGCAAACAGGAGGCTATAATGGCCTCCGCCTACTTTCCTGGAGACTCAGAGTTAATACCTCCACTTGAAGTTAGGCGGCTCATAGCTCATTGCAAACGCAATGGGCTGGCCTACCTGATAGGATGCGATGCAAACGCGCACCACACGGTGTGGGGTAGCACGGACATCAATAACAGGGGTGAGTACCTTTTTGAATTTCTGATCTCAAATAATGTAGACATTGTCAATAGGGGAAGGAAACCTACTTTTATTAGTGCGATTACGCAAGAGGTCCTAGTATTGACACTTGCTAGTCCGCATTTCAGCGACTTGGTCAAAAACTGGCATATGTCTGAAGAGGCCTCATTATCGGATCACTTGCACATCAGATTCGATTTGGCGGCTGAGACCATGCAGCGGCAGGAAATCAGAATTCCAAGACTGACCGACTAGGAATCTTATAGAGTCTCACTCGAATCAGAAATTCCCTCGGTTGTGGGGAACATAGAGTCTCCAGAGGGTTTGGAGATCTGTTCAAACCAGCTGCATAATTCTATACACTTGGCTTACGAGAACAGCTGCCCGGTTAAGCGAAGAGAGTCCACAAAGATGGTCCCTTGGTCGAACGGGACGCTGGGTAAACTGAGGAAAAAATCGAGAAGATTATTCAACAAGGCTAAACGCACCGGTGAATGGGGCTACTATAAGATGGCCTTGACGGAATATAATCACGAATTAATAAGATCCAAAAGGGCTACCTGAAGGAATTTCTGTTAGGGAATCAATGAATTCTCCTCTGCAGCTCGTCTCCAGAAAGTCCTTTCCAGGGATCATTCAAATGGTTTAAGACTTCTCCAGAAGCAAGATAGGAGGTTCACTGAAAACCGGAAAAAACTTTAGAGGTACTGCTAGAGACCCACTTTCCGGATTTGGTAGTGGTAGGAGCCCAAAAGGACCCTCATGATCCCTCAAGTGAGGTGGCCTATGCGCCTCACAGTAGGATCTGGAGCCTCTCTGGGAAAATATTCACACCTAGCAAGATGCGATGGGCTATTGGGTCTTTCAAACCTTTCAAATCCGCTGAAAGGGATGGTATCTTTCCAGCTTTACTTCAAAAAGGTATTGAGCAAATACTCCCCAGCTTGATTCAGATGTTTCAGGCAAGTTATGCTTTTAACTATACTCCGAAACTGTGGAGGCAGGTAAATGTGGTCTTTATAACAAAGGGGGGAGGGGGGGGGGTCGTCCAGACACCCAGGCCAGGGCATATCGGCCAATTAACCTCACATTGTTTCTATTGAAGACGATGGAAAAAATCCGGGACTATCAAATAAGAAGTGAGGTCCTTGGAAAAAATCCGCTGCATCGGGACCAGTTTGCGTATCAAACTGGTAAATCCACTGTGATGGCCGTGGCCCTTAGCGGTCTAGTCACGAGGATTGAAAAAGCAGTGATTTATAAAGAAATTGCCCTTTGTGCCTTTGTGGACATTGAGGGGACGTTTGATAATACCCCCTATGGATCTATAGAAAGGGTAGCAATGGAAAAAAGGGTTCCGCTTTCTACAATTAGGTGGATCCGTGAGAATATCGTGAGATTACTGCCAGACTAGGTGACGAGTCAGTAACCATCAGGGCCGTAAAGGGCTGTCCCCAAGAAAGCGTACCTCCTCTTTTGTGTTCTTTGGTTATTGACAGACTACTGGTCCTTCTGAGTAGCCTTGGGTTTGATGTCCAGGGCTATGCGAATGATGTGGCTATCATAATCAGAGGCGAGTTTGATGAGGTCATTTCTGATCGCATGCAAAATGCACTCAATATAATATGGCAGTAGTGTTACCAGGAAGGACTCAGTGTCAATCCAAACAAAACTGTCATTGTTCTTTTTACGAGGAGGAAAAAGCTTGCGCTTACAGCTCTCTCGTTGAACGGTGCTACTGTTGCTTTTTCCAGCGAGGTTAAATATCTAGGGGTTATCCTAGATCAAAACTGAACTGGAACCAACATTTGTTGAAAGTTCAAAATAGAGCCACCAAGGCTTTCTGGGCCTCTATGGGCGTACTTGGGGACTACAACCAAAAATGATCTACTGGTCATTTCTTACAATCATTAGGCCTACGCATCTACGCATCAATTCTATGGTGGCCTAAAACTGAGCAGAATGCAACGCAAACCTTATTGAATAAGGTTCAGCGTATAGCCTGCATCGGTGTTACGGGCTCAATGAAATCATGTCCAACCGCGGCTTTGGAGTCACTTCTCGGACTGACACCGTTACACCTGCATGTTACAAAGGATGCTGCAATTATGGCCCTGAAAATGCAGGCGGAAGGAAATATCAAACCAGGCAATATGGTGGGTCATCTGGAAATCCTTAAGGAATTTCAGACAGACCCTACCATAGGAATGCCTTCCGACTGTATGCCAGCTAAACTGGACTTACACAAACCATGCTGTGTTAGGTTACCTGACCGGGATGTGTGCAGTGCAGGTGGACCATCCTTTGAGCGAGGGTCCATGGTATGGTTTACAGATGGATCAAAAACGAAAGATGGGGCGGGGATAGGAATACACGGGAGTGGCACTACCCTCTCGAAGTCCTTGGGTACCAATGCTACCGTTTTTCAAGCAGAAGTACATGCAATAGAACCTTGCGCTAGGATAGGCATAGCAAAAGGCCTAAACGATGCAAAGATTTATATAGTATCAGACAGCCAATCGGCCTTAAAGGCTCTTAGGTTTTGTACCGTTGAGTCAAGGCTGGTATGGGATTGTCTGAAGGTTATTAAACATCTGGCAGGCTCAAATAAGGTAACACTTATGTGGGTGCCAGGTCATACTGGAATCGAAGGAAACGAGGCAGCTGGTGGCCTCGCCCGTGAGGGTTCTGCCTCACCATTTATTGGACCAGAACCCTTCTGTGGCGTCACTAAGGGACACATTAGAGCAGCGGTAAAACACTGGGAGGATGTTCAAAAGTCCTCCTACTGGCGCAGAATTCCAGGTTTACGACAGGCGAAGAAATTTATATTACCTTCGTCTGTCAGGGTTAAGGAGTGTCTTGAACTTAGAAAACCTGAGTTGAGGCTGCTTACTGACTTCCTCACAGGTCATGTCCCCTTAAGGTATCACCTTAAGAAGATGGGCCTAAATACGACGGATGGATGCCGCTTTTGCGATCTGGAAGCAAAATCAGCGGAACATGTTCTGTGCCATTGCCCAGCCATTTTCTAGCGAAGACTGCAACATCTAGGAGGGAGAACAATGAGCCCGGATAGTATGTACCGGCCAGTAGTATTATCAGGTTCATTAAGAGCCTGAATATTGACTGGACGGATAATTAAGTAGGGTCCAGCACAATAGATCTTTTAGGTCGCGGTGCGAGGTGGCTTATTGCCCACATGGCCCTTCAATCAATAATAATAATAATAACCATAGGGTTGACAAGTTGCGTTACGAGGACTAAAAAAATTATGGAATTTGCGAGCAGTTTCTGCCAATTTTCCACCATTTCCAAAGGGAATTTTAACCATTTCTAAGCGTTGTTCAATTGTGTATCTTTCCATAATTTAAAATTGAAACGTTTGCTAATGACAGCAAATAAAAATTTCTACGCCATATTTGGCGCGAAAAAATGGCGGCAAGTTTAAAATTTCAGTTCATTTTGGAACACCCTTTACAAAAAAAAAAAATCAAACATGGCTTTCAGATTTATTAGCGTCCCTATTTTAAAAAGGACTTTTCCCATAAATTTCTTAATTTGATTGAATTCCGATAAATTAAACCAAGATACTAAATTTCTTCGATTTATAGAAAATAATGATAAACACAGTCCTTAAAAAAATTATTTGTACAAGCTTAATTTTTAAAGCAACGTAACAACGTAATTCTGCTTTATAAATTCCAATCAAATTTTTTTTTTTAAATTTTAATCCTATGAAAAATTACAGTTAAGGTAATTTTTAACAAAATTGTTTGTGCAATAATTAAATAGTGGCATGTTCACTTATGTTTTGTATGCCGATGGTTAGTTTTCTAATTTCCCTATATAACATCTTGCAAGCGGTGTTAAAATTTGTTGATAAAATCACCTAAAATTGTATCCCCTACGGTTTTATTTTGGGCTTGCTAGATCGTGAATAACATATCTCCCTCTTTTATTTACCCTCCCCCCCCACTTTAGTTTATTAATCGAATCTCTGCCCCGACAGCCCCAACTTATTATGTTTACAATTTTTGTATAATTTCGTGGCAATGATTCCGCTTGTGGGAGCATTATTGCAGATTGCGGTTAAAACAAGAAAATGCCACAGCATAGAATAGCAAAAATGCCCGATTCAATGGATTCCGATGAAATGATATTTTTAATGTTCTTTTTCGAGTTTTGAGGAACTTTCCGAAAATTATTGTAAATATTGCGGCCTCCTGTTTTACGGTATAAGGGAGGAAAAACTATATAGACACAAAAATATTTTTTGACTTTTTGTTTCGGTAAAACTAATAAATCCAATTGATTAAGTTGACATGTGGCTCAATACGCTCATATCGCTCAATACTTTTTCCCCAAACCAACATTTCAGAAAATTAAATTATTTAAATAAAGAAAGAAACCTAGGGGTAGGGCCACGAGAAAGTTTAATAGGAACCGTATTCTAGGGGCCTTATCTCGGGAACCATAAAATTTCCGACCATAGGGATAGATACATGGTACCATGAATTAAAACAATCACCAAACTGGTGACACCGACATGATTATATTTGGGTGTTATTTAACCAATATTTTTGTTTCGGGGCCATTAGCGGCTAAATTTCTGGTGTATTATTAAAGCGATATAGGCTAACGATATATCCTTTGTTATCTAGCTGTTGGATCTTAATGTACGGATCAGACAGAACCTGCAGCTATTCCAGAAAATTAAAAATAAAAACACAAATATAACAAACGATCGGTTGGAAGCTGTGCTAAATTAAAAAAAAATTGAAGCATAGAACATTTATGTATATAACCAATTTGCAGGACTAATTACGAAAAATAAAGGTAATCAAGGTAATCAGCTGCTTTAAGAGATTATTAGAGGAATAGGTGAGTCTAAAAGAACGAAACTGCATAACGGATTACACGGCATGCCACTAAGTAATAAAAAACCCTCCCAATTATGGAGCAGTTCAAACTTAACACTGCGAAGAAATTTAACGACGGTATCGACGACATCAGATGTTCCATCGGGAACGCTATTACATCAGGATCACACCACTCCAAACAGTACACCTAACTTTAGTGAGTTGTTGAGCCGCTTCAAAGCACATTTAATAGCCGAACTTTCGACGTTAATAGTCTCATAAAGAAGAACAAATAGCTCAGACCATTGAAATTATAACTATACACGAAATCGTTCACACTCCAGAGAAATTAATCCCGAAACTGACGAATTTTATTATCATAGGCTATTTGGTGATCGAGCTACATCAGTTTTAACCGAAATTTTTGTAAAATATAAGCACCTGGTACGCGTCTCAAGGCGTTCAAGTTGAATATTGGTCCTCGGAAAAATTTCTTGTTGACCCATTCTCAGCGCAGATTTCTTAAAAGACACAGAACTATTAGTAGACATACAGAAAGGTCGCATAATAGGCCGATTAACATCTTTGATTTGCGTTGGTTCGGTTACGAGTTCACAAATACCATCATTATCATTGGTTAAAAAATCCGTCGTTGATACTATTTTGTTGGAACTATTGACCAGAGCAGCTTTAAATTCCAAACCTGTTAAATATAATGCTATATATTTTCTCGAAACTAAAGGGCCTCCAGTGATGTGTAAAATGCGTCGATTGGTTCCAGACAAATTAAACATCGGTAAGGAGTAATTCGAACATACGATGTCTCAAGAGATATGTAGAGAAAACGTAAACCGGTCCTTTACACCTGGTGCAAAAAAATAGAATTTCACATTTTCGTCACATCATATACCTATAGAGCCCAAGGACATATACAAAAAAAAACGCTATTTCGACACCGTTTAGTTTGTTTGAGTTCTGAAGAATGACGTTTGGCGTTCGAAATGCAGCACAGTCATTTCAGAGGCTACGGTGTTACGAGCGCTATCTTTTTGTTTTGTTTACCTAGATGACATATTATTATATTAATGTCGTCCAGTTCACAGGCGACGAACATATCGTTGAATATTTAAAAAAAAATTTACGTATCTAAAAACGTTTAAAATGACGATCAAATTGACCAATAGTAATAATTCACTTCATTAAGTCTTCTTTCATTAGGTTACTTTCATCGGCATTGGTCATGTACGACCAATTTTAAACGTTTTTAGATATGAACATTTTTTTTTTTTTTTTCATAATTTTAGACATGTAATTTTGAATTGACATCAATGATATGTTAAATCTAGGAACAGTTTTTCAGAGGTTAGCAGACAAATGCTATGTGCGCATACTGAAGCCATTTTTTGGGATCTCTTAAATGCAAATGTGATTTTACCATCGCTGGGGGTTCCGTATTATCGAACAATATAAACAACCATATCCAGTCCAACAGTTGACGCGGAACATCATGATTTTGGAGAGAAAGTAACGGATGCGGCAACCATAGAGCAGAAAGCAGAAGATAAACAACCGTTGGTCGAAAAGACACAAGAACATTCTGGAAGTTTCGATTTGTCGCAGTTAATAGCTGCTATGAACCAGATGACAGGACAGATGAGTCTAATGAAACAAGAAAACGAACGACAAATGTTGAAAATTGAGCAGTAAAATGAGCAACAGTTAGAGACTATAAACCAGTCAAACGAAGAACTTAAACACCGGATGGAGAAACAAGGAGAAGAAATTAAAGACCAAATTACGGATGGTCATAAGAGAATCGACGACAAACTTCTCGAATTATCAATTAACATACACGGCGAAGTGGAGAAGTTGCAAACGGAGATTCAACAGGTTGACCAGAAATTAGAAACGAAGGTTCAACATGTTGAAGAAAAATTACAAGCGGAGGTTCAACGTCTCGAGAAAGAACTAAATGATGTCAAGACAAGTGGATCAACGACACAAGTGTTTCAAACCGTCCAATCAATCAAGTTAAAGCCACCAACATTCGACGGAACAACATCTTTCGGCATTTTCAAATTTCAATTCGAAACGGCAGCCAATCAAAACCGTTGGAATGATGAACATCTTGTCGCAGCGCTAATAGTGGCCCTAAAAGGTGAAGCAGCGGAGGCCTTACAAACCATTCCAGAAAAGGATCGCAACAGTTATCTCGAAATTATGAAGGCGCTGGATAGGAAGTACGGCAGTGACCACAAGCGGGAAATCTATCGTATGGAATTGAAAAGCCGCTAACAAAAGGGAGGAGAATCACTTCAGGAATTTTCATCGGCAATCAAGCGATTAGTACATCTAGCACATACCAGTACGTCAGCCGATTATATGGAAAGGCTAAAAATTGACGCATTCACTGACGGCATTCGAGATCCAGAGACACGCAGGGCGGTGATGTTGTCACCTAAAGCAACCTTCGCGGAAACCATCGCTTGTGCGTTAACAAATGAAACTGCACAAGCCATCACCAAACCGTCAATGAAAATACGCCGAGTGGAAATCGACACCAGCATAAACACAGAACGGTCAACACCAAGATACAGAGACGGAAGCGGCAAAATCAAATGTTGGGCATGTGATAAAATCGGTCACATCTCACGGGACTGCTGGGAATTGAGAAGAAAAAGGGGAAGATCACCATCTCCTATGCAGCGACGACCAAGCGGGGAGCAGGCAGTGACCAGGCAAGAAGGCCAAATGACGACAGAGTCGTTAAACTTGAAAGAGTCAGCTTAAAGGGGCAGAAGCTGACTCCCACAACCGATTGCCCCATAACATTCATCCGCGTTTCGAAAGTAGCAAGAGGCGGTGACAGCTTAACAATCAAAGGCAACATTGATGGTATGGAATGCATCGTCACCCTGGATACGGGACCAAATCGCACGATTGTCCGTAAAGATCTGATCGATGGAGGTGTACAACCAGCTAATAGATTGAAGTTACAAACAGCAACTGGAGATAGTTCAATAATAAAAGGCAAAAAGATCGTGAAAATAATAATCGGGAGAACTCTTTTCCAACACGAAGTGCTGATTGCAGATATTGTGGATGAAGTCATAATGGGGATGGACTTCATGAGGGCAAATGGCTTCGTGGTGGATGTTGGACGAGGAGTTTTAAGTTACGATAACATCGAGTTGCCACTTCAATCTAGCAGTGCCGGAGCAACTATCAGGCGAATTATTATTGATCATCGGGAGAAGCTGCCACCGAATTCGGAGACGATCCTATGGGGAAAATTGGAGGGAGGTTCTGGGTCACCCAGGTTGTGGATTGTGGAAGCTATCGAAGAGGAGAACAGAGCCAAGGAAATTATAATCGGAAAAGCCCTAGTTAAACCAGACAACGACTATAGAGTACCAATTAGGACTCTAAATCTCTCGGATAAGACGAAAACCATCAAGAAAGGGACAGTCATTGGCAAATGTAACGAGGTTTCAACTATAGTAAAGTGTGAACAGAAAAGTCCGATTGAAAAAGCCGACATGCAAGAGCCGAAAGAAATGGTAGAACAACTCATGCAGAAATGAACCGAAGATCTTACTGAGGCACAGAAAGATTCTGCACATCAACTACTCAAACAGTACACGTCCATATTCTGCAGTACATCGGATAATAACGGAAGGACCTCAATGGTAAAGCATCGAATTGATACGGGAACGGAGATGCCGATTCTTCAACCACCCAGGAGGCTACCTTTGGCAAAACAAGAAGAATTCAATCGAATGGTAACAGATATGCAGGCAGCAGGAGTAATCGAACCATCTAACAGCCCATGGAGCTCACCGGTAGTATTGATCGAGAAAAAGGACGGTAGCATGAGATTCTGTGTTGGTTACCGAAAACTCAATGCTGTAACTAAAAAAGATAGCTACCCATTGCCAAGGATCGACGATACATTAGACACATTATCGGGTGCTCGAATATTCTCTACATTAGATCTACAAAGCGGCTATTGGCAGGTGGAAGTCCATGAGGAAGATCGCGAGAAAACGGCTTTCAGTGTGGGTAACGGACTTTGGCAATTTAATGTTATGCCATTCGGATTATGTAATGCCCCTGCGACTTTTGAACGATTAATGGAGCGCGTGTTAAAGGGATTACATTGGAAGACTTGCTTAATATATCTGGACGACATCATCGTTATAGGGAAGGATTTCGACGAGCATCTAAAGAACTTGGCGGAAGTTTTAAATCGGATACAGGCCGCCGGATTGAAGTTAAGTTCAAAGAAGTGTAAGCTGTTCAGAACTGAAGTCAAATATTTGGGTCATCTCGTAACGATTAATGGAATTCACACCGACGAAGAAAAGATCGCAGCGGTAAAGAACTGGCCAAGACCTAAAAATTTACACGAATTACGAAGCTTTCTCGGATTGTGCACCTATTATAGACGCTTCGTGCCAGGATTCGCCAACATCGCCAAGAGTTTACACGAGTTGACCAGGAAGAACAAGGCATTCGAATGGAAGAATGACCAGGAAGAAGCATTTGTGGAACTAAGGAGACAGTTGTGTGTCGCGCCAATCCTCGCGTACCCTATACCCAACGTGAAATTTATTTTGTGTTATCACAGGAAATTAATGGTCAAGAACGAGTTATTACGTACTACTCCAAAACATTATCGAAACCGGAGCGTAATTACTGCGTGACACGGAAAGAGTTGTTGGCTATAGTGGAGTGTGTCAAGTATTTCCATAAGTATCTTTATGGCCAAAAATTCCATTTACGGACAGATCACGGCGCTTTACGGTGGCTGTTACAATTCAAGAATCCAGAGGTGCAAGCACGCTGGATCGAACGTCTTCAAAGCTACGATTTACAAATTGAACATCGGAAGGGAAGTGCACACAGAAATGCCGACGCATTATCAAGACGGCCGTGTCCAGTAGAATGTAAACATTGTGGCCATGTTGAAGCAAAGGAAGACATCATCGACGTTCGGCTTACGCAAGTGCTGCCTGATGAGGAGTGGATCGACGAAATGTTCAGGAAAGAGCAATTGGATGATACGGATTTATCAGTTATAATGGAATGGAAGGAAAAGGAACACCGGCCAACTTGGAGCGAGATTGCGGACAAAACTCCCATTGTCAAGGCTTATTGGGCTCAATGGGATAGCCTCCGTCTAGAGAATGGCTGTTTAAAACGATTGTGGGAAAGCACGGATGGCAAAGTGAAGCAATTGTTGCTGGTGATACCAAAGTGCCGGATTGCGGAAATCCTGAACGAGTATCATGGAGGAGCAAGTGGGGCCACCTAGGAATTAATAAAACACTAGCAAAGATACGTCAACGATTCTACTGGGCAGGATGTAGGCAGTCTGTGATAGAATGGTGCCAAAAATGTGACCAATGTTCGGCGGTGAAGGGACCCGCACGCAAAAGTCGTGGAACCATGAAGCAATATAACGTTGGAGCACCATTCGAAAGAATTGCAATGGATGTAGCGGGCCCATTTCCCACCACTGAGAGCGGCAACAAATATGTGCTAGTAATCATGGATTATTTCAGCAAATGGCCGCAGGTGTACCCCATTCCCAATCAGGAGACGAGAACAATAGCTGATGCCGTAGTAAACAACTGGATTAGCAGATTTGGAGTACCGATGGAGATTCATACCGATCAAGGACGGAATTTTGAATCGGTGGTGTTTCAAGAAATATGCCAGATGCTCGGTATAAATAAAACGAGAACAACGCCTTTGCATCCACAGTCTGATGGTATGGTGGAAAGATTCAATGGTACATTGGAGGAATATCTAGGAAAGGTCGTTGAGAAAAACCAACGCAACTGGGATCGACATATACCGATGTTTCTGATGGCCTATCGATCAGCACTACATGACACAACGGGAATGACACCAGCTAAAACGTTATTTGGAGATAATCTACGGTTACCTGGAGATCTAAAGTTTGGGACTGTATTTTTTATTTATTTATTTTATTTATTTATTTATTTAGCAATATATGACATTTTTATTTTTTTTGGTTTTAATTAATTAAATTAAATAATAGTAAGTTTTACTTAAGTTTATCTAAATACTAATGTTATCTTTAATGAATATATTTAACAAATTTAGAAAATTCTCGTACTTTAATTCTCTTAATTCACCTAAAGTATAAAAATTACTTAGTGAATTATATAGCTTAACTCCATTGTAGGCTAATGATCGTTGGCAAAATGATTTACTATATAGCGGCAATCGAAAATGAGTGTTTCTTGTATTATAGTTGTGAACTTCTCTATTAGTGCAGAGCATTGAATCTAAGTAATTTGGAAGTACTCCGTTTTCAAGGCGAAACAACAATTTCAGAACGTTAAAGTTAATCCTCTGCTTTATGGACTTCCACTCCAACACTTCAAGCATTTCTCGTATATGGGTTCTACTTTCTGCCCTTAAAATAGCTCGCATAAATCTATTTTGTATCTTTTGGAGACGATATATTTGTGTTTGGTTCATTATAAAAAATACTGATGAACAATAGTCAATATGTGGGGCAACAATTGATTCGTAGAATATAATCTTTGTTTCAAGCGGCAGTTTGTCCTTAATTCTATTAAAAAGTCCCAATTTTTTATTCATCTTTTTAGCAATATAGTCCAAATGATCGTTGAAATTTAAATTTTCATCAATAACAACACCCAGGTATTTATATTTTTTTACACGATCTATGATTTGGTTATCTACTTTTATATTTTCATCACATTCTATTGTAGTCCTTATTGACATTACCATATACTTAGTTTTTGAAATATTAAGTGATAGTTTGTGGAACATTAACCATTTCCTTAAATTCTCTAAATCTTGGTTTATTTTTTGTACAGCTTCTATAAGGGTTGGTGCAGAAGTTGTAATTAGCGTATCATCTGCAAACATATTCACTTTACAATCTTTTATGACTGTGACTATATCATTAATATATAGGATGAAAAGCAATGGTCCTAATATAGATCCCTGGGGAACTCCTAGATTGTTTGGTGTCAATTTAGAGACACAGTTATCTATCTTTGTGTATTGTTGCCTTCCTTCGAGATAATTAGTGAACCATTCAAGTTCTTTCCCTTGTACTCCATATTTAATGAGCTTTTTAAGCAAAATTTTTCTATCGATTGTTTCAAAAGCGCGTTTAAAATCCAGGAAAACTGAAACCACAACTTTATTATCATTTATTTCTGCCTTCCAGTTATCTAGCATTAGATTTAATGCTGTTTCGCATGAGTGCAGCTCTCGAAATCCGGATTGTTGGTCGACTAGTATATTATTTTTGTTAATGTGGTTGATTAATTGATTTTTAATTACACGTTCCATTATCGCTTCATACGGTGGCAACATATTGATTGGGCGTAATTCTTCTGGTGTCATCGGTTTAGTAGTTTTGGGAATTGGTATTACTGTTGATATTTTCCATGATTCAGGTACTTTAGCTTGATTTAAACTTTGATTAATTAACTCTGTGAAATTTTTTGAGAATATTTGATTTTTCATCGCATCCATCATGACAGTTCGATTTATTCCATCTATTTCTGCATTAGAATTCATGCTACTTATAATTTTGGATAAATCCTGATGAGTTACATTTTGAAAACAGAATTTTTCTGAGCATTTATCCACATCCGAAAAATCCCAATCCTTTACTTCAGGAATACTATTGTGAATATTAATCACACTGGATACAAATGACTGATTTAGAGCCTCAGCTAATTCGTGCTTCTCAGTTATTATTTTATTGTTAAATTGAATATTCCACTGTGTTTTATTTTTAGTTTTATACATCGATTTTAACGTTTTCCAAAGTTCTTTTGGTTTATTTTTGTTTTCGATGAATTTACTTTTGAAATAAATTGATTGCTCTTTCCTCAGTGATTGTTTATACAAATTTCTGGATTTTTTATAATTATCCCAGTTATCCTTTGAATTAAAAATTTTTAAAACGCCATAGTTACGTAATTTATCTTGTTTCAACGACTTTAAGTTTTGAGAGAACCATGGTATTTTATTCTCTCTTCGAATTGTTGCCATATGTGTCAATTCATTCACACAGGTTTTTAACTTTAATACTAAAACTTCAGCTTTTTGGTTTATTTCTGCACCTCCTTGAAATCCCAGTAGTTTTTGATTTAAAGAGTTGTTTAGTGATTCAGAAGAGTAATTTTTCCATGATCTTATTTCTACTGCTGCAACTTCTTCTGCTGGCATTTTCGTTTTATTATTTATACTAACAGCTAACATGTAATGATCGCTAATTTGTTGTTCTTTGACTACTTCATATCGAATATTCTGTGAATTAGTAATTAATATATCTATTAAGCTCCAGTAAATAATAATCTATTAAGCTCTTGCTGTTATATGTAACTCTAGTATGATCATTTACTATCTGAATCAATCTATTATCTGTGATCAACTGTTTCAATTTAACACTGTAAAATTCATTGGATTTAACATCAATATTGCAATCACCGAAAATAAAATTATTTTTGTTGTGGTTTATGACATTTTCTAACCATTCATCGAAGTGACTTAAGAATACTGCATTCGTTGTTTGAAATGATCGATAAACTACTCCAAATATGCCAGTTGTATGATATCCTTTAATAATTTGAATTGCTAGAAACCAAGCGCGGTCTTTCTCACACTTGGAAATTATTTTAAAATTTATGTTTTCGTGAATATACATAGCAACACCACCCGTATGTCGACTATCCGAATCGCAACGAATAAAGTTGTAATTATTAATATGAAATTCTGCATCGTACATTTCTGGAACTGTTCTGGTTTCACTGAGTAACACTATGGCTGGTTTAAAATCTAACATTATCTGTTCAAGCTCCAAAAAATTTGAATACAAACTTCGAATGTTTGTATATAGTACGTCTTGTATACTGAACTGCTATTGGTAATTAATTTGGTTCTTAAGTGATCTTAACTTGCGTTGAAACACTGTACAACTATTATCCCACGTAGCATGATTTGTATTAATCTTAAGATTAAGTCTATTATTTGCATCTGTACAATTACTGCATTTCATTTCCGTGCTCTTACAATCACTAAATTTGTGGTTTCCGCTACATTTCGGGCATGTTAGCTTGCTCGTGCACTTCGTACCGTGATGTGAATATCCGTTACAATTATAACACCTAGTTATCCCCAACGTCTCTACAACATGGCATCTATCAAAATTGATATTCAGTTTCTCCGCTGCTATTATCTTTTTAAAGTTATCGGCATCAACTTCAATAATTGTATCGACCTTCTGTGTATTTCTTCTATTGTAAGTTGTAACTACTTTAATTTCACCCTCAGATAAAAATGGGTTCTGCTGCTTCAAAGCTGAGATAATTTCAGCGCTTTCTAACTTCTCGGACATGCCTAGAATTTTAACTCTTGGATTTAGCTCCGTTGGTAGTTTAATTTCGTAGTCTGCTCCTAATTTATCTGTAGCAATTTGTGTTTTGTGAACTTATCCTTTGCTTCATTTGAATCACATTGTAATATAATTCCTCCATTAGAGACATTTCGGCACCCCATTACTGGTATACTTTTAGGATCAATTAGGCTGACTATGTCTTGTCTTGTTTTTTTACTCTCTTGTGATTTCTTTGGTTGCAACAGTACTAGCTTAGTTGGATTAGATTTCAATACCGATGCAAAAGATGTTGTTGGTTTTTGAATTTCTTCTACATGGGTTTTGATCTCTCCTAATTGTAAATTTAATTTTGTGTGATTCGCACACAAATGTTGCTTTAACTCTTCTACAAAATTATTAATTTTTTTGAATTCCTCATAAAATGGTGTCTTCATCATGTGCTTGACATTCTAAGCAAACATATCTTGCGTAAGAGCAATCTTTAAATAATTTGGCAAATTTTTCGAAATTCCAGTCAATGCAAGTATAGGAAATATCTTTTTACATTTGCCGAAACATCGTAACGAATTTCTTTCACGAGAGTCGGTCACTTTTTTACACTTTTCACATTGAGACATTTTAAAATGTACTCAATTGTAAACACTACACACAAAAATGTTTTACTTCACTGATTAATTATATTTAACTTAAAAAATATGCAATAACTGCAAAAAAAAGAAAAAAAATCTACAATAAAACGTTATTATTATGTTTACGTGTTTAATTTAATTGTCCACTACTAATTCAATTGTTTTTTATTTCACTAATTTGTTAATGTTCCATTTATTGTTTTCACAAAGCCTATAGTTATAATCACTCTTCAACTGTTCACACTAATTTCTAGAGATTTTCACAAATTTTAATAACCATTTACTATGTTTATTTAATAATTATTTCGCACCTCGAAACTCATGTACTACACATGTAAAGCAGGGTAGCAACTGTACCATCATCGGCTTTATGTGGACAGGATTACGTAGACCGAATGAAAGAGGAACTTAATGAGATTCATCAATTTGTACGGGAGAAAATACGGATGTCAAATGACCGGATGAAGGCTCGATATGACATACGAGCAAATAATCAGGGCTTCCAGGAAGGGCAATTAGTATGGCTTCACAACCCGCAACGGAAAAAGGGATTATCACCGAAGCTGCAACCAGCATGGGAAGGACCTTACACTGTCATCACAAGGATGAATGACGTGGTTTATCGGATACGGAAGGGACATCGAGGTAAACCAAAGGTGGTGCAAGTGGAGAGGCTGACACTATACAGAGGAGGTGATTTGGGTCCTATTCGGGGCGAACAGGCTTAGGTGGGGAGTAGTGTGACGGTGACACCTAGTGTGTAATAGAATAAGTTAAAATTAATAGCTCAATGTTAAACTGTACTAAAATGGAATTTTCCATGATAAAATTGTTCTACACTATTCCAACTAGAAAAATCATGAGCTTTCTAGAAGTTTGGTTTGTGTATATAAAAAGGCGAACGAAGGCGAATTGGCTAAGTAATATTTGAGTAAAGATTAGAGTAAAGATTAAAAAGGAATTAAAAAAGTGAATTAAAAAGTGAATTAAAAAGTGTTTTTGTGGAAATAAAAATTATAAGTGTACAGTAAAAATTTGAGAATAATTTATATAAAGTGATTTTGTGAATTTTTATTAATAAACTGTGTTGTAATAATTCTTGTGTGAAATAAATAAATTCGTTGGAGGTAAATTAAATTGATTTTGTATTATTCACAATCCAGTGATACGAACCTTGATTGACAAGGCAAAAACGTAACAATATAAAAAAATTTACTTCATCAAAATTAGTTGGATCGGATAGTTTTCGAAGGCAAAACCATTTCCTAGTAGCCTCTTATATCCTCTTAATCTTATCAATATTATGTCTAAAGAGCGAAAGCTTTGATTAAAGGGAAAGGTTTGTAAAAAATTTTAAATGTGTTTGGAAAATAAAATTTTGTAACCAACCATTTTTTTACAAAAGCTTAAACCGCCGACTAATTGAGAAATAAGTTAGTTGAATAATCATTACTTTTACGCAAAAATAAATACTTATCTTGTAGTGTTTCTTTTCGAGCAAATTCTTTGAAAAAAGGCTACTTTTGATAACTGATTCTTACCATCGATTATTTTTAACGTCTCACCCTCGGAAAGCAGTCTCATGAAATTAGTCGATCGAAAACTCGTAAAACGTAGGATACTTCATGGTTTTAAACAAACAAAATTATATCCGATATAGAACGCACAATCATTCATAAGATACACAAAATTTTATATTGAAAATAATGTTCTCAGTAAAATATTCGCCATTTATATTTTACTTGTAGAATACAGTATGTAAATGTGTAAAAATACACGATGAACCCATTTCTTCATTTAAAATTCAACAAACATACCACACGATTTGATTATTATTTTCCCGCATATGTATTTTAAAATTACCTTATAATCTTCGTCATTATAGGTTTTTATATTTTAAAATTCTTGTTGTTGTATTATTTTAATTTCAATTAATTGTATTTAATTTATTCGCAATACACATAATTTCTTAGTATCTGTTTTTAATTAATTTTGTATTTTGTTACTGCACAGTTTTTACGTTTGAACACAATCGCACTTCTCTATAAAAAGTTCATTGGAACATTATGTATAAATATTGTATGTATGGTGCCATCATTTAGTCAATTAAAAATACAAAAAAAAAAAAATTGACAACATACCGCAACAACAACAAGGAATTAAAAATTCATTCAACTTTTTTATGTTTTTAACAAACCAAACATTTAAAATTAATTCACAATAATAATAATGAAAAGACACAAACATAAATCAAAAAAAATTCATTAACCTTTATTTTTAATTTGTCGAGATTTTGATAAGCAAAAGTTAATGGTGGTATTACATATTAACAGGGAATTTTAATTAACTCTTATTTATATTTCTTCCTTGTAATTTAATTATTTTTTTTTAATTTACTCATATAACATTTTATGTAATGACTTTAACTTCCGATTGATATAAACTATTGAAATAAATATAAATAAAACTAAAAGTATGTTGATGATTGTAAACTCCCACCGTCAATTATTTATTCAAAGATTGTATTGGGACAGGTACTTTTTAGTACTAACAACCAAATTGGTCAAAATAGATAAAATAGTATTCTAAACACTGCTGAGTAAAATTACTGGGATTTATTGTATATTTTTCATTACGCCTAGCAAACCGATGTTACAGCTACTAATACTATTCACAACATGATTCTTAACCAAAGTTCCAAAAGAAAATATAATTCTATATCTATTGTGGGCCTATTTTTTTGTTCACACCATGCATTGCAGTGTAAAATTTTTCCTTATTGCTCCAATAGAAAATAATCAAAGCAGACAAGGAAAAATAATGAACTGCACTGCACCGAGTGAATAAAAAATTAGACCCACTGTATATTATAGTATACAAGCAGTCAGATGAAACTTTTATTTATATAGTAAAAATAATCTAGGCTTGCTAATAGTCTTGTTAGCCCAGGGGTTATCGTATTAGATTAATTAAGAATGTTTATGGTTTAATGTTCGACGTTATAGTTCTAGAGAAAACAACTTATTTTATTTACTTGATTTTTTTATTAGTATTTTACCGGATACACAAAAAATATAAGCTAATTAAGATATTTCATTGCTAAATCAGCCAGTAATGTAATAATTATACAAAATATTTGAAACACTATATTTGTTAAAGTTGTTGTCTATAGAAAGTGTAGAAAGTCAATTAACGAAATGTTATTACAATAGTATTAAACACTTGCTGGTAATGTAACCACTATTCCTAAGTTTTTATTTGAAGACGGATGGATTTACAATTAGGGAACGGGCCTCCAGACCAACTAAGGTCAAAAATTATAATCGTACTTAATACAAAAATGTTTCTGTTAATTATTTATTAGAGTTTATGAATTCTTTGAATCCTTCAGAATTACGATCGTTTAAATTAAACTAAAAAACATACAAATTCGTTGTACTACAATATTCTAAAGAACTTGGCAGTCAAATAAAAAAGGACTTTATAATAGGACATGAGCAGCTGTGTAAGAAAGACCTACGCGATTCAAATAGAATTAATAACTGGGACATTTGTCGGAACAATTAATTTCCTTCCAAAAATACTCTTAGATACATATTATATCCAACGACCCAGCTTTTCCGTTTAAAGCGCTTTACCCACTGAAAAACAAAAAGAAAAATCAGATTTAGTTTTTTTCGATATAGCTTCCAAAATTATTGCTTTGTTTTCGTTAAAGTCATCTGATTCTTGACTGAATGTCTCAATAATATTTTTAATTAAAAAAATTCCAAACAAATTTTAATCCGCTAAGAAAATGAAAATTACATATTTTCGATTCTAAATAAATTTTTCCGGACGAAAAAAAACAATCTTTCATTTTCTCAGCCAATTAAACATTTTTTTGAATTTTTTGAATTGATAATAGTATTGTGTGATACATTCGGTCAAGAATCAGATGACTATAACGAAAACAAAGCAATATTTTTGGAATTATATCGAAAAAACTGAATCCGATTTTTCTTTTCGTTTTTCTGTGGGAAAAGCGCTTAGTTTGTTCGATCCCAATTTTCGATACGTCTATAGCTTATGTTATGTCAATAAATAAACCAATGTATTTGGATTATTTTTATTAGTCGGTGACAGATGGTCAAGTATCACTTCTTGCGTAATAACTCGGCAGGTCTGGCCAAAGTTGGAGTTGGCGAGATCCAAACAGCTGATCTCACTTCAGCGAAGTCAGATCAGTGTGGTTGTTGGAGTGATTACAGGGCACTGTCTCATAGGGAGGCATGCGAGTAGACTTGGTGTCTTCTCACATGACTACTGTCGTAGTTACGAGGACGAAGAGGAGGAAGAGATAGTACTTCATCTTCTTTGCACCTGCCCTCGTCTGGCACGAAACATACTAAAGTTTCTAGGGCACCCCTCTTCAAAGACCTGACGGACCTCTGTAGGGTGGACGTCAGGAGTATCCAGCGCTTTGTTAACAGCTCAAAATGGTTCCAATGACTTGCAGGAAACAATTATTAGTGGTATGGCTACGGACCATTTTTGTGTCTATGCCTGGTCCTTGTGGACCGCCACCCAAACCTAACCTAACCTAACCTAACCTAACCTATTAGTCGGTTTGTATATATATATATATATATATATATATATATATATATATATATATATATACATATATATATATACATATATGTATATATATATATATGTATATATATATATATATATATATATATATATATATATATATATATATATATATATATATATATATATATACATATATGTATATAATTCCGTTAGGATATTGCGAATGTTTGAAAACTATTTAATTGATTTTATTTTAATTTTTCATGCCAAACAGACTTTATTTTAAATTAATAACAGATGATTTCTTGCGTATCTTTGTTTGTGTTTTAGTGCCATTTCGAGTGCCAGTGTTTCGCCACAAATATTAAATTCGAAAAACTCCAGTGACACCCGGTTTGTAATTATTCGTATTTCATACAGATATTCTCAAATTGTAAATTGATGAATAATTTTAATATTGTTTTGATTTAGTGCTTTGAGGGAAAGTGTGTCAGTAAAAGGTTTAAATCCGAACAGAGGCAGTGAGCCGTCTTATGAAGTTGTGCTAAATTGGTAATAAACTAATAAGTGACAATTATTTTCTGCATTTGAAAATTAATTTTAATATTTTTATATTGTTAAGTACCAATCCGAAAACTACTATTGTTTCAACTAACATTCCAAATGGCAGTCAATCTTGCGAGCCATCCCCATTAACATCAGAATCAGAACAGCAAGATATTGGAAACTTATCAAATAGTCGGTTAGTATAATAATTTTTATTTTGTGTGATAAATTACTATTTTATTGATTATTGATTTCTTTATATTTAGATGATCTAACTCAGATGTTTACACCGAATCGGAATCTTCTAATTCTGACAAATCTCAAGATACCAGTCCTGTAAATCAAAAAAATATTCACAAAACTATAAATGTGAATGGGAAGTGGAGTTTTCATGGTTGAGAAAAGTTGATGGAAGGGCTTTCTGTTCAATTTGCTTCACAATGCTTACAAATAATAAAAGTCATTTAAACAGACATTTGACTACAAAATTACACATAAAAAATATTAAAACTAGGACTACAACACCAAACATAGAACAATATTGCTACAATTCTATCAAATTATCAAATATAAACAAAAAGAGGGAATCGGAGTTCATGTGTTTAATGTACTGCATACAGTACGACCTACCTTTTGCCCAAATGGATTCTTTACCTGCATTTCTTAAAATGGTATGCGCAGACTCAAATATATCAAAACAATCAAAATGTGGCAGAACTAAAGCAACGGCAATGGTCAATAAAATTATTGGACCATTCACGAAGCAGTTTAAAGCAGATAAACTTAAACATACTAAATTTTCCCTCATCATAGACGAGACTACTGATGTGTCCATTGCCAAATGCACTATTTCTGATAGTTTTATGGGTTTAATAGAATTAACGGACTCGACAGCACAAGAAATTTTTAATATAATTAAGCAACATTTTGAACAATGCCAAATTCCTATTAAAAATGTAATCTCGCTTGGCGTAGATAACGCATCTGTTATGACAGGGCACGCGAATGGAGTTGTATCCAAATTTCAAGAAATCAATCCGGATTAATTTTTTGTCCGTTGCACATGTCACTCTTTACATTTGTGCGCATCAGCAGCCACTAAGAAATTACCTGGTAATATAGAGAAAACAATAAAAAACATATATAATTATTTCTCGCACAGCCCTAAACGAATAGGACCTTAGCAACAGTTTCAAAAGTATTTTAATTTAGCAAATCATAAAATTTTGGGTCTAAGTACAACTCGTTGGCTTTCATATGCCAATGAAGCTCTTAAATATTACTTTGGCCTACATAATTATGAAGAACTTCATAGTTGTAACACGGGTGATATTTATGATTTTTTAATTGATCCAGTTAGTAAGATGTATCTGTTATTCCTTTCATATGTTCTAAAGCTAGTCAATGATGCTAAAAAAATTTTTTCAAACAAACACATATTCTCTATTTTAAGATGAAAGAACTTTTTTAGAATTATTAAAAAATTTTATGAAAATAGAATTTGTTAACACGGAATCAGATTTTAAGAATGTTTCGTTGTATCTAACTCCGACATTCATGCATTTTGGCATTCAATTAGACAAATTTTTTAACACGCAGCAATTTGATCACGAGAAAATAACTTCCCTAAAACTATCATTTATTTCATTCTTTGTATAGAATTATGTGATCAAATAAAAAAAGATTTAACTTTCAAAATAGTAAATTGGAATTACTTAAATATCTTAATATTAATGAAATTATTTCTGTAGATCTGCCCACAATTATACCAATATTAAAATTGTTTCCATTTCATGAATGCGACGAAGAAATTTTAAATAGCCAATTTTGAAGATTAATTTGCAATTACTGAAATCGGCAAGCTATTAAATATAGTGGCTTTTTGGATCTAGCTAAAATTATTTAAAAATGCGTTAGGTGAATACGAATATCAAGATATTTGTAATTACATGCTTAGACTATGTGCTCTGCCGCATAGCACAGCAGCAGCAGAACAAAAATTTTCAAGACTGAATTTAATCAAAACTGCTCTTAAACACACTAACCGTTGAAAATTTGTTGTATTCCAAAGAGCTATTAAATATTTCTAAAAGTTGTTGGGTCTCGTCTGACTCAGAGGATCTGTTGAAATTTGCAAATAAATTTGTTTTTATTGACGGTGAATACAAATTAAAATGAAAATCGACGAGCAGGAATACGTAACATTATATACTGCATAGAATTACTTAAATAAATCGTAAACATGTGCAAATATTACATGTAATATGTTTTTAATTTGAATTGTTAAGTTTAATAAATCTATAATTTGTCGATGAGGATGAATAATCGAGTATGTGTTGTTATTATTATAAAATAATATATAATCTTGAATTGAACAAATCTGTATTTTATTTTTACTCCGCTTTTTTACAATTTACTCTCTTTTTTTAGACTTTCTACTCCCTTGTTGGTCACTAATAGTGGCAGCACTGATACCGATTAAACAATTTCAATATTTTATTATGTATCTTTTTTATCGTATATAATTTGCAATTTCGCTCGTACCAGATTTTCCGTTCCGTTTTTTACATGAAATTTTCAATTTCATCCCCGCTAAAGATATTTTCACATTAAAAATATTTTTGGACTTATACATTCTCCCCGACAGTAAAAGACGAAGCATTAATGTCGAATTCTTTCGGGTTCAAGACAAAAAAAAATCGATTTTGCATGTATAATAAAGAACACGAAAATCCCAATTTCTTTCTAGTAGTATGTACCACATCAGCAAATCACAATAAAATAGAAGTCAAAAGAATTTTGAAAAACTCCTCTATAAATATTTAACGTTGACAAAAAGGCCAACTATCATAACAACTATCGTCCTATTGCAAAACAACCTGTTATCTTAAAAATCTTGAAAAATGCTATGAAAACTACCTAGGGTTGATAATTTTATTTTCTTAATCAGTCTAATCTAATAAGTGATTGTTACAAGGATTTAGGTCTGGGAAAAGTATAGAATCAGGCTGCTTCTTAATTACGTACATTTAAATTTAGATATAAAAAAAGTTGTTGGGTCAATTTTTATTGATATCAAAAGAGCATTTGATATGGTCGACCATAGCGTTCTATTGAATAAATAAAATTCCATAGGATTTAGAGGAATACCGCTTAGATGGTTTCAAACTTATCTTGATAATAGATTATGTTTGATGAAAATTGGTAATTTTTTCAGCTGGGCTGTTTCAGTTAATTATGGTGCACTAAAAGTCTGTCTTTGGCCGCCCTCTATTGTTCTTAATTTATATCAACAGTATTTTCAAGTTCAATTTTAAAATTAAGATAATCGCATTTCGGATAACTTGCAATAAGTTACTGTGGTAATTATATCGAAAATATGGTAATCGATAGCTCGATAGCTGCTATCGAGAGCCATCATTTTTCTATGCCGAAATTTAAATTTGACGCGCTATTTATTGGTAAACTCTATTTAACTTCAAACTATCATTGCTAATTCAATTGTTTAGTGAAAAGTTGATATACAAAATTATTTGGCTCTCAATTATCGAGAGCGAATAAAAAAACGCAGCTAATAATGATCTGAAAATTTTGCGGTTGTGATTTAACGAACATTCAATGGTTATAAGTGAGAAAACAAAGGTTGTGTTGTTCAAGTTAGGCGGTAAAAGTGTAGTCCTCTAAATTGTGATAATTTGTGTTTGAAACTTAAAATTGTCGATAATTTTAGGTATCTTGGTAATTGATCTTGATAGTAATTTGAACTTGAAATTAAATACACAGAATATGAAATTGAAAGTAAATTCTGTATTACGAGCTTGTGCGGCTTCCAGGTTGAAGTATGGCGTTGTCTGTTAGGGTGGCGCATATGTACAGTCAGACCGGTGATAACGTTGCACAAACGTATTATACGAACTATTATTTGTCTTACGGATCCTGAAATTAATTTTCTCTAGAAGTCGATTCTGAAATTATTTTTCTCTAGAAGTGGTCAGAGACTTCCTAGATTATTATCTGTATATACTATTTGAAACAATTATCGTAATATGTTCCAGATATCAACCTTTTCCTCTGAAGCTTTTTGAAAGTGATTTATAGTAGCAGTCCCTTAATTCTTTAATTGACTGCCAGTGTGCAGTCGCCTGGCGTTTAACTAAATTGAATCGTTATTTGAGAATAAAGTTATGAGTTTTATGTTTCTAATTACTTACATAATTGGTTACTTTTTAGATATTCAATTAACATTGTTGATTTTTAGTTTATTATATTTGGTTCTTTTGTATATTTTTACTTGTTTATTTTAAATATGATTTTGGCCCCACACCAGAGTACTTTCATCATTAAATTTGTAGATTTTTCGCTACTCTCTCTTCCAGACACAGAAACCCTATCTTCTTAACCTTCTAAATTAAGTTGTATTTATTAATATATTTGTAATTTTATAAAAAGTTAAGAGTTAAATAAATAAATAAAATTCAGAAAGCACCAACGATGTTTGTAGATGTTGCACAAGCGTTTAATAGAGTGTGGCATGAAGGGTTTAACAGCAAGTTAAGATATCTTCTACCAACAGAATTCGCTAAAATACTGGAATCTTACTTGAAAGATAGATTCTTCAGAATTAAGTTAGGTGCTATATATTCTGAAATGAAAGAAATCAATACAGGAGTACCACGGGGCAGTGTATTAGGGTCGATTTTATACCTACTATACACTTATGATCTGGTCTTTGGCAAATGACACGGCGATCTTAGCTGTTGAAGAAAGTAACGAAGAGTCAATACATACATAAATTGACAAAAAGATGTCGAATAAAACTAAATGAAACTAAATCAGTTCACATCAACCTTACAAACAGACAACTTGAAAATATTCCGGTTACCATAAATTGAGAAATAATAACGTAAGCGTACAGGTAAGTATTTCGGCATGCCAAATTACGATGGAAACGCACATTAAGGAAAAAAGTGAAGAACTAAGACTTAATTACAGAAATATGTATTGGGTGATTGGAAGAAACTCTTCTTTAAAAGCAAATATTGAAACGGATTTGGACTTAAGGTATTCAACTTTGAGGTTGCATCAAACAGGGCAACGTAAATAACATCCAAATATTTCAGAACAGGGTATTAAGGAACATCGTTGATGTGCCTTGGAATGTCAAAAACATTGACCTTCATAGGGACCTCAAAGTGAACCTCGTTTTAAATGAAATTCTGGAAAATGCACGGATACATGAAGAAAGATTCTTCGGCTCCTAAACAACATGAATTAGTATGCAGGCTTAAAAGAACGATACCTTTGAGTTGATGTAATTGTTACGGTAAACAGCATTGTGCTGGTCTAAAATCCCATAAAAAGATTAAAATAGGTTAGTAAATTAAGTTAGAATCAAATTGTTCATTGCCCCAGGAGAATATAGTATACTAGTCCACGAACTAATTATAAAAAAAAATTTATATTTATAAATATATCTACCAGAAAAAAGTAGAAATATCCTTGAGTAGTTTACCTAGTGGTTGAGAAGTGAGAGTTTTCCTTGAGTTTTTTTGATTTGGTGAATTACATAATTCGCTAAGTCAATGCGTTCTTGCCTCATGCGCAATGCATGAAGTTGGAATTGTATTTTTGTAGTTTGGTCGTAGCTACCTGATGAGTAGACTGAACTTTGTTGTTTGTACGAACTTGTCAATATGAGACCAAATTATCACAGAGAAAGCTCAGGGAAAGTTTTAATTTTTCCAGTCGATACACTTTGTATTGACTTCGGGGTTAAAGTACGGGGGGATTTTGATATTTCTACTATTTTTGGTAGATAAATTTATAAATGATTGGTCTCTTCATTTTTTCTGATTAACAAGTCGAAAATATTGTGAATGCCATTATTTTTAATATATTTTGTCTATAAAAAGCCGAAAGTATCTTATTGAAATAAAATTTATTTAAATAAAAAAATAAAAAATTTAGAAAAGTGTTTTGAATCAAAAGGACACAGCATAAACGTAAAACCAAATGAAATAGGCCAAAAAATCGAAATTTTTGAAAAGTTATGTACTATTGACTTCAAAAGTTGGTTATATTGTATGTAAATGGAGAAAAAAGTGTTTTTTTAAAGCATCCCTTTACAATTATGATATATTTTGTATTGAGAATATGGGGTGAAATCGACAATTAAAAAAGTGACTAAATTGTTTGGTTTTCTATATACTTTAACTATCACTCTTTAATTGAGGATTGGAGCACAATGGATCCCACCTAGCGGAAATTTTTTAAACTGAGTTGCTGATAATTTGACGTTTAATATTGTTGATAAGAATCAGTTTTCATTACTAAAAACATGCTTTAGAGATATTCCTTCCTAAATAATAGCAATATTTAATTAGATTCTAATTAGAAAGACTACAGCTAATTACCTGACTGCTAAATATTCTTTCATCGCATTTGAGGCAAGTGTCAGTTTATTAGCCTACTTTTACCCGCAACAAAGACGTTGCTCTCAAACAAGTCAAAACGAGGTTTTCATCAAATTGTTTCATTTACAATATCAAAATTAATAAAAAATGGTTCAAATCTAAGAAAGTTGCCCAGCAGCCGGAGTTGGTTGCGGTAGGCGGTAGGTCCTAGTTTGATATATTTTCGAATTAACAGATACAAAATATGAAATTAGGAGCATCTGTTTTAGCGCTGTTCTCACTCAAATGAAAGAAAATTGGAAAAATATTGCTGCTTCGAAACGATATCTTTTTCTTTTTAAAAATCGAAACTCTCAAGCGTTCAGCACTCATGCCAGAACAGATGTATGGTGCAAACCCAGAAATATATCCAAATTCAAGATCCAGTATTCTTAGCTGGTCCATTTTTGAAGATAATGCATATTTAATGCATGGTTCAATAATAAAGTACTTTGTTTTACAGCAACCAGAAGAAGCCAGCCATTCTCGTCCTAAATCTTTTGCTTAGAGCAAACTTTTATTAGGTTGATTACCATTGTTAAAAAATGCCGATTTAGCTCATCACTAATTGTAGGATCAAATAAGAATGATGAAATCATGAAATTTAGCGTGAATTCACTGTCTGTACATAGAAACATATCTTTGTCTTTAACATAGCAAATCAGGGCCTCAATCACACTGTGACAGCACTAGTAATTTCGCCTAAAAAACATCATTCACACTAAATACCAAATCTAGTACATACTAGACATAGAGACTTATGTAGTACAGTGCGAGAGCCATCAATAGATTTACAAATCTCGGTTTATAAACCACCGAGAATAAATTAGTGAAGTTGAATTTAGACAATAATCTATCACTAGAAATGTCAAATTTCTGGTATAAATGAAGCGTAAATTTTAAAAATTTACCTATGACCAATAATTGCAGTTAGAACATTCCGTTTTCCAACGGTCCTCTTACGAAACGCTGCAGAAGAAGGCCTAGAATGAAACGGCGCAAGCGAAGCGAAAATAGAATCTACTTCATATAGCAAGAAGTGGCTTCGGGGAAATGGCTCCAGTAACTGATCTATACAAGCAATATTTTGAAGTTCATTAATCTTAATTACTTAATCCAATAATGTGACGACAGGTTTGTACATAAATAACCACATTTGGGGCTGACCCCTAATATTTCCCAAAGGCTTTCCTTGCCAACATGTAGTTGTAGCGTTTTGACATCTATTCTCAGGATCACATTTCCAAGAGAATTTACTAATGAGGATAACACCAAGATATTTTATATGGTCAGATCTAGTAATCGTTTTCCCCAAAAAAGAGAAATATATCCTCTATCCCATAAGTCAACAATTTTAATATGAAAAAGTAAGTAATTTGCGACTAACATTTAAAATTTAGTGTTAACGGTCGGTAGTAAATTCCCCATCATATGTTTACTGATACCGCAAAATAAGGGCTGATGAAATTTTTGGCGTTTAATGCGCAATCAAATTGTATTAGCTCTCGAAATAGTTTTCGGGCATCTTTCACTTTTATAAAGCGAAATAACAGCCGACATTTTTGACAAATGGCACTTTTTATAAGAATTAGAATGGAAATCTCCATTTTCCGAAATATTTTAAAATTAAATCTTGCTGTTATAGAATTTCTAGAAGAGAAAGATTTAGTTTTATAATATTCCGGAAAATTAAGATTTTCATTCTAATTCTAAAATTAAATCACCCTTTTGCAGAACCTCTCTTTACCAGAATATTTTATAAAATTCCAATAACTGGCAGTGAAAGTGCAATAAAATCATAGGAATTTATTTCGCTTTAAGAACGTGAAAAATATTTCGGGCGTTTATGCCTCGGGCCTTATTTCACGGCACCGCGTTTACTACTCGGTTACAAAAGCAAATAAAACTCGAAAAAAAAATCCATTGAAAACCTCATGTTAAACTCAATCGAGTAGTCATATTTCCAAGGGTAAATAGTTTATTTACGGCAGAATGGAGGATATGGCATAAGTTTTTGTTTTTGTTTGAAAATTAAAAATTCCATTTTATCAGTTTTTGAATTTTTTCGTTTTATTTCTGAAAATTTGCTTGCAAAATAAAAACCAACCTCGAGCTTAAATACCTGTAAATACATACATATGACATTCAATTTTTGAGTATTTTTTTTATGATCTTGCTGAAAGTATGTATATCCTACGATCCAAGAAAATTTGGAGAAATTTTAAGGTTTCGGACTATTTTCTAAGTTTAAAAAGTATCTAATTAAAAAGGGCCCTACAAACAAGTTGAACCAAATGGGATTTTATTAACAGACCTAGATAGATCCAAAAGTTATGTAAGGCTAGCAAGCCAACCGTTCACATATCAAACATTATCAGATTTAAGAATTTTGCAGGCCAGCAAAAATGTATATACATCAATCGGGAACATAGCGTTTCCTGTAAAATATCTATTATGTATCCATAAAATACATTTCGTCAGTTCAGTATTTAAATATTACAAACGCGTTTTAATCATTTTGGAGCTACGTGGTCATTATGTAATGTGATGGTCCTAACTGTAAATGTACTAAAATCGATTTATACCATTTAAAAGTTTAGGTAGCAAATCTTTAAAAATGGACCAATGAAATTTTGAGTAATGATTGAATGAAATTTGTTCTTCTTCGAAACAACATCTCAGTGGAATAATCATTTTTACCGAGCGAGGAAAAAAAAATGTTCAACCAGCGGCCCGCTTTGAATTTTGATTGGCCATCTCCAATCTAGATCTAGGTGACGTAAAAAACAAAGATGATTGGTTTGAAGAGGAGTATAGACCACAAATAAAGCACTTAGAGAAATGTAAAACTTTTTTCTATTACAAGGCAAAACAAAGCTGCGCGGAAATTATTGGAGTTGATTGAGTTAATTCAGAAATTTGAAATTCGGGTGAAAACTATCTGTTGTACAATGGACACCTCAAAGCAAATTCCCCAAAAATTAATGAAAAAATGTCCTTAAAAATTTTTTGAGTATTTTTGGTTTACGAAAAATGCCAAAAAATAATTAAAATAGAGACCGAAATATTTTGGGCATTTTGCACCATAATAAAAATTAATAAGACACAATAATCAACGAGTATAATTTTTTTGAGGTTTTTTAGGAAATCCTCGAAAACTCACGTTTTTTTTTATTTTCGATTATTGCTTTAAAAATTAAATTAAACCCCTTACGTGACAAATTTAACTTTAGCAAGATAAAACAATAAATGTATCAAGACCTTGCTTTGATGTTTTTCTATCTTGCTTGACTTATAAGATTCCCTAATTAATTTTCGCAATATAAAAAAATTGAGAGGAACAAATATAGTCACTTATTTTGAAATGGAATACATATTTCAAATAAGATACATAGCTATTACGAAAAAACTTCTTATTTTGGTTGTTGAATACGACTGATTGGAATGGAATTTGATTATTTAACAGAGACAGAATTTATTACTTAACGGAATTTTTCCTCACTTAAAAGGGTTTGCCTTAACTTAATAAAATTTAAATTTTTCTTTTTAGTAGGCCATTTTCAGAACTGTTCTATAGAAGTGTTTTACAAATAAGGTTGCAGAATGCTTAATCGTACTATTTACACAAATAATCCCTATATGTATTAGACTGGTTCATTTTTTTCAGAATGTGACTTTTTCCACAGACGTTCGATTTTCCTGAATCTGAGATTAAAACTAGGAATAATAAAAAAAAAAAAAAAACAAATTAAAAATTGGTATTCAACGTTCAGTCTAATATACATATAAGTAAATGTGTTCTTTTATTTTTGTTTAACAGTATCTTACTTACCGTAATTATTACGAAATTTTATTAATTGATCATTTAAATTTTCAGCTCTTATGTGCCACGCATACTCGAAAACTATCGTCAGTAATTTTTTTGGTAATTTTGCAATAGAAGTTCTTGTGTTGCGAAATTACCAAAAAAGTTACTGTCGACTGTTTTCGAGTATTCTGAAATTAGTCTAAATTAACTCTGGAAAAAGTTTTAAAATAAGTTGAGGTCAGATTGTAATTTGTAATCGTGTAAGAAACAAAATTACAAAGCCAAAACGTTGAGCCCATTTCCCTCACCGATCTTAATCATGAGATACAAAATCTTTTTTGCAACCATCCGCTCTCGGGATTCGAAAGCGATACCTCCCCTTCCAATGCCGCAGTCATTAATAATTACGAATTCTACAAAAATTCAAAGTTGGTATTTCCCTCCTATGTGTTTACAAGCATGAAACAAAAATACGTTTTGTTCGTATGGTGTCCACTTTTAAACTTATTTCCATGGGAAAATTTATATGCAAATTTGTCAGCCGATTTACCTACCATTCCGATATTCATTATTCATACATTTTGTATTTTTTTGTGACGTGTAATGGTAAAATAACGGTAACCGTCGGATACTCCCGTCCAGGTTTTTTGATACCGCCCCGTTTAACGATACAAATTTGTAATGAGAATTTTACCATTAAGGTTCACGCATTCTCATTAAAAAGTGTAATACGGTCTATGAATGAGAGTTTCATGAATGATATGGTGGCGGTTCACGCATTCGCACATGCGTTCGATGCCACACGGTCAGAACAAAACACGAACAGAAAGAAACACAAACGGAAACACCCAATACATAAACGGACAAATGAACTACTGTCTCTTCCAGATAACGACGGACAACATAAAAATAAAATTAAAATAAAATCAGTCTCATCTCAATTTCGAACGCGATAACACGTCGCTCGTGGCGTTGGCCGCCAACTACTTTTGTGTTACCATTGATTGTAAAAAAAATGTAAAAATAAATAAAATAAATTCCGTTTAATTATAAATTAAATAAATTATTGATAAATAAAGTGTTTATGTTAAATTTATGTGAATACAACAATATTTTCGAATATACATGGGTCCGGCTGAAAACTGAAAGAAGTAAACCTCAAATTAAAGACTAAGTGTATTTTCCTTCAAATTAAACAAAATTCGAGCATTTCGAAAATTGTTGGAAGAAACTTTCTATGCCATGATGTTTGAACCTCCTCATGACTCCAAAAATTTATTTTTGTCGGACTGCTACAATCAATTCAAACGAAAACTAAAATGGGCTAAAGTAGTACCCATTGAGGGTGGTTTGGCGTCTATTGGAGGGGGTATCAAAGTTGAGTAGATTAATCTACCAGCTTCGTAACCTTCCAGTAGGGTGCGCATCACGTGAGCTGTTCTGGTCTTGTCATTAGGCAGCTGCGTGATGGGTACAGTTGTGTAAGGGGTAACCTGTTCACAATTCGCAAGTGTACGTACTGCCTCCTCGTGGCAACCACTGGTAACTAAGGCCACTTGGCACATTTTTGGCCATTTGGCACAGGCTAAAGTTCGGCGCTAAAGGAGAAAACCTTGACAAAAACCCTAATCTAAGGTGGAACAGCATATGCCGAAAGATGAATGGCTGATAGGTTAATCAGCCCAAAATATGTGGACTCTGGATACCAGGCACCCTCCAGTTTTATTTAGCCTTCCTGTAGTAATGCTGGGTGACCTACAGGTGATTTGCAATTCCCAGCAACTCGTAAGAGTAAAATAAAATGGAATACGGGGCAGGAGTAGGAATATACGGGAGTGGGACAACCCTCTCGAGGTCCTTGAGCTCCAATACTACCGTCTTACTAGCGGAACTACATGCAACCATGTAAACATCTAGGAGGGAGAGCAATAAGCCCAGATAGTATGTATCACGTATCGGGAAGCAGTATTGTCAGGTTCATTAAGAACCTGAATATTGACTGGACGGATAATTAAGCAGGGGCCAGCACAATAGATCTTTTAGGTCGCAGTGCGAAGTGGCTGATTGCCCGCATGGCCCCCCCAATAATAATAATAATAATAAGTACCCATTGAGCGCTGTGTATAATCGCCCAAAAATTAAAAATGAAGGACCGCCCAAACATTGATGTCTGACTATTCATTTTAGATTTGGGCGATTATATATACTATGAATGTGGATAATTATTATTATGAAGAAAACAGTTTTGAAAATGAATAATCGCACAAAACAATTTTTGGGCAATTATTCATTCAATGGTTTAGTTAGCAAAAACAAGCAACTTCAAAAAACCCGAGCGGAAGAAGTCGCATTATGTCAAATCTTGCTAGCCAATTCTAATCCACATTTCTGAAGATTACACGACCTGGGAATTTTTTTCGCGGCAACTGAGCTGTTTAGGACGCTGTGTGAAAGGATGCTCTTCCTTCTGGAAGTCCTGAATCAATCAATTCCGGCCACAAAAGAAACAATTATCATCGTTTTGTAACGCAAGCCGTTCACCGTAACAACATTTTAAGCAACATGTTCAAGGCAATACGGCCCAATCACTTCACGTATGTTTTCCTAAGTTTACTAATCGCAACCATAAGACATTTTTGGAACTGTCAACCTTATAGAAGAAAAAAGGATGCGGATTTTAAATGTGGTGCTCTTATTGGAATGCCGTTTACTTTGTTTTGTTGACGGCAAGATTTTGTTTTTTTCATTCGTGCCTGCTCTAGTTCGTGATAGCAATTAGCAAATATTGGTGAATTTTTGAATTAAATGAGTTAGATACAGATATCTTGTTAGATTTCTTGCAACAACCTTGTTTTTGGTAAACTCTCCAATTGTAGAGATTATACAGAACAAGGGCTTCATACTACAAACAACGAACTTTTCTAATGGATTTTTTTGTCAAATATGGAAATACGAGTATTTGTATTTAACTTACCTAATTCAAAAATTTGACAATGTGTTTAAATTCATTTAATTCGAATAATTGCTATAGCGAACTAGAGCAGACAATAATAAAAAAATAAACTATACTATAGTGTACTAGTTTGGCCTTCGAGCAGTCTGAATTTGTCACCAATAGTTTAAGAGGGAGCTGGATGAATAAAATTATAAGGATAATCATGCCAGAACTGTTAAAGCTAACTCAAACTAAAGACAAAATTTTAATCCATTTGGGATTTTTTTTGCATCAGAATATAGCCGGAACCAAGTTTCGACAAGGCCAAATCAATGCAGTTTTAGAAGCAAAAGAGGACGTTTCAAAATATTACTTACAAGTAGTACTTAGCTTTTTTAATAGGCCAATTGAAAAAAGTAGTATATGTCTAGTATTACATTTTTCTGCGATTAATTAGTGCAAAATAGAAGTTTTGCTTTTGTTAAATGTTTAATTAATTAATGTAATGTTCCTTCCAAATATCAAGTGGTCTAAAAAAATCTGTTAAACAAATCTTCTAAACGATGATATTTATGAGATAGAGATAGAGGTCATAATATTACGAAACTCGAGAACTTCACGAATTTTAGCCCAAAACGTTTACAAAATCTCCAATCGAAATAGCCCAATTTTTATTTGACAATTTTCTTTAACAGCCAAAAATTATTTAATGAAAGACTGGTTTGCAGTATTAATAAAAATAATACTAGAGCTTTCTAACGCGGCGACATTTTGACCCCCCGAGTTATATATAACATATTTGTGTTAGCAATACAATTAATGGCCGGTATTTCAATTGACGGGGTTAAATTAGGTTTAGCTAGCCCGCGATAAACTAACTCGAATTTAACCATACATTAAATTTGAAATTTTTTTTTCCGTATTTTGTCTTTTTTTGGTTAGCAAATTTTCACTCCCCTGTTTCCGTTACAACAAACCGGTTGTTGGTATATGAATGGGGTCGATGTGGAATACTTTTCAATGAAACCAAGATGAAAGAGAAAGACAAAACTGTGAGGAACCCGAGAATGTAAATATCTTAAAAATTCAAGTAATAATTGCTTTAATATTTAGACACGATTATGACAAGTTCAACATCTTTTTGCAATATGTCGGATGTACGAATACAATACGAAACAGATAACAAGTGCAATTTTATAGTGGTGCCTATCAAATATCCGTACAATTTGGTAAAATCCTGGGAGAGGATAAATCACAAAAATAATGTTACTTGCCAAAAATCGGAAGCAGTTAACGGTAATTGTAAAAACCAATAAACTACAAACGGAAAACAGAATCTTAAAAAATTCAAGTTATATACAAGATAAAATTAATTAATCCAATAACATTTCCATTTTTAAAATTCAAAATAAAAAAACATCCAAAAAAAAAAAAAAAAAAACAATTTCATTCATCTTTTCCGCGAAATGGTCAACACAAAAATAAAAACTTTAAATCGCATATATATAAGTATAATGTACATACATAGTATAAATTTACATACAATTTTACAGTTGAAAATTAAATCCAATAAATTTTAGTTTTATTTTATTTAATTTTCAGAAAAAAAAAATTAATTTTAGAATTTAAATTCAAAAAAAAAAAAAAAAAATTAATTTGAATATGAACAACAAAAAAATGCTATAATTTTTGTTTTTATCTATAATTTACGCGAAATTATTAATTTTAACAGCTGGCTAACTCGCTTAATACATTGATGAATTCCCAGTAATTCGCATGAGCTGCTTTTGATTACCAACAAAATGTATATGTATATCTATGAATATTAACCAATTAACCAATATTAGGTCAACGGCAAATTACCAATAACATAATATAAACAAATATTCGGTGCGGTATAGGGTTAATTATTAATTAGACAACTTGAGACGTAACGTCTTCCACAATTTCTGAAGTGTTATGATTATTTTGGGAAATTTACAAACAAAATTATACGATTATGACTCAGTTCAATCGTTTTTATTTTTAATTTATTTATAAAAATTTATCTGTCTGATATGTGTACATGTTTATACAAATATAATTGTATCTCGCAGAATTATTGACGCGCGCGCTTTTCTGTAAAAAGTGTGTAATGTTGCAATCCAAATTTACAAGACAAAGTAACATTTTTGCGGTGTGTATTGAATTTTACATGTATGCGGAGGAGGAGGAGGCTGGTCTCAGTAAAATTCGTACAAATTTTGTTTACGCGTCTGTAATAAATTATTCGTTTAATGTTACAGTTATGCGAATTTTATTAAATTGTTTCTTTTTGGAAGACAACTCGACTTGTTTCCGTAGTAGAGGTGAATGATTCAAACTCAGTAGAAATATGTCAGATTAATTTCATGTGAAACAAATTGACACGACGAACGTTTGAATCACGTTAGTTGAATATACAAAAATGGGGGTGTGGCGAGATAATTTTTAAAGGAAACTTATATGGCAACATTGTTTTGATATGCCCATGTTGCGATTTGAACCGATACTTCTATACCATTTGTTCCAACAATTTTGTTAACCACTTTAAAATTTTTTATTATAATTAATTTTTATTAACAAAAACAATTAAATAATTCTTTTAGGAAATAGAAGATAAAAAAAATAATACAAAAAGAAAGCGCATGAGATAAAACAAAATTTTGAATGTCCACTCGCACAAAAAATTTCTGGCGTCTAAATTCTCAGGAAATAGATAATATAATGTGTTAATTAGTTTAATTAATTCAACAGCAATAATACACCAAAAATAAAAATTGTATAAACAACTTGTGGTTCTGCCTGTTTCGATTTCTGTTTTTTTTTTTTTTTTTTTTTCAACACAAACTTATTATATTCTCCGCGTCTTTTATTTTTTAAAAGACATTTCGAAAATGTTGTTGTTTTATTTATTTTTATATTATATTGATAGTGTTTTTGTTGTTGGTGTTATTTTTAATTATATTATTATTGTTTTCCTTATACAGAGGAAATGATCAAAAACTAAATAAAAAAATTTGTATTCAATTTTGATTTGTAATTTTTAACATTTTCGACAAGAAATAAAATAATTTTTTTTTACAACATTCTTAATTTATTTTGATAATTTTGTTTTGTTTTATTTTCTTTTAAATGCGGTTTCGTTGAATGACACAAGATTGTCGAATATGCGCTAAAATTATGTTATAGTAAAACCACTGAGTACTATATAAGAGTAGTAAATTTCGTACAAAAAAATGTCATATAAATTTAAAAACGAATCATTTTATACTGATTGTAAGGCTAGTTTTTTAAAACGAGAAATATTGTATATACATTAAATATATCTATCCTTTTTGCTCTGCTAGAAATAACGAAAAAACAAAAACAATCAAGTTGGATGTGTGTAGTGTGTATTAGTAAAGCAAAATAAATCATGAATGGATGAAAAAAAAATATCAAACTACATATTTTACTATCATTGTTGTTTTTGTTTTGAATTTTCGTCTACCTAGTTTTTTAAAATTTAGGTTGTATGAGTTCATGTGAAGTAGTTCGCATGTATTCATACAACCTAATCTGCATTTTCGAGCTAATTTTATCAAGATTGTATAAACTGATAATTTTTTTTATAACTCATAAAACCGTCCTTATAATTAATTATTTAAAAAATATACCACAATAATTAAAACTGGATCAAACCAATTAGTTTTTCGTTTATTATTAATATTTTCGATTCATTCGAAACGTATAGAGGAATGAATAATAGTACATTTCTATAGGTATAAGAGTGTTGCGACATATCTATTGGCATTAATTCCAATTAACATGTATATATATGTATATATATATATATATATATATATATATATATATATATATATATATATATATATATATATCATATATATACATATATATATATATATATATAACATATATATATATATATATATATATATATATATATATATATATATATATATATATATCATTTAAACATTCCTCGCAGCCAAAACCAACAACATAAAACATTTGCAAATTGTTATTGGTTTTGGTCATGTAAAATGTTATATACGTCGCAACACTTATACACCTTATACTTTTCTCTAACTACGTTAAAAAAGTAATATTTTTTCATTCTTCACATCAAATGACTTAGAATTGTATCAAAATCTTCATCAATGTTTATACAAGCCGTGCTGAAAGTATAATTGATAAATGCACTAAAACAAACGGTACATTTCCAAATGTGTTTAGTCAAATAAACGCATATAAAACGCACCCATACTCATATATCACAAAACAAAACATATATATGTGTATATACAAAAACGTCTCTAATAAACCAAAACCAACAAAAATGTTTATACATTTTTGTTGGTTTTGAATAAACACTAAACCACCTATGTAGCAGTGTAATTTTCCTTTCCTCTGCGTACGTTTAGCAAGGCTTGTACGACATTGTTGTTGTTTTTGCATGAAATAGAAACACCAATACTAGTATATGTTTTAGCTATTTTTTCACATACGATATCTGTCCAAATGCCCGTTATTTTGAAATCCCTTAGTTTCGTTCGAAATTTTGTCAGTTGTTTTTCGTTAAGTGCCATATCGATTCATAATTTTAAAATTTGTATTTAAACTTGCCATTAAATTTTTATTGGAAATGTCGAATTCAGAAAATAATAGTGCCTCCTCAGTGATTACGGATAATACCATATCAAGTAAATTTGCTTTAAAATTTTGAATCGGTTTTGTTCATTTGTTAGTGTAAAGTCTTATAGTCAAACAAAACTAACCAGGACACAACTTCTAGTTACTAGTTTCTTTGACAGGGACAGAACTCTCAGTGAACAAGACACTTTTTCTTACTCTTTTCATTATTAATTAATAAACATTTTCTTAATTAAATTTAGAAAAAAAACGTCAGTTAGAAACAAGAAAACTACACGTCATCTGTATTGTTCCAAATTGCCAATCTAAATCGACGAAATCGAAACTACATTTTTTTAAATTTCCGAAAAATAAAGAACATGAACAAAAGTGGATAGACTCCATTGGACTTTTACGAAATGCTATCGTTAATAAACACAATTATGTATGTCAAAGGCACTTTCTGAATGAAAATATTACTTCGAAAAATCGTTTGACAAAAAATGCTGTGCCAATCCTAAATATAGTTAAAACATTCAATATTGATGATGAACAAACAACATCTCTTAATCGTGATCAAGACAACATCCATCTGGAACAGGATTTTCCATTGGTTACAGAACCCCAAACACTAGTTTGGAAATCCATCGGAACCCAAACTGATCAAATTGACGAAGAAATAGAATTTTTAAAATGTATTGATAAAATGAACTGTCATTATTGCCAGACTCCACAAGAAAATGCATCTTTGTGTCGAAAATGTATAAAAAATGGAAGAGTAATAGAACTTTACAAGAAAAAATTAAAAAAATACCAACGGGAATATAATTTAATAAAAGCATCGTACAGAAATCTGAATCTTTGTTTAAAGAGAATGAAAAAAAAGCAAAACAAATTTAAAAAAATTGACGATCACATTGATAATTTAAAAGTTAACGAAACGACAAAAAGTGTATGTAAGCTTCTTGTAAAAGAAGATTTTTACTACAATGAAAACGACAAAGCTTTCGCACAGTCATTATTTTATAAATCGGCTTCAACGTATAGGTATTTGAGAGACCAACTAAATTTGAAATTACCGTCCACCTCATCTATATATAAATGGTCTCCTATAAAGTTTATACCACCAGGAATAAATGAAGTTTTATTAAATCAACTAAAGAAAGTATTCCAAAATATGACGGAAAAATCCAAAATTTGTGTGTTATCTTTCGATGAAATGTGCATCAAAAAAGACTTGGCTTTTAACATATTTTTAGACCGCGTTGATGGTTTCTGTGATGATGGAAATGAAAGAAAAAATGAATTGGCCACATCAGTTTTATTTTTCATGTTACGTGGGCTGGTGGATGATTGGAAATATGTTCTCAGCTATATTTTAATCAACAAATCTTCTAATCCGTTATATTTATCGGCATTAATAAAGAAAAACATAAGGGTTTGCAACAATTTGTTGAAATTAAACATTGTTATGGTAACGTGCGATCAGGCCGCTACTAACATTTCGACTTATAAAACACTCGGTGTGACTCCGGAATCACCATATTTTTTTGTTGATGATTTACAAATTTTGGCACACTTTGATCCTCCGCATCTCATTAAATCAGTAAGAAATGCATTTTTAAAAAATAAATTTCAACATTCAGATTTTGGAGTAGCTGATATTAACGTCATTCGAAAAATTTACGAATTTGATCACCAACAAAACGTTAAGTTAATACCAAAACTTACCGTACATCATTTTGAACCAAACACTTTTCAAAAAATGAATGTTAGATTAGCAGTTCAAATGATGAGCAGAACAGTAGCCAGCGCAATTAGAACTACGTTAAAAGTTAAACCAGAAACATTCGGTGAATACCTTAACAATGCCATACCAACGGCTGAAGTTGTACAACGGTTTAATGATTTATTTGATGCCTTAAATTGCCGAAACTTTAAATCTACCGCTCCTTTTGAACGACCACTGAAAATTGGAAATAATGTTTATAAAATGCTAGAAGACAGCCTATTATTTCTAGATAACCTAACAATTATTTCCAAAAATGAGAACTACTTTAAGTTTATGAGAGGACTTAAAATCAGCATAAAAGCTCATATTTTGTTAGTTACGATGTTAAAAGAAAAGTTTGACGTTGATTATTTATTAACAGGTCGAACCAACCAAGATTGCTTGGAAAATTTTTTTTCGGTGCTCCGTGGGAAAGGTGGATTTAATTATATGCCATCTAGTCATGAAGTAGGTGTACATTTTGCAAATATTATAGTAAGAAAAATTACATTAAATTCGCCATTTAGTAATTGCATGTCCGACGAGTCACAAGCTATTGAATTAGATTGGAATAGCTTTAAAACCGATTTTGAAACGAGTTTAAAATCCCAAGAATCAGCGAGTATAAATAGTTTACCATTGGACAATATTATTGCGGAGGCCGATATTCACATCATAAAAGAGAATGCATTAGTTTACTATGCTGGATATTGCATTATGAAAAAAATTGATTGTCAAAGCTGCCGGGAAAAAATGATAAAGAAAGGCGATGAAATTAAAATGTCAGACACTTTTTTGGCAGAAAAAAATTTCAAAATAAAAGAGAATAATTTTGGTTCATTAAGTGCTCCTTCGGATGAGTTTGCCACCATAGCCCGATCTTTGATAACTGTTTTTGAAAAATATTATCATCATAATTGTTGTTCCCATAACATATTAAAATTTTTGACGGATGAATGCCTAAACATGATGGCTGAAGAGTATTCATCTTTCCTACCAAATCCAAATGAAGCCTGTTATGACCATATACGGAAACTAGTAAATTTTTTTAATCTTGTTTTAATAAGAAAGAATTGTAGATGGTCGATGGTAAATAATGAATTTTCCAAAACAAAACAAGCAACTAGAAAGCTTAAAATATTAAAGAGTTGAAATAAATGTTTTTTTTAAATTTGAATGCATTTTTCTTAAATTTGTCTTGTTGGATCATTCAAAAATAGTGTATATCACACATGTCTTTTTCTTATTTAGAACCCACTTTGCTAAACTATTTACTACATCATTATTAACTACAATTTAGCCCTAATCAAATTTTTACAAGATAAATTAATATATTATAAGTAAAAGTAAATAATTAATTATAAGTTAATAAGTAGTTCGCATGAATTCACACAACCTAATCTGCATTTTCGAGCTAATTTTAGCAATTTAATAAACTGATAATTTTTTTATAACTCATAAAACCGTAAATTTGTGTGTTCACCTACAATTTTATATTTTAACAGGTTGGAAACAAACGTAATGTCCTTGCAACATTTTGTTATTGTTTAATAATGATATCCAAATGAAAAAGGTGAATGACCATTAAAAAAAAAAAATATTGCACACAATATATGTATATAACACAATACATAATCATAATTGAACGATCAGATGCGCATTTATCATTGTTGTCTACTCGAAATAAATTTTAAAAAAATAGGTAGACGAAAATTCAAAACAAAAACAACAATGATAGTAAAATTTTTTGATATTTTTTTTTCATCCATTCATTTCATCCATTATTTTGCTTTACTAATACACACTACACACATCCAACTTGATTGTTTTTGTTTTTTCGTTATTTCTAGCAGAGCAAAAAGGATAGATATATTTAATGTATATACAATATTTCTCGTTTTAAAAAACTAGCCTTACAATCAGTATAAAATGATTCGTTTTTAAATTTATATGACATTTTTTTGTACGAAATTTACTACTCTTATATAGTACTCAGTGGTAAAACCACACAAATTTAATACTGAGAAATGGAGATTAGTTTATTAATTGGCGAAATATTGAAATAATGAAATCCTGAAGCCACAATGTTTTAAGACAAGAAATGTTCTTGAAACTTTTACTTATCATTTCGGCTTAGTGCCCAAACAGATATGTCTAGGTATCAAAAACAAAATATGGAAGCCAATTTAAAAAAAAAAACAAATAAAACAATGGCAAAATCCTATTAGTTGACACATATGAGCAAAAAAATTGGAGTTATCGAGGCTCAATTTCTAATCTCTACAATTCTAAAGATTTTTAAAGTAAAATTTTCTATGATGCAACTATCGAGTGTTGCAATAAGCGAGTTTTTACTGTATTAATTTTTGGCTAAAAGAATTGATCTAGTTTAGTAAACGTTTAATCTCTTAAAATTAAAAAAAATCAACAATTGATTGATTGATTGATTATGTATGTACGGCCAAGCATTATAGCAGGATCTTCCGGACTCCCGGGCACACACCGTACACCCGTTTACACATAACAAAACCGACGGATAGGATAGGATTATTAGTTGGGACAGACTCGACCCGGTTACAGACACCAATGCGATCGATAGTTAGTAAATTATTGGTACAATATATAACAAATAGATTAGCACAAGACAGCACAATCTAACTACATTATTAGATGATCATTACTCTGGAATCCAGGGCCGAATACTCAGGACTCCCTAAATCTAAAACAGGACTTAAAAAATTATTAATGTTGTAATTTCATCCTTGTCCGCCTTTCACTAATTTACCTGATAAAATATTTATGAAAAATTTAAAATAACAGCGCTTATTTCATTCTTTATGACCCTATTATATGTAATTAATTAATTATTACGTACTGCAACAAGAATTAAAATAAACGTTAAAAACCATTTAAACATAAAATTAAACTTAATTATAAATTCTATTATTTTATAAAATTTATATAAAATGATTTAAAAATGATAATGTTACAGCACTACAACACCCTAGACTCCTCAATAATTCAATTAGGTACTAAGTATACCAAGAATCAACAAATAAAATTAATATGAAAATTCCCAGGCAACTCTGAAAATTAAATTTAATTAATTAATCACCATATACCAAATTTTATTACTTAAATGAATAATTATTATAACAGAATCTTCCGTATTCCCGGGCACAGATCGTACACCCATTTACACATACCAAAACCAATGGATAGGATATGATTATTAGTTGGGACAGATTCAACCCGTTTGCAAACTCCTAAGCGATTAATAGTTAGTAAATTATTAGTACAATAAATGATAAATGATAAACAGGTTAGCACAAGACAGCACATTTTAACTACAAGATTACATGCTCGTTCCTCTGGAATCCAATGCCAGAACTCGGGATTCCTTAAATCTAAATCAGGACATCAAAAATTATTATTACTATTATTAATGTTGTAATTTTACTAATCCTGTTGACATAATTAAGATAAACAAAATAAAACATCTTCGACATTTATTACTTATATACTCCCATCAAACTTCAACTCCGTTTATGAACATATTACCCTGCAAAATCAAGCATGCAAAGTAAGTAAAATAATAAATCAATGAAAGGAAATTGAAACAATAATTTCTTAAAAATTTATCGGTGTGAAATATAAGTAATATTGACGTTTGTATGTGAAAACTGCAACCTAAACTTCAATTAATCCATTAAGTTAATAATTAAGTACAAAATTCCACGTTGTTCACATTCGTTTAATCGAAATTTGGCATGCAACTCAAAATTAATATTTCCAAATTAGTATTTTATTTATATAATTTAGTTAATTTATACTCTTTTAATATTATTTAAATTAATTTAATACAATTTAATGTAGTTTATAATACCCTGTAAAAAAATTAATCATACCTAAATATGTGTATTAGGGCCGGTTTTATACCTACTATATACTTATGATCTTCCTATATTAGAAAACAACACAGTGGCAACTTTTGCAGATGATACGGCGATCTTAGCTGTTGGAAAAAGCAACGAAGAATCAACACAGAAGTTACAATCAGCTATAACTCAAATATATAAATGGACAAAAAGATGGAGAATACAACTAAATGAAGCTAAATCAGTTCACATCAACTTTACAAACAGACGAATCGAACATATTCCGATTACCATTAATCGGGAAATAATACCGCATGCGAACACAGCTAAGTATCTTGGCATGACCCTGGATGCTAAACTACGATGGAAAGCACACGTCAAGAAGAAAACTGAAGAATTAAGACTTAAATACAGAAAAATGTATTGGCTGATGGGAAGGAACTCTTCTTTATCAACATACAACAAGCTTCTACTTTATAAGCAAATATTGAAACCGATTTGGACTTATGGTATTCAGCTTTGGGGTTGTACCAAACAGAGCAACGTAAATATCATCCAAAGATTTCAGAATATGGTATTAAGGAACATCGTTGATGCACCTTGGTATGTCAGGAACAATGACCTTCATAGGGACCTTAAAATGAACCTCATCTTAAATGAAATCCAGGAAAAAGCACGGAGACATGAAGAAAGGCTCCGCCAACATGTGAACATTGAGGCAACTCAGCTCCTAAGCATCACGAATTTAGTTCGCAGACTTAAAAGAACCAAACCTTTTGAGCTGGTGTGATTGTCAGTTTAAGCAGCATTATGCTGATCTAAAATCCACAACAAAGATGTGGTTTACATCAATTTACCAAACACTATGGAATGCCAATGGGAAGAAGCCATAGATTAATTTAAGTTAGTAAATTAAGTCAGAAACAAATTGCTAATTAGTCCAGGAGACTAGATTGTAATTACATAAAATAAATAAATAAAATTTATTTTAAATTAAAAAAAAAAAAAAAAAAAAAAAAAAACCTAAATATACTATTTTATAAGGATTATATATGGTAATTTCCGATTCGACTCAAACTCACTCGATTACATAAAGTATAAGAATCCCATTAAAGTCGAATACCCTAAAATTTTTGTTGTGTTTGTATGGTTCGTGTTTTATCAAGAACACTAAAGTTGTCTCATGAATACAAAAACACAAATAGAGAAAACAACACCAAAATAAAAATAACAGAATCTTATATACTGAACCACCAACACACCAATGTGCAGGTAAATATTTTTCTACAATCTTCCATGTGCGTAGCAGGAGACGAATTATGTTTTCATTATATTATACACAAATAATACCCTTATAGAGAACATACAAACATTCCTGTTCTATCTATCAAGATACAGGAAAATATTTGTGATGACTAACCAAAACCAACAAAAATGTCTCTCTGTTTTTGTTGTTGTTTAAATATTATATGATAAAAAGCAAAAATAAATAGTACATTTTCTTGAAAGGATCTGTGTAAACAGCGAACGAAACGGCATTTTTGTTGGTTTTGCTATGTATCAAGCTTCAAGAATATATTTGTGTCGATTGTACTTAAAATAAAACACAAGAACACATTCAAGTATGCATAAAAATAAAATCAGATATGAAATTAACTACGACATATATCAAATTAAGTTAAAAACAATTTTAATACAATCCAATTATTAGATTTTAGTAATTAAAGTAATTAAATTAAATTCCATGTACAACGGCACCAAAGTTAAAATCAGGATTTTAATCAAGAAATCAAGAATTTTGATTTCTTTATCTATAAATATGAATATATCCATAAAACTTCAACTCCGTTTATGGACATATTACCCTGCAAAATCAAGCATACAGAGTAAGCAAAATAATAAATCAATGTAATGAAATTGAAACATTAATTTCTTAAAAATTTATCGGTGTGACATATAAGTAATATTGACGTTTGTATGTGAAAACTGCAACCTAAACTTCAATTAATCCATTAAGTTAATAATTAAGTACAAAATTCCACGTTGTTCACATTCGTTTAATCGAAATTTGGCATGCAACTCAAAATTAATATTTCCAAATTAGTATTTTATTTATATAATTTAGTTAATTTATAATCTTTTAATATTATTTAAATTAATTTAATACAATTTAATGCAGTTTATAATAAATACCCTGTAAAACAAGTTAATCATACCTAAATAAACTATTTGATATGGATTATATAAGGCGGTTTCCGATTCGACTCAAACTTACTCGATTATACGAAGTATAAGAACCCTATTTGAACACAAAGAAATTGAAAACCACACCAAAATAAAAATAACAGAATCTTATATACTAAACCACCAACATACATTGAAGGTAAATATTTTTCTACAATCTTCCATGTGCGTAGCAGGAGACGTAACCTGTTTTCATTATATTATATACAAAAAATATCCTTATAGCCAACATACAAAAATTCCTGTTCTATGTATAAGGATACAGGAAAATATTTGTGATGACTATACCAAAACCAACAAAAATGTCTCTCTGTTTTTGTTGTTGTTTAAATATTATATGACAAAAACCAATAATATATAGTACATTCCCTTGATAGGAACTGTGTAAAGAGCGAACGAGACGGCCTGTATAAACATTTTTGTTGGTTTTGCTATGTATCAAGCTTGAAGAATATATTTGTGTCGATTGTAAATAAAATAAAACACAAGAACACATTCAAGTAATCGTAAAAATAAAATCAGATATGAAATTCACAAGTTCAAGTTAAAATCAATTTACGGTACGGTGTGGATTATTTTACCTTTCCAGATATTAAAGGACGTCATTGGGAAGCAGCTAAACATAAAACAAAAAAATTGGCTATTTTGATGCCAACATTTCCAAATTCCTAAGTTTGGTTCTCTTTCAAGTTACTGTTGCTTCATGTTGTTTCGATTGACGAAAACTGTTTGTCCATTCTTAAGGTAAATAGACACTGAGATTAAGTTGAAAATCGTCGTAAATTGAGAAACTGAGAAATCGCCAAACTACAACCTTGCTGATAATATATTATCCCAATTTTATACAAACCTGCACGGGCACCGAATATCTTGACGGGTTTACGCTCGGTTAGTTAAAAATTATTTTCTGAAGCGTCTATTTCTGTAATATTTTTAGTGAGCTCACAAAGTCAATTCGAAACCATTGGAATGAAAAATTCTCGCAATTTGCTAGTACTTTTGTTTAAATTGATGAAAAATGCAATAAAAATTGGGGTAAGGACAGAAATTAGATAAGATCGGGGGATTAAATTGGGGGAATTGATTTTTGATTGATTTGGTTGGGATTTTTTGTTGGTCAAATTGAGGGTAACCCCTTGATGGAAATAGAAACCATCATATTCCCGAAAAAAAAAAAATCCTAAAAAATTTCCCAAATATTACAAAATAATGGGAATACCATCATATTCGCAATAATAAAAATCCCGTAAAATGCAAAATAATGTGCCCATGAAAAAGGAAGACCCCATTAAATCTTTGTTATATGTAACACATATTTAAATAAGAAATATAAAGATTAAATAACATAAAACATTGGTAAAATATCTAAGCTATCTGAAAATAAGAGTTTTAGAAAAAGTAGGATTAGAGTATTTAGGACAATAAAGATTGATGGGATCTCATATAATATTTCGAATAAAAGTAAAAGGCATTTACGAATTTTCTTGAGAAAATCCTGGTTAGCAAGCATCAAAATGACTCGTATACAAAAATGTCACTTGACCTAAGCTATCCGAAAAATATTCCAGTTTTGCAAAATAGTAGGGGATCAGAGTGTTTAGGACAACAAAGTTTGATGACATCTCATATAACATAACGACTAAAGTAAAAATCATTTTCCGATTTTTCTTGAGAAAATCCTGGGAAGCAAGCATCAAAATGACCCGTATACAAAAATGTCACTGGACCTAAGCTATCCGAAAAATATTCCTGTTTCGGAAAAAGTAGGGGATCTGGGTGTTTAGGACAACAAAGTTTCATGACATCTCTTAAAACATAACGACTATACGTAAAACACATTTTCCGAATTTTCTTGAGAAAATCCTGGGAAGCAAGCATCAAAATAACTCGTATACAAAAATTTCACTGGACCTGAAAAATATTCCAGTTTTGGAAAAATGATGTGATTGGTACGGATTTCTTCATACCATGTAAATCACAATTGTAGTGTAAATAGGTATATAAAAAAAATATCCCGAAAAAATGGGCGTCTGGCTCACCAATTTTCGAGGTAGTTTTAATATTTTATATGTTCCAATTTTAATTATTATACTAAAGACTGTTACTTAGGTAATTTGTTAGTAAAATTTATTTATTTTGTTTTCGTTTTTTTTTGTTAATTGTGTTCAATAAATGCAAACATAGCTGATTCACGCAAGACGCGAAGCGATATGTGCGATAGATGGCACAAGCTAGCTGTTGAAAGAAATTTGAAATACATTTTGGTATTTGGAATGGAATTTCTTTGGTAAATCACTAAATGAAACTCATGAGTGATTGAATGATTAATGCATGAATCTGATAGCGAATGAATGAACGCCAGTCCTCAATGACACTAGAGCTTTTTAAACTACTGACCTCGAAATCGTGCAACCGAACATACTGCAGAATCATTACGTTGGAGCATTTTCGACACATTGGACAACATTTCGCATGGCCCAGTATAAACAAAAAAGTAAACCATTGGGCTCAGTCTTGTTTATCCTACCAATGTACTAAAGTCTAAATTCACACAAAGTCATCGAAACACCAGTTTGTTATTTTTATTTATTATTTTGACAACTCCATAGCAAAATAAATATATTGCAACATAGAAAAATATACACTGAAAGAAAATTTGCTCAATATTTTTACCGACCGAATTTCATGATACTGTATTTTTTCTGGTCGGTTCTGCTAGCGGTGACATTTCATAAACGACCGGTATTTCCAACCGGATTTCGTGATTCCATCCAAGGTTGGGCTTAGTCTATCCAGCCCATTACGTAGAATTGCTACTGTACGTATGTACGTAACTTTGGGCGAGTCTACACCATCCTAAGAAGCTATCTGTTGGGTCGAAGAAAAGAGATGACAACACAAAAAGAGTGAAAAATTCTATAATATTGTATAGAGTGACTGTAAAATGAAGTTGAATAAGATTGTTTACATCATATTTACAACGTAAACAACCTCGTGAAATGTTTGATATTTGAATCCGAAATTCTCTTTCTATATATATAAAGAAAGCCGAAAATATTTAGTAGTATTTTCATTGAATTTTTCAGTGAACTGACAAAATAAATTCATCTGAAGGCGGAAACTTCGGAACCTATTAAAATCATATAATTTAAAAAATTAAATTTCGTTGAATGATTGTTCGTAAATACTAATATACTTCTCGTGTTAACAAAAATTAATAAAAGTAAAATTAGCGTACACAGAAATAGAGCCGTGTGAATGTCGTGAAGAAGAAAAAATTGTAAGAGAATTTATCTGTATTAGTATGATTCGCTAGTACATAACGCACAGCACATTCTGTATATATAGAATGTAAATTGTGGTATAATCAGTCCAGTCGCCACGGCCTGATGAGAAGATTGATTTTTTCATAATCATAAGCTCATCAGTTCGAAATTTGTTATCGTAGCAGCATCATCAAGGGACTAGTGGTGGCAGCAATCTGCTATTGTCCTCAATTAGCAAATTTTAGATATTTTTTTTTTTTTGGCTAGTCTTTGAATTAATTTAAATCCAAGTTTATTTTGGGAACAATGTTTTAGTTTTAAAACCATTGTCTCAATTTTGCCTTAAACATCAAATATTGTCATATCATCAAATCCTTGCAAACTCAAACTAAGTTGTTCGAAATAATTCCAAATGGTTCACGGACCATAGTTTAAAAGTCGATGTAAACTAACCAAGTTTAGCAAATTACTGATAATACACAGCTATACCACTTCTTAAAAATCGTAAAAGTAAAGACCATATAAATTTTCTAAAAATTAATATCCCAAGTTGATGGCATTGCCCATATAATAATTTTTTTTACATATTTTTAAAAACAACCGAAAACATTAGACAAACTATCTAGTCATGTGATTTTATGGTTGTCACCTGTAAAATGTTAACTACAACAAGTACGATAATAAAATATAATCACCCCGAAACTATTTCATATTCAGGATTTGAAAGCATACCATAGCCAAATAAAGACAATAAAGTAAAAAAACGTGCCTTTCCTTATAAGCAGAAATTACATAAACAATTTTTATCATCTTTATTTGTAACTACCACTACTATTATTTTCAAGAAAACTTTTTTATTATGTTTTATAAATAACCGTCATTCATATCGCGCTATGGAAACTAAAAATACAAAATAATTAAAATAATTTATAGATAACATAGCGCAAAACTATGTAAACAATGATAGAATGTAAATGTATGTATATGTACAAAAGACAAAAGTTATTTTCCACTACACTCATTTCCTGATAGCAAAATTTTTGATTCACTTTATTAACAGATAATAAATGAAATCAAATCTCACGTACTACTTTTGTACTTTATTATTTAGCTAAAGGAACTTGTAAATGGAAGTGCTTACGCCAATACATGCATACAGATAAATCTTTCCGCATGGCTATAAGAATGAGGGTCAATATCCATTCAATATTATGTATAATCGGATTCATTAAAATTCTATTAATTTTATTGACATTACTGTTTCCGTTTTTGCGACACCTGAGAAACAAAAAAAATGAATTTTTACTTATCTTTAATTTATTTTAATTTCTTTGCTTGTACATTGTTATTGTTTTCGTTACTTTTATATATGCGAACAAAAGAATAAGAAATTGGCCAATCCTTTTATATACAACATTTTTTTTTTTTTGTTAAATTTTTTGTGTCTTGTTTTCGTGGTTAATGAAAAAGAAGAAGAAGAAATAATTAATTTTCTTTTAAAGACGTGTGATGCGGATACAGTGTAGCAGCAGTAATTAAAATCAAGATGTTCATCGTCGGAAACAAGTAAATTGGTTTCTTGAAATTAATTTTACTTTTTGTTAGATATAACGAGACATCTCTTACTGCCTGCATTAAAGTTAAATGCTTTTATATTCAAAACATGCATTTATTAATTTATTTTTATAATAAAATACTATTAAATTCGCACTTTTCAGAAAATTAATATTCATTATCTTCTTTGTAATCACAATAAACTACTATAAAAGCTTTCCCTTGATGTGCAAATCAACGATATTTAAAATACAAATTTCTCAACGAATAAGGCTTTGTGTTAATTAAATTCCACAAAAATGTTCTTAATTAAATTAAACAGGCCCAAATTATCAAAATTCGCGGATGCAGATTACACTGTTCTCATAAAATGTTATAATAGCTAATTATGAGGATACATAAATAGATATTATACCATTTTATGGTATTTTGATATTTATTTAAAGAAAGCACAGTTTTGACACAGAGAACAGTGTAATCTGCATGTAAATCAGACTTTACTTTCACTGTTTGGCAACGCAGATTTTGCAGCATTGCATTAAATTCGATAGTTTGGGCCCATTTAATTAAGACCATTTTTGTGGAATTTAATTAACATAAAGAAATTTCTCATTTTCTGTAAAGAGTGAAGTCTGTGTGTTCCGAAGATTGTAAGAGAATTCAATCCAGTTTCGAACTGATGAGCTTATGATTATGAAAAAATCAATCTTCTCATCAGGCCGCGGCGACTGGACTGATTACAACACAATTTACATTCTATATATACAGAATGTGCTGTGCGTTAAGTACTAGCGAATCATACTAATTCAGATAATTTCTCTTACAATTTTTCTTCATCACGATATTCACACAGCTCTATTTCTGTGTACGCTAATTTTATTTTATTAATTTTTTTTGTTGAATGTTAATTAATTCATGTAATTTCTATTATGCTACCGGTGATTAGACCATTTTAAATGTGTTTTTATTAACACGAGGAGTATATTAGTATTTACGAACAATCATTCAACGAAATTGACTAATAGACCGAATTCTATTTATTAAATTTTTTAATTTATATGATTTTAATATGTTCCGAAGATTTTAAGAGATTTCAATCCAGTTTCGAACTGATGAGCTTATGATTATGAAAAAATCAATCTTCTCATCAGGCCGCGGCGACTGGACTGATTATACCACAATTTACATTCTATATATACAGAATGTGCTGTGCTTTATGTACTAGCAAATCATACTAATACAGATAAATTCTCTTACAATTTTTCATTAATTAATTAACATTCAACAAAAAATTAATAAATTAAAATTAGCGTACACAGAAATTGTAAGAGAATTCATCTGTATTAGTATGATTCGCTAGTACTTAACGCAAAGCACATTCTGTATATATAGAATGTAAATTGTGTTATAATCAGTCCAGTCGCCGCGGCCTGATGAGAAGATTGATTTTTTCATAATCATAAGCTCATCAGTTCGAAACTGGATTGAATTCTCTTACAATCTTCGGAACATATTAAAATCATATAACTAAATAAATAGAATTCTGTCTATTAGTCGGTTTCGATGAGTTACTGTTCGTAAATACTAATACACTTCTCGTTTTAATAAAACCACATTTAAAATGGTCTAATCGGTAGCATATTAGAAATTACATGAATTAATTAACATTCTACAAAAAAATTAATAAAGTAAGCAAATTTTTTACAACATAATTTTTTTGTATTTTTAATTTTTTAATTTTTGTTTTACAGGAGTTGCCACTTCCTGTTGGCCCATTTTCACTAAATTTCACTGGCACTTCCCAATTTATGGAAAAAGCTTCAATATGCAGTCTCAGTTCAGTTGGTTAAACCATCTGATCTATTGAGAGAACACAGAGAGACACCACTTCAAACCCCAATTTTTCGAACTAAGGGGACCTCAAAGCAGATAAATCTCCAAAAATCTCAAGGTCGACAATTTTCATGAATTTTCGCTAACGTAAAATAAAGCAAGTCTTTAAATCGTAAAATTCCCATTTAATTTCAATTTTTCTTGTAAATCAAGTCAGGCGCAAACTGATGTTGAAATTAATATTTCGTCCCTTTTCTGGTTTTCCAAATGGAATTTTTTTTTCCAAAATTTAAAATATTTTTTTCGTTTACTTAATGGTAAAAAGCGTTATTTCTCAATCCGATTTCCCAATTCAATTTTTCCCGAGTCCTCAAAAATATATGTGATCTGGCGTTGTCATCAAGAAACACAGGTCCTTCTCTGCTAGCCAATTGTGACCGCTTCCTTTTAATTTCCGGTTGTAATCTGTTTAATTGTTGACAGTAGAGAACATTTGACCTGGATGTAGCATTTCATGATAAATGATTCCCTTTAATCCGACCAAACGCAAACATTAGCTTCCTCGGAGTCAAATATGGCTTTGCTCACCACGCTTTGACCAATATCTTTCTCGCAAATTATTGTCGTACGTCAAAAATGGTTCGATTTCGTTTCTTTTCCGCAGTGATCTTGCTCCATTTTTTTGCGTAATTTCAGTGACTTTTTCAGTAATTGGCCGGCCAGAGCGAGGTCCATCTTCGACATAATTTCTAGAACGGATTCGAGCGAACCAATCGAGTGCGGTTGTTCTTTCTCATACGGTGAACAGGGCATCATCAATATAAACTAGGCTTGCCACCTTTGCAAACCTGGGAAACGGAACATCACAATTTCTATTCAACATTTTTTTTCTAAATATCTTAAATGTCTGGTATAATCACAATTTCTACTTATTGCTCTTCTTGAGGTCTAATTTAAGGTTTGAAAAAAACTCAGAAAATGCATCCACTAAAATCGAACGAAAGCTGAGGATAAAGTGAAGCAACTTTTAGTAATATTTGAGGAAATGATATTGTTTGTCCCTCTTCGACCAAAATCTTGTTGTAGCGATATTTGCTGTACTTAAGCTCTCTTTTTTAATCTCGAATAATATCGGAAATCTCGAATAACCCCGAGGCCTATAATATTTCGAATAATTAACTAAAAAATCTTGGAAAGTCCCAGAAAATATCGAAAATCTGAATACATCACTAATTCTGAGTATAAGCGAGAAACTAGAATGGGCTCGAATAATTTCGAAAAGTTCGAATAATCTTAGAGTTCCAAACAATCGAGATATTCTCAAAAAAAAAAAATGGAATATTACCGAAAATCTCGAATATACTTAAATTCTTAGCATAATCTTGAAAATCTCAAAACTAGGTAATTCAAAAAGAAAAAAACTCTTTCCCGCAAAAATAACTAGAACACTTCGAACAATCTCGGTAACAAGTAACTTACCGCTATTCAAACACATCTATCTAGATTATTCTAAAATTCTCAAAACCTCGAATTTCGGAAATCTCTTATATTTCAACCCAAATTAACTCGGACGATATCGAAATCTTGAAGAAACTCGAAAAATCTATAAAATCCCGCTGTATCTGTAAGTCGGTAATATGACGCAACATAACGTCAAAATTCTAGTCGAATAATCCCTATTAAAAGACAATTCTATTGTTTAAACTTTATTTAAAAAAAAGCTGTAATTCCATTCAAATGGAATCCGCAAGGTAAGCGGAAAGCGCGAAGGCCAGCAATGATCTGGAAAGAACGGTGTTAGCTGAAGCGAAAAGACTTGATAAAACATGGGGAGAGTTGAAAACCATAGCCCCTAAAAGCGTGAGGTGGTCCAGCCCAGTGGCTTAGCCAGAAATTAGTTAAGGTGGGTAGGGAAGGGGATTCTAAAATAAAAAATAATTTCTATAAGGAAATAATGCAAACGAGTATTTATTTAAATTCAATATTTTTTAAATTTTTATAATTTTATATTGATTCGTCTTAACACTAATTAAGGCCAATAACTAAGTAAGGCCCTTAACCTGGATAATCTCTCCAATTGGAGAGTTCCAAAGCGCTCAGCCTTAAGAATTACCTGTGAAACACAATCGGCGAGGGGCGAGTAAATGGACATTATTAAATATTCACAGAGATGTGGCTATATCAATAAACGGTGTCCTCGATGGGTTCACAGGTAATTCTTAAAGCTGAGCGCTCTGGAACTCTCCAATTGGAGAGATTATCCAGGTTAAGGGGAGAGATTATCCAGATTAAAATATTTGTAAGACTTCTAGATGGATCTGACAAATATGTTGTGCTAATTTTGTTTTAAACATTTTAACTAACTTCACTTGGATTGTCGAATTTCCAGTTTCGTACAGTTCAATAGATCTTGTTTAAATGTCAGATTTTCTTAAACCGCAAGAGCTACCATCTTTCGGAAAATTCCGAAAGCATAAGCAACTTTCACATAATTCCACTAGGTGTCATTAAATATTTGCTGTCAAAAATTGTTTGACATTTCTATGTGTGCATTTCGTAAACATAAGCGAAAATATTTTCGTGTTATAAAAGTGATTATTATTAATACGTGATAATTAAATTGATTTTAAGAACTTTTTATAAACGACCTTTTGAAAAACGCCAGTAATATTTTTTTGATTTTGTAGTGACATCTAGTGGCAAACGCTCTGTACTTTTTCTTTGATCGTGCTGCCTCTTTCGGAAAACATGATCAGAGACGACATTTTTTAGATATGATAGTGTTAACTCAACAAGTAAAAGGAATAGAAAACTATTTTTTAAATGAAAAGAGACTTTATTTTAATGTACATATACATAAAAAACAAAAAAAATTGAAAAAGCGTTCTATACCTATAGAGAAAGAAAAATTTAAAAACACTCTCCGTTTTTTATTGTCACCTTGTACATTACAATCATAAGATTCAAAAAGTCCATAAGATTCAAAAGATTCATAAGATTCAAAAAATTAATCAAATTAATAAGTTCACTAAATTCAAAGGACTTATAAGATTTATAAAATTGTAAAGATTCTTAGTATTAATACGATTCACAAGATTCATAAGATTAATAAAAGTTTTATAAAATTCATAAGGTTTGTAAGATTGATAAGATTGGCAATATTCGCAAGATTCGTAAGATGCTTAAGATTCATAAAATTAATAAGATTCGTTTAAGTTCATAGAATTCAAAAATTCATAACATTTCAAAATGTTCTTGAGATTCCAAAGATTCATAAGATTTAGATGAACCACAAGGTTCTTATGATTCGTAAGATTAATAAGATACATGAGATTCAAAAATTCATAAGACTAATAAGATTTATAAAACGCACAAGTTTCATAAGATTCATGAGATCCACAAGATTCGTAATATTCAAGAGATTCACAGAATTCATAAGATTTATACGATTCATAGGATTTGTAAGATTCATAAGGTTTATAAGACTCTGTAGCGGCTCACTCATGCGTGCTCCGCCACAAAGTATCACTCACATACATTGGCGTCTGAGTCTACCCAACCACTAATACAACGTCTTCACGCCGCTCAACGTTGACATTATCATTTGGGAACATACGCATTCAACCAATAAACTACTTTCTCTTCCACATGAAGAGACAACAAAACAAAATAAAATTATCTTCTTTACACTTTAGTCTCGTCTCGATGTCTACAAAGACAACACATCGCTCATGGTGTTGGCCTTAACATGTATTGTTTTAATGACACAAAATGGTGTTATAAAATGCAAAATCTGATTCTAGGCCTATTCCACTAGCACAATTCCACTAGACACAATTCCACTGCATGCAATTCCACTGGCACAATTCCACTTGGCACAATTCCACTGGACACAATTCCACTTGGCACAATTCAACTTGCACAATTCAACTTGCACAATTCAACTTGCACAATTTAACTTGCACAATTCAACTTACACCATTCAACTTGCACAATTCAACTTGCACAATTTAACTTTTTGATAATCAAACGAATTTAGGATGGTAAATCGCGCGCGCGATTTACCACCCTAAATGCGTTTGATTATCAAAAAGTTAAATTGTGCAAGTTAAATTCGCTTAATTAAAAAAAAAAAAAGGTAAACTTAAAAGTTACCTGAAAGAACTACGGATGTTAAACACGAATTGTATGCAGTGAAATTGTGTCTAGTGGAATTGTGCTAGTGGAATAAGCCTAGAATCGTAATAACTACAGCAACAGAAATATTTTTTACCATTGCTATCTTCACTATTTTTTTAAAGCTATCCCCTTCTTTTATTATCAATTAGCTTTTTTACACATTGCAGTTTTTATTAATTTAAAATCCATAGTTATAATTATCTTCTTAATTATTTTTCAATCACACTAATAAAAAATTAAAGTGTGTGTTTGCGTTTCATTAGTGTAACTGTACAAGTTATAATGCAAGTTAAATTGTGCAAGTTAAATTGTTCCCCAGTCGAATTGTGCCAAGTGGAATTGTGCCAGTGGAATTGCGTCCAGTGGAATTGTGTCTAGTGGAATTGTGCTAGTGGAATCGCCCGGCTACCAAAAATCTCTGTGATAAATAATAAATTATTTTAATTAAAACTAAATATCATACAAAAAATATTAGATTAAATTGTGCGTTTAATTATTAAACGTGTCACAAAATTGGTGACCCCGACGATGCGGGGGAGTCCTGTAGCGGCTCACTCATGCGTGCTCCGCCACAAAGTATCACTTACATACATTGGCGTCTGAGTCTACCCAACCACTAATGCAACGTCTTCACGCCGCTCAACGTTGACATTACCATTTGGGAACACACGCATTCAACCAATGAACTACTGTCTCTTCCACATGAAGAGACAACAAAACAAAATAAAATTATCTTCTTTTCACTTTAGTCTCGTCTCGATGTCTACAAAGACAACACATCGCTCGTGGTGTTGGCCTTAAAATGTATTGCATTTTATAACACCATTTTGTGTCATTAAAAAAATACATTTTAAGGCCAACACCACGAGCAATGTGTTGTCTTTGTAGACATCGAGACGAGACTAAAGCGAAAAGAAGATAATTTTATTTTGTTTTGTTGTCTCTTTATGTGGAAGAGACAGTAGTTCATTGGTTGAATGCGTGTGTTCCCAAATGGTAATGTTAACGTTGAGCGGCGTTAAGAGGTTGCATTAGTGGTTGAGTAGACTCAGACGCCAATGTATGTGAGTGATACTTTGTGGCGGAGCACGCATGAGTGAGCCGCTACAGGACTCCCCCGCATCCCTGTGGCGGCTCGCTCATTTATATTCTATTTTTTTGCATTCACGCATCATCACCGCTAGTTCGCACGCGAACTCATTTTACGCAAAAGAACACACATATGTAATTTCAGGTATACCAACGGAGTGACACAACAAAACAAAACGAAAACACAACACAAAATAGATAAAATTAAAAGTAGTAATCAGTCTGCTCTCGTACTCGTTCTCTGCAGCGACAACGCATCGCTCGTGGTGTTGGTCGCTCACCATATTTGGTGCTGTCGGCAAAATGGCGATAAATAATAAAAATTAAAATATTTGTTATAAATTAAAAATTGTGTTTCCAATTACTTATTGTGACGTTATATTGGTGACCACCGACGTCCGTTTTTACGGATTTGAACACGCCCAAAAAATCAGCACAACACAAGTTTTTTTTTGTGTATAAAATTGAGGACACCTGGTACGATCATGTACCAGGTACAAGGTACATATCTACTTCCGTAAAATAAAATAATATACATATATATGTATTTTTTTTATTTTGGTGTCTTGTAAATATCTTCATTTTATTTTATTTTTTTCGATTTTTATATACGTGAATGGCCGCCACCCGATATCATTGACCGCATGTCCAAATGTATGTACGCATCACAACACATCATACATCAGTCACGTATACGCGCATACAACATGGAGTCACATCGCACAACATTTGTGGTATCAAACAGATGCCTGCCTCAAACACACGCACGTGTCATGCAGTTAAGGTTGCGCGCACACACATACGCACATAATCGGACATCGTCACATCAACAACATATCATCGACGCGTTCGCCATCATCACAGGCGACAGCACCGAGCAGCAACATCATCATTATTCCACGCAAATGTCCCCGCCATTGTCATCGCGGTCATCAACATGGCCACCAGTGACAGCCGCAATCGCCATCATCACTAAATCAGCAGCAAAATACCGGGAATAGCAGCTGCGGTGTCATATAGCACCACCATCATTACACCAGCCTGCAGTCATATAATCGACATTACCACATCAGGCTGAATAATAAAATCGCCATCATCATCGCCGTCATCAACATTTCCACCAGCGACGAGCAACATCAACAACAACAACAACAATAGCAGCAACAATTCATTTTTTTTATTATTTTTTATAACTATGTAAATTTTTCACCATTTTTTTATTAACAAAATTCTTTTCCGGTTCATTTTTTTTAACTTTTGGATTCAATAAATTAATCTTGTTTTGTGTTTTAATCAAATGGCTCCACAAATCGTCGTAAAGCAAAACGACACCCAGCCATACCCCGCCACACCCCGCAATTTAAACGGCCACAGTCGAGATTCACTTCGACTGTCGCCATATAACATTCCATGTCACAGGGACACAGCCGAGACTCACTTCGGTTGTCCCCCCACACAAGTCGAGACTCACATCGACTTTCCCCGGCCACAGTCGCCCGAGACTGGCCTCAAAGCGGTCATTGCCAACACCTTCCTTGGCTGGCCCCAAAGCCTAAACGACGTCAGATTACAGAATTACGTTCTGGTCTCGACGTCACAGCTTTGCTTCCCGGCATGGACACCTGGTCGATCATTCACTCCGTCTCCACCAGTCGACGGCGCAGCACTCAGTGGGGACAGTGTTGAGGTTCACGTCAGGTCTATGGTCGAAGCCCCTGCTCCCAATTACCTGATGTGTCCTTCATCACTCTCCTACACTGCTGCCCGTATGACCACAGACATCGACCGACGAAGTATTGCAGGCAACAATCTCCTCCCTGCTACAGCGCACATCGGCTGACTAATATTTTGGTAAAATCCAGAACCATTTCAGTCAGTCGACTCAGTCCACACTATTCCGTACCCATTCACAGCGAGGGGAAATCACTTGCGGGGGAGTCCTGTGGCGGCTCGCTCATTTATATTCTATTTTTTTGCATTCACGCATCATCACCGCTAGTTCGCACGCGAACTCATTTTACGCAAAAGAACACACATATGTAATTTCAGGTATACCAACGGAGCGACACCACAAAACAAAACGAAAACACAACACAAAATAGATAAAATTAAAAGTAGTAATCAGTCTGCTCTCGTACTCGTTCTCTGCAGCGACAACGCATTGCTCGTGGTGTTGGTCGCTCACCATATTTGGTGCTGTCGGCAAAATGGCGATAAATAATAAAAATTAAAATATTTGTTATAAATTAAAAATTGTGTTTCCAATTACTTATTGTGACGTTATAACTCCTAAAATTAATAAAATTAGCAAATTCACTGGATTCAAACGACTCATAAGATTTATAAGATTAATAAAAGTTTTATAAGATTCATAAGGTTTGTAAGATTTTTAAGATACAAAGGATTCATAAAATTTGTAGATAAATATGATTCCTAAGCTTCATGAGATTCATAAGGTAATAAGATCCACAAGATACATTACATTCACAACTGAATCGACAGTGATGGGTAGTTTGGAAAATTTATAATAATTTTGTTTTAAATTCAGAAAATTTTATGAACCGATTCAGTGTGTGACACTAACTTTTTTCATCGAGGACACAGTCTATTGATCTATCCACATCTCTGTGAATAATTAATAATGCCAATCCATTTAGTCGCTCCTCACCGATTATGTTTCGAAGGCAACTCTTAAGGCCGTTGAGCTCAGTTTAAGAGTCCTTCTAAAAGTCTGATAAATATTTTGTGCTAATTTTGTTATTATATATAGAAGCGTTCAAGGTCTACCTGTCGGTCTTATAAATGTTTTAATTAACTTCGCATAAGTAAACTAATTTCGACTTATTCTGGTTAAAAGATCTAGCCGCTTTGTTTACATTTCTTTTAAGTGAAGAATCAAATATAGGCCACATGTAATTATACCTATAACAGCTATTGTTTACAGTGTGAATCGACAGATATATGAACCTCGGAGGGTAACCCGCCCGCAATCCCTTCTTCCCTACGCTACTGGTCCGCCCTAGTAAACGCTTTATGCTTCTAAATAGAGATAACCGAAAAAATAAATGAAACTTAGGCACGTAGGGAGCGAAACAAACTTTTTTCGAATCTTACATGATTTTTTTATAATAGGTACAGCGATTTAAAGCTCTGGGGCCCAATTCTCGCATTCCACATCCATTTTCAACATGTGGACATCTGTCAAATAAAAACATTCGGAAATTTAAATTCCAGTATTCTTGGATTCGCTATGGAATTTTTTCGGTAATAACTCAAAACTCTCCATATACGAAAACGTCAAGATTTTGACAGATGTCCACATGTGGAAAATGGTTGTGAAGTTCGAGAATAGGGGCCTCTGATCCTATAAATTATATAAGATACAAATAATTTCTTAATTAGTTCTCGAAACCGGAAAATTTTAACCAATGCTGATAATGAACTGAAAATGACAATAACGTTTTGTTTTACCTTTTTTTTTTTTCAAAATTACTGAAATATAATTAATTTGACCAAAAACGGAATAAACAGCGTCTCGCTGGAAGTAATGCCGGAACACGGGATATTCTATTCTAAAACTGGTATATCCCGTCGAAAATAGGACGATTGGCAAATCTAACATAAACTGCAATTTCTTCTTTAAATTCGCTCATTTTTAACGCGGAATACTTTTTCACTGAACAACCTAAATATCAATTTTTTTTTCTTTAATGACCTAAGAAATGTCACCTTTAAAATGACATTTCAAAACTGGCATGTTATTCTTCAAACAAATGAAATATTTAGCATTAAATGGCGAAAACTTTTTAGACGATCCAATAATACATAGTAAAATTAGACTCTGGCCGCCCGCCTTTTTAAAAAGATCCAAGCAATAATTTTAGCCGTACTACAATGGGAAATTCTAATTCTTCAGTAATCTATTAATAAAACCGCAGACACAATATAAATATATAATTTATATTCAAAATAAAATTGTTTGAAACAAATTTGCGTAATGCATCAAATATTTAAACCATTTCCTTAACTGCAAAACAAATAAAATTTGCAATCGTCCTCCGCGCATTTCACAAATCGTAAAAAACTTTTATGAATCAACTGTACCGATATAATGAAATTGTTTGTTGTTGTTGTTTTTTTTATTTATTTATTTTGCTTCGCGTTCTCAAATTGTACGTAAGTATGTATGTATATAAAAATATTGAAAGAATGCAAGGAGAAATTATTCAGAAAATGTGTATCGCTTTAAAAATACAGCAACACAATTTATTTAGTGCGATTCGAGTACTTTGGTGTACAGATTAAATTAACACAACTTACAAACACCTATTTCTATAAGAAAATGAGTAGTATACTTTCTGGAAGTCGGTTGGAAGTATAAATTAGTGTATGTGCGTTTGTGTACGTATACGTATTACGTACATATACCAATAGGAAACGATTTTTATTAATCGAGCGTGTCGATTCGCGTAAAAACGTTTCGTCGTGTGGTGCTGCATTATATTGGAATACCCAATCGAATGGAATTTTCTTCGCAATAAAACACGTGATTTTGTTTTGTTTTTATCTGCTGGGAAAAGAATTTTTTTTAATTCGCGGTGTTTTCTTCTTTTTATTAAAAAAATATACATAAGTAAATATTTTTCTTGTGGTGGTTGTTGTTGCTGGGAAATTTGAAATAGATAGAGGAGATTATTATTTTATTGTGACTGTGTGGCTGTATATTACAATATACATAATATTGTGACGGTGACACCTAGTGTGTAATAGAATAAGTAAAACTAATAGCTCAATGTTTAATGTACTAAATGGAATTTTCCATGATAAAAATTGTTACGTAATGTTTCTACGCTATTCCAACTGGAAAAGTCGTGAACTTTCGAGAAGCTTGGTTTGTGTATATAAAAAGGCGAACAAGATCGAATTGGATTATTAGTATTTGGAACGCGATAGTGTAAAGTTGTAAGAATAAGTAATATTTGGAAAGCGATAGTATAAAGATTAAAAAGGAATTAAAAAGTGATTTAAAAAGTGTTTTTGTGCGAAATAAAAAGTAAAAGTGATTAGTAAAATTTGAGAATAATTTATATAAAGTGATTTTGTGAATTTTGATTGATAAACTGTGTTGTAATAAATTTTGTGAAATAAATAAATTCGTTGGTGATAAATTGAATTGAGTTTGTATTATTCACAATCCAGTGATACGAACCTTGATTGACAAGGCAAAAACGTAGCATTTGGTGACAGCGGTGGGATTGTGAATAAAAAGATAAAGAAAATGATTCTCAGCGAATTAAAAGTTCCAGAATTAAAGAGCGAACTTGAGAAACGGGGTTTGGCTACTGATGGGGGTAAAGCAGCTTTACAAGCGCGACTACGTGATGCCATGGAGAAAGAAGGGCTGGACGCGGAACATCATGATTTTGGAGAGAAAGTAACGGATGCGGCAACCGTAGAGCAGAAAGCAGAAGATAAACAACCGTTGGTCGAAAAGACACAAGAACATTCTGGAAGTTTCGATTTGTCGCAGTTAATAGCTGCTATGAACCAGATGACGGGACAGATGAGTCTAATGAAACAACAAAACGAACGACAGCTAGGAGAAATTAAAAATCAAATGGCGCAACAAGCAGTGCAGTCAAACCAAGAAATTAAGAATGAAATGGAACAACAAAATGTGCGGCAGTTGGAGACTATGAAACAATCAAACGAAGAACTTCAACACCGGGTGGAGAAACAAGGAGAAGAAATTAAAAGCCAAATTACTGATGGTCATAAGAGAATGGACGAGAAACTTCTCGAATTATCTGCTAACATACACGGCGAAGTAGAGAAGCTGCAAATGGAGATTCAACAGGTTGACCAAAAACTGCAAAAGGAAGTTCAACTTGTCAAAACGGAGGTTCAGCAGGTTGAAGAAAAATGCCAACGGCTCGAGAAAGAACTAACTGATATCAAGGCAAGTGGAACAACAACACAAGTGGTACAAACCGTCCAATCAATCAAGATAAAGCCACCAACATTCGACGGAACAACATCTTTCGTCATTTTCAAATTTCAATTTGAGACGGCAGCCAATCAAAATCATTGGAACGACGAACATCGTGTCGCGGCATTAATAGTGGCCCTCAAAGGCGAAGCAGCAGAGGCTTTACAAACCATCCCGGAACAAGAGCGCAGCAGCTATCTCGAAATTATGAAGGCGCTGGATCGGAAGTACGGCAGTGATCACAAGCGGGAAATCTATCGAATGGAATTGAAAAGCCGCTACCAAAAGGGAGGAGAATCACTTCAGGAATTTTCATCGGCAATCGAGCGACTAGTACATCTAGCACATACCAGTACGTCGGCTGATTATATGGAAAGGCTAAAAATTGACGCATTCATTGACGGCATTCGAGATCCAGAGACACGCAGGGCGGTGATGTTGTCACCTAAAGCAACCTTTGCGGAAACCATCGCTTGTGCGTTAACAAATGAAACTGCACAAGCCATCACCAAACCGTCAATGAAAATACGCCGAGTAGAAATCGATACAAGCATAAACAACGAGCGGTCAACACCAAGATACCGAGATGGAAGCGGCAAAATCAAATGTTGGGCATGTGATAAGGTCGGTCACATCTCTCGCGACTGCTGGGAATTAAGAAGAAAAAGGGGAAGATCACCATCTCCTATGCAGCGACGACCAAGCGGGGAGCAGGCGTTGGCTAGGCAAGAAGGCCAAATGACGGCGGAGCCGTTAAACTACAACGAGTCAGCTTAAAGGGGCAGAAGCTGACTCCCACAACCGATTGCCCCATAACCTCCATCCGCGTTTCGAAAGTAGCAAGAGGCGGTGACAGCTTAACAATCAAAGGCGACATTGATGGCACGGATTGCATCATCACTCTGGATACGGGAGCAAATCGCACGATTGTCCGTAAAGATCTGATCGATGGAGGTGTACAACCAGCTAATGGATTGAAGTTACAAACAGCAACTGGAGATAGTTCAATAATAAAAGGCAAAAAGATCGTGAAAATAAAAATCGGGAGAACTCTTTTCCAACACGAAGTGCTGATTGCAGATATTGTGGATGAAGTCATAATGGGGATGGACTTCATGAGGGCAAATGGCTTCGTGGTGGATGTTGGACGAGGAGTTTTAAGTTACGATAACATCGAGTTGCCACTTCAATCTAGCAGTGCCGGAGCAACTATCAGGCGAATTATTATTGATCATCGGGAGAAGCTGCCACCGAATTCGGAGACGATCCTATGGGGAAAATTGGAGGGAGGTTCTGGGTCACCCAGGTTGTGGGTTGTGGAAGCTAACGAAGAGGAGAACGGAGCCAAGGAAATTATAATCGGGAAAGCCCTAGTTAAACCAGACAACGACTATAGAGTACCAATTAGGACTCTAAATCTCTCGGATAAGACGAAAACCATCAAGAAAGGGACAGTCATCGGAAAATGTAACGAGGTTTCAACTATAGTAAAGTGTGAACAGAGAAGTCCGGTTGAAAAAGCCGACATGCAAGAGCAGAAAGAAATGGTAGAACAACTCATGCAGAAATGGACCGAAGATCTTACTGAGGCACAGAAAGATTCTGCACATCAACTACTCAAACAGTACACGTCCATATTCTGCAGTACATCGGATAATAACGGAAGGACCTCAATGGTAAAGCATCGAATTGATACGGGAACGGAGATGCCGATTCGTCAACCACCCAGGAGGCTACCTTTGGCAAAACAAGAAGAAGTCAATCGAATGGTAACAGATATGCAGGCAGCAGGAGTAATCGAACCATCTAACAGCCCATGGAGTTCACCGGTAGTATTGGTCGAGAAGAAGGACGGTAGCATGAGATTTTGCGTTGATTACCGAAAACTCAATGCTGTGACGAAAAAAGATAGCTACCCACTGCCAAGGATCGATGACACGTTAGACACATTATCGGGTGCTCAAATATTTTCGACGTTAGATTTACAAAGCGGCTATTGGCAGGTGGAAGTCCATGAGGAAGATCGCGAGAAAACAGCGTTCAGTGTGGGTAACGGACTTTGGCAATTTAATGTTATGCCGTTCGGATTATGTAATGCCCCTGCGACTTTTGAACGATTAATGGAGCGCGTGTTAAAGGGATTACATTGGAAGACTTGCCTAATATATCTGGACGACATCATCGTTATGGGGAAGGATTTTGACGAGCATCTAAAGAACTTGGCGGAAGTTTTGGATCGGATACAGGCTGCCGGATTGAAGTTAAGTCCAAAGAAGTGTAAGCTGTTCAGAACTGAAGTCAAATATTTGGGTCATCTCGTAACGATTAATGGAATTCACACCGACGAAGAAAAGATCGCAGCGGTTAAGAACTGGCCAAGACCTAAAAATTTACACGAATTACGAAGCTTTCTCGGATTGTGCACCCATTATAGACGCTTCGTGCCAGGATTCGCCAACATCGCCAAGAGTTTACACGAGTTGACCAGGAAGAACAAGGCATTCGAATGGAAGAATGATCAGGAAGAAGCATTCGTGGAACTAAGGAGACGGTTGTGTGTCGCGCCAATCCTCGCGTACCCTATACCCAACGTGAAATTTATTTTAGACACCGATGCAAGTAATGACGGTATAGGAGGTGTGTTATCACAGAAAATTAATGGTCAAGAAAGAGTTATTGCGTACTTCTCCAAAACATTATCAAAACCGGAGCGTAATTACTGCGTGACACGGAAAGAATTGTTGGCTATAGTGGAGTGTGTCAAGCATTTCCATAAGTATCTTTATGGCCAAAAATTCCATTTACGGACAGATCACGGAGCTTTACGGTGGCTGTTACAATTTAAGAATCCAGAGGGACAAGTAGCACGCTGGATCGAACGTCTTCAAAGCTACGATTTCCAAATTGAACATCGGAAGGGAAGTGCACACAGAAATGCCGACGCATTATCAAGACGGCCGTGTCCAGTAGAATGTAAACATTGTGGCCATGTTGAAGCAAAGGAAGGCATCATCGACGTTAGGCTTACGCAAGTGCTGCCTGATGAGGAGTGGACCGACGAAATGGTTAGGAAAGAGCAATTGGATGATACGGATTTATCAGTTATAATGGAATGGAAGGAAAAGGAACACCGGCCAACTTGGAGCGAAATCGCGGACAGAACTCCCATTGTCAAGGCTTATTGGGCTCAATGGGATAGCCTCCGTCTTGAGAATGGCTGTTTAAAACGATTGTGGGAAAGCACGGATGGCAAAGTGAAGCAATTGTTGCTGGTGATACCAAAGTGCCGGATTGCAGAAATTCTGAATGAGTATCATGGAGGAGCAAGTGGGGGCCACCTTGGAATTAATAAAACTCTAGCAAAGATACGTCAACGATTCTACTGGGCAGGATGTAGGCAGTCTGTGATAGAATGGTGCCAAAAATGTGACCAATGTGCGGCGGTGAAGGGACCCGCACGCAAAAGTCGTGGAACCATGAAGCAATATAACGTTGGAGCACCATTCGAAAGAATTGCAATGGATGTAGCGGGCCCATTTCCCACCACTGAGAGCGGCAACAAATATGTGCTAGTAATCATGGATTATTTCAGCAAATGGCCGGAGGTGTACCCCATTCCCAATCAGGAGACGACAACAATAGCTGATGCCGTAGTAAACAATTGGATTAGCAGATTTGGAGTGCCGATGGAGATTCATACCGATCAAGGACGGAATTTTGAGTCGGTGGTGTTTCAAGAAATATGCCAGATGCTCGGTATAAATAAAACGAGAACAACGCCTTTGCATCCACAGTCTGACGGTATGGTGGAAAGATTCAATGGTACATTGGAGGAATATCTAGCAAAGGTCGTTGAGAAAAACCAACGCAACTGGGATCGACATATACCGGTGTTTCTGATGGCCTATCGATCAGCTATACATGACACAACCGGAATGACACCAGCTAAAACTTTATTTGGAGATAATCTACGGTTACCTGGAGATCTAAAGTTTGGGGCTGTACCATCATCGGCTTTATGTGGACAAGATTACGTAGACCGAATGAAAGAGGAACTTAATGAGATTCATCAATTTGTACGGGAGAAAATACGGATGTCAAGTGACCGGATGAAGGCTCGATATGACATACGAGCAAATAACCAGGGCTTCCAGGAAGGGCAATTAGTATGGCTTCACAACCCGCAACGGAAAAAGGGATTATCACCGAAGCTGCAACCAGCATGGGAAGGACCTTATACTGTCATCACAAGGATGAACGACGTGGTTTATCGGATACGGAAGGGACATCGAGGTAAACCAAAGGTGGTGCATTTGGAGAGGCTAGCCCTATACAGAGGAGGTGATTTGGGTCCTGTTCGGGACGAACAGGCTTAGGTGAGGGGTAGTGTGACGGTGACACCTAGTGTGTAATAGAATAAGTAAAACTAATAGCTCAATGTTTAATGTACTAAATGGAATTTTCCATGATAAAAATTGTTACGTAATGTTTCTACGCTATTCCAACTGGAAAAGTCGTGAACTTTCGAGAAGCTTGGTTTGTGTATATAAAAAGGCGAACAAGATCGAATTGGATTATTAGTATTTGGAACGCGATAGTGTAAAGTTGTAAGAATAAGTAATATTTGGAAAGCGATAGTATAAAGATTAAAAAGGAATTAAAAAGTGATTTAAAAAGTGTTTTTGTGCGAAATAAAAAGTAAAAGTGATTAGTAAAATTTGAGAATAATTTATATAAAGTGATTTTGTGAATTTTGATTGATAAACTGTGTTGTAATAAATTTTGTGAAATAAATAAATTCGTTGGTGATAAATTGAATTGAGTTTGTATTATTCACAATCCAGTGATACGAACCTTGATTGACAAGGCAAAAACGTAGCAATATGAATTGTTTGGATATAAAGAGTTGTGAAGTGTAGGTATGTAGGTGGATTGAAAAATTATTGTATCTTGATTTTGTTGTGACGGTTGGGATGGAAACGATTTTTTTTTTTATTCTTGGATTAAGACCACAAGAAATATTGACAGCGGAAAATGAAATTTTTTAAATTCCTTTGCGGCTGCTTGATATTATAATATAGGTATGATGGCGGTGATTTGTTAATGTCAGATGGGAGGAATGTGTAGTATTGTTTATTTGTTTTTCAATAAAACTGCTAAAGAGACAGAGTTGAACTTGAAGATGCTTGGAAAAGGCAGATAAAATCCAGTTGTTTTTTGTAAACATTTTGCCGTGGTCTTCTGATTTTCTCGTTAAAAAAAAGTAATTTTTTTGCAGATGTGGAAATAATTAACCTCCACGGGCAATATTTCCTTTTTCTTAAGAATCCACATCATTCTTCTATGCTGAAACGGCATTAAAACCAACCGTAAAAAGGAATAAAGCTCCCTGGTCGTTATTTTCTTTTCGGATTAGCATACTGCCGTCCTAGAACCAAAACCGGTATCTACTGCTGACATGAAATTGAGATATTAGACTTTGAAGTTTTGGTAATAGCCCTTTGTAAATTGGAATGTTTTCTATCTAATAAAGGTGATCTTTTAGGTAAATTGGGGTGAAAAATATAATAGAAATGTTAAATTTAAATAAAAAATTAATCTTCCCACTAAAAAATCACATACGGCATTATCGTAAAAAGAAATGTTTACACATGCTAAGTTATAGAGCGGTATCTACATGGTGCTTCGAGTTTGACGTAGAAGTTCATTATTGTTCAATTTCCGGCAAGTTTCTCCAAAACGCCTTTCGGTTTTCCGGAAGTATGCTCCCAAGGGTTTTTAGCAGTGCTTCTTTTTTGGATTTAGGGAATCCCCGGGGCTTACTTAATGTCGCAATAGTCGCTAGTAAAACCCCTGTTTTTTTGCAGCTTTTTTGCAAAGAAAATCAAGTTTCTTGAAATCTTTGTTATACGAAGTCTTGTAATGTAACAAGAAGCTGCCACGACAAACTTTAATTTGAACCATATCAGCTAAATGTGGTCTGGTAACATTTTTCTTGAGAGTAACTTCTGATTTGTAATCCTTCCATTGATAAAAGTCATAGTGTTCCATTTTCCTAATTTCAACGATGGATTTTTTGGCTTTTGCAACCGCATCAACAAAATCGTCAAAATCGTAGGTTTTTCCTTGTTTTTTTAGAGATAATTCCACCTGATGGTGGAAACTGTCTGACGACATAAAAATGGGTCCTGGTTCAAAATAATTGAGAAAAATTTCCTTCGCAAATATCTCATCACTATTAATAATTCGAATTAAAAATGTTAGTAAACACCAATTTTTGTTTTGGCTGGAACAGTTGTCTAGTCATATATTGATTTGTTGGGCATCTCTATGCCGTTTTACAAATGAATAGAAGCAGCTGACGATATCTTCTTTGTCTTTGCCTGAAATGCCCTGCCTTACCCTAATAAAAATTACTTTTTTAAAGCTATCCATTCTTGGCAACATTATAATTTTCTGCAAATCTGCAGAAACAATAACAACCCCATCTTCAAACTTTGCGCTAGGTTGCGCCTGGTAAAGTTCTCTCAACTGATTAGCACGTATTTTATGAGATTTCCAAGAGGTACATATTTCACAAGTAATGTCCAAATTTTCCTCATTGTGATCATGCAATTTGAACACTTCACATTATTCACATTCTTCGTACCCCAGTAATGCAAATGAAATATTTTTTGCTTTTACACGTAAGCAACATGATTCATATGAGACGATGTCATTGGGGTTTTTGGTTTTAAAATCCTCGAACATCGTGGAAACTGATATGTCACTTGGCAGATTTCGTCGATTTGGAGCGTGAACACGTCTAAAAAATAAAGCAGAAGGTTTATATTAATATAAGAAATTACTATGTTAAATTACTGAGATTTAGAACTTACCTGTAGTGAGATATTGATGGATGGAACGACTCAATATGTTCATCTATAAGGTTATGATTAATTTTCGTTTTATCAGAACTGCGACGTCTACTTCTTAGAGGATTAATCTCATGCTTTGGTGTTTTCGACAAGACATCATGTAAAGTTCGATCATTCGATTTTTTATACCCTAAAGTGGTTAAGAAAAATGTTTTGCCATCTTGTACCACTTTACCGTTTTCATATTTTAAATAATATTTAAAAGAATTTTGTTTTCTATTACTTTCGGCCGTTCGACGTTTAATTGCTTGCCTAGTACAAGTATTCAACATGAAACTGTTTTTCTGTTAAACAGATAGACTCCAGAAGTTAGTGCTTATCACTGCTTTATGACTTTCATTGATTAGACTCAAACATGATTTAATGCAGATGGTTGTATCGCAGGGCGGTAATAATTTATGCTTCTCCACAATTGTTTGCTACTTTTTGGGTCTATCCACCTTCTTTTTCTTGGGTTACCTGCTTTTGTATATCCTTTGTCATTCTCATTTTGCATTTCAGATGAAGCTGCACTAACGTTGGATTGATCACTTATTGTAGACGATATGGCATCCTGAGTAATCCTGACTGATGTTTCATTATATTGCACTTCCAGGATGTAAGAAGTACTTGATGTAGTAGAGAAAGATATCTTAACATTTTCTAGTACTACTTCGCTTAGTTCTTGATCTATATTTTGTCCCACTGCGTCAATTATAATTTGCCAGGAACTATCAAGTTTTTTAGTCACAAAATAAGTTTATGGTAAATCATCAATATCACACACTTCATTTTCAGTGGATAAATTGCGTAACGGCGCATTATGGATGTTATAATTTTTGGTCCCATCGAAACGTAAATCATCATGGATGTTTCCAATAATAAATGTATCAGTTACTATCGGTATATTTGTGGAAGGTAGTTCAATTTGTGTAATCGCCGAAGATGATTCATCATGTAAAGTATCGACGTTATTATCATTTATACATGCATTTGCACTAGTAATGCAAGTTTCTGTAGTTAACATCGGCGACTTACTCGTATATAACATTTGCTTTTTAGAAGCTAACGAAATCATTACCTTAGCTCTATCACTTGATATTATTTTAATAATCAATTACTCACTATTTACATATTAGTATTAATGATTAAAATAAAACTTTATATAATAATAATAATTTACCGTATTTATTTTCAAAAAAAATGTCAATATTATGTTTACAATTTGAAGAATTCCACAAAACTAAAAACAAAATACACATATTTTATAACGATTCTTAGTCAAAAGTTGCGGTAAATGCAGTATACAACAAAATGCGGTATGTACATATTCGCGCAACAGTTACTGCGTTTTTAGCTGGTGTATGTAGATACCCCATTTGTGCTTAGGAAAGGTAAACATTTTAGAAAGATACGATAAAATGATGCGTGTTTTTTGGAAGAAATAATGTAAAAACCGCGTTTTCCGTTGGTAAATAGGTAGAATAACATGCCAGGTTACTAAGAAAATCATAAACTCAATTTCCGATTTTTTGTAGATACCGCGTTTGATTCTAGGACAGCAGCATATACTACCTTGATCAAGAAGTTCTCGGAATAACCACCGTGTGGCGCTCCCATCGTTCCGATTTGAGTTCTGTTTTTTGTTAAGTTGGTACATCTGTTGTTGATATTTCCTCTAAATCTTAGCGATATAGCTTGACATTTGCAAAAGTTACGTAGTCAAGAGTACATCTACTCTCTGGGACTATGGGAGCGCCACACGGTGGTTATTCCGAGAACTTGTTGATCAAGGTAGTATTTCCATCGGGAAATTTCCCAATAAAACTATTAGAGTTTTCTTACCTAATATTTCCCATTTTTTCTCCCGGTTTCGAGCTATCCACTTGCACGTAGTACAGGGAAACAAGTCAGTCATAACGAGATGACGTTTTGTTTAATAAACAAACAAAACGTCATAACAATACATGTACGACGCAAAATAAAGTTTCTTCTCGGGCATCGTTTTCTAGGCAAAGGTGGCAAGAACGTTGGAACAACTCCAGCAAGGGAAGGTGGACGCATCGGTTAATCCCATATATAGAGCCGTGGCTAAACAGAAAGCATGGAGAAGCAAACTACCACCTGACCCAGTTCCTAACAGGGCAAGGAGGTTACCGCAGCTACCTTCATCGGTTTGGACATGATGACACGCCCTTATGCCCAGACTGTAACAGGGTGGAGGACCCCGGACATGTACTGTTCGTTTGCCCACGATTTGGGACGGTAAGAGCGGAATTACAAGGCGCAGTAAAAGTATGTCTCGAACCCGGAAACATTGTCGAGGTAATGCTGAGATCGCAGGATGCCTGGGACTGGATATGGTCTGCCATAGTTACGGTTCAGAAGGAGTTGAGACGGTTGGAGACCCAACGGACAGAGAGTCGGCGCGCTGCATTGCTTGCAGGAAATGGATGAGTGAGCTATAACGCTAATGCCACCCTCCGAAGTAATGCTTAACGGCGGTTCCGGGGGGGGGGGAAAACGGTCAGAAGAAGGAGGTGGTTTTTAGTGAGTAGGAATCTCATACTACCGGCGACACGGGTCGACGGTGTCTTCGGAAGATTTTCCACCTACCTGCGTATAAAAAAAAACACAAACAAACACACTGCCATCAATTTTGTGGTAAATATAGCGCTAGAGAGGCTATTGATGGCAAAAGATGGCAAAGGGGCTCAAAAAAATACTGTGCTATTGTGACCCTGATGGAGTTGTATTCAAAATGCACTCCACAGATTGGGGATTCCAGCATACCTCAGGAAGTTGGTGGCAGATTATTTCCGTAACAGATTTCTGAAGTTCAATACAGATGACGGAATTAAAGAATATGGTGTAACTGGTGGTGTCCCACAGGGGTCTGTATTAGGTCCAACTCTTTGGAATATTATGTACGATGACGTTTTGAGAATTAGACTGCCCATCGAAGCTACAGTTGTTGGGTTTGCCGATGACATAGCGGTAGTGGTCGTCGCCAAACAAACGGAGGAGATAGTGCGGATCTGTAATGAAGTTATATCGACTATCCATCAATGGCTGTCGTCAGTAGGCTTGCAGTTAGCGGAACACAAGACCGAAGCGGTTCTTATTTCAAGCCGTAAACAGAGAGAAGTAATAACAATCAGGGTCGGCGCTAGTGATATCGTCTCTCAAGCTTCCATCAAATACCTTGGTGTCATAATCGATTCGAAATTGTCGTTCAAAGAACACATCGTCTATGCTAGTAATAAGGCGTCCAAATTAAACGCGGCTATCCAGAGAATAATGCCAAACATAGGCAGGCCGCGGCATAGTCGGAGACTACTGTTGGCATCCGTATCAAGATCAATTTTACTCTACGAAGCCCCTGTTTGGGCTGACGCATTGAAATTGAAATCATACCATCATGAGATGTCCAAAGTACATCGGACATCGGCCCTGAGAGTGGCTTGTGCATTCCGAACAGTTTCTAACGAGGCTGTGTGCGTTATTGCTGGCCTGCCCCCAATTGCACTATTGGCAAATGAGCGGCACAGAATGTATGGAAGAGGTAACATAACATCCGAGCTGAGAAAATCAGAAAGAGCTGAAACAGTAGCCCAGTGGCAATACCAATGGGATGTAACGGAAAAGGGACGATGGACGCATCGTCTCATCACGTCCATTAGCAAGTGGATAAACCGGCGACATGGTGAGATAGACTACTACTTAACCCAGTTTTTATCTGGCCATGGATGCTTCAGATCATACTATTACAGATTCAAAATAGAGGAATCCCCGTTCTGTCCGGTCTGCAGAGTACTACCAGAAGACGCAGAGCATGTATTCTTTTACTGTCCGCGCTTCAGCGAGGAAAGACAGGAGCTCATAAGTATCCTTGGTACGTTTCCGACAGCTGAAAATATTGTTGATGTTATGCTTACATCCGAATCGCTATGGGATGCGGTTCAGCATTTGGCTGTGATCATTATGAGTGAGTTGCATCGTTTTGAGCGGCTAAGAAATGGCTTCAACACATAGAGAAAGAGCCGAGTAGGCTATTCCTGCTCCGCGAGGTTATGCTTAACGGCGGTTCCACGGAGCACTTCTGGTATTGGTAGGGGGTGGTTTTTAGTGAGTAGCACTGCAAGCTACAGCGAGTCCCACACTGTTGAGGATTTTAGTACTCCAGCGTCCATAAAGGATTTTTCACCTCCTTGGAGGAAAAAAAACACACACACACAGTGCGGCAAAGTGGGTGTAAACAAGGCCCCTGATCTAGTACCCAACAAAGCGCTCAAAGTAGCTATACGAAGTAACCCTAACCTCTTCGTCAATATAGCGCAGTCCTGCCTAGAGGAAGGAGTGTTTCCTAGGATATGGAAGAGGCAGAGATTGGTACTCTTGCCAAAAGCAGGAAAACCACCAGGTGAACCATCCTCATATCGCCCAATCTGCCTGCTCGATACAGGAGGGAAAATACTGGAGCGCATTATTCAGAATAGGTTGCTCCCGATTACAGAAGGAGAAGGCGGTCTCTCGTCTCAACAATTCGGATTTCGCAAGGCAAGATCCAATGCAGTGATATCTAAGGCCAAAGGCGCCTTACAGGGAAAAAGATGGAAAGGAGGAACTAAACAGTACTGTGCGGTTGCCACACTCGACGTTAAAAACGCATTCAACACAGCTAACTGGGCCCACATTATGGATTCCCTACGAAAGTTAAATGTTCCGGCCTACCTCTTGAAGATACTAGATAGCTACTTCGAGGATAGAGTGTTAGAGTACGACACTGAGGATGGTCCCATGGAATACAACATAACAGCTGGAGTTCCACAAGGTTCCGTTCTGGGCCCAATCTTGTGGAACATTATGTATGACAACGTTCTAAAGTTACGAATCCCAGATGGAGCAGAAGTGATAGGGTTTGCCGATGACATCGCGATAGTGGTGTCTGCAAAGCACCTGGATGAAATTGAGATGATCACTAACGAGGCGATTGCAATAGTGAGGGACTGGCTGGAATCCGTTGGCCTGGAACTGGCGGAGCACAAAACAGAAGCAGTGCTGATTAGTAGCTGTAAAAAACGGGAAACGGTATCGTTTAAGGTTGGGAACCACGTCATAAAGTCCAAAGAAGCGGTAAAATATTTGGGCATTATGCTTGATGATAGATTAAACTTCAAGAGTCACATAGATTATACATGCGGAAAAGCATCGAGGGTGTACTCGGCGCTCTCCAATATGCTACCAAATGTTGGTGGCCCAAGAAGCAGTAGACGTCTTCTTCTGTCCAGAGTGGTAAGCTCAGTGCTACTGTACGGGGCTCCGTTCGTAAAATGCAACAGGAGAAGGCTGGCACAAGTCTATGGGCTATAGGCTAAGCACCCTTAGGGTCATCAGTGCATATAGAACCACCTCAGAAGAAGCAGCATGCGTTATAGCCGGAATGATACCGATTGACATCATGGCGGACGAAGCGAAAACAATATATGAGGCTAAGAAACACAGTTCTACAGTCGGTCAGGCTATCCAAACGACAGAAAGAGCCAAATCCGTGCAAATTTGGCAGAAACGTTGGGATAATGCGACAAAAGGACGTTGGACACACAGATTGATTCCGAATATCAAACCCTGGATGAATCGCAAACACGGAGAGGTGAATTACCATTTAATCCAATTCCTAACGGGACACGGTGGATACCGAAGCTATCTGCATCGTTTTGGGCATGATAACACTCCTCTCTATCCAACATGCAATAAAGTAGAAAACCCGGAACACGTATTATTCGAGTGTCCGCGATTTGAGACCGAGAGAATGGACCTGCGTATTACCATAAACACAAACTTAGGTCCGGACAACATAGTGGATGAAATGCTGAAATCAAAGCAAATATGGGAGGCCTGCTGCGCTACCATATCTAAGGTGCAAAAGGAGCTAAGGCGATTAGAAGCGGCTAGAAACGTGTGAGTAGAAAAAATAAGACCGCCCCGAAGTTATACTTTGCGGTGGTTCCGGGAGGAATAACGGTCCGGCGAGAGGAGGCGGTTTTAGTGGGTAAAAATGCCACACGGCGGTAAGTACGCTTACCGTGTCTTTTGAAGATTTCCCCTCCTCGGAAAAAAAACACACACACACAAACACATAAACACACACACACACACAAACACATAAACACACACACACACAAACACATAAACACACACACACAAACACACCCCCACACACACACACACACAAAAGGAGTTTCAAGTACTTTCCGAAAGAGGGGAGAATCCAGAGGCAACTCTAGAGAACTTGCTACAACCTGAGAGGGAGATAATCAAGGAAACACCTATACTGGAGGAAACGAAAGAGCAACATGCCAAGGCCGGGAACTCTCTGGAAGAAGAAGTGTTCCTTGACACTCCGAAAAGTAAAAGGAAGAGGACACCAAATTCGGGAGGCAACGAACCTAAGAAGGGAAGGACAAGCGAGGCGATACTCCAGCAGCAAAGGAGGAGTGGGAATCCCTTGCAATTGCAAGATAATAATAACGAAGACATTAGAGAAGCCACAAATTGGACGTTGGTCAAACGCAAAACTCGAGAGAGACGGGCGAGGCCTCCTCGTCCGGATGCATTAGAGATCACAAAGAAAGGAAATCTGACGTATGCGGAAATCTTTAAAAACATGAAAAGCAACCCTGACCTAGAAGAGCTAGGAAAAAAAAGTAACTCGCATTCGCAACACGGAGAAAGGTACCTTGCTTCTTGAGCTGGGGAAAGCCACAGGCGAAAATACAGCCGAATTGCAAGCATTTCTGGAACGAAACCTAAATACGGAAGCAGATGTAAGAATCCTCAAGGAAACAGATGAGGTTCTTATCGAGATTAAGGATATTGATGAGGTCACCACTAAGGAGGAAGTCTTCAAGGCGGTAGTAGCCAACTTTAACGAAGGTAAAATTCTCTCAGTGAGTATAATCAAGTCATTGAGAAAAGCATACGGAGGAACCCAGACAGTAGTAATCGGCGTCCCGAAGGTAGTGGCGTCAAGGATGTCCGAAGAAGGAAAGATACGTATTGGTTGGGTGGTTTGTCGAATTCGTGGAAAAATTAGCCCACTTCATTGTTTTAAGTGCCTGGGGTATGGGCATAGGTCAACTGTATGCCGTAGCATCGTCGATCGCTCCAAGCTTTGCTATAAATGCGATAGAGAGGGCCACATTCTAAGGAACTGAACTAACGATGCAAGCTATTTTCTGTGTCAGGATAGAGGCAGAAATACAGACAGAAATCATACGGCTGGTAGCATTAAATGTCCAGCGTACCGGAGAGCGCTACTAGCTGCTCGAAGATAATGAAAGTTTTGCAACTAAATCTAAACAATTGTGAGGCCGCACAAGACCTCTTACTGCAGTCTGTGCGACAACTACAAGTGGATATCGCTATCATCGCTATGTGAACAGTACAGAAACATAGAAGGAAATAATTGGATGACAGATTCAACTGGAAAGGCTACGATATGGTCATGCAACAGGCGGCCTTTCCAAGAAAAGCCAGTACGCCAAGTAGGAGTTACCAGGGTAAAAATAGACGGCATTCATATCTATAACTGTTATGCGCCTCCGAGCGCAACGATTGAGGATTTTATAAGTTTTTTGGATCGGCTTGTCGGCGACGCCAGGGATCGAAGGCCGGTGATCATCGCCGGTGATTTTAATGCAAGGGCCATAAAATGGGGCAGCACAAGCAAAAACAATCGAGAAAGGGCTCTTCTTGAGGCAATATCTGTTCTCGATATGGTTCTTTGCAATAAGGGGAACCATCCGACATTCTGTAGAGGTAAAGCGAGATCGTTTATTGACATAACTTTCATTAGTAGTGATCTCATAAGGACTGGAATCAAGTGGGAAGTTAGCGAAATCTACACGCACAGCGACCACCAAGCGATACTTTTGGAGCTACGCGGGCCGAAGTTCATGCCAATCAGATCGATTGAAATTGTAGGGTGGAAGGTTAAGAATTTCGATGAGGAAATATTCACAACAACGATGGATGAGGTTTACCTGGAGGGTGTAGCTAATACTAAAGCAACCAAATTTATGGACTGCGTGACTAGGGCCTGTAACGCAACAATGCCTAAACGGGTGGTAGACAACCGTCATCCGCCGAACTTCTGGTGGAACGAGGATATATGCAAGTTGCGCAGTAAATGCCATCGAGCTAGAAGACTATCGCAGCGCGCTAGGGGAAGAGAGACATTTGTCATGCTTCTGCGTCGGTATAACATGGTTCGATCTGAAATAAAGCTGGCTATCAAGAAGAGTAAGCGTCAAGTCTGGACAGATCTTTGTAACGAAGTGGAACAGGATCCCTGGGGTAGGCCTTATAGAACAGTAATGTCGAGGGTGAAAATGACAAGTGCGTCTCCTCCAACATGCCCGATTATGATGCATGAGATCGTGTCTACATTGTTTCCAGAGCAAGTGGCATTGGTGCCCAATGTGGACCGACCTATAGCACCCGAAGAGGTCCCAACCATTACGATGGAAGAGTTGATGGCAGCTCTTAGGAAAGTTGGAAGTAATAAGGCTCCTGGCCCAGACAACATTCCCAACATCACACTAAAATCAGCAGTTCGTGCTAAATCGGAAGAATCCCTGGACCTATTAAGCTCTTGTTTAAATGAAGGGATATTTCCTGAACGATGGAAAAAGCAGAAGTTAGTTCTACTTCCCAAAGAGAAAAAGCCGATGGAAGTACCATCCTCATATAGACCGATCTGCTTGCTGGACACAGCTGGCAAGATATTAGAACGGATCATCTGTAATAGAATCGACGAACCGGTCGAGAGAGCTGGAAACCTGGCGCAGCCCCAGTATGGCTTCAGGAAAGCGCGTTCAACGATAGATGCCATAAATTTAGTGATCAATACCGCTAGCAATGCAATACGGGGTAAAAGATGGAAAGGAGGTAGCAAGAAATACTGCGCCATTGTTACTTTGGACATCCAAAACGCTTTCAACTCCGCGAGGTGGAGTTACATTATAATGGCGTTAGAGGAATTTGGAGTGCCTAGCTACATTATAAAGATTGTGAGGAGCTATTTCCAAGACAGAATCCTAAGTTACAACGGAACGGAAGTAGGTATACGAGAGTACACAGTGACGGGAGGAGTTCCGCAAGGCTCAGTTTTGGGACCTTTACTGTGGAATATTATGTATGATGGGACCTTTCGACTACGGATGCCCGAAGAAGTGAAAGTGGTGGGCTTTGCAGATGATGTCGGAATAGTTGTTGTTGCGAAGTTCAAGGACGAGGCAGAATACACATGCAGCGAAGCCATAGCCGTGATCCAGCGGTGGTTATCGAAGGTTGGACTTCAGTTAACTGAACATAAAACCGTGGCAGTTCTAGTTACGAGCAGGAAGCAGCGGGAAACAATTACTATCCAGGTGGGTAATTCTGAAATCTCTTCCAAACCTTGCATCAAATATTTAGGCATCACGATTGATCCAAGACTTTCATTCAAGGAGCATATTGAGTACGTGAGCGACAAAGCAGCTATAGTAAATGCCGCTCTTTCACGTTTAATGCCGAATTTGGGGGGGCCTAGATAGAGCCGTCGGAGATTGTTGGCCGGTGTCGTCACATCCATGTTATTGTACGGTGTTCCTATTTGGGCAGATTCACTGAGAATCAAAGCCTATAGCCGAGACATAAATTCAGTATACCGGAAGTTTGCGCTACGAGTCACCTGTGGGTTCCGCACTATATCAGATGATGCGGCGGGAATGACCCCAATTGCTCTTTTGGCAAAGGAGCGACAACAAATATACCAACACGGAGTCCAAGGAACCAGGTCGATGACTAGAGAGGATCGTAATCTTGTGAGATCGGAAATAATTGCTGAACGGCAGCAACAATGGAGTTCATCAGGAAAGGGTAGATGGACATACCGTCTCATTCCTTCGATTGGCGAGTGGTTAAACCGACGACACGGAGAAGTTAACTTTTACTTGACGCAGTTGTTGACAGGACACGGTTGTTTTCGTGCATACTTGCACAGGTTCGGGCATAATGTATTGGTATTCCGGAGGATGCGGATCATGTGTTATTCATATGTCCGAGATTCGATGAAAGAAGGAAAGTGCTTGAGAAGACGATGGGGCAACGGCCGACGCCGGAAAATACAACTGCATTAATGCTGGGTTCGACGGAGCACTGGTCTGCCGTTTGTAGTTTTGCAGCAGAGGTTCTGATTAAGCTGCGGTGTCTTGAGCGTGAGAGGAGTCACCAATAGACCAATAGTGAAAAATTATGAATAATTAAATCTGAAGGTACAATAATGCAAATCCCACCCCCGAAGTAATACTTAACGGTGGTTCCGGGGGGCTTATGGTCGACGACGGGAGGTGTTTTTTAGTCAGTCAAATCTGACATAACCATATGTACGGGCATATGGTAGATTTTGAATCTTTTTCACCTGACCACGTAAAAAAAACACACACACACACACACACACAAACACACACGTATTCTATAATAATTCATCGGCTTAGGTTAGGTTAAAAATCGCGCGATTTTTAACCTAACCTAAGCCGATGAATTATTATAGAATACGGGATTTTGTCATACGGGATTTTGGGATACGGGCTTTTAGAATACGGGATTTTGTAATACGGTATTATGTATACGGGATTTTGTAAACGGTATTTTGTCATACGGGCAACTGTACCCAACCCTTTTTCGAGATATTAGCGAAAAGCCACATTTGTATACCTAAATGTCAAATTTTCGACCACAAGCATCTCTTCGGGCGGGTGGTAAGACATTTTTTAAAATTATACCACCAAATATCTACCTGAATCCAGAATTTCAGCCTAAAAACAAGCATGCGTCAAAACGTGTGGAAATACTTTTTAAATTTTAACACCAAAAATACGTCTGGAAAGAAACGTGTTTGTTTCAGTATTTTCGTCTGGAAGCTATATACAAATTGGTTATAAAATAGGTTGATATTAATTAAACGAAGTTCGGGGCTATCACGTCATAGTATTAAATGTCATTGTATTAAAATTAAAACGATGTTTAGTTGTATGGCGTACCAATTTTGACTAATCGCACATTTAAAAATTGTTTCGCAAAGAGTTTAAATTATTTTTAAACAATTTCTCAAACACCCTCTAGCACTATAAAACTCTCACTCTATCTGCAATTTGTACGGTCTATTTTTATGCAATTACATAACCCTTATGGAATTTATTCAATTTTAGAAATTCTTCTATTTCCAACTTACATATATGTTATAAATGCGAGTTTACATTTCATACTGCATCAACAGGTATTCGCGAAGTATAAAAATAGCAGCACATAAAAAATGTTATTGCTTTAAATAGTTGCAATAATGAAGCGTGGTTTTGTTTGTAATTTTGCTTGATAATAAAAAAGACAAACTTGAGATCCAGATTAATCCAGTAAATGGTATAGGCGACTTCTAATTAATTATAATCGCTGTAATGAATTCTTCAGATAGCTTTAATTTAATTTATAGTATGTAGACACTTGTAGTGATAAGAGATTTTTGGCGTAAGTATACACATTTGCAAAGTGCACAACCTACATCAATTATTTTTACTTTTATTTTAAAACTATCTGTATAGCTCCATCAATCAAAAAAAAAAAATAATAATAATAAACCGCAAACATATTTACAAATTCCTTGGCACAAATTATTCACACAATATTTTAATAGGCGAAAATAAATTACACAAATACAAAACTGAAAAATTGTGTTCTAATAGGCACGTATAATATAATTACTTTTCCATTATCATCGCAAATTATAATAGCGTATCACGATGAAAAGCCAACAACACCAAGTTTAAAGCATATTTTGCGCGCGTATACATATAAATCCATTTAACATGACCATAAATCTATTCAAATGATTGAAAATTCCATTCAAATTATCACATCAAATACAAATGATATGACGCGATTATACTAAAAGATCACAACATTCCATACACATGATAGAAATATAACAGAATCTGACTGAACTCTGAAAATTTCATTCAAACTCTACGTCAATACATATCATTATTCTGTACAAAATGTGATCACTGATCATGTTACTATATAGTTCGTTTTATACATTTCTTAATGAACTGTATAACCTTAAGAAATACGAGTACGTTTACTTATATGCAAAAAAAAAAAATATTTTATTGTAGTTGAATTCAACTGTATACACCACTAAATTAAAAAAAAAAAAAACGTTTTTTGGGTATCAAAAATAAATTTAAAAAAAAAAGCAAATGTCACATTTTTCAAATTCTTAAAATTACAAAAAATAATTATAACAATAAGAAAACATTAAGAAAAATCTCTTTCTTATTTTATTGTTATTATTATTTTGTGTTCTTTTTTTAATGTGAATGAAAAATAAATTAAATGATGAGAAAATATTTTGGATTGTTTCGTATTTTTTACTTTGCTGTTTGTGCTATGCTATGCTGTTGCTGTTGTTGATATTTACATAGGGGAAAAATAGAAAAGAAGACAACGGACGTATTATTGTTGTTGTTGTTTGTGGAATTGAATATATGTAAGAAATTAATAAAACTCAATTTTAACAAACGAATATTTTTTTATATTGTATATAATATGTATAGGGATGCGAACTAGGCGGGTAATATAAAGCTTTACTACTAAAGCTTTATTAACTTTTTAGAACCGAATTCTTAACTAAGTAAACTGGAATACTATATTTCAGTGGAAGCTTTTTACCAGCGTATTGAAGATTCCGCCAACCCCACCCGGCCCTGAAAATTTTAAAAATTTATTCGCCAAATTTATTTGATAAATTATTTCAATTCGTTCTTGTTACACACCATTCTAGTTTAAATTTCCTTCGGTGTTCTTTATCATAAGTTCCAGTGGAATTGAAAAATATTTTCGAATTCGAAAATTATCATTATTTGAGTTATAGGGTATGTAGCACAGGCAGCACGAATGGCAGGCACCTTTTTACTTCAAAGTTCATTCACTATGGATTGTGCAGCACGAGAAGGATTAACATAATACTCCTAATAAATTGTATAATGCTTTACAACCAGAATTACACATTTGTGTTTTTGAAGCCATTGCTGTGTTTTTGTGACACTTTGGCGTTGTGGACAATTTCCAAGTTAAAAATTGAAAAATATACAAAAGTGGGTATTCAAGTATTATCAACCTCAAAAATTTATTTACTGTTGAAAAAGAGGATATTAACGGGACTTAGATTTTTAGTTATAAAGCTTCACATACGAAACAAAATCGTAAACACTGAAGCTGCGTACATGCTACACATTTCTGGTAAAAAAATGTGCACCACGAAGTTAGCTGTATGAGTTGAATTCTTTCCAACTAGAACAAAAAGTTCACCAGGGTAACCAATTTTAACTAAAAATTTTACTATTTTGCTAACTTCGTGGTGTACATTTTTTCACCAGAATTGGAGCATGTACGCACCTTTAATGTTACAAAAAGGAAAATTGCTTTCAATACATTACTCAATTTTATTTCGACCCATCCGTATAAAATGAAGAAAAATTTGGGCTCTGTGGTACGTACCATTACTTCTAGTATCCAGTCTGTTGACGAGAAGGGAAACACAGCACAACAATATATTGGAATTAAGACTATTTGTTGGTAGTAGCAAATAATCGAATGAGATCTTGGAGGACTGATGTGGAGAAGGGTTTCGTGTGAACAGTGATTGATCACGAGTTAGTCGGTCCTAAGCTCTATGCGAAAGCTGTGGTAAACTAGAATATTTTTTATTATTATAACATAAAAAATAATTCATTGAGAGCGAAAGGGAATACGGTTCCAATTCCGTAACCTGTTGAGTGTACGCTTTTAAGATTGGATATTAACATGTTATGATGAATATTCATCCTGGTAACAGGAAATGCCGTAGAGACGCCGTCGAGATATACCGAAAGAGTTTTCTTTTCTGTTTCATAGACATACTACCATGGAAGTCTTTCGCAGAGAGATATGGTAAAAAGTCTAGAAGAGCATGACATTTACTGTTGTGTCGGTATTCTCCCTTCGGACCTTGAAAATCTATGGAAGGGTTACGCAAATTCTCAACAGACCGTACCGATATCCGCAGCTGGTCTCCAAGATGAAGAGTCTCTAGTCGATAGATTAATGTAGGTAAGGGAAGTCGGCAAATTAGATCCGTAACTTCGGGATAAGGATTGGCTCTGAAAATTGAGATGGCTCGGGCTTGATTAGGATGTAATAATATGACTGATAGTATTTTTTCATTTGAGTGAAGGTATTATATGTACTATCCTCAGATTCGAAGGAATACGCCAAGTCGCCATTGCGGAATATTCTTGCTAAATATGAGGATAAATTATTTTATTCTTAAACGACCATCATTTAACAATTAATTCAGAACTGGCACGGACCAGGGGAATCCGACTGTCTAATTAAAACAAAGCATTGTGATGGCCCTAGCGGGTGATGACACAATGTGATTTCTGCCCAGTGCTCTGAATGTCAACGTGAAGAAATTCAAGCAAGCGCGGGTAAACGGCGGGAGTAACTATGACTCTCTTAAGGAGGCAGGGACCCTATGATTTTTCATGGGGTACGGGATTGACGACCCAGCCGTACCAGAGTTAATTGCAGTGTCTGTTTCCATAGTTTGGGCGGCTGCGAGCGGGCGTCTGTCTTGGATCAAGCGGCTCGCTATATAAATGTAGGCAGCAGGGGACTTGGTACTTGTGACTAAGTTCGGGCAGTAACAACCCCGCGCACCCCGAGTTGCTCGCTGTAAGGTTCAAGCTTGCTTGACCACGTGCCAGATCTCCCATCTGAGGATGGCAGCGGGCTGCAGTGATGGTCTTCTACAAACTTCGGTTTGAAGTCATTTCTGTTGGAGATTGGTTTGGCTATTTAGCCTATGTATGGGTGTGTTGCCAGCTCATCCATACTTAATGTGTTGGCTCAATAAATAATAAAAGAAACATTTATACCGTCGGCGTACCTCGGAGCGTCGGCCCAGCACAGCTCCCTCTTGAGCCGTCACTATCACCAACGGATAACTCCATGTCATCGCCACAGGCACAGTCGTCACCAGTATCACCGAATCAGGGAACATCCACGAGTGCTCAGTTTAGATGTCCCTTTTGTGACAGGTCCTTCACCACCAAAAAAGGACTAGGTGTACATGTTCGGCACACACATCCGGACGAGGCGAATGAACAAGTAAATATCGCGCGTTCAAAGTGGGTTTGGTCGGATGAGGAGCTAAGATTAATGGCTAGGGAGGAGGCTTTAGCCTCTAAACAGGGAGTTCGGTTTATCAACAAACATCTTCAGGGCCTAACTTCTGATCGAACGCTTGATGCTATTAAGTCAGTAAGACGCCGTCAAGATTATAAACATCTTGTCATGGCGGCGTGCCAGGACCTTGAGGTTTCCTCGTTGTCTAACAGCAATGTGGAGTCTCATGATAATCTCCCAAACAACCCCGACCATATCTCTCCAAACGGGGGGCCGGGCTTTTCGGAGTCACCGCCCCGTAACTATAACCCAATTGATACCTCGTCGTCTGTAAGCTGGAGTGACATGTATGGTGATATATATAACGCGATAAACAACCTTATTGTGGTAGCCAAAAACATCAATGGCTACGAGGTATCTTCACTTGTTTTGGCAGCCCAAAGCTGTCTAGCGGGTGTTGATGTCTCAGAAAGTCTCCATACGTGGTTGCTCAAGGTGTTTCCATCAGCACCTCGGCGCAGACCAGTTACAACATCAGGTAGTGTGGGCCGTACCGTAATACCCGCGTGGAGGAAGCGTCGTCGGGAATATGCCAAAATGCAAACACTATACCGCAAGGATATGGGCGCAGCGGCCAAGTTAGCGTTGGACGGCTCCATTGACATACGTGTTCCTGATTTGAACCGTATGTTGGAATACTGGGGTCCGGTTTTTGAAACACCTTCCACTACTATCGGCAGTTCTGTCGATAACAGTGCGAACCAACGTCAGAATACTGGCTCAATTTGGCACCCGGTAACATGTGAGGAGGTCACTGC